>OX451739.1:127454288-128654288 GCA_948472305.1 Vicia faba
GAAAGTACTTTTGAAAAGAGGTCATTGTTTAGGCAAACTTTGTAATGATTCTCGTTCGTAAGAATGTATACAAAGGTGTTGATATTTTTGAAAATGTTTTCAATTTTGTAAGATGTTTGAAAGTGTATGTGATTGTTTTTGAAAATAGCAAGGATGTTTGTTTTAAAATGGAGCAAGTAATTAGGAGCATTCTACGTACTCAAATGTCTTTCTTGTTCATTTTCTCTTCCTTTGACATTGTTGTCTTACCATTGATTTGGTAAGCAACCCTATCTTTGGATGTTAACGGGACGGGCGTGGGTCATCGTATAGCCATGATTAGCAATGTTGCAAGGCGTCTTAGCATTATTTTTGAGGGACTAAGATCATTTTGTAAGGCAACTTTGAATAGCGTCATCGAGGGACTATGATCTTGTATTTGCTTGTTTTTGCTAAGATACCTTGCATGCGTAATATGGCCATTTTTGTAAGGCAACCAAGTGGGATAACCCTAGGGGTTCTTGTGTGCAAGTGTGTCATTTTCATGCTTGTTTTTGTCTTGGATTAGGGTTTTCTATTTGATTGCTTTTATCTTGCCATACAAATCCTAATTACTTGCATGTTATGTAAAAGAGATAAATTGCGAAATTTAATGTTTCTACGCTATTACAACATTTGTGGGAGGGGGGGGGGGGGGGTATACAATTTATGAATGGGGATTGAAATAATATAAACTTAATTAATCTATTACAACCAAATTGAATTTTTACAAGAATTGGAATAAATAATATACAAGATAAATTAAATATGTAAGAATTGTAAATGCAAAGAAAAAAAAATTGTTTGGTTTCTTAAGGAAAAGGGTTTTGATTTTAACCTAATTAAATAAAGAAAATAATTAGTTAATTTAAATTCATTAAGAAAAATATTCTTAAATAAAACCCTACTTCTACTTAATTGATTAAGAGAAATGAAGTTTATAAGAAAAATATTTTTTATATTTTTTTATCTTTTCTTTTTTTTTTTTTGAAAAAAGTAAATTATAGTGTTATAAAAATATTCTTTAGTCTTTTTGGTATTAAAAAAATATGTTTTAATTAGTATAAAATAAATAATATTTTAGTCTTAATTAAATTTACAAGAGAATTAATGAAAATAAATAAAATATGGTCAAAATAAAATATATTTTGTGAAAAAATAAATAAACTAAATTAAAATATAACTCTACCATTTTTTGTATTTTTATGATTTTTTAATATTAAGAAAAATATATTTAAGAAAATAAAATGAGAATAAAAAATGAATAAAATAATAATGGGTCAGGGGTGCAAATATGAAAGAGGGAGGAAATGTTAGAAAAAAAGACATTAGGCCCATGAAGTGGAGGCCCAGCGTTGTAAGAGACAAAAAGTGTGAAAAAATGTAAGAAAATGCAAAAGGTAGTGCGCTGAGGCTCAAACCCATGACCTCGACCAATAACGCGCATTGCCTTACCACTGGGGTGGTTGTACATTCGTTAACATAAGTGAAATGATAAATACATAACACAAGTCAAGTCTTGAAAATGACTTCATCTTCAACCTCCAGCCATGGTTCCTGTAACTTGCCCATTTCTCAATGAAAATGAAAAATGTAAACATGAAAGTTGTGGTGTTTCTTCCCACGAATTCAACCATATAACTTATGCAAGTTGACTTTGCATAAAGCTTGCTTTTCTAAAATGGCAATGTTGTCTTTCTTCCCAAAATGGAATTAAATATGTACAATGCATTGAATGCTTGGATTAAAGCTTACAACAGTTGTGAAAATATTTAATTATGGAGTGAAAGTCAAGTTAGAAGTCTGCAAAGTGAGATTTGTAAAACATGCTTGAAGATTGGATCCAATGTTCTTCACAAAATGGCTTGTAATCCAAGTGACAAAACACCAACTTCATCTCTTCGATTCTCCCTACTCAAGAATCATCTCAAGGAGTTCTTGGACATTTTAGAAATCTTGAAATGTACTCTACAACTCATATTTGAATTGATTTTGAATATTCCCCTTGGAACTGTATGAAAATGTGCCATGAACTTAGGTCAAAATCCTGGCCAAATTAGGGCAAAATTTCACTAAGTGTTTAGTTTTATGACCCTGTGTTCTTGAAATTATAACTTCAGATCCAAGCACTTTTGGAAGAAGTTTTATGAAGAAAAGTTGTAGATTTCATGGATATCTACAACTTTCATGTTGGTAGTTTCCATTGAATCATCTTGCATCATGGTGAAAATTTGGCTCAAAGTTGTCAAAAAATAAGAAATTTTCTATACTTAGAAACATTTCTAAGTTAAGAAATTTCATCTTTTCAAAATAAAATCTTGAATTATTGATTTCTTGATGAACAAGTTCCATATTTTGACATGTTTGATGAATTATGACCTTTGGCACTTGAATTTGACCAAAAAGTCAAAGTTTGACTTTTCAGTATACAATTGACTTTTTATCAGTTGATTGCAAAATTCATCTGTCAATCAAATGGATTTGCAATGTTTTGAATCATGTCACTAGGTAAAAATGATGCAATTGGACTCTTGAGATCATACCTTAAACCAATTGATCATTTTCTAGGTTAAAAAATCAGAAATTTCCCTTTCCTCAGTCAAAACCCTAATTTTGACCATTTTGCCCTTTTGGAGATTTAATCAAATTTCTTGAGGAATTATGGTCCAAACTTGATCAAATGATACATATGGGTCTAAAATGTTGATGTGGATAAAAAATTATGAAGTTTGACTGTAAATTGGCTATGGTTGACTTTTCCCCCATTATAGTTGATTTTTAGGTCAACTGTTCAATTGACTGATCAAAAGTGTGATCAAAGCTTGAAACTTGACATGAGTAATATTTAGGGTACACAGTGATCCATGAAAGTCATATGAAGCATTGATAGTTCTAAAATCCTTGTGTAAACTCAAACCCTAATTTTGGTCATCAGTGCATAAGGAGGTGTCTTGAGCTGATCAAACCCTAGTGAAGTCTTGAGCCCAATGAGATCTTGTGAGAAGATTCTTGATAAGTGAGAGGGCAAATTTTGGGGTACAACAACTGCCCCTATTCAATCTTCTTATTCCTAGAGAGTTAGATTGGAAAGTTTTGCCATTCGTGACTCGAAGGTGGAAGATGATTGGACACTAGAGTGCCCAGAAATTTGCACTCGGTGATGTGATGGTTGAGGGAATGGGCTTAAAGATGCCATTTGGAGATGTGATAGAAAGCTGTGGGAGATGGGCTTAAATATGCCATCCAAAGGTGATTATTTCTATTGTAATTTGTAACTTGAAAGAATGAGTATCAGAATGGCGTTCGTGTCTAGAGCGTATCTGAATTGTATATGAAAGTTGAATCTGAATGAGTATCAGGATGGCATCCGTGTCTGGAGCGTATCTGAGCTGTATCAAAATTTTGAATCTGAATGAGTATCAGGATGGCATCCGTGTCTAGAGCGTATCAGAACTGTATCAAAATGTTGAATTTGAATGAGTATCAGGATGACATCCATGTCTGGAGTGTATCTGAATTGTATCAAAATGTTGAATCTGAATGAGTATCAGGATGGTATCCGTGTCTGGAGCATATCTGAACCGTATCAAAATGTTGAATCTGAACGAGTATCAGGATGTCATCCGTGTTTGTAGCGTATCTGAACTGTATCAAAATGTTGAATCTGAATGAGTATCAGGATGGCATCCGTGTCTAGAGCGTACCTGAACTGTATTAAAATGTTAAATCTGAATGAGTATCAGGATGGCATCCATGTCTGGAGCGTATCTGAACTGTATCAAAATGTTGAATTCGAATGAGCATCAGGATGGCATCCGTATCTGGAGCGTATCTGAACTATATCAAAAGGTTGAATCTGAATGAGTATCAGAATGACATCCATGTCTGGAGCGTATCTAAACTGTATCTGAAGACTTTGAATATTGTTAATGGTAGCTGTTTGATTAATCTTATCCTAAAAAGGGTAAAATTTTAGCTAAAATTCAATGTTTATGTTGTATGAAATGCATAGTATAATGCATTCGTGTTATCAATGTTTATTATATATGGATGCAATGTATGCATATATGAGCTAGTTTGCTACACTGCTGTTGGACTGGGGAAAATAAATCCCTTACCGCTGCTGAGGATATGGAGTTTTCATGTCTTGAAGTTGAAGCGTTGATGAATTTCTGTTTAGAGAAATAAACTCTATTGTAAGGGAAATGCTATGTGCTATCTGAAAAATCCTGGTCGGGGAATTCTGAGAAATTCGGTGACTTCTACTGGGGAGTGATAACAGGGAGTTTTGTTCTGTTGGGGATTAAACGATGTACTGCGGGGATTTCCTATGGAAAATCCTAAAGGTATTTCCCTATCCATTCAACCCATCAGTAATTGCCTTTTTTATTTTGTTTATTTGTAAACAGTAATTATGTTCAAATGCATATGTTCAACAATGAATCATTGGATGTTTTTTGTTAACAAAATACAAGCGTAAAGAAAAAACAGATAGTTTTTTTTTGCACTTTCAAAGAGATATCTTTGTATTGACTTTGAGTAAGCATTTTTGTACAAGGAGACAAACATTCTAGTAAAAGAATATCGTCATAAAAAATGAAAATTTTGATACAAAGAAAAGATAGCTATGTGTAATAATCCCATGGGGTTTCCATTTTGCTATAGCCTTCGTATCTCTGAGCATCTTGTCTATTTGTTGCCTTGTCTGAAGATAATTGGATTAATCAGATCCTCTGAGTTTGTCAGTGGAAGCCAAAGGTTGTCCGTAAAGTGATCCAACGAGACATAGTCATACGCCTTAATTCCCTAACTTTTTCCTGGACCTCCCTTTCGAGTTTTCAGTCCACCGGGAAACCCTTTTTTTCCCAAGTCGCCCTTTCGGGTTTTCAACTTGTCGGGTGTACAGATTTTTTTGTTTTATCCCTAATTTTTTCCCGAACCCTTTTTGGTTCGCCGGGATGCCCTTGTTTTTCCTAGGTATGTTAACCTAGCGGGTCTCTTATGCGTAAAATTCTCTTTAAAATGAAGGTCAGCAACGGAGTCAAAAGGTCAGCAACATTGGTAACATGAAGGTCTTCCATAACGGCATGAACATTATGATCGTGCTTGGGCATCGGAGCAGAAATCAATTGGGCTTCTCAGGAGCATCAAATTCTACTTCCTTGGCGTCAATCATGTCTTGGATTTTGTTCTTAAGCACCCAACAATTATTGGTATCATGCCCAACACTGTCAGAGTGGTAAGCACACTTGGCATTGGAGTGGTAGTATGGAGAGGAGGTATTAGGGTTCTTTGGCGCTTCCTTCAAACTGGTCAGATTCAGCTTTAACAAATGAGGGAGTACTTGAGCTGGCGTCAGGTTGATTCGGGTGAACTTCCGTTGTGGCCTTTCTACCTGTTGTTGATTAGGTCTCGACTGATTGCCGCGAGGTTGATCATTTGAAGAGTTTTGAATCATCACAACCCCTACAGTTGGCCGGTGCTCGGTTCTTCCTTGACTTTTCTGAAAATAAACAGCAGAGGATTCCTTCTTAGCTGGGAAGGTTGATTCGGGTGAACTTCCGTTGTGGCCTTTCTACCTGTTGTTGATTAGGTCTCGACTGATTGCCGCGAGGTTGATCATTTGAAGAGTTTTGAATCATCACAACCCCTACAGTTGGCCGGTGCTCGGTTCTTCCTTGACTTTTCTGAAAATAAACAGCAGAGGATTCCTTCTTAGCTGGGAAGGTTTTCTTAACAGCAGTGGACACGGAGGCATCTTTCTGAATCTTACCACTTTTAATACCGGCCTCGACCCTTTCGCCGGTCAAAATTAGTTCGGTGAATCCCGTGGAGGAACTCCCAATTAAATGATTGAAGAAAGGGCCAAACAGGGTCCCTAAAAACATGTCAACTAGCTCCCTATCCGATAACGGTGGTTGCACCCTTCCAGCCAGATCACTCCACTTCTGGGCATATTCTTTAAATCCTTCATTGGAAGCCATCCCCATACTTTGTAGCTGAGTACGAGTGGGCGCCAAATCAGCATTGTATTGGTATTGACGGTAAAAAGCAGCAGCTAAGTCTTCCCAGTTATGAACCTCAGACCTCTCAAGTTGATAGAACCAGTCCAATTGTGTGTCTGACAAACTGTCTTGAAAAAAGTGTACCCAGAGGTCTTTATCAGATGAGTGGGGTTGGATCTTTCTGACATAGGATCTTAGATGCATCTTTGGACACGACAGACCGTCATACTTGGCAAATGTAGGAACCTTGAATTTGGGGGGGATGACGATCCCAACGACCAAACCTAGTTCTTCAAAATCTAAACCAGGTACCCTTTGCAACTCCATGGCTGCCAATCTATCCTCAAGATTCTTATATTTATCATCCGCCGGGGGATATTACTGTTTAGAGTAGTCTTCATCTTCTTCCTCTTCCTCCTCTTCAACTTCAAATTTAGAAGGTCCCGTAGCTCCTTTTCCTTTACCAGCCCCTTCATCATACGTTGAGGGGAACTCGAGAACTTTTCTAGCGTTGCTTTCAAACCTTCTTCCCATAGTGTCTACTCCAGGCCTTTTCTTCTTTTTCTCTTTATCTTTCTCCAATAGTGCTTTAAGATCCTCTTGACCCTTTGCTAAGGTCATAAGGAGTTGCTAGAATTGAGAATTATGTGCTTGCAGATCCTTAACCGTCTGCTCCAAATCCATCTTGCTGAAATAAACAGCAGAAAGATAAGGAAACCTGGTGTGAAAACCTGTTTATGCATATGATGAATGGTATGTTATTCATTTAATGCATTCAAGGATTCAGAAAATTCAAATTTGTTGCAAACAAAAAGGAACACACGTCATATTAAGAAGAAATTGTTAGTACATAAGTGCCCCATGGGCAAAATATTACAAAATTCTTAATGTAAAAAGACATTGCGCATCCTCTTTGGTGTGATGTAAGTGTTGAGAGTTTCCTCCTCATGAAGTCGGCGGGTAAGCTCCAAAACCTTCTTCTCACTGGCATAGAAGCTGGCTTCAAAAGTATTATGTTCTTCCTTGAGTTGGATCCAACTCTTTTGCATTTCTTCCCATGATGTTGGCATGTCACGATGTAGGAGGGTGTATGGAACCTCTCCTTCCATAACACGCTCTTTGATCAAGGGGAGAATGTGAGGATATGGCATCATAAGACTCTGGGCGCGGGTTCGTACCCACTTGAGATAAGGCTCAAGGGGGATGAAATTCTTGTGCCCCAGTGTCTTACTATCCACCTTGTTGGGCATCCTCCAAGCTCTGATTAACCTTTGTCGAAGTCCTTGTGCATCGTTGTCGAAGTCAAAAACTAGGTCAGGAATCAGCATGTCATGAGGGTCATACCTCCGAGCATATCCAAATTGTCTTAGAGCTAAACAGGGGTTATCGGTAATTCCTCCCCTAATTCCGAGTAGAGGGACATTAGGGAATTCCCCATAACGATCAATGATGATGACATTTTCTCTGGACCGAGAACACCAATGAACATTAGAATGTGTGAGGGTCATCAACCGTCGTGACCACCTTAAACCCTGCTCATTCTTAAAAACTGATTGTGGAAGGTGAGAAATAAACCACCTTGCTAGGAGAGGAGTACAGCACATGATAACACCTCTTTTCCTCATTGTTCGTGTGTAAAATGAGTGTAGGATGTCCCCAAGCAATGTAGGTACAGGATTCCGGGATATGAAAATCTTGACAGCATTCACATCTATAAGTTAATCAGGGTTTGGGAACAGGACCAGCCCATAGATAAGGAGTGCCACAATATCTTCAAAGGCTTGTAGATCAAGATAATTCCAGCAATCTTATGCCTTCTCAAACAGAAACTTTTCCATGAAACCCTTGACACCACTCCTGGTTTCCCAATGTCCCTTGATGTCAGATGGTTGCAAGTGTAATGCTTGAGCAACATCTTCAGGCTTTGGTTCTTTTTCCGTACCGTTGTAGGATAGTTGATGAAGAATAGGAATTCTCAGGAGTTGAGAAAATTCCTCCAAAGTAGGTACTAGTTGGTAATCAGGGAATGTGAAACAATGGTGTAGGGGGTCAAAGAACTGGAAGAGAACTTTCACCATGTCTTCTTCAATGTTGGAGTTGACCAAGCTGAGAATTCTACCATGTCTTTCACTGAAGAGAGAATTCTCTGGAATCCTGGAAGTGAGCTCCTTGAGTTGAGGAGGGATTCTCACAAGGTTGACTTGAATTGTTTTCCTGCGAAGGGATTCCATGACCTACAAAACAAGAACAAAGATGAAGATCCAAACCCTTGAAATGGTTAGTGGATGCATATGATGCTTTATGATGTTCATGATGTATGCACAAGCACATGTACAAGAAAGTCACACAAAACCCTAATTTCAGGCTTGCATGAGGTTTCATAGGTAAATACCCTCTTGAGTTTAGTTGGCTCAAACTTGTCCTATAAATAGTAATTGGGTTCTAAGGAGCTCAATATCACTGGATTGTTTTCTATGTTCATTGTTTTGGTTTAGCCACTTAACTAGCGACCAAAATATTCCAAGAAAACAACCCTCAATGAGTGTAGTATCGAGTATCTACCAACTTCGGACTGCACCAAAGTCAGTCATCTCACTACCCCTAATAAAAGGCCAAGATGGTCAAATAAGGTCCTAAGAGTTTATTAGTGCTTTATGACATCACTTAGCGGCCCCGTATTCTCTTTGATTGACTCAAAGGCTACCGGTACTCACAAATATATCGCACTAATATAGCTATTGCTTCAACCATGTCGGTATACCTCGCACAGTTTCCACAATGTATTGTTATTTACCTATGAATGCTTCCCAAATCTGGGTGGAGGATTTCAAACCCAAACAAGAGAACCAAATGTAAAGCAATCAAAGCAAACAATATAATCATGCAAAGGGTGATCTAATCCCTAAGGTTACTCCACTTTTAAAGTATTCCCCAGCAGAGTCGCCAGTTCTGTGATACGGTGGGAGAACTAACTTGAGGTTTTGCGTTTGTGTTCGCAAATGTTTCTGTTTAGCAAGAGTCGCCATCGACTTTTTATTTTATCCTAAGGAAAGGCCAAAAAGCACAGGAAAGACCTTTGAGATGTTTTCTTGGGTTCGGGGAGTAGATTATAGAAAGGGAAGGTATTAGCACCCTTTCTATCCATGGTTATCCATGGGCTCTTAGTTACTTATTTAGATCACTTGCTTTGCTTTTCAATTATTTGAAATGGTGCTCTTCAATTATTTGAAATGGTGCTTTGTGTATGGTTTTTGAAAGATGTTTTTAAAAGAGGCCATTGTTGTGGCAACCTTTGTGATGATTCTTGTTTGAATGTATACAAAGGTGTTTTTGTCTTTTGAAAAGTTTTCAATGTTTGAAAGTAGGGTTTTGAAATTGTGTGGTGAAGTGTGTTTTGAAGATAGCAAGGATGTTTTTTGCAAGCTTTGATCAAGTAACTAAGAGTTGTCTATCCTATTTTACTCAAAGATCTTCCTTATGTTTTTAACCCTTTTAACAGTGTTGTTTCACCATTGTATTTAGTGAACAACCTTGTGTTAGGATGTTAAACGGGACAGGCGCGGGTCATCATATAGACCATGATAGCAATTGTGTTAAGTATTTTTTGCAATTTTCTTGAGGGACTTGATCATTTTGTTTAGGCAACTCAGATAGCGTCATTGAGGGACTATGATCTTTTGTTTTGTTTTTATTTTTCCAAAGTACTTGACATGCATACCATGGCCCATTTTTGAAGGCAACAAGTGGATTGAAACCCTAGGGGTGCAAGTGTGCATTGTGTTTGTTTTTCATGCATTTTTTGTCTTTGATTAGGTCAAACTATTTGTTGGTTTTGATTTTGCATACAAACCCTAATTCTCTAATCATGGCATAATTGAAAGCTTAAAGGTGCGAGAATTTAAGTCCTAAGCTATTACAACATGATAAAGGGGGGGGGGGGTACAAATTTGAATAGGGGATATTTGACAAGAAATTAAACCCTAAATTATTACAACCAAATTGAATTTGCAAGGCATAATATTTAAATGTACAATATTTAAATAAAATACAATAAATAAATGTTAGATAAAATGTATTATACAAAAAAAGGATTTTTTATTTATTCATGTATGCAAAAAGTATTTTTAATGTAAAAGATATAAAGAAATAATTAAAGGTTATTTTTATTTGTTTTTAGGGAAAAAACCCTAATTTCTTAAGAAATGGTATTATTTATTATTTATATACAAAATGTATCAATTTGTACAAAAAATAAAAGTATATTAAAAAAAAGAATTTTTTAGTATAAAATATCAATAAAAATAAAAATGTATTATTTTTGTGTTTTTTATTCTATGCTTTTAATAAAATAAAGTACATATGTATATATATATATATATATATATATATATATATATATATATATATATATATATATATATATATATATATATATATATATATATATATATATATATATATATATATATATATATATATATATATATATATATATATATATATATATATATATATATATATATATATATATATATATATATATATATATATATATATATATATATATATATATATATATATATATATATATATATATATATATATATATATATATATATATATATATATATATATATATATATATATATATATATATATATATTAAATATATTAGGTGTATAAAAAATAAAATAAATTATTTACAAAAATGTATATATTTCAAGAAAATATTTTTGGTGTGAATAAAAAATAGAAATAAAAAATAAAAGTATTATTTGCATTATTTTTAAATTTAAACAAAATGATATAAAAGCGTATAAAATGTTTTAATGCTAGTAATAATTAAAATAAATACCAAATAAATGTAAAAATTATAAAAAATATTTTTGGAGCATTTTTTATATTTAAAAATAAAATATCAAAGTCAGAAATGAAATAAAAATGCAAAAATAATAAAAATACAAAGAAATGGGCCAGGGGGTGTGAACTAAAAAATGGGGTGTGAAAGCAGGACGTAGCCAGGCCCAGCCCAGCTACTTCATCTTCTTCCTCTGTTCAAACAAAAACGCGCCTTCTGTGTACAAACCTATATCTCCTGATTCAGTGCTTTTTTGACAAAACTCAAAACATGAAACTTGTAGAGCATCAAACAACGAATCTAACCATATAAAAAACTTAAGCTAACTCTCAAAGGCCAGAGAGAATTTCAATGGCCCTAATTTCTAACCTAGTTTTTTCAGAAAGTTCATGGATGAAATTCTCCTAACACGATTAATATAAATGAAAACTAAGCACATGTATGGTTTCAGGGCTATGAATACAACATCTTTCATTCACAAACCTAAGTCTAAATGTTCCTAAATAGAGAGATAGAAGTTCATGAAATACCTATTTCAGTTGAGTTCGAGCTGGACAATGCAGCAACTTCCAATGGTGCCTGAGGTTCTTTTGAGCTTGCCTGATGTCCCCTGAACCATTCCCAATGCTTAGTTTGTTTTGAAGTGGCCTGAATCGTGCTACAGAACTCAACCTGCAAAGCTTCCAAACAAAAATGGTGATGTGTGTTAATGGAGTTACAGCAACTTGTGAATGGTCTGGACAGCTTAGGTAAATTGTTTAGAATGTGTTTGAAGTGAATTTGGACAAAACGCACGAGGGGATTTGATTGTGGCTTGTGATTTGTAGAACTGGACCTATTTTGCAAGAAAATGGAGATTTTATGCACAAGGAGGTTTGAGAGGTCAAAGGCTCATGCTTCTGGCTTGTGAGGATGTGTGAAACTTGTTTCAAAACTTTGCTTCAGTTGGTTTTATCAGATATGTGAGATATGAGCTTTTGGCCCTTTGACTTGTTTTGAAAGCAAAGTTGGAAGTGAAATGAGATATGCCTGTACAGGCTATCTCCAAGCATGCACCAACTTCTTGTACTATGCTTGAGATTGTGGAGCTTGTTTGCTGCAAAGGAAGAAAGTCCAAGGCTCAAGAAAATGCAATTTGACATAAAGTGGCCTTTATGAAAATGGAAGTATGACCTTTATACTCAAAATGGAAAAGTTCAATGTACAAAGCTCTCTTGATTAGAACAATGCCAATATCCAATGTATTTGCATTCAATTTTGGAGTGTAAATTGGTTTAGAGGCCTGTAATTATGTACTAAGCTAGTTTGGTCAGATTTGCAACTTCGTATGAACATGTATTGGCCATGGTTACAAAGTGAGTTTTTGCCAACTTCATGCATTCGATTCTCCCTAACCACAAGGGTGTTTGAGGAGTTCTTGGACAATTTGGAAAGCTTGCAACATGTATTATAATCGATCTTTGAAATGCAACTTGAAACTCCAAGTGGAACTATGTGAAAAATTGCCAAGAAGATGGGTCAAAATCCAACTTTCATGTTGCAAGTTTTGTTTGAATCCATTTGCATCTTGGTGAAATAATGGGACGAAGTTAGGAAAAAATAAGAAAATTTTATAACTTAGAAAATTTCTAAGTTATGAAATTTTTCCATTTTAAACCCTAATTTGCAATTTTGGGTTTCTTGATGAACAAGTTTCATAATTTGACATGTCTTGATGAAAAATGACTCTTGGCACTTGATTTTGACCAAAAAATCAAAGTTTGACTTTTCAGTGTACCGTCAAATTTTGATCAGTTGACTGAAAAACTCATTTGTCAATCCAATGCATTTGAGATCTTTTGAACTTGTTGAATGGGTCAATAAAATGTCATTGAGTCCTTGTGTCCATGGTTGAGCTTGATTTGCCATTGGTTAGGTCAAACAGTCAAAAATTGCCCTTGTGTAGTCAAAACCCTAAAAATGACCATTTTGCCCTTTTGGTGATCTGATCAAATTTCTTGTGGAATTGTGATCCAAACTTTATCAAATGGTTCATATGAGTTCATAATGTTGATGTGGGTCAAAATTCATGAGGTTTGACTGTCAATTGGCCACAGTTGACTTTTTCCCCAATACAGTTGATTTCTAGGTCAACTGTCCAATTGACTGGGAAAAAATTTGATTCAAGGCTTGAAACTTGGTATGGACAAACTTGTGAGTCCAACATGAAGTATGAAATTCATTTTGGGCATTGTAGGTCAAAACATCCCTGTGCAAATTCAAACCCTAATTTAGGTCAACAGTGCAAGGAGGTGTCTTGAGCAGAGTGAACCCTAGCTTGATCTTGAGTTCCAAGAGTCTTGTGATGATAAATGTTGATGAAATGAGAGGGCAAATTTTGGGGTACAACAGTTTCCCCTGTTCAATCTTCTTGAACCTGAAGAGTTAGATTGGCAAGTTTGCCTTTCGCGACTCGAAGGTAAAAGAGGATTGGACACTAGAGTGCCCGTAAATTTGCACTCGTCAAAATATAGCTGAGGAAGTGGGCTTAAAGATGCCATTTGGAGATGGTGGAATCTTGCTGGAGATGGGCTTAAAGATGCCATCCAAGAATGTTTGTTGAATTGCAATTGTAGGTCAGAAGAATGAGCATCAACATGGTATCTGTGTCTGGAATGCATTTGAACTGTATCTAGAGACTGAGTCTGTATGAGCAAAAGAATGGCATCCGTGTCTGGAGTGTATCCTAGCTGTAACTGTATTTGAACTTCGAATGAATATCAGAATGACTTCCGTGTCTGGAGTGTATCTGGAGTTGAGATCTGTATGAGTAGCAGAATGACTTTCGTGTATGGAGTGTATCTGAGACTGTAACTGGGATATGAATAAGTGACCGAATGACTTCCGTGGAGACTGCATTGGGGAGAATCAAACTTCTGGTGTAAGGGCCAGAATGGCATCCGTGTTTGGAGCATATCTGAACTTGTAGTTGATAGTTGAATCTGAATGAGAGATAGAATGGTCGCCGCGTCTGGAGCGTATCTAGTCTGTATCGGATTGCTAAAGTTTGGATGAGTAGTAGAATGACCATCGCGTCTGAGGTGTATCTGTACTGTATTTTGACTTGAAGTTTTGAATGAGTAATAGAATGACCGCCGTGTCTGGGGTGTATCCATACTGTATCATAAAAATTGTTAACGATAGTCTTTTAATCTTATCCTGAAAAGAGTAAAATGTTAGCTAAAACGTAAAGTTATGTTGCATGATATGTATGATGAAATGAATTGTATTTCATCAATGTTCATGATATATGAATGTAATGGATGTGCATATAAGCTGAGTAGCTGTCTTGCTGAGGAAAATAAATTCTTGGTAACTGGAGATAATGAATTCTTTGACTGCTGTCGGGGAAAGTAACTCCTTGACCGATGCTGAGGATTCAAAAATCTTTGATTGATGAAGATGAGAAATCCTTGTTGACTGCTTGGGGATTAAAGATCTTTGATTGTTTGAGCAATGAGAAATCCTGGGACCAATGTTGGGGATTGAAAATCCTTGGTGACTTGTGGGGATTTACAAGGCCTTTGACAACTTCTGCAGGGAATGAGAATCCTTCATGACTTTCCTGAGAAATAGGGAAAACTCTGACGACCTCTACTGGGGAATTAAAACCTGTGAGGCTTCTGCTTGGAGAAAAGAGACCGAGAATCTTCGATCTTGCTGAGAGATAACTCTGTGGGGAGAATGTTTACTCGGATGGTGAAATCAGGAGCTCGGGTTGTACGCCAAACTACTGGGGGAAGCATCCTAGTTGGGGATAAGACAAGAAGTTAACTGTTATCTGCTTGGTTTTAAGATAACCTGCCGAGGAAATTGGGGGAAGTTGAACAGTTGGAAATTTGACTTCGCTGGGGAAGAAGGTTTAGAATATTCTGGTTCCGCTGGGGATAGGTATTTCAGGGTTTTCGGGCTCCGCTGGGGATCTTGAATTTGAACTCTGATGGGAACTTTGAAACTTAACTCAGCTGGGGAATCAAGTTTTAGAATGCACTGGCTCCGCTGGGGATCCTGAAGCTTAACTCCGCTGGGGACATGTACTCCGAGGTTTTAGCTTTGTTGAGGATCTGAACAAAGTATTGTAGGGGATTTCTTCTAGAATGGCACAGAGATATCTTCCTACACCTTCAACATATCAGTAATTATCCTTTCTCAAATTCGTTTTTTTTGTGTAAGCAGTGATTATATTCAAATGCATATGCCTATTTAACAAAATATTGGACGTTTTCAAATAAAACATAAGTGTAAAAAGAAAAGAAAGGCAAGCAAATTTCTGCACTTTGAAGTATCTTTGTATTAACTTTTGTGAGTATCTTTGTACAAAGGAGACAGACATCCTAGTAAGAGAATGTTGTCATAAAAATTGAAAAAATTTATACAAAAGAAAGATGGCTATGTGTAACAATTCCATGGGATTCCCATTCTGCTATAGCCTTCACAACTCTGAATATCTTGTCCATTCGCTGCTTCGTCCGCCGATGACTGGATTGATCAGAAGCTTGGAGCTTGTTGGTGAAGAGATTGTTCTTAAAGTGATCCGACGAGACATAGTCATACGCTTTAATTCCCTAACTTTTGCCTGGACCGCCCTTTCGGGTTTTCGATCCACCGGGAAACCCTTTTTTGCCCAAGTTGCCCTTTCGAGTTTTCAACTTGTCGGGTGTACATATTTTTTTTGTTTTATCCCTAATTTTTGCCTGAACTGCCCTTTCGGGTTTTCGGTTCACCGGGATGCCCATTTTTGCCCAAGTCTCCCTTTAGGGTTTTCAACTTGTCGGGTCATTTTATGCATAGTATCTTTTGACTATGTCTGCGTTCGCATGGTGCGGCAAGTCGTCGTCGTCCATGGTGGTCAGAACCATTGCTCCACCAGAAAAGATGCTCTTGATCATAAATGGTCCTTCATAAGTAGGAGTCCACTTGCCCCTGGGATCACTTTGCGATAAGATGATCCGCTTGATTACAAGATCTCCGACTCGATATTCCTGACGCCTGACTTTCTTGTTGAAAGCCTTGGTCATCCGTTTTTGATACGTCTGACCATGAAAAACAGCAGTAAGTCGCTTCTCGTCGATCAAGTTAAGTTGATCAAGCCGGGTCTGAATCCAATCATCTTCACTTAAACCGGCATCTTTCATAATCCTTAAGGAAGGAATCTGAACCTCCATAGGTAAAACAGCTTCCATGCCATATACCAAAGAAAAGGGGGTTGCCCCTGTTGAAGTACGTGTCGTGGTACGATATCCATGTAGAGCAAACGGTAACATCTCATGCCAGTCCTTGTAGGTGACTGTGATACGGTGGGAGAACTGACTATGGTTTTGCGTTTGTATTCGCAAATGTTTCGGTTGAGCAAGAGTCGCCACCGACTTTTTATTTTATCCTAAGGAAAGGTTAAAAAGCACAGAAAAACCTTTGAGATGTTTTCTTGGGTTCGGGAAGTAGATTATAGAAAGGGAAGGTATTAACACCCTTTCTATCCATGGTTATCCATGGGCTCTTAGTTACTTGCTTAGATCAACTTGCCTTAATTTTCAATTGTTTGAAATAGTGCTTTGTGTGTGGGTTTGAAAATGTTTTTGAAAAGAGGCCAATGTGGTGGCAACCTTTGTAATGATCCATGTTGGGATGTATACAAAGGTGTATGTCTTTTGAAAAGGTTTTCATTTGTTTTTGAAAGTTGTTTTTGAAAGTGTAGTGATGTGTGGTTTAGAAAAATAGGCAAGTGTTTTGTTTTGCAAGTTTGATTCAAGTAACTAAGAGGTTGTCTACTCCTAAATTTCTCAAAGATTATTGCCATGTTTTAACCCTTTTAACAAGTTTGTTCCACCATTGCATTTGGTGGACAATCTTATGTTTAGGATGTGAAAGGGACGGGCTCGGGTCATCGTTTAGACCATAATTGCAATGGTGCCAAGTATCTTTGGGCAATTTTCCTTTAAGGGACTTGATCATTTTTTAGGCAACTTTCGAAAGCGTCATCGAGGGACTATGATCATTTGAATTGTTTGTTTTGCCCAAAGAGACCTAACATGCAATATGGCCCATTTATTGAAGGCAACAAGCGGAATACCCTAGGGGTGCAAGTGTGATAAGTGTTGTCCATTTTCATGCTTGTTTATCTTGAAATTAGGTCAAACTATTTTTGTTGTTTTTGATTCGCATACAAACCCTAATTCTAACATGGTATATTTAGAAAGCATTAAAGTGCGAAAAATGAAATTACTAAGCTATTACAACACAATATATGGGAAGGGGGGTACAAATGTTCAAATGGGGGTATTTTGACAAGGAATTTAAACCTAACTATTACATCAATATTGAATTATTTACAAGATAATTGATTGTACAAATTAAATGGAAATAAAATAAATATGCAAGATGCAAAAAATGTTTTTTATGTGTATGAAAAAGAATATTTTTTTTATATGTCAAATAAACAAAAAAAAATAAAAAGTATTATTTTTTTGGAGTTTTTTATATTTAGGGCAAAACCCTAATTTTATTAAGTAAAAGTATTAATTATTTAATATGTACAATATTTATTTATTATATACAAAAATAAAATAAAAATGAAGTATATTTGTCAAAAAGGTATTTTTTTTATGTTAAATATTAATAAAAAAATAAAATGTATGTATTTTGCATTTTACCTAAATATATTAATATATGTATTTGTATTATTTATTAAATATATATATTATATATACAAAAATAATAATATTTAATATTTATAAAAAAAAGTATATTTTATATAAAATATTTTCAGAAGATAAAATAAAATAAAAATGGAAAATAAAATGTGTTTGCACTTTTTTTAGTATTTTTCAAATAAAAGTTGTTTACCTATTTATTTATGTACAAATATTAATCTAAACAAACAAATACCTAATAAATATGAAAATGGTGTAAAAAATATTTTTTATATTTTTAACATCATAAGAAAAAAATAAATAAGTCAGAACAAAAAAGAAAAAGTCAAAAAATCATAAAAATAAGCAAAATGGGCCTAGGGGGTGTAAAAGTAAAAACATGGTGTGAAAAGAAAAGTCAAACAGGCCCAACCCAGAACCCTGTCATCTTCAACCTCAGAACATATTTGTTCAAGAAAACACGTGTTTTCTAACTTCCAATTCCTTGATCTTTTGCCAAATCTTCCAACATGAAACCTGTAGAGCTTGAAGCCACGATTCCAGATATATAAAGAAATCAATCTAACTCTCAGAAATGAGAGAGAATTTCTTCTCTTCCAATTCCTGACCTAGATTTTTATCAATGTTCAGACCTAAAATTCTCATAGCACAGGCAAAATAAATGGAAAGTAAAGGCATGTACAGTTTCAGGGGCATGAGTAGAACACTTTTTATTCACAAACCTAGAGCTAATAATGCCTACATTGAGAGTTAGAAGTTCATGAATATACCTGTTCAGTTGGAATCGTGCCTTGCAATGGAGGAGCTTTCAGGGCAAGATGATGATTTGTACAGCTTGCCTGAAGTGTAGTGATGCTATTCCAATGCTTGGTGTGTTTTGAATCGTGCCAAATCAAGCTGCAGAAGTCCACCTGCAAGATAGAAAAATGGAAATGGCAAATGGTGCTATGGCTGTTACAGTCTCAGTTCAAGGTTTGGAATAGTTTATATGGATATTATGGAATGTGTTTGAAGTGTTTTTAGCAAGAATGCATGGAAGGTTTGAGCTATGGAACTCAAACTGCAGGGATGCCCTGTTTTGGGCAGTTCAATGGTGATTTTGTGAATGAGAGGGTGTTGGGGATGGTTGGCTCGTGTTCTAGCTCAGAATGGATGTTTAGAATATGTTTGACAAGTTTGTTTAAGGTTGTGTTAGCTGAGATGAGAGTTGGTATGTGTTATGGCAAGTTTCTTACACTTTTAGTAAGAGATGGCAAGTTGGTGTTCTGGATAGGTAGAGGCCCCCAATCTATGCTGCACAACTTAGTCTTTATCAGTGCAATTAGTCCATAAACTTGTGCCAAAGAGATCTTAACTGTACTTGCTTGGATTTGCTTTAGACATAAAGTGCAACTTTTCCAAAATGGATATAATGCTTTATCTAAAAATGGATTAAACTTGCATACAATGTCCAAACTCATAGAACAACACCTTGGCACAAAGGATTGGCATTAAATTAAGGAGTGTAATTGAGATAAAAGACCTGTAATCAAGGAAATCATGCTGAATTCAAAATGGCACAAATGTATGAACATGTAACTTGGCCAAATCAAAAGTGAGTTTTTCCCATATTGCCAAATTCGATTCTCTCTAACCATGAGGTTGTTTGATGAGTTCTTGGACATTTTGGAAATCTTGGAATGTGTACTACAATCCATCTTTGAAATTAAAATTCAAATTCCAAGTGGAAGCATGTGAAAAATGGTCTTGAAGTTAGGTAAAAACCTTGCCTAAAATAGGTCAAATTTTCTCTAAGTTAAGAATGGTTTGGTACCCTTGTTCCAAAAATTGTAACTTGAGCTACAAGCTTCTTTTGGGAAAACTTTGTGAATCAAAGTTTTAGATTTTGCAAAAGTCTACAACTTTCATGTTTTGACTTTTTCTTGAATCCAAATGAATCTTGGTGAGAAAGTGGGGCAAAGTTAAGAAAAAATTAGGGTTTTTCATAACTTAGAAAAATTCTAAGTTATGAAAAATCTTCATTTCAAACCCTAATTTGCAATTCTTGATTTCTTGATGAACAAGTTTCATGATTTGGCATGTTTTGATGAAAAATGAATCTTGACACTTGATTTTGACCAAAAAGTCAAAGTTTGACTTTTCAGTATACAGTCAAAATTGATCAATTGACTGGGAAATTCAACTGTCAATCTTGTATATTTGGGATCTTTTGAACTTGTTGAGCATGTAAAGATAATTCCATGGGGTCCTTGAGTCAATATGTGAGCTTGGTTTTCCATTGGCTAGGTCAAACAGTCAAAAATTGCCTTTGTGCAGTCAAAACCCTAAAAATGACCATTTTGCCCTTTTGGTGATTTGATCAAATTTCTTGTGGAATTGTGATCCAAACTTGATCAAATGGTTCACATGAGTTCATAATGTTGATGTGGGTCAATTTTCATGAGATTTGACTGTCAATTGGCCACAGTTGACTTTTTCCCCAATACAGTTGATTTCTAGGTCAACTGTCCAATTGACTAGGCAAAATTTGGAATCAGGACTTGAAACTTGGTATGGATAAACTTGGGAGTCCAACATGAAGCATGAAAATCATCTTAGGCATTTTAGGTCAAAATATCTTTGTTCAAACACAAACCCTAATTTGGGTCAACAGTGCAAGGAGAAGTCTTGAGCAGAGGAAACCCTAATTGGATCTTGAGCTCCAAGGGTTTTGTGATGAGAAAATGTTGAGGAAATGGGAGGGCAAATTTTAGGGTACAAAAGTTGCCCCTGTTCAATCTTCTTGAACCTGAAGAGTTAGATTGGCAAGTTTGCCTTTCGTGACTCGAGGGTAAAAGGAGATTGGACACTAGAGTGCCCGGAAATTTGCACTCGCATGTTGGAGTATCAGCAATGTGATGTCGGGAATGGGCTTATAGATGCCATTTGAAGAGATGGTGGATAGGGAGATGGGCTTATAGATGCCATCTGGAGATGTGACATAACCTTGTCGGGAATGGGCTTATAGATGCCATTTGGAAGTGTTGATCGCATAAGAGATTCCTTAGCGAGAACTTGTGTATTTCGAGAAAGACAGATGTTTTCCTGGCTTGTTACAGGTGTTTGATCTTCAATCTCCTCATGCAGATATGCCCTGGCTAGATACAGGTGTCGAATCTACAATCGGTTGCTCACAGATGTGCCCTGGCTGGATACAGGAATCGAATCTTCGAACTCTTCAGACGTGCCCTGGCTAGATACAGGAATCGAGTCTAGAAATGTGGTCAATAGATATGCCCTGGCTAGATACAGGAATCGAGTCTGGAAATGTGGTCAACAGACATGCCCTGGCTGGATGCAGGAATCGAATCTGGAATTGTGATAGTTGCTAGATATGCCCTGGATGGATACAGGAATCGAATCTTCAAACTCTTCAGACGTGCCCTGGCTAGATACAGGAATCGAGTCTGGAAATATGGTCAACAGATATGCCCTGGCTGGATGCAGGAATCGAATCTGGAATTGTGATAGTTGCTAGATATGCCCTGGCTGGATACAGGAATTGAATCTTCAAACTCTTCAGACGTGCCCTGGCTAGATACAGGAATCGAGTCTAGAAACTGATCACTCACAGATGTGCCCTGGCTAGATACAGGTATCGAATCTGGAATTGTGACAGTTGAAGGTATTTGTCTTTGGGATTGTCTTTTTCCCTGAAAAGGCAAAAACATTAGTTGTATGCAATGTCATGATGTATGAAATGCATGATGTCATGATGTTCAACATGAGATAGTGTTGTATGCACTTTATCATGTATGTAAGCAAGATGTATGAAATGTGAAATGTTTATGAATGTATTTTCGTCTTAGGAAAATAAATCCTTGACGACCGGCCGGGGAATTAAATCCTGGGCTGACATTGAAGAGAAGAGCTCTTTGCTTCCGCTGGGGATGATGGTTGCGAGAATACACTGGTAGGAGAAGATGACTCCATTGGGGAATAAACTTGTTGGAGAGATTACTCTGCAGGGAATTGCTCTGTGGAAGAGATACTTTGCTGAAGTTTTGATGAGAGGCCCGCTGAGGATTTCAATGATGGATTCCGCTGGGGATAATGATGATAAACTCCGCTGGGGATACCAAAGATAAACTCCGCTGGGGATTGTGTTGATAAGTTATGTTGGGGAACTTTGATGAACTCCGCTG
Organism: Vicia faba; assembly: GCA_948472305.1. Taxonomy (NCBI): domain Eukaryota; kingdom Viridiplantae; phylum Streptophyta; class Magnoliopsida; order Fabales; family Fabaceae; genus Vicia; species Vicia faba. The sequence continues at coordinate 127,476,043 of OX451739.1, forward strand.
GGGATAGGAAGAACTTTGCCGAGGGCGATCTTCCGTGGCAATTAGCTAAGGATAACCCAGTTATAAACCCTTATGAGGAATAACTTTGAACAAAGCTCGGGAGAGACGTCTGTACTCTGCAGGGGATAAGCTTCCAGAATCTACTGGGGATAAGCTTCAAAACCTGCTGGGGATAAGAATTCCACTTTCCTGGGGAAACTTTTGGAATTGCACTGGGGTGTTGATATTCAGCCGGGGAACCATCTTAGGTCAAGACTGCCGGGGATGCTTGCTAATGAATGCCTATACTCCACTGGGGAATGTTGCTATCTTGTCTTATTCTGTGGGGAGTTGAGAGAACTTGATCACATCCTTCAGTTAGATCTACCTTGGTACCTTGGCGGACAAAGCAACCAGACTGCATCAGACAACTTTACATTGCCCCTGTTTCTGATGTCACCTGTAATTAGTCTTTTGTTTCATATGCAAATATTTATGAATCAGCAATTTAATGTCAAATGCATATATCAAAAATGAACATTGGACGTTCTCCGCAAGACAAAACAGAAAAAGGAAAAACAATGGGCAATTTGTTTGGAAAAGTGAACTTGTATTGATTTTGAAATTTACCTGTGAATAGGCGTTTTTGTACAAGAGGCTGACATCCTAGTAAGAGAATGCCACCTAATAACATAGAGTTTACAATTTTGAAAAGGAAACAAAACAGCTATGTGCACAATATTCCCACTGGGTTCCAACTCTGCTATCGCCTTTATGTCTTCAAGCGTCTCATCACTTTGCTGCTTAGTTGAAGATGAAGCTGATTGGTCGATGCCGAAGTCTGAGCCAGATAGTTGATGCCGAATTCTGGATGCAAGGTGATCCAATGAGACATACTGTTACGCTTTATCCCTAACTTTTGCCTGGACCGCCCTTTCGGGTTTTCAGTCCACCGGGATACCCATTTTTTCCCAAGCCGCCTTTTCAGGTTTTCGACTTGCCGGGTGTACAGATTTTTTTTCATTTCATCCCTTATTTTTGCCCGAACCCTTTTGGTTCGCCAGGAAGCCCTTATTTTTGCCTAGGTATGTCAACCTAGCGGGTATTTTATTCATGCGTAGTATCTTTTTACTATGTCTGCATTGGCGGGGTGAGGAAGGTCGTCACCATCCATGGTGGTCAGAATCATGGCTCCTCCTGAGAACACATGTTTAACCACAAATGGCCCTTCGTACGTAGGGGTCCATTTGCCCCGGGGATCACTTTGAGGAAGGATGATGCGTTTGATTACCAGGTCGCCAACTTGATACTCTTGTGGTCTGACTTTCTTGTTAAATGCCCTGATCATCCGTTTTTGATACGTCTGACCATGACAGATAGCAGTGAGTCTCTTTTCGTCAATCAGGTTTAATTGATCAAGTCGAGTCTGGATCCAGTCATCTTCACTCAGATCAGCATCCTTCATTATCCGGAGAGAGGGTATCTGGACTTCAATTGGCAAGACTGCCTCCATGCCATAGACCAAGGAAAAGGGTGTTGCCCCGGTTGACGTTCTTGCTGAGGTACGGTACCCATGAAGAGCGAACGGTAACATCTCGTGCCAATCTTTATAGGTTACTGTCATCTTCTGCACAATTTTCTTGATATTCTTATTGGCTGCTTCTACAGCCCCATTCATCTTAGGCCGGTAAAGAGAAGAGTTGTGGTGTTGTATCTTAAATTGTTCGCAGAGCTCAGTGATCATCTTGTTATTGAGATTGGTACCATTGTCCGTAATGATTCTTTCCGGGACGCCGTACCGACAGATCAGGTTATGCCGGATGAAACGTGCCACGACGCTCTTGGTTACCGTGGCGTAGGAAGCTGCCTCAACCCACTTCATGAAGTAATCGATCGCTACCAAGATGAAGCGATGCCCGTTGGATGTCGTCGGTCAGATCTCACTGATCCTATCGATCCCCCACATTGCAAAAGGCCAAGGTGCCGTCAGGACGTTCAGAGGAACCGGAGGGATATGCACCTTATCAGCATGGATCTGGCATTTATGACAAGTTCGAGAATGTTGGTAACAATCGGCTTCCATTGTGGACCAGAAATATCCTGCCCTAAGGATTTTCTTTGCCATGGTGTGTCCACTGGAATGTGTTCCGAATGTACCTTCATGCAGTTCGATCATGATCTTCTCTGCTTCAGCCTTATCCACACAACGCAGTAGAGTTGAATCATGATTTCGTTTGTAGAGAATGTCGTTGCTGAGGAAGAATTTTGCAGCAAACCTCCTCATGAACTTCTTGTCATTGACAGATGCACCTTCAGGGTACTCCTGAGCTTCCAAGTATATCTTCACCTCATGATACCAGGGTTTTTCAGTCACCTTTTCAGCCTCAAGATCGCAGCAGTATGCATGTTCGTCCAACTTCCAGATAATGATCCGGGGAGCCTCATTGTCCCATTTGACTTTGAACATTGAAGACATCGTAGCTAGTGCGTTCGCTAGCTGATTCTCCTCTCTTGGGAAGTGCTAAAAAGTTATCTCTTCAAAGTGGGGAAGCAAAGTCAACACATACTCCTTGTAAGGAATAAGATTTGGGTGTTTCGTATCCCACTCGCCTTTGATCTGATTGATCACGAGAGCAGAATCTCCGAAGACACTCAGAAACTTGATCCTTAAGTCGATTGCAGCTTGAAGACCCATGATACATGCCTCATATTCTGCCATGTTGTTGGTGCAGCTGAAACGCAATCAGGCGGTGAGTGAAGTATGAGTTCCTTTGGGGGATATGATTACAGCGCCGATGCCGTTACCTAAAGCGTTGGAGGCTCCGTCAAAATGCATAGACCATCGGGATCCTTCCTCAGGTCCTTCATCCGGTCCAGGCACTTCACAATCTGTTACCACCATGATATCTTCATCCGGAAATTCAAAGTTCAATGATTGGTAATCGTCCACAGGTTGGTGTGCCAAATGATCTGCCAATACACTTCCCTTGATTGCTTTTTGAGTTGTGTACTGGATATCATATTCTGTCAAGATCATTTGCCATCTTGCTATTCTTCCAGACAGAGCAGGCTTTTCGAATATGTACTTGATGGGATCCATCTTTGAAATCAACAAAGTGGTGTGAGTCAGCATATACTGTCTCAGCCGGCGAGCAGCCCATACCAGAGCGCAGCAAGTTTTCTCGAGCAGTGAGTAACGAGACTCACAGTCGGTAAACTTTTTGCTCAGGTAATAAATAGCGTGCTCTTTTCGGCCAGACTCGTCATGCTGCCCCAGCACACACCCCATTGAGTTGTCAAGTACTGTCAAGTATAGTATTAGAGGTCTCCCTTCCACTGGTGGCATAAGAATGGGTGGCTCTTGGAGATATTCCTTTATCTTTTCGAAAGCGGCCTGACATTCATCGTTCCAACGTACTACTTGATCTTTCTTCAGTAATTTGAAGATTGGCTCACAGGTAGCAGTTAGATGCGAGATGAATCGGGCAATGTAATTTAGTCGTCCCAGAAAGGTGCATTTGTTTGGGTTCAACCTCACCTTGTATAACTTCAGTCGGTCAAACAGCTTCCGCAGATGGTCAAGGTGTTCCTCCTCAGTTTGGGACCTTGCAATCATGTCATCAACATATACCTCAATCTCATGATGGATCATATCATGAAATAAAGCAACCATGGCGCGTTGGTAGGTTGCCCCAGCATTTTTCAACCCGAATGGCATGACCTTGTAGCAGAAGGTGCCCCACTGAGTCACAAAGGTAGTCTTTTCCATATCTTCCAGAGCCATCTTGATCTGATTATACTCTGAAAAACCATCCATGAAGGAGAACACCTTGTGTTGAGCAGTATTGTCAACAAGAACGTCGATGTGAGGCAGAGTGAAATCATCCTTAGGGCTGGCCCTGTTCAAATCCCTGTAGTCGACACACATTCTGACCTTACCGTCCTTCTTTGGCACTGGCACCACGTTGGCAACCCACTGAGGGTAAGAGGTTACTGCTAGAAACCCGACGTCGAATTGCTTCATAACCTCAGCCTTGATCTTTTCGGACATCTCTGGACGCATGCGGCGGACCTTTTGCTTTACCAGAGGGCAGTCTTCCTTGGTAGGCAGGTGATGAACCACAATGTCGGAATCCAAACGAGGCATGTCTTCGTATGACCAAGCAAAGATTTCCATGTAGTCATGCAGCATCTGGATCAATCGTTGCTTCACGCTGAGCTCTAGATTGGCACCAATCTTGACTTCTTTTCTATCTGTCTCAGTACCTAGGTTCACTGTTTCCACGGGCTCTTCATGCGGCTGAATGGCCCTCTCTTCCTGGAGTAGCAGTCTTGCGAGCTCACCAGGCACTTCGCAATCATCTTCACCTTCGTCTTCGGCCAAGTTGATCGGATTCTCGAAGTCATAACTGGTGGTAGCAGAGCTGTTACCAGTGAGATCCAGAGTGGATTGAAACCTGTATAAGTGAGTGTGTGTAAATATAGCTATTTTGCAATATATAACACAGAAAGAAAAAGAGCACAAGATTTGAAATGCAACAAACGTCCAATGTTTTGATTGATGATATATGGAAATGTCATACAAAAAGCCCTCACAAATGGAGCTACGATGCCCCGGGTAGGACACCGAGCCAATTAAAAGTTTCAACATATTGTTTGTTACAAATTGAAAATCAAAAGAGTTAATTACTGCGTGACAAATGTAATTGGTGTAAAATCCTTTGCCGTCCAGTTGCTTGGTCGGTTGTTGGTGGTTGGATAGATCCAACTGTCAAACTCTGCTTCCTCTACGTCCTCCTCGATAGCATTCACCCTTGGGTTGGTGATAAACACTGGAGCCTTTCTGATCTTTTCCTTGCGCACAGCCCTCTGAGCCTCTGCAGTAAAGCCCAGCCCAAACTTGTCATTCTTTTGAGTGAAGTCAGGAAGCTGACCCCAGTTTGCACATTTGCCTTTCTCGATTACAGCCCGGGCATCCTTCAGGGAAGCCATCTTCAACGGAAAGTCTTCTTCAACCACTGTTTCAGCTGATGCCAAAGTTGGAGGTACCTCCTCGAAATGTTGAAAGGGGGTTTCAATAAACTCTCTGTCCATCACGATATACCAGAATGAATTCAAGTGACTAACCATGTATTCCTCCTCACCCTGCACAGTAACAATCTTCCCTTTGACAGGGTATTTGAGCTTTTGGTGTAGAGTGGATGTTACTTCCCCAGCCTTGTGAATCCAGGGTCGACCCAACAAGCAGGAATAAGATGGACGAATATCCATTACGTAGAACGTTGAGTCGAAGACTTGGGAACCCACACGGATAGGAATGTCTACCTCACCGTGCACCATCCTCTTAGAACCGTCGAAGGCTCTAACAATGATGTTACTAGGTTTCAATTCCAGGCCCTCACAATCCAAGCGATCCAATGCCTTCTTGGGTAAAACATTCAGGGAAGAACCGGTATCCACCAACATGTGTGCGAGAGTAGTGCCCCTGCACTCTATAGAGACATGCAGGGCATCATTGTGATTTTTCCCTTTGGCGGTAAGGTCAGCATCCGAGAACCCCAAACCATTGTCAGCTGTCAAATTAGCCACACAGTCAGTGAATTGATCTGCAGAGGTCTCTTGCGGCACATGGGCCATTTTCAGAAATGAAATCAGGGCCTTGGCGTGGGCCTCTGAGCATAGCAGCAATGATAACATAGAGATTTTGGAGGGGGTATGCCCCAACTGTTCAACAACATTGAAGTCACTCTTTTTAATGATTTTAAGGATTTCCTCCATCTCTTGTTGGGAGGCTTCAACATCAGTCTTTTTTGGTGCCTCCGTCCTGGCAGGCAAATCGGTAGCAACTTCTTTGCCCCGAGCATCAGAGGACTCGGCGGCAGTAGTAGACACAGGAACTTGATTTGGAACATGCACACTTGCGGGTGTGATGATAAGAGGCTTTCGGATAAGTGGCGGTGCAATGTCAGGCGAGAAGAGCCTGCCACTGCGAGTAATCTTGGTGGGACCAGTGATGTTACTGATACTGGTACCGGTGTTGAACTCCTGCTTCACTCCAAGCACATATACGTCGGCCCCATAATACCATGGGACAACTTTATTAGACTCATAGGGGAGAGGCCCCGGAACAGTAATAGTAATGGGTGCAACAGACATAATTTGGACTAGCTTCCTCGGGGGAGCTTTGGTAGGATTGTAAATTGTGACAACAGATACTTCTTCAGCGGAAACAAATGGAACAACAGTTTTATTGAACAGAATTTCTTTGCTATCCATCAGGCTTTGGATGCCTGATTTCAGCAGCGGACAACCGGTAGGGATAACAGCACACAGGAGGCAACCCTTGCTACAACCCGGAAATAAACCGGCTAGTAGTAAGTTCCTCTTAACAGTCAAAAGAGGGGTAGCAACATCATTCACCGAAATAGCATACAAATCTTCCTCGATGGCATTTACTCTATGCTGGGGCATAGGAGCAGTTACAACATTTGGCCTCTCAGGCGCCTCAAACTGAATTTCCTTCGCGTCGATAAGGTCTTGCACTTTATTTCTCAAGGCCCAGCAATCATCAGTAGTATGCCCGGGGCTATCGGAATGATAAGCACAACGGACATTTGGGTTATACTTAGGAGATGCAGTATTCACGACCTTCGGAGCCTCTTTGATGGTCACCAAGTTGGTTGATAACAGTTGCGGTAAAATTTGTGACAAGGTCATACTCAGTCGAGTATACTGCCTCTTGGGCCTTTCACCTCTTTGTTGATTGTACTGCTGAGGAGCAGCAACAGGTTTTGAAATTACCAAGGCATTGACGGCTTGGCGACTTTCTGGCTTGACTTGTCTTCTAGGACCATAGACTGCACTTGCTTCTTTCTTGAAAGGCCTATTCTCAATACTTGTGGAGGCAGCTTTTTGTATCTTTCCTGACCTTATGCCAGCTTCTATCCTTTCACCCGTCAGAATCAAATCCGTAAACCCAGCGGAGGAGTTACCAACCAAATGATTGAAAAATGGACCAGACAAGGTCCCTAGAAACATATCAACCAGCTCACGATCAGTCAAAGGAGGCTGCACCCTGCCAGCCAAATCTCTCCATGTTTGTGCATATTCTTTGAACCCTTCGCCCGTTCCTAGAGACATACCCTGAAGTTGGGTACGCGTAGGAGCGAGATCAGAATTGTATTGATATTGTCTAAAATGCGGTTGCCAAATCTTCCCAATGTCGGATACTAGTTCCATCTAGTTGGTAGAACCACTTAAGCTGTGACCCCGAAAGGCTATCTTGGAAGAAGTGAATCCAAAGGTTCTTATCTTCCGTGTAAGGTTGGATCTTCCTTACGTACGACCTTAGATGTAGCTTTGGACAGGAAGCCCCGTCGTATTTGGCAAAGGCAGGCGCCTTAAACTTGTGTGGGATTACTACCCCAGAAGATAACCCCAAATCTCCGAAATCCAGCCCCGGCACATTCTGAATCTCCATGGCGCTCAAGCGGTCCTCTAATTGCTTGTATCTGTCAGCAGCGGGAGGGTATTGTTCGTCATTGTAGTCCGTCTCGTTGTCAGAGACTGCAGGACTAGGAGCTCCTCCCCCTTGGGGATTGTCTTTCTCTGCAGAGGAAGTAGTTGGATCAGCCTCATTATGGAGTGTGTTCCCAAACCTGCGTCCGGTGTTGAATAACGCAGTCGTCTTTTTCTTCTTCTTCTTCAGGAGTAGAGCCTTCAACTCTTGCTGACCTTGGGCCAGGCTCAGGACCATTTCTTGAAACTGGGCACTTTGGGCCTGAAGGGCCTTGATTGCTTGCTCACTGGATGAATCTGGATTCATGATGACTGTTCAAATAAACAGTGAAGAAGATTAAGCAACCTGTGAAAAAGGGTACCTGTTATGCATATGGTGCGATGAGATGTGTATGTTTTATGTTTTCAAAGACAAACAAGATTCAACTTTGTAGACAAAAGGGAAACACACTTCATTAGATTCAAATTTTAAATTGTTCAACAACTTGCCCTTAGGCATTACAAGAATGAAAAAAAAATACTGAAAAGGAAACAAAAGCTGTAAAAGGAAATATCCAAAGCCCATCAGTGCTCCCATGGCCTCCTCTTCTCAGTGTGGATGTATTCATTCAGAACCCGCTCCTTCTCCAATTGCTTAGCCAGCCTCTGGATCTTCCGTTCCTGTTCGTTGAACTTTTCCCGATAAAAATCTCGTTCTTCCTTTAGCTGCGCCCAAGATCTCTTCAGTGTTTCAATATCAGTGGGTATCTGAGGAGAGAGGACAGTTGGAGGAACCCCATCTTCATCAGGAGATTCAAGAGTGATAGGTCTGACAGCTTCGTACGGCATACCTAACTTCTGAGCACGGATGCGGACCCATCTGCAATAGGATTCCATTGGTAGAGAGGTCTTTGGTCCCAACTCATGCGGATCAGCTTTGTGAATTTTGTCCCAAGCCTTAACGAATCCATGGCGTAGTTTGTCACTGTTTACCTGAAATTCAAAATGGAAGTGAGGAACCAACATTTCATGAGGACCTACTCTTCTGGCTCTTCCGAACTGGCGGAGAGCTAAACATGGATTATAAGAGATTCCTCCTTGGATACCAATCAACGGAACATTAGGGTATTCTCCGCAACGATCAATAACAGCTACCTCATCCAAACCTCTGAGAGTCCAAGTGATGTCATTATCAGTGAGAGACATTAACCTATGAGCCCAACCCTTTCCTTCTTCATTCTTCAGCACGAACTTAGGAAGGTGCGAAATAAACCACCTCACTAGCAAAGGAGCACAACACCATGGAGTTCCCCGTTTTCGGGCAGTACGAGCATAGAGTTGTTGTAGGATATCACCCAAAAGAGTGGGTACAGGATTCCGAGACATGAAGATCCTTATGGCATAGATACTGATAAAGGTGTCAGGATTGGGAAACAATACCAGACCATAGATTAAAAGAGCCAGAATGTCTTCGTACGCCTTGAAGTCTAAGTCATTCCAGAAATCATTAGCTTTGCCAATCAGAAATTTGACCAAAAAGCCCTTAACTCCGCTTCTAGTTTCCCAGTTAGCCAATACCTCTTCTTTGGTCAAGGGGAGAACTGCAGCAACCTCTTCAGGCCTAGGAGTCTTTTCCAAACCAGTGAATGGAGTTTTCTCCAAAACAGGGATACCGAGCAAATCAGATAATTATTCCAGGGTAGGGACCAGCTGGAAGTCTTGAAAGGTAAAGCAATGATACAGGGGGTTATAAAACTGGGTCAGGACACTTATCAGTTGTTGGTCCCACTTTGCAGTGATCAAGCCAAGGAGAGAACCATGCCTTTTGATGAAGGAAGTAGTGTTTGGAATCCTACCAACCAAATCTTTGAGCAGAGATGGTGGTTGAACAAAGTTGAGCCGGATAGTATTCCTACGCACGGGCATCATGATGTCCTAAAAAACAGAGCAAAGATGAAACTTTTTTGTCTTAGAAATGGGTTAGTCCTTATACAGGATGCATGCAATGGTATGATGGCATGACTCTATGATGAAGCACACCACAAGTATTCACACAGGCAAGCATGATAAGGCACACAAGTCACACAAGACAACCCTTAGGTTTTAGGCCAGCATGAAGTTTAGGTATTATCCTCTTTTGGTTTCGTTGGTTAAAACCTGTCCTATCAAAAGTAACCGGGTTCTAGAGGATCTCAAATCATTGACTACCCTCAATCGGTCATAACTCCAGCATCGCAATCTTTTCTTGCAGCCAGAACCATCGCGAGAGTTTAGCCTTAATGAGTGTAGCATACTGCTACTGTTCTATGGCCAAGTTTGGTCAATTTAGGTTTCTAAGGTTGGTTGGTGTTTAATGACTCCTTAGAAGACCCATATTCTCCTCGTTGCAACACAAGGGATATAGGTACAGACCAAGGTGCCACACCAACGTAGCCACTGCTTCACCCAAGTCGGTCTACGCCGGACAGGTCCCTCACAGATTATGCTACCTAAAAAGGGTATTCCCCAGATCCGAGTTAGGATCTATGAAACTCCGATGCAAAGCCCACAAATATAAAAGCAAACAAGGCAAACAATTGAAAACAAAGGTGATCTAAGCCCTAAGGTTACTCCACTTTTAATTTTATCCCCAGCAGAGTCTCCAGTTCTGTGATACGGTGGGAGAACTGACTATGGTTTTGCGTTTGTATTCGCAAATGTTTCGGTTGAGCAAGAGTCTCCACCGACTTTTTATTTTATCCTAAGGAAAGGTTAAAAAGCACAGCAAAAACCTTTGAGATGTTTTCTTGGGTTCGAGGAGTAGATTATAGAAAGGGAAGGTATTAGCACCCTTTCTATCCATGGTTATCCATGGGCTCTTAGTTACTTGCTTAGATCAACTTGCCTTAATTTTCAATTGTTTGAAATAGTGCTTTGTGTGTGGGTTTGAAAATGTTTTTGAAAAGAGGCCAATGTGGTGGCAACCTTTGTAATGATCTATGTTGGGATGTATACAAAGGTGTATGTCTTTTGAAAAGGTTTTCATTTGTTTTTGAAAGTTGTTTTTGAAAGTGTAGTGATGTGTGGTTTAGAAAAATAGGCAAGTGTTTTGTTTTGCAAGTTTGATTCAAGTAACTAAGAGGTTGTCTACTCCTAAATTTCTCAAAGATTATTGCCATGTTTTAACCCTTTTAACAAGTTTGTTCCACCATTGCATTTGGTGGACAATCTTATGTTTAGGATGTGAAAGGGACGGGCTCGGGTCATCGTTTAGACCATAATTGCAATGGTGCCAAGTATCTTTGGGCAATTTTCCTTTAAGGGACTTGCTCATTTTTTAGGCAACTTTCGAAAGCGTCATCGAGGGACTATGATCATTTGAATTGTTTGTTTTTCCCAAAGAGACCTAACATGCAATATGGCCCATTTATTGAAGGCAACAAGTGGAATACCCTAGGGGTGCAAGTGTGATAAGTGTTGTCCATTTTCATGCTTGTTTATCTTGAAATTAGGTCAAACTATTTTTGTTGTTTTTGATTCGCATACAAACCCTAATTCTAACATGGTATATTTAGAAACCTAGCAATGAAACCTAGCAATTTTCCGGACCTCACCCCAAAGGTGCATTTGTTTGGGTTCAACCTCAGCTTGTATAACTTCAGTCGGTCAAACAGCTTCCGCAGATGGTCAAGGTGTTCCTCCTCAGTTTGGGACCTTGCAATCATGTCATCAACATATACCTCAATCTCATGATGGATCATATCATGAAATAAAGCAACCATGGCGCGTTGGTAGGTTGCCCCAGCATTTTTCAACCCGAATGGCATGACCTTGTAGCAGAAGGTGCCCCACTGAGTCACAAAGGTAGTCTTTTCCATATCTTCCAGAGCCATCTTGATCTGATTATACTCTGAAAAACCATCCATGAAGGAGAACACCTTGTGTTGAGCAGTATTGTCAACAAGAACGTCGATGTGAGGCAGAGTGAAATCATCCTTAGGGCTGGCCCTGTTCAAATCCCTGTAGTCGACACACATTCTGACCTTACCGTCCTTCTTTGGCACTGGCACCACGTTGGCAACCCACTGAGGGTAAGAGGTTACTGCTAGAAACCCGACGTCGAATTGCTTCATAACCTCAGCCTTGATCTTTTCGGACATCTCTGGACGCATGCGGCGGACCTTTTGCTTTACCAGAGGGCAGTCTTCCTTGGTAGGCAGGTGATGAACCACAATGTCGGAATCCAAACGAGGCATGTCTTCGTATGACCAAGCAAAGATTTCCATGTAGTCATGCAGCATCTGGATCAATCGTTGCTTCACGCTGAGCTCTAGATTGGCACCAATCTTGACTTCTTTTCTATCTGTCTCAGTACCTAGGTTCACTGTTTCCACGGGCTCTTCATGCGGCTGAATGGCCCTCTCTTCCTGGAGTAGCAGTCTTGCGAGCTCACCAGGCACTTCGCAATCATCTTCACCTTCGTCTTCGGCCAAGTTGATCGGATTCTCGAAGTCATAACTGGTGGTAGCAGAGCTGTTACCAGTGAGATCCAGAGTGGATTGAAACCTGTATAAGTGAGTGTGTGTAAATATAGCTATTTTGCAATATATAACACAGAAAGAAAAAGAGCACAAGATTTGAAATGCAACAAACGTCCAATGTTTTGATTGATGATATATGGAAATGTCATACAAAAAGCCCTCACAAATGGAGCTACGATGCCCCGGGTAGGACACCGAGCCAATTAAAAGTTTCAACATATTGTTTGTTACAAATTGAAAATCAAAAGAGTTAATTACTGCGTGACAAATGTAATTGGTGTAAAATCCTTTGCCGTCCAGTTGCTTGGTCGGTTGTTGGTGGTTGGATAGATCCAACTGTCAAACTCTGCTTCCTCTACGTCCTCCTCGATAGCATTCACCCTTGGGTTGGTGATAAACACTGGAGCCTTTCTGATCTTTTCCTTGCGCACAGCCCTCTGAGCCTCTGCAGTAAAGCCCAGCCCAAACTTGTCATTCTTTTGAGTGAAGTCAGGAAGCTGACCCCAGTTTGCACATTTGCCTTTCTCGATTACAGCCCGGGCATCCTTCAGGGAAGCCATCTTCAACGGAAAGTCTTCTTCAACCACTGTTTCAGCTGATGCCAAAGTTGGAGGTACCTCCTCGAAATGTTGAAAGGGGGTTTCAATAAACTCTCTGTCCATCACGATATACCAGAATGAATTCAAGTGACTAACCATGTATTCCTCCTCACCCTGCACAGTAACAATCTTCCCTTTGACAGGGTATTTGAGCTTTTGGTGTAGAGTGGATGTTACTTCCCCAGCCTTGTGAATCCAGGGTCGACCCAACAAGCAGGAATAAGATGGACGAATATCAGTGCAATTAGTCCAATCTATGCTGCACAACTTAGTCTTGATCAGTGCAATTAGTCCATAAACTTGTTCCAAAGAGATCTTAATTGTACTTGCTTGGATTTGCTTTAGACATAAAGTGCAACTTTTCCAAAATGGATATAATGTTTTATCTAAAAATGGATTAAACTTGCATACAATGTCCAAACTCATAGAACAACACCTTGGCACAAAGGATTGGCATTAAATTAAGGAGTGTAATTGATATGAAAGACCTGTAATCAAGGAAAGCATGCTGGATTCAAAATGGCACAATGTATGAACATGTAACTTGGCCAAATCAAAAGTGAGTTTTTCCCATATTGCCAAATTCGATTCTCTCTAACCATGAGGTTGTTTGATGAGTTCTTGGACATTTTGGAAAGCTTGGAATGTGTACTACAATCCATATTTGAAATGAAAATTTAAATTCCAAGTGGAAGAATGTGAAAAATGGTCTTGAAGTTAGGTAAAAACCTTGCCTAAAATAGGTCAAATTTTCTCTAAGTTAAGAATGGTTTGGTACCCTTGTTCCAAAAATTGTAACTTGAGCTACAATCTTCTTTTGGGAAAACTTTGTGAATCAAAGTTGTAGATTTTGCAATAGGCTAAAACTTTCATGTTTTTACTTTTGCTTGAATCCAAATGAATCTTAGTGAGAAAGTGGGGCAAAGTTAAGAAAAAATTAGGGTTTTTCATAACTTAGAAAAATTCTAAGTTATGAAAATTTTCAATCTTAAACCCTAATTTGAAAAAATGGGTTTCTTGATGAACAAGTTTCATGATTTGGCATGTTTTGATGAAAAATGAATCTTGACACTTGATTTTGACTAAAAAGTCAAAGTTTGACTTTTCAATATACAGTCAAAATTGATCAATTGACTGGGAAATTCAACTGTCAATCTTGTGTATTTGGGATCTTTTGAACTTGTTGAGCATGTCAAGATAATTACATGGGGTTCTTGAGTCCATATGTGAGCTTGGTTTGCCATTGGCTAGGTCAAACAGTCAAAAATTGCCTTTGTGGAGTCAAAACCCTAAAAATGACCATTTTGCCCTTTTGGTGATTTGATCAAATTTCTTGTGGAATTGTGATCCAAACTTGATCAAATGGTTCACATGAGTTCATAATGTTGATGTGGGTCAATTTTCATGAGATTTGACTGTCAATTGGCCACAGTTGACTTTTTCCCCAATACAGTTGATTTCTAGGTCAACTGTCCAATTGACTGGGCAAAATTTGGAATCAGGACTTGAAACTTGGTATGGATAAACTTGGGAGTCCAACATGAAGCATGAAAGTCATATTAGGCATTTTAGGTCAAAATATCTTTGTTCAAACACAAACCCTAATTTGGGTCAACAGTGCAAGGAGAAGTCTTGAGCAGAGGAAACCCTAATTGGATCTTGAGCTCCAAGGGTTTTATGATGAGAAAATGTTGAGGAAATGGGAGGGCAAATTTTGGGGTACAACAGTGACGGTCATCTTTTAAATGATCTTCTTGATATTTTTGTTCACGACTTCAACAACATCGTTCATCTTCGGCCGGTAGGGAGATGAATTATGATGATAAATCTTGAACTGTTCGCATAGAGCGATGATCATAGTGTTGTTCAAATTTGTACCGTTATCCATGATAATCATGTCGGGGATACCATACCGGCATATGAGGTTCTGCTTGATGAAGCGGGCAACCACATTCTTTGTAACTGAGGCGTAGGAAGTTGCTTCGACCCACTTGGTAAAATAATCAATAGCGACCAAGATGAAGTGATGTCCATTGGATGTCGTAGGCTTGATCTCTCCAATCATGTCAATGCCCCACATTGCGAATGGCCAAGGAGCCGTCAGAACGTTGAGAGGAACAAGAGGAATATGTACCTTGTCGGTATAGACTTGGCATTTGTGGCAGGTACTGGAATGTTGATGATAATCAGCTTCCATGGTAGACCAGTAGTAGCCTGCCCTTAGAATCTTCTTAGCCATCGTATGTCCGCTCAAGTGGGTGCCAAATGTGCCACTATGTATCTCGGTCATGATCAACTCTGCTTCAACCTTGTCCACACAACGAAGTAGAACACAATCATGGCTGCGCTTATAAAGGATGACATTGCTTAGGAAGAACTTGGAAGAAAATCTCCTTAAGAACTTTTTGTCATTGACTGAAGCTCCTTCAGGATATTCTCTAGTCTGGAGATACCTTTTGATTTCATGAAACCAGGGTTGTTCCACTACTTCTTCGGTGTTAATCTCGTGACAATACGCACGTTCTTCCATTCGTTCAATGGTGATTTGGGGAGCCTCGTTATCCCAGTTGAGTTTAAACATGGAAGACATTGTTGCCAGAGCATCAGCTAGCTGATTTTCTTCTCGCGGGAAATGCTCGAAAGTAATCTACTCGAAATGAGGCAACAATGTCAAGACATGTTCTTTGTATGGGATAAGATTAGGATGTTTGGTGTCCCATTCTCCTTTGACTTGAATGATAACCAAAGCTGAGTCCCCAAATACGATCAAAGATTTGATTCCCAAGTCTATAGCAGCCTTGAGACCAAAGATGCAAGCTTCATATTCAGCCATGTTGTTGGTACAGCTGAAGCAAAGTCGGGCAGTGAAGGGTGTATGGCAACCTTCCGGAGAAATGAGTACCACACCGATACCGTTGCCAAGTGCATTTGAAGCACCATCAAAGTACAGGGTCCATCGGGATCCTTGTTCAGGTCCGTCATACGGTCTGTTACCTTCAATGTTGTCCAATGTCATGATGTCCTCGTTAGGGAAGTCGAATCTCATAGATTGGTAATCTTCGACGGCTTAATGAGCTAGATGGTTAGCTAGTACACTCCCATTTATAGCTTTTTGGGTAGTATACTGGATATCATACTCAGTCAGGATAATTTGCCATCTAGCGGTTCTTCCAGATAAAGCATGCTTCTCGAAGATATACTTAATCGGATCCATCTTGGAAATCAGCAAAGTGGTATGAGTCAACATATATTGTCTTAGCCGACGAGCATCCCATACCAAAGCGCGGCAAGTTTTCTCGAGCAGAGAGTAGCGAGTCTCACAGTCGGTAAACTTTTTGCTAAGGTAATAAATGGCATGCTCTTTTCGGCCAGACTCGTCATGTTGGCCCAGTACGCACCCCATTGAGTTATCCAAAACAGTCATATACATGATTAACGGCCATCCTTCCACGGGTGGCATCAGAATAGGAGGTTCCAGTAAATACTCCTTGATCTTATCAAAAGAAACTTAACAATCATTGTTCCATTCAACTACCTGATCTTTCTTCAACAGCTTGAAAATTGGCTCGCAGGTAGATGTCAGGTGAGAGATGAACCTCACAATATAGTTTAAGCGTCCCAAGAATCCTCTAACCTCCTTTTCAGTGCGGGGGGCAGGCATTTCTTGTATAGATTTTACTTTAGCTGGATCAACCTCAATGCCTTTGTTGCTGACAATAAATCCCAAAAGTTTACCAGACCTAACTCTAAAAGTGCAAATGATCAAGGTGTTCTTCTTCTGTCTGTGATCGAGCTATCATGTCGTCTACGTAAACTTCTATCTCATGATGTATCATATCATGAAATAAAGCTACCATGGCGCGTTGATAGGTTGCCCCTGCATTCTTCAGTCCGAATGGCATCACTTTGTAGCAGAAGGTACCCCATTGCGTGACAAAAGTAGTTTTCTCCATGTCCTCGGGGGCCATTTTGATCTGGTTGTATCCCAAGAATCCGTCCATGAAGGAAAAAACCTTTGTTGAGTTGTGTTGTCAACCAAGATGTCGATGTGTGGCAGTGGAAAATCGTCTTTGGGGCTAGCCCTGTTTAAATCCCGATAGTCCATGCACATTCTGACTTTGCCGTCCTTCTTAGGCACAGGCACAATGTTAGAAACCCATTGTGATAGGAAGTAACAGCCAGAAAGCCAGCGTTGAATTGCTTCATTACCTCAGCTTTTATCTTCTCAGACATGTCGGACCACATTCGGCGGACCTTTTGCTTGATCGGTGGATAGTCTTCTCTTGTGGGAGACGGTGAACCACGATATCTGTGTCTAGTCCTGGCATGTCTTCATAAGACCAAGCGAAGATTTCAACATATTCGTTCAACAACTGCATTAAGCGCTCTTTGACACTTGGTTCTAGGTTGGCACCCACTTTTACCTCTTTCTTGTCTTCCTCTGTCCCTAAGTTGATGGTTTCTAGCAACTCTTCATGAGGCAGAATAGCCCTCTCTTCTTGTTGCAAAAGTTTGGCTAACTCTCTCGGCACTTCACAATCTTCGTCAACTTCTTACTCAGCGTGATTGACCAAGTCTTCAGAGTTATCGAAGGCTAAAGCAGAATAGTCACCCATGGAATCTGGAGTGGATGGGTACCTGCATTTGTGAGTGTGGGTGTGTGTAAGGGATAGCCATCCTTAAACAAAACAAAAATGAAAAAGGAAAGAAAAAGAACACAACAGTTTATATATGAAGACGTCCAATGATTCATTAAAACATGGCATATGATAATAAAGAAAATCAAGCCCTTACAAATGGACCTACATGCCCCGGGCAAGGCATGAGGTGAAAATAGTGTACGAATTGTTTTAGTTATTACAGACCAAAAATGGGAAATTGTTCGAAGATAAAATTACTGGTTGATGAAGGTGAAGGGAATAAAATCCTTTGCTTCCCAGTTGCTTAAACCCCCTTCGACGGTTGGAAATATCCAATCTGTGAAGTTGTCCTCTTCATCTTCATCTTCTACAGCGTTAATTCCGTGATGGGTGATTTTGACGGGTGGTCCTCCAGCCTTGGAGCGACGCATAGCCTTCTGTCCTGCAGCAGTAAACCCTAACCCTAACTTGTCCGTCTTATGGGGAAATCAGGCAATTGTCCCCATACTGTACTCTTTCCTTCTTTGATCACCGCCTCTGCGTCCTTGAGAGATGCCATCCTAGATACATGCTTGGGAATGATAGGCACCTCAACCATTGTCTTCGCAACTGCTACCTCAAGAGAAACTTCCTCAAAATGTTGGAAAGGCGTTTCGATGAACTCGCCATCCAACTCCACATAGAGGAAGGAATTGGGATGACTTATCATGTACTCTTCCTCGCCGTGCACCGTTATAATCTTACCCTTAACAGGATACTTCAGCATTTGGTGCAAAGAGGAGGTAATTGCCCCAGCATAATGGATCCACGGTCTTCCTAACAAACACGAATATGAAGGACGGATGTCCATCACATAAAAGGTGGAATTGAAAACTTTTGTGCCTACTTTGATAGGAATGTCAACCTCTCTGTGGACCATTCTTTTGGACCCATCAAAGGCCCTAACAACGATGTTACTAGGTTTGAGGGTCAATCCTTCGCAGTCCAAACGGTCCAACGCTTTCTTCGGCAGCACATTCAAAGAAGAACCGATATCAACTAAGACATGGGCAAGGGTGGTTCCCCTGCATTCAACTGAGACATGTAGCGCGTTGTTGTGTTTCCTTCCTTTGGGAGTCAGATCAACATCGGAAAAGCCAAGGCTATTATCAGCAGTAAGACTGGCCACACACTCCTGAAATTGGTCGGCTGAAGTTTCTTGGGGCACGTGTGTCGTCTTTAGAAATTTGATTAAGGCCTTAGCATGGGCCTCAGAGCAGAGTAGAAGAGCCAACATGGATATTTTAGAAGGGGTCTGCCCTAGCTGTTCCACGACGTCGAAATCACTCTTTCTGATTATTTTCAAGATTTCATCCATTTCTTTCTGGGTGGTTTCAGGGATAACCACAGCATAAGCCTTCGTCCTGACAGGCGCTTCTAGTATCCCCTTGCCCTTATCGGTAGTATCAACAAATGGACTTAATTCAGGAGCATCCAATTCTTCAATTATTGGGTCTCGCACAGATGGCTTAACAGGTACAGAAGCTTTCGAGGGTCCAAAAACTGCTCGAGGGGGAGCAATCTCCAGAGAAAAAATCTGTCTGTTGCGGGTTATCTTGCTTGTACCCGCAATGTTCCCTATATCAGGGGTTTCCTCTTCAGAATTCTCTTGGACTGCTTCAATCTGTTTGATACCATGATAGAAGATTTCTCCTCCATAGTTCCATGGTATCGTTTTGCTAGATTGATACGGGACAGGCCCTGGCATGGTGATTTTTAAAGGTACAAATTCAGGATCAGGTGTAATCTTGACAGGCCTTTTGCAAGCCTTGGGAAGATTGTCGGATATGGTTATAATTGCAATATCGTTGGTTGGAGTAGCAAAAGTAGCAGGAGTAACAGGAGTGAAGGTATAAACAGGGGTTTTTTGGAAGAGTATATCTTGGGTATCCATCAGGCGTTGGACACCTGATTTCAACATTGGGCAGTCAGCTCATATGTTTAAACAAAAGTAGCAGTCTTTTCCGCATCCTGGGAATATCCCGGCTCTCATAAAATTCTCTTTAATCACTAGTAACAGAGTCAAAAGGTCAGCAACATTGGTAACATGAAGGTCTTCCATAACGGCATGAACATTATGATCGTGCTTGGGCATCGGAGCAGAAATCACATTGGGCTTCTCAGGAGCATCAAATTCTACTTCCTTGGCGTCAATCAGGTATTGGATTTTGTTCTTAAGAGCCCAAAAATTATTGGTATCATGCCAAACACTGTCAGAGTGGTAAGCACACTTGGCATTGGAGTGGTAGTATAGAGAGGAGGTATTAGGGTTCTTTGGCGCTTCCTTCAAACTGGTCAGATTCAGCTTTAACAAATGAGGGGGTACTTGAGCTGGCGTCATGTTGATTCGAGTGAACTGCCGTTGTGGCCTTTCTACCCGTTGTTGATTAGGTCTCAACTGATTGCCGCGAGGTTGATCATTTGAAGAGTTTTGAATCATCACAGCCCCTACAGTTGGCCGGCGCTCGGTTCTTCCTTGACTTTTCTGAGAATAAACAACAGAGGCTTCCTTCTTAGCTGGGAAGGTTTTTTTAACAGCAGTGGACGCGGAGGCATATTTCTGAATCTTACCACTTTTAATACCGGCCTTGACCCTTTCGCCGGTCAAAATTAGTTCGGTGAATCCCGTGGAGGAACTCCCAATTAAATGATTGAAGAAAGGGCTAGACAGGGTCCCTAAAAACATGTCAACTAGCTCCCTATCCGATAACGGTGGCTGCACCCTTCCAGCCAGATCACGCCACTTCTGGGCATATTCTTTAAATCCTTCATTGGAAGCCATCCCCATACTTTGTAGCTGAGTACGAGTGGGCACCAAATCAGCATTGTATTGGTATTGACGGTAAAAAGTAGCAACTAAGTCTTCCCAGTTATGAACCTCATACCTCTCAAGTTGATAGAACCAGTCCAATTATGTGCCTGACAAACTGTCTTGGAAAAAGTGTACCCAGAGGTCTTTATCAGATGAGTGGGGTTGGATCTTTCTGACATAGGATCTTAGATGCATCTTTGGACACGACAGACCGTCATACTTGGAAAATGTAGGAACCTTGAATTTGGGGGGGATGACGATCCAAGCGACCAAACCTAGTTCTTCAAAATCTAAACCAGGTACCCTTTGTAACTCCATGGCTGCCAATCTATCCTCAAGATTCTCATATTTATCATCCGCCGGGGGATATTGTTGTTCGGAGTAGTCTTCGTCTTTTTCCTCTTCCTCCTCTTCAACTTCAGATTCAGAAGGTCCCGTAGCTCCTTTTCTTTTACCAGCCCCTTCATCAGACATTGACGGGAACTCGAGAACTTTTCTAGCGTTGCTTTTAAACCTTCTTCCCATAGTGGCTACTCCGGGCCTTTTCTTATTTTTCTCTTTACCTTTCTCCCACAGTGCTTTAAGATCCTCTTGACCCTTTGCTAAGGTCATGAGGAGTTGCTGGAATTGAGAATTCTGTGCTTGTAGATCCTTAACCGTCTGCTCCAAATCCATCTTGCTGAAATAAACAGCAGAAAGATAAGGAAACCTGGTGTGAAGACCTGTTTATGCATATGATGAATGGTATGTTATTCATGTAATGCAATCAAGGATTCGGAAAATTCAAATTTGTTGCAAATAAAAAGGAACACACGTCATATTAAGAAGAAATTGTTAGTACATAAGTGCCCCATGGGAAAAATATTACAAAATTCTTAATGTAAAAAGACATTGCGCATCCTCTTTGGTGCGATGTAAGTGTTGAGAGTTTCCTCCTCATGAAGTCGGCGGGTAAGCTCCAAAACCTTCTTCTCACTGGCATAGAAGCTGGGTTCAAAAGTATTTCGTTCTTCCTTGAGTTGGATCCAACTATTTTGCATTTCTTCCCATGATGTTGGCATGTCAGGATGTAGGAGGGTGTATGGAACCTCTCCTTCCATAACAGGCTCTTTGATCAAGGGGAGAATGTGAGGATATGGCATCATAATACTCTGGGCGCGGGTTCGTACCCACTTGAGATAAGGCTCAAGGGGGATGGAATTATTGTGCCCCAGTGTCTTACTATCCACCTTGTTGGGCATCCTCTAAGCTCTGATGAACCTTTGTCGAAGTCCTTGTGCATCGTTGTCGAAGTTAAAAACTAGGTCAGGAATCAGCATGTCATGAGGGTCATCCCTCCGAGCATATCCAAACTGTCTTAGAGCTAAACAGGGGTTATAGGTAATGCCTCCCCTAATGCCGAGTAGAGGGACATTAGGTAATTCCCCACAACGATCAATGATGATGACATTTTCTCTGGACCGAGAACACCAATGAACATCATAATGTGTGAGGGTCATCAACCGTTGTGACCACCTTAAACCCTGCTCATTCTTAAAAACTGATTGTGGAAGGTGAGAAATAAACCACCTTGCTAGGAGAGGAGTACAGCATATGAGAACACCTATTTTCCTCATTGTTCGTGTGTAAAATGAGTGTAGGATGTCCCCAAGTAATGTAGGTACAGGATTTCGGGATATGAAAATCTTGACAGCATTCACATCTATAAGTTGATCAGGGTTTGGGAACAGGACCAACCCATAGCTAAGGAGTGCCACAATCTCTTCGTAGGCTTGTAGATCAAGAGAATTCCAGCAATCTTGTGCCTTCTCAAACAGAAACTTTGCCAAGAAACCCTTGACACCACTCCTGGTTTCCCAATGTCCCTTGATGTCAGATGGTTGCAAGTGTAATGCTTGAGCAACATCTTCAGGCTTTGATTCTTTTTCCGTACTGTTGTAGGGTAGTTGATGAAGAATAGAAATTCTCAGGAGTTGAGAAAATTACTCCAAAGTAGGTACTAGTTGGTAATCAGGGAATGTGAAATAGTGGTGTAGGGGGTCAAAGAACTGGAAGAGAACTTTCACCATGTCTTCTTCAATGTTGGAGTTGACCAAGCTGAGAAGTCTACCATGTCTTTCACTAAAGAGAGAATTCTCTGGAATCCTGGAAGTGAGCTCTTTGAGTTGAGGAGGGATTCTCACAAGGTTGACTTGAATTGTTTTCCTGCGAAGGGATTCCATGACCTACAAAACAAGAACAAAGATGAAGATCCAAATCCTTGAAATGGTTAGTGGATGCATATGATGCTTTATGATGTTCATGATGTATGCACAAGCACATGTACAAGCAAGTCACACAAAACCCTAGTTTCAGGCTTGCATGAGGTTTCATAGGTAAATACCCTCTTGAGTTTAGTTGGCTCAAACCTGTCCTATAAATAGTAACCGGGTTCTAAGGAGCTCAATATCACTGGATTGTTTTCTATGTTCATTATTTTTGTTTAGCCACTTAACTAGCGACCAAAATATTCCAAGAAAACAACCCTCAATGAGTGTAGTATCGAGTATCTACCAACTTCGGACTGCACCAAAGTCAGACATCTCACTACCCCTAATAAAAGGCCAAGATGGTCAAGTAAGGTCCTAAGAGTTCATTAGTGCTTTATGACATCACTCAGCGGCCCCGTATTCTCTTTGATTGACTCAAAGGCTACCGGTACTCACAAATATGTCACACTAATATAACTATTGCTTCAACCATGTCGGTATACCCCGCACAGTTTCCACAACGTATTGCTATTTACCTATGAATGCTTCCAAAGTTCGGGTGGAGGATTTCAAACCCAAACAAGAGAACCAAATGTAAAGCAATCAAAGCAAACAATATAATCATGCAAAGGGTGATCTAAGCCCTGAGGTTACTCCACTTTTAAAGTATTCCCCAGCAGAGTCGCCAGTTCTGTGATACGGTGGGAGAACTGACTTGAGGTTTTGCGTTTGTGTTTGCAAATGTTTCGGTTTAGCAAGAGTCTCCACCGACTTTTTATTTTATCCTAAGGAAAGGCCAAAAAGCACAGGAAAGACCTTTGAGATGTTTTCTTGGGTTCGGGGAGTAGATTATAGAAAGGGAAGGTAATAGCACCCTTTCTATCCATGGTTATCCATGGGATCTTAGTTACTTGTTTAGATCACTTGCTTTGCTTTTCAATTGTTTGAAATGGTGCTCTTCAATTGTTTGAAATGGTGCTTTGTGTGTGGTTTTTGAAAGATGTTTTGAAAAGAGGCCATCGTTGTGGCAACCTTTATGATGATTCTTATTTGAATGTATACAAAGGTGTTTTTGTATTTTGAAAAGTTTTCAATGTTTGAAAGTAGGGTTTTGAAATTGTGTGGTGAAGTGTGTTTTGAAGATAGCAAGGATGTTTTTTGCAAGCTTTGATCAAGTAACTAAGAGTTGTCTACCCTATTTTACTCAAAGATCTTCCTTATGTTTTTAACCCTTTTAACAGTGTTGTTTCACCATTGTATTTGGTGAACAACCTTGTGTTAGGATGTTAAATGGGACAGGCATGGGTCATCGTATAGACCATGATAGCAATTGTGTCAAGTATTTTTGGCAATTTTCTTGAGGGACTTGATCATTTTGTTTAGGCAACTCAGATAGCGTCATCGAGGGACTATGATCTTTTGTTTTATTTTTATTTTGCCAAAGTACTTGACATGCATACCATGGCCCATTTTTGAAGGCAACAAGTGGATTGAAACCCTAGGGGTGTAAGTGTGCATTGTGTTTGTTTTTCATGCATTTTTTGTCTTTGATTAGGTCAAACTATTAGTTGGTTTTGATTTTGCATACAAACCCTAATTCTCTAATCATGGCATAATTGAAAGCTTAAAGGTGCGAGAATTTAAGTCCTAAGCTATTACAACATGATAAAGAGGGGGGGTGCAAATTTGAATAGGGGATATTTGACAAGAAATTAAACCCTAAATTATTACAACCAAATTGAATTTGCAAGGCATAATATTTAAATGTACAATATTTAAATAAAATACAATAAATAAATGTTAGATAAAATGTATTATGCAAAAAAAGGTTTTTTTATTTATTCATGTATGCAAAAAGTATTTTTAATGTAAAAGATATAAAGAAATAAATAAAGGTTATTTTTATTTGTTTTTAGGGCAAAAACCCTAATTTCTTAAGAAATGGTATTATTTATTATTTATATACAAAATGTGTCAATTTGTACAAAAAATAAAAGTATATTAAAAAAAAGAATTTTTTAGTATAAAATATCAATAAAAATAAAAATGTATTATTTTTGTGTTTTTTATTCTATGTTTTTAATAAAATAAAGTATATATATATATATATAGAATTTTTTTTATTAATAACCATGTATTAAAAAAATATTTTGCAAATAACCGGGTTTCGGAAAAAATTACACAAATAACCATGTTTCAGATGGCTCCACAAAGGAGGAGCCATCTCAATTGGCGCATGCACCTAGGGTTTTGCCCTAGGCGCCATCTCACTTGGCGCCTCCCTTGTCTTTTAGCCAAGTGAGATGGCGCATGCTCCTTAAAAATGAGAGGAGGCGCCATCTCACTTGGCGCCTAGGGCAAAACTAGGGCAAAATGCTGTTTTATAAATAATTCGTCCGTTTCTTTGAAATTTCTCACACTTTCTCGCACTGTATTTTTATTTTGTACTCCGTTATTTGCGTAATGACGTCGCCTATGGTTTTTAGCAGAGATGGTTACGTTATATTCTCCGCCACGAAACCTGCGATGAAAATGAAATTCTGGCACATTCACTCCATGGAGCGTCTGAAGCGGGAGTTGATGCGGTGGCTAGATGGAGACATCGCGGAGGGGGAGAAAATTCGAAGGTTCCAGCGAAAACGAACAACAACCTCGCATGCGACAGGAAGACCTAATGTGTGGTTGAAGGAAGTCAAAACAGACAGTGATGTAATGCTGATGATGCATGGGTAAGATGAAATTGTGTTAACAGTTGTAATTTCCTAGATTGAATATCGTTAATCATTGTTGTACGCGAAAACCCTAATGTAATTTCCTATATTGAATTTCTTAAATTGTGTTAACAGTTTTATTAACGGAAAACCCTAATGTGATCGGTGGATCTGGAACTGACTGTTTAATGCTGGTTCGCGAAATGTCGCGGAAGCAAGAGTCGCCACCGTCTTTTATTTTCTCCAATATGGAAAGGACAAAAGCACAGAAAAATTCCTTATTGAGATTAGTTCTCGGTTCGGGAGGTAGATTTATAGAAAGGGAATGTGTTAGCACCCTTTCTATCCATGGTTATCCATGGGCTCTTAGATACTTGCTCATTGTGTTTTCAAAATTGTTTGTTTGCTTTTCAAGGTGAGTGGGTTTGAAAAAGTTTCTTTGAAAATTTCAGTTCGACTCTTGTATCAGTCCTCAAGAGTGTTTGAAAAATTGTTTTTGAAAGCTTTTTGAAAGGTGTCGGTGTGAAAATAAGTTTTTGATTTGTTTTGAAATTAGAGCAAGTGTCTACGAGTCATCTACCTACCCTAAGGAATTCGTCTGTGTAAATGTCCTTAAGATAGTGCCATCTTACCACTGAGAGGTAGGTAGCACCACCGTCGGAGGTATTCGGGTCAATTCGAGGGTTCGGGACATTGTGGTCACCAGAGAAATAGGAAGACACCTTAGAAGTTACCCTCATGCCATGTTCATGGACATGAGGACTTACTAAAACATCCTCTACTCGACGACCACGTTTCGAGGGGGCAAGGCAACAGTGAGACGTACCCTAGGGGTGGTGTGTGAATTCTTGTGTTATTTTTAATTATACTTGTCTTGTTCATGCATTTGTGATCTACGCTTTGTTTTTATTTTTGGCATTCATTCTTTCATGCAAGTTATTAACAGTTAAAAGATGCGAGAAGGTAAAAGTCCTACGCTATTACAAAGGCGCGGGTCTACATCGCCAAGTTAATCCAAGACCCGATTTGAAATAAAATAAAAATGCGGAAAAATAAATATCCTAATTAATCTATTACAAGGCTTTGGAGTAATTACATGAAATTTATAAGAAAAGAAATAAAATAAGCGCGCGAAACGAAATTATAATCGAAAGCGAGGGCGTTGGACCCTTTTAAAGAAATTAAATTGAAATTATGAAATTAATTAAATTAAATAAAGGAAAAAGACTTATTTTTTGATATTTTTTGTACTTTATGAAATTAAGAAAATTAATGGAATTAAAAAACCTAATTCTAAACTATTTTTAATTTATAAAAAAAATGTTTAAGTTATACCTAGTTTTAACCTAATTATTTAATGATAAATTTATTTACAAAAATAATTAATTACTAGTGATAATAAGAAGAAATTTTAATTATTGAAAAAAAAGGAATAAAAAGCTAGAAACCCTAATTTTTATGTTTTTTAATTTATTTAAGAAAAGAAGTTAAAGTTAAAACCTAAAATTAAAACTAAGTAAATTATTAAATTTATTTACAAAATAATATTAATTAATATTAACAAAGCACATTTTTTATTGTTTTATGATTTTCTGATTTTTTTTATATTTTATGAAAATTAATTTTGATGAATTAACTAAAATAAATAAAACAAATAAATAGAAAAAATAAAAAGAAAGAAAATAATGTGCAAACCAATGGGGGGTGTTGACCCCAATGTTGGAGGTTTGACTGCAGCAATTTGGCCCATTACATTGAGGCCTCTTTTGACTTTTCAGACCATGTGCACTTGCGTTGACTGGGGTGTTCCCTGGACCTTGATTTTTGGCCACTAGATGGGCGCTCATGGCCACTTGGCAGACCGTTGATGAGAGTACATGGTGGATCCCTGAGAGACATGCTGCGTAGGAACAAATTAAAGAAAAAAATATGAAAGATGCAAAGGGGACCTGGGAATCGAACCCAGGTCCCAACGTTTACCATGCTAGCGCCTTGCCAATTGTGTTATTTGCTTTCTTTGTCAATATAATAGGATATGAATAATAAGAGAGAGAAAACGTAGGTTAGTGGGAGTTTAACAAAATGCGCGCCAGGATTTGAAATAGCCAACCACAGGATGACAACACACCTTCTTCTTCGCTCGTTTGCTTTGGCCTGAAAAAAAACAGATGGATAGCGGGGGTTTTAAACCCCCACTAAATGAAGAACATGAAAATAGCGATTAGAAATTGGCCAATGATAAATTGAGCACGATGGGTGCTTTAGATTCGTTGGAATGCTACGAATTCAATGGTCCCGGTCTCATGGTCTGATTTTACCATATGCAAAAGTCCCCAATTTCACATCTTTGAAAACCTAGAAAACTTCCATGGCAGATTCTCGTACAGGGCACAAAAACTCAATTAAATAATGCCAACAGATTTAGAACAACCATATTAGTATGAATCAACAAGAAAAATGCAAGGATGATGCGTATAATTCAAAACACGAATATGAGAAAAATTAAGAACAGGACGGTTTCGTTCTACCGATTCTTAATGTTAGAGGTTGTGGTTTTGATTGGAATAGATCCCTGGTGACCTTGGCAAGCTATTGGAATGGTTATCTTGCTTTGAATTGCGCTGGAACTGTGTTTTCAGTTTTGAAGTTTTTCACAAAAAATGCAAAGTTTGTCTATGGTTTGAGGCGCAGCTTGCCGGTTCTTGTGCTTAGGTTTTGGTTTATACTTATGTGAGGAATGAATTAGGGTAGAAATTTCAACCAAAAACCTTTGCATTCAATGTTTTTGAGATTTGATTTCCATGGATCTTTTTTAATCTTTTCCATGCCCTTTTGACATCAATCATGGCCAAATCTTTCCAAATTGAGTGTGCACGAAATCTTGGAGTTATGATAGACCTATTAGCTGCATAAAAAGATTTAAAATGCATGCTTGAGTATTTTTGTCATATTTTATTTAATTAAATGAATTAATGGTGATAAAAATTCAAATAAATAATAAAAAATGATGAAATAAATCCCCTTTGGGTCAAATGGTCGTGCATAGCTCTTGGATGATGATTCTTGGAAGAAAATGTGGCCCATTAGCAATTTTGAGGCATTTGAAGCAAAGTTGACTTTTCAAAATTCCCGAGAATTTCCCAACTTCCACAAGGCATATCTTGCTCAATTTGTAAGCTTTGATCATGTTCTTGGACATTTTGGAAAGGTCTTGAAGTCCTCTAACCAATGCCTTTGGTCCCATGTCATTTTGATTTACCAATATCAAGTTATGGTCTTTGACTTAAAGTGCCTTTTTATTGACTTTTGAAAATGACCTATAATGTTGAAGTTGATAACTTTTTGTGAGAGCATTTCTTGGACTTGAAGTGTGAATAGGAGTTGTAGGAAATGTCATTCTCTTCAAAATGAGCTTTGGATGGAATTTTTCTGATAAACCATGTGGAAGTTATGCCTTGGTCAAATTACAGTTGACTTTTTCAACTGTCCAAATATGGAAACTTTTGCATCTTGAGACTTTTTGAGCCATGCTTTGAGAATCATGATCAAGAATTGATCAAATGATGTTTGTGGCTTCAAAATAAGATGTTGACCAAAAATTTGAACTTTTGACTGTCAAATGACCATTTTACCCCTATAGTTGACTGTTGAGCAATTAGGGTTTTTGACTGTGCAATTTTGTGCTGTAAGTTTTGAAACTTGATATGAGGATGCTTGACAATGTTTATAGGCATGTGGGACTTGATTGGACCCTTGGAAACTTCAACTTCTTTGCCAGGATCAAAACCCTAGTTTTTTGACTGTTAGGAGGCCATTGAATTGTGCAACCCTTGGGGAGATTTTGAAGCATGTTCTTTGCAAATCTTGAAGAATATGGGAGGGCAAATTTTGGGGTACAGCAGTTGCCCCTGTTCAATCTTCTTAGACCTGAGGATGCAGATTGGCTGAC
The DNA here is from genome assembly GCA_948472305.1 of Vicia faba. Lineage (NCBI taxonomy): Eukaryota > Viridiplantae > Streptophyta > Magnoliopsida > Fabales > Fabaceae > Vicia > Vicia faba. Next base: position 127,505,038 of record OX451739.1, read on the forward strand.
GTGCCTTTCGTAATCCGAAGGTGGAAGATGATTGAACACTAGAGTGCCCAGAAATTTGCGCTCACATAGTAGTGTGATGATGGGAATGGGCTTACAGATGCCATTTGGAGATTTATGGATAGGAAGATGGGCTTACAGATGCCATGTTGAGAGATGATGGATAGGTGGATGGGCTTATAGATGCCATCTGGGTGTCGATCGCGTAAGAGATTCCTTAGTGAGAACTTGCGTACCTGAAAAAGAAAATGAGTACCTGGCATGTTACAGGAGCTGGTCTTCAAACTCTTTGTATAGATGTGTCCTAACTGGTTACAGGAGCTGGATCTGGAGCTTCAAAAGGTGATGAATGAACCAGGGATGGTTACTACCTCAACGGGACGGTGAGAGAACCTTGGATGATTACTACCTCAACAGGAACGCTGAGAGAATCTGGGGCGATTACTACCTCAACAGGAACGCTGAGAGAATCTTGGAGCGATTACTATCTTAACAGGAACGCTGAGAGAATCTTGGATGTCTTCTACTGGGATAAGAATCAGGGAGATCTTAGGGTCGATCTGACTGAACCGGAGAAGGCCTTTGACTGGATAAGAATCAGGAAAATCTTAGGGTCGATTTAACTGAACCGGGCAAGGTCTTGGAATATCTTCAACTGGATAAGAATTAGGGAGATCTTAAGGTCGATCTGACTGAACCAGAGAAGGCCTTTGACGGGATAAGAATCAGGAAAATCTTAGGGTCGATTTAACTGAACCGGACAAGGTCTTGAAATCTTCAACTGGATAAGAATCAGGGAGATCTTAGGGTCGATCTGACTGAACCAGAGAAGGCCTTTGACTGGATAAGAATCAGGAAAATCTTAGGGTCGATTTAACTGAACCGGACAAGGTCTTGGAATCTTCAACTGGATAAGAATCAGAGAGATCTTAGGGTCGATCTGACTGAACCAGAGAAGGCCTTTGACTGGATAAGAATCAGGAAAATCTTAGGGTCGATTTAACTGAACCGGACAAGGTCTTGAAATCTTCAACTGGATAAGAATCAAGGAGATCTTAGGGTCGATCTGACTGAACCAGAGAAGGCCTTTGACTGGATAAGAATCAGGAAAATCTTAGGGTCGATTTAACTGAACCAGACTAAAGTCTTGAAATATAGCTGAGAACTTAACTGGATCTCTCCTGAAAGGTGAAGGTCAGTCATATGCAGTGCATGATATGGATCAAGCAATGATGTTCTCAACATAAATGAGATTTATAAGATATGATGCATATATGCATGCTATAATGTATGGAAATGTGATGTTTATGAATTTATGTTTTTTCGTCTAGGAAATTAATCCTTGACGGGTGCCGGGAAGTCATATCCTGGGCTGATGTTAGAGAATAGTGCTTTGTTGTCTCCGCTGGGGATGATAGTTGCAAGAATACCGGTAGGAGAAGATAACTCCGTTGGGGGATAAACTTGGCGAATAGAACACTCTGCGGGGAGAAAATTATTCTAGTGATCTTGCTGGGGAATAATACTCTGTGGGGAGAGAGGTACTTTGCTGGGATACTGATGGTAACTCCGCTGGGGATACCGTTGTTACGTTGGAAGTGTTGATAGACTTCGCTGGGGAATAAGAAGAACTTTGCCGAGAACGATCTTTCCGTGGATTTTTGCTGAGGATAACCCAGTTATATCCTGATAGGGAAATAACCATTGAATAAAGTCGGGGAACGTGTTCGTGCTCTGCAGGGGAGAAGCTTCCAGAATCTACTGGGGATAAGCTTCATGCTGGGGATATGTTTCAAACATTCCTGGGGAAATCTTGATTGGACTCTCCTGGGGAAATTTTGAGATGCTGGGGAAGTGGCTCCATTGAATGTTTGATATACCGCTGGGGAACAATCGTTAGGTCAAGACTGTCGGGGATGCTTGTTTAAGAATATCTGTATGCTGTGTTGGGGAATGTTGAGATCTGCGGGGGATACCCAACTTCCTTAAGGCTGATTGCATAGCTTTGCTTGGGGAAAGCGCATTGACTTGCTGGCTCACTCTCTGGGGGGTTAAGATATACTGGTTGTGTTCTTCAGCTGAACCTACCTTGATACCTTGATGGACAGAGCAATTAGATCGCTTAGACAACTCATTATTGCCCCTGTTTTAGTGGGAGAAGGCACCTGTGGGGGGTAATTGACAAATCTTCTGGTAGACAGGTGACGAGATGCCAGGACATAGTCGTATGCTTTGATCCCTAATTTTTGCCTGGACAGCCCTTTCGGGTTTTCAGTCCACCGGGATACCCATTTTTGCCCAAGCCGCCTTTTCAGGTTTTCGACTTGCCGGGTGCACAGATTTTTTCATTTCATCCCTTATTTTGCCCGAACCCTTTTGGTTCGCCGGAAAGCCCTTATTTTTGCCTAGGTGTGTCAACCTAGCGGGTCTTTGATGGTGCGTAGTATTTTTTCGACTATGTCCACGCTCTCAGGATGTAGGGAGGTGCCCCTGTCAGTAGCATTGTGTAGCCATATTACCAGAAGATGTCTGATCGTGCAAGATTTGTTGCTGGAATTCCTGTCCAATGCCCCAAGTGACTTAGGCGGAGATTTGCCCCTGGTTATCTTGGCATTTTGAGAGATTCTCCGAATCTTGACTGAATTGCCCCAGATGATGGACAATAATCACGTCTGCCCCTTGATTGGAAGTGCTTTTTCATTTGAGGTGACTCTTTTGTTGAGAAGACCTTTGTTCATCGGATATTCGTCGTGCAAAGTTCTTCGCTGTTCAAACAAATGGCCATATGCAAACAATATTATTCTAAGAATGCAACAGCTTAGGTCTGTCTTGAAGTTTTGAAAATGCGTTTTATAAAACAAGTGAAATTTTTTTTGTAAACTGTGATGTCAACTCGTTATTTTACCGCAAGCCTTAAGGAGTCAGGATACCTTTCGTAACAGTATGCTTTCGAACCAACCCATGCTTCAGCTAGGACTTTTAAGGGTTATAACGTAGCCTGGTTCACGGTTTAAGAAACAAAGGATAATGGCTCAAATTTTTTTGTACCCACCCATTCTTCGTGATGTTCTTCAAACCTAAGCTCAGTTGATCGTGCGTTAGACCTTGTTTGAGTCTTTGTCCTGACGTTCCAATGATGGTTCAGATATTGATGATTTATTCTGAATAGGCAGTCTTTTTTTTTGTTTTTGTTGAGGGTTTGTATGACCTCTTTCTTTTTGATTTCGCTATCCCTAAATTTTGCCTGAACTGTTTCTTTTGTGATTACAGTCAGCGGGATGCCCCAGTTTTGCAAGTCTCCTTCATAGGTTTTGACTTATTGGGTTCTTATTTTTTTGAGATATAATGACTGCCTATCTTTATGATTATTCGGAATCATCACTGTCTTCTTTTTTTTTGTAAGGACCTCTTTGGTGCCATTTGTTGTGCACTTGGATCAACTGAGAGGACTACCCTGCCCCAGGTTATGATAAAGGGTTTTAATTTTCGAAAAGAAAAACTCCTACTTCTTTGGCTCAGAGGGGTTGACGAGGGATTATCTTCCTTATAACTCCATTGTTTAGGGATTGAAACAATGCCTGTACCTCATCAGCGGGGTCTGTTCAAAAGCATACTGTAAATGATCGTGGTATCGTTTTCATCATCCTCCCTCAAGAGGCTTAGAATTATTAATCGAGAGTTGACATCAAAAAATGAAAGCAATTTTGTATATAATGAAAACAATTAGATTAATTCCAAAACAGACATATGCGATGCATTAATGAAATAACAACGTTTGACATGAATATTATTGTTTGAATAAACAAAGAAGAATACAACTTGAATTCAAATGAACAAAAAGTGCTTTCTATCCTAGCCATGTTTTGGCAAGGGAGCGGTGATCACATTGGGAGTCTCAGTAGGCTCGAATTCGATCTCCTTTGCGTCAATCAAGTCTTGGATCTTATTTTTCAAGCTCCAACAATCATTTATAGTATGCCCCGGGCTGTCAGAGTGATAAGCGCAGCGGGCGTTAGGATTATACTTGGGTGACGTTGTATTTTGATTCTTTGGAGCTTCTTTTAGAGTCACCAGCTTGGTCTCCAGCAACTGTGGCAACATCTGGGACAAGGTTATGCTGAGCCGAGTGAACTGCCTTCTCTCGCTCTTTTGTTGATTGTGATGCTGAGGAGCACCAGCAGGTTTTGAGATCACCACTGCATTGACAGCTTGGCGGCGTTCTGGTCTATTCTGTCTCCTTGAACCATAGACCGCACTGGATTCCTTCTTAAAAGGTTTTTTATCGGTGCTCGATGAAGCATCCTTCTGTATCTTCCCAGACTTGATACCAGCTTCAATCCTTTCCCAAGTCAAGATTAGATCCGTAAACCCAGCAGAAGAATTCCCAATTAGATGGTTGTAGAATGGACCAGACAGGGTCCCCAAGAACATATCAACGAGCTCCCGGTCAGTCAAAGGTGGTTGTACCCTCCCAGCAAGGTCTCTCCACTTCTGCGCATACTCTTTAAAACCTTCTCCCGATCCTAACGACATACCATGGAGTTGGGTACGTGTAGGAGCGAGGTCGGCATTGTATTGATACTGCTTGTAAAAAGCAGTAGCCAACTCCTCCCAGTTACGAACCTTGGTTCCATCCAGCTGATAGAACCATTCGAGATGAGTCCCTGAAAGACTCTCCTGGAAGAAGTGGATCCACAGGTTCTTGTCCACTGTATACGGCTGAATCTTCCGCGTATAGGACCTGAGATGCAGCTTGGGACAGGATGCCCCATCATACTTAGCAAAAGAATGAGCTTTGAATTTGTGCGGGATCACCACACCAGAAGATAGGCCTAGATCTTCGAAGTCCAGCCCGGGCACTTTCTGTATTTCCATAGCACTTAACCGGTCTTCCAGCTGTTTGTACCTGTCCTCAGCTGGAGGGTACTGTTCATCATTGTAATCGGTCTCGTTGTCAGAGACCACTGGACTAGGAACCTCCCTTCCTTGGGGACTGTCTTTCCCAACAGACGGGGTAGTCTGATCAACTTCATTTTGTGATGCATTCCCAGATCTGCGTCTAGGGTTGAACAGCACAGTCCTTTTCTTCTTCTTCTTCAAGAGCAGAGTCTTCAACTCCTGTTGACCCTGGGCTAGGTTCATAACCAACTCCTGGAACTGGGCATTCTGGGCCTGGAGGGCCTTGATAGCTTGTTCATTGGATGATTCAGGATTCATGACGATCGGCTGAAATAAACAGCGAGGAAGGTAAGTGACCTGTAAAAGGGATACCTGTAATGCAACGATGTGTATGTATGCAATGCAATGTTTTCAAGGATCTCGCAGGATAAACAAGAAAAGCTTGTTAGAATTGGAATTCGGTAGTTTGATTGAAGGAACTTCATGTTGTTGGGAGTCCTTCTTCAAGGGTCAAAGGCTCACCATATCCAATGGGTCATAGCCCCTGACAACCTTGGCTAGAGGAAAATAAATCCCCTTTGCCCCTTGCTAGACATTTGATTCATCATGACCTGCATCACAAACCCTTGAGATCCTTGAAATGGATTAGTCCTTATGTAGGATGTATGCAATGGTATGATGGCATGCTATGCATGGAGTAATGTAAGTAAACCCTGTTATGAGTCCAGATTAAGGACTGTAAACAAAACCTGCAAGAAGCTCATGTGTTAGATAACAAGCATGCAAGTAGTCAAGTATGAAGGCACACAAGTCACACATATAGCCTTAAGTTTAGGCCAGCATGGAGTTCAGGTATTACCCTCTTTCAATTTGTTGGTTAAGACCTGTCCTATCAGAAGTAACCGGGTTCTAGAGGATCCCAATATCACTGACTACCCTCAATCGGTCATAACTCTAGCATCGCAACCTTTTCTTGCGGCCAGAACCATCACGAGAGTTTAGCCTCAATGGGCGTAGCATACTGCTACTGTTCTATTGGCCAAGTTAGGTCATTTAAGATTCTAAGGTCGGTTGGTGCTTAATGACTCCTCAGAAGACCCATATTCTCCTCGTTGCGACACAAGGGATATCGGTACAGACCAAGGCGCCACACCAACGTAGCCACTGCTTCACCCATGTCGGTCTACGCCGGACAGGTCCCTCACAGCTTATGCTACCTAAACAGGGTATCCCCAGATCCGGGTTAGGATCTATGTAACTCCGATGCAACCCACAATTTTAAAGCAAACAAACACAGCAATTGAAAACACAAGTGATCTTAGTCCTAAGGTACACCTCACTTTAAAAGTTTCCCCAGCAGAGTTGCCAGTTCTGTGATCGGTGGATCTGGAACTGACTGTTTAACGCTGGTTCGCGAAATGTCGCGGAAGCAAGAGTCGCCACCGTCTTTTATTTTCTCCAATATGGAAAGGACAAAAGCACAGAAAAATTCCTTATTGAGATTAGTTCTCGGTTCGGGAGGTAGATTTATAGAAAGGGAAGGTGTTAGCACCCTTTCTATCCATGGTTATCCATGGGCTCTTAGATACTTGCTCATTGTGTTTTCAAAATTGTTTGTTTGCTTTTCAAGGTGAGTGGGTTTGAAAAAGTTTCTTTGAAAATTTCAGTTCGACTCTTGTATCAGTCCTCAAGAGTGTTTGAAAAATTGTTTTTGAAAGCTTTTTGAAAGGTGTCGGTGTGAAAAGAAGTTTTTGATTTGTTTTGAAATTAGAGCAAGTGTCTACGAGTCATCTACCTACCCTAAGGAATTCGTCTGTGTAAATGTCCTTAAGATAGTGTCATCCTACCACTGAGAGTTAGGTAGCACCACCGTCGGAGGTATTCGGGTCAATTCGAGGGTTCGGGACATTGTGGTCACCAGAGCAATAGGAAGACACCTTAGAAGCTACCCTCATGCCATGTTCATGGACATGAGGACTTACTAAAACATCCTCTACTCGACGACCATGTTTCGAGGGGGCAAGGCAACAGTGAGACGTACCCTAGGGGTGGTGTGTGAATTCTTGTGTTATTTTCAATTATACTTGTCTTGTTCATGCATTTGTGATCTACGCTTTGTTTTTATTTTTGGCATTCATTCTTTCATGCAAGTTATTAACAGTTAAAAGATGCGAGAAGGTAAAAGTCCTACGCTATTACAAAGGCGCGGGTCTACATCGCCAAGTTAATCCAAGACCCGATTTGAAATAAAATAAAAATGCGGAAAAATAAATATCCTAATTAATCTATTACAAGGCTTTGGAGTAATTACATGAAATTTATAAGAAAAGAAATAAAATAAGCGCGCGAAACGAAATTATAATCGAAAGCGAGGGCGTTGGACCCTTTTAAAGAAATTAAATTGAAATTATGAAATTAATTAAATTAAATAAAGGAAAAAGACTTATTTTTTGATATTTTTTGTACTTTATGAAATTAAGAAAATTAATGGAATTAAAAAACCTAATTCTAAACTATTTTTAATTTATAAAAAAAATGTTTAAGTTATACCTAGTTTTAACCTAATTATTTAATGATAAATTTATTTACAAAAATAATTAATTACTAGTGATAATAAGAAGAAATTTTAATTATTGAAAAAAAAGGAATAAAAAGCTAGAAACCCTAATTTTTATGTTTTTTAATTTATTTAAGAAAAGAAGTTAAAGTTAAAACCTAAAATTAAAACTAAGTAAATTATTAAATTTATTTACAAAATAATATTAATTAATATTAACAAAGCACATTTTTTATTGTTTTATGATTTTCTGATTTTTTCATATTTTATGAAAATTAATTTTGATGAATTAACTAAAATAAATAAAACAAATAAATAGAAAAAATAAAAAGAAAGAAAATAATGTGCAAACCAATGGGGGTGTTGACCCCAATGTTGGAGGTTTGACTGCAGCAATTTGGCCCATTACATTGAGGCCTCTTTTGACTTTTCAGACCATGTGCACATGCGTTGACTGGGGTGTTCCCTGGACCTTGATTTTTGGCCACTGGATGGGCGCTCATGGCCACTTGGCAGACCGTTGATGAGAGTACATGGTGGATCCCTGAGAGACATGCTTCGTAGGAACAAATTAAAGAAAAAAATATGAAAGATGCAAAGGGGACCTGGGAATCGAACCCAGGTCCCAACGTTTACCATGCCAACGCCTTACCAATTGTGCTATTTGCTTTCTTTGTCAATATAATAGGATATGAATAATAAGAGAGAGAAAACGTAGGTTAGTGGGAGTTTAACAAAATGCGCGCCAGGATTTGAAATAGCCAACCACAGGATGACAACACACCTTCTTCTTCGCTCGTTTGCTTTGGCCTGAAAAAAAACAGATGGATAGCGGGGGTTTTAAACCCCCACTAAATGAAGAACATGAAAATAGCGATTAGAAATTGGCCAATGATAAATTGAGCGCGATGGGTGCTTTAGATGCGTTGGAATGCTACGAATTCAATGGTCCTGGTCTCATGGTCTGATTTTACCATATGCAAAAGTCCCCAATTTCACATCTTTGAAAACCTAGAAAACTTCCATGGCAGATTCTCGTACAGGGCACAAAAACTCAATTAAATAATGCCAACAGATTTAGAACAACCATATTAGTATGAATCAACAAGAAAAATGCAAGGATGATGCGTATAATTCAAAACACGAATATGAGAAAAATTAAGAACAGGACGGTTTCGTTCTACCGATTCTTAATGTTAGAGGTTGTGGTTTTGTTTGGAATAGATCCCTGGTGACCTTGGCAAGCTATTGGAATGGTTATCTTGCTTTGAATTGCGCTGGAACTGTGTTTTCAGTTTTGAAGTTTTTCACAAAAAATTCAAAGTTTGTCTATGGTTTGAGGTGCAGCTTGCCGGTTCTTGTGCTTAGGTTTTGGTTTATACTTATGTGAGGAATGAATTAGGGTAGAAATTTCAACCAAAAACCTTTGCATTCAATGTTTTTGAGATTTGATTTCCATGGATCTTTTTCAATCTTTTCCATGCCCTTTTGACATCAATCATGGCCAAATCTTTCCAAATTGAGTGTGCACGAAATCTTGGAGTTATGATAGACCTATTAGCTGCATAAAAAGATTTAAAATGCATGCTTGAGTATTTTTGTCATATTTTATTTAATTAAATGAATTAATGGTGATAAAAATTCAAATAAATAATAAAAAATGATGAAATAAATCCCCTTTGGGTCAAATGGTCGTGCATAGCTCTTGGATGATGATTCTTGGAAGAAAATGTGGCCCATTAGCAATTTTGAGGCATTTGAAGCAAAGTTGACTTTTCAAAATTCCCGAAAATTTCCCAACTTCCACAAGGCATATCTTGCTCAATTTTTAAGCTTTGATCATGTTCTTGGACATTTTGGAAAGGTCTTGAAGTCCTCTAACCAATGCCTTTGGTCCCATGTCATTTTGATTTACCAATCTCAAGTTATGGTCTTTGACTTAAAGTGCCTTTTTATTGACTTTTGAAAATGACCTATAATGTTGAAGTTGATAACTTTTTGTGAGAGCATTTCTTGGACTTGAAGTGTGAAGAGGAGTTGTAGGAAATGTCATTATATTCAAAATGAGCTTTGGATGGAGTTTTTTTGATAAACCATGTGGAAGTTATGCCTTGGTCAAGTTACAGTTGACTTTTTCAACTGTCCAAATATGGAAACTTTTGCATCTTGAGACTTTTTGAGCCATGCTTTGAGAATCATGATCAAGAATTGATAAAATGATGTTTGTGGCTTCAAAATAAGATGTTGACCAAAAATCTGAACTTTTGACTGTCAAATGACCATTTTACCCCTACAGTTGACTGTTGAGCAATTAGGGTTTTTGACTGTGCAATTTTGTGCTGTAAGTCTTGAAACTTGATATGAGGATGCTTGACAATGTTTATAGGCATGTGGGACTTGATTGGACCCTTGGAAACTTCAACTTCTTTTCCAGGATCAAAACCCTAGTTTTTTGACTGTTAGGAGGCCATTGAACTGTGCAACCCTTGGGGAGATTTTGAAGCATGTTCTTTGCAAATCTTGAAGAATATGGGAGGGCAAATTTTGGGGTACAACACCTAATGTTTACAACACAAATATTGAAAAGATTTATTGTATTACAATATTTATGTGGTCGAGCCAGACGCCCGATTCGGACAGTTTTTGCGATTGTGTCCGACCTGACGGCATAAACCACACTTTCTTTCCAACCTGTCAAGATCGTCCATTTCTGTTGTGATGCGCCTGCTTTTGGGACGACCCTTCTTGTTCCTTCGCATTTGGTCATTGTGCCAAACTATATCGCCGTTGTATTCAGGCCAATAGTCCGGTTTTGCCACCAAAGGAAAGTTGTTGTTGTAAACAGTGAGCAACGTTTCAGATTTATAAACGTTTGAGAGCAGTTGAAGCGCGTCTTGATGGGTATGAGCACAAGCGGAAATGACATGAGAGCAAGGCATACGAAATGCTTTAAACCTGCCACAATCGCACCATTGAGAAGGTAAAATGACCCTGTATTCTTGTCTTGCCAGGCCTTCATTGTGGTCGATTGTCTCTTTCACAATGAAGTTGTGGTTGTGTCGGTCAAACCGTGTAACCATGTGAGTGTTGGCTTTAGCACTTTCAGCCTTAATGTATTTCATACAGCTTTCACTCCATAGTTGTCCTGATTGCAAGACCGCATACCACATTTCACCTCTTTTGGCAAATAACGCAGCCATCCTAAAATACGTGGATTTTACCAAGGCAGTGATTGGGAGGTTTCGTATGCCCTTGAATACCCCATTCATTGATTCAATAAGATTTGTTGTCATATGCCCTCATCTTTGGCCATTGTCGTATGACCTAGTCCACTTTTCGACTGGTATATTGTCGATCCACGTACCGGCTTCTGGATTAGACAAACGGATCTCGTTGCGGTAATATTTGAATGTGGGTTGTGTCAATGCGTATCCTGCATTCATCACCGCTTTCCTCAATGTTTTGTCCTTGACCTCCCTCGAGAAATTCTGGACGATATGCATGACGCAATAGACATGCATAGAAGGAGGGTCATGCCAACCATTTGCTGGATTATTATAGGCACTTTCAATGGAGGCATGTCTGTCCGAGATCAAACAGAGATCTGGTTGAGGAGCCACGTGTGTACGAAGATTTTTCAGGAAAAAGCTCCAAGCACCACCGGTCTCCCCCTCGACAAGGGCAAACGCAACAGGGAAAATGTTATTGTTGCCATCTTGTGCAACTGCCATCAATAGCGTGCCTTTGTACTTCCCATACAACCAAGTCCCGTCAATTTGTAGAATTGGTTTGCATGATGCAAACCCTGTGATGCATGGTTGAAATGCCCAAAACACGCGACTGAATATTCCGTTGCCATGCAGTAGACTACCATCTTGGGCGTACGCTGGCAATGTTTCCAGAACATAAACACTACCTGGAGAATATGTCTTGAGTGCATTTAGGTAGCGGGGAAGTTCTCGGTATGACTCCTCCCAGTTTTCGTACACCCTTTCAATCGCCTTAGTCTTTGCTAACCACGCCTTACGGTAAGACGGAGTGTAGTTAAAAACCGTGGTGATGTGGTAGATGATTGTTTTCACCTTCAAAGAAGGGTCATTGCTGACCAGGGGTAGGATTTCTTGACAGATTAGATCATGGTTGAGTTTTCGGTGGTCTTGTGATTGAGTGGAACTTACACAAGTATGGGTAGTCATGGAACCTATGACCCAGCAGTCACCCCTTAATCTGTATGATGCGGTCATCTTGAACATACAGTCAGGGTGGACACACTTGATCTTGTACCTTTCCGAGTTTACACGATCCACCTTAAAATCAACCGAGTTGAGCATGTGAAATTTTTTGATGGCCCTGATGCATTCCTCTCTGTTATAAAACTTGTCCTTCTCTTTTAAATTTTCATCCGACTGCATATACGGTTGGAAAAACAAGTCAGTAGAAGGTTCATCTCCGCCCATGTTGAAGTTTGTCATGTGCGTAGGTGGTGTGTAGATTTTGTCAGTAGGAATACTTGGGATGCCATCATCGTCAGAATCATCGTTCACCATTTCATCAAACTCTAACTCGTTATCTTCTTCATCATCAACTGCATCTACCTCATCTTGTTCATTCTCCAAAGGATCAACCTCCTGTGTCACCGGAGGCTCTACCTCTTGTGTCATCGGAGGCTCTTGAAGCAAAACGTACAACTCAATAGAGTCGTTTCCAGAATAGACATGGTTGGAAATCATGTTCTGGAGATCCTCGTCATCTTGAACTTCAACCTTATAAAAAATTACTTGGTTGTTTCCAAAAAAAACTGGACTCTGATAAAATATCTGGGATACCGGGCCTCGTTCAAGTTTGGCCTCCAATCTTTTCTTGAAGTACGGGAAATTTGCTTTCCCGTTTAAGAGAAATCGAACGTTGTCGGTGTTTCTAAACAAAAACCCAACTGTGGGACAAATGTATGTCTCACCGTTGAAATGTGCTTTGACAACAAATTGTGGTGAAGAGGCCATTGTGTAGAATTGTTTTAAGGTTTGAAGGTTGGAATGTTTGAGGTTTATTGATTGTATGAAGGTATGAATGCTGGAATGTTTGAAGGTTTGATGACTGATTCGAAGGTTGGAAGATTTTACAGATTATGTGAATCAATGTTATGTTCAACGTAAGGCAAAAAATTTCAATTAAGTAAGGGATGCAACCCCCCAAGGCTGCCAATAATATTACATGCAATAATGAAACCCCATAGACTGCCACCTATCCTGGCCCTATTCTGCACACATACATGTTTTGTGTAAGACTCCACCCATCAACTCCAATGGCCTTGCATGCAACAAAGAATGGAATCCCAAAGGCTGTCACGTAGCCTGAGCCTATGCTGTAAGAAGTGACACCTCTTATTCGCCAAATGGGGTGGCGACACCATTCATTTTTGTACTCTTTCGCCAAGTGAGATGGCGCCTCCCTTACTGTCCAATCGTGATACATGCATGGGCTTATGAAACCCCATAGACTGCCACCTATCCTGGCCCTATTCTGCACACATACATGTTTTGTGTAAGACTCCACCCATCAACTCCAATGGCCTTGCATGCAACAAAGAATGGAATCCCAAAGGTTGTCACGTAGCCTGAGCCTATGCTGTAACAAATGACACCTCTTATTCGCCAAATGGGGTGGCGACACCATTCATTTTTGTACTCTTTCGCCAAGTGAGATGGCGCCTCCCTTACTGTCCAATCGTGATACATGCATTGGCTTATGAAACCCCATAGACTGCCACCTATCTTGGCCCTATTCTGCACACATACATGTTTTGTGTAAGACTCCACCCATTAACTCCAATGGCCTTGCATGCAACAAAGAATGGAATCCCAAAGGCTGTCACGTAGCCTGAGCCTATGCTGTAACAAATGACACCTCTTATTCGCCAAATGGGGTGGCGACACCATTCATTTTTGTACTCTTTCGCCAAGTGAGATGGCGCCTCCCTTACTGTCCAATCGTGATACATGCATGGGCTTATGAAACCCCATAGCCTGCCACCTATCCTGGCCCTATTCTGCACACATAAATGTTTTGTGTAAGACTCCACCCATCAACTCCAATGGCCTTGCATGCAACAAAGAATGGAATCTTAAAGGCTGTCACGTAGCCTGAGCCTATGCATTAACAAATGACACCTCTTATTCGCCAAATGGGGTGGCGACACCATTCATTTTTGTACTCTTTCGCCAAGTGAGATGGCGCCTCCCTTACTGTCCAATCGTGATACATGCATGGGCTTATGAAACCCCATAGCCTGCCACCTATCCTGGCCCTATTCTGCACCATTTATTTTTTTTTAAATAAAAAATCCATTTTGTTGATCTCTGTCTAATAGGCAACGCACAGGAAAGAAAATAAAAAAAAAAAATTTTGCCCTAAATTTGTACATAGGCGCCATCTCACTTGGCTTAGGGCATGCCCTAAGCACTTAGGCGCCAAGTGAGATGGCGCCTCCCTTAAAAAAGGAGGTGCATGCGCCAATTGAGATGGCTCATATATATATATATATATATATATATATATATATATATATATATATATATATATATATATATATATATATATATATATATATATATATATATATATATATATATATATATATATATATATATATATATATATATATATATATATATATATATATATATATATATATATATATATATATATATATATATATATATATATATATATATATATATATATATATATATATATATATATATATATATATTAAATATATTAAGTGTATAAAAAATAAAATAAATTCTTTACAAAAATGTATATATTTCAAGAAAATATTTTTGGTGTGAATAAAAAATAGAAATGAAAATAAAAGTATTATTTGCATTATTTTTAAATTTAAACAAAATGATATAAAAGCGTATAAAATGTTTTAATGCTAGTAATAATTAAAATAAATACCAAATAAATGTAAAAATTATAAAAAATATTTTTGGAGCATTTTTTATATTTAAAAATAAAATATCAAAGTCAGAAATGAAATAAAAATGCAAAAATAATAAAAATACAAAGAAATGGGCCAGCGGGGTGTGAACTGAAAAATGGGGTGTGAAAAGCAGGAAGTAGCCAAGCCTAGCTCAGCTACTTCATCTTCTTCCTCTGTTCAAACAAAAACGCGCCTTCTGTACAAACCCGTATCTCCTGATTCAGTGCTTTTTTGACAAAACTCAAAACATGAGACTTGTAGAGCATCAAACAACGAATCTAACCATATAAAAAACTTAAGCTAACTCTCAAAGACCAGAGAGAATTTCTCTAGCCCTAATTTCTAACCTAGTTTTTTCAGAAAGTTCATGGATGAAATTCTCCTAGCACGATTAATATAAATGAAAGCTAAGAACATGTATGGTTTCAGGGCTATGAATACAACATCTTTCATTCACAAACCTAAGTCTAAATGTTCCAAAATAGAGAGATAGAAGTTCATGAAATACCTGTTTCAGTTGAGTTCGAGTTGGACAATGCAGCAACTTCTAATGGTGCCTGAGGTTCTTTTGAGCTTGCCTGATGTCCCCTGAACCTTTCCCAATGCTTAGTTTGTTTTAAAGTGGCTTGAATCGTGCTACAGAACTCAACCTGCAAAGCTTCCAAACAAAAATGGTGATGTGTATTAATGGAGTTACAGCAACTTGTGAATGGTCTGGACAGCTTGGTTATATTGTTTAGAATGTGTTTGAAGTGATTTTGGACAAAACGCACGAGGGGATTTGATTGTGGCTTGTGATTTGCAGAACTGACCCTGTTTTGCAAGAAAATGGAGATTTTGTGCACAAGGAGGTTTGAGAGGTCAAAGGCTCGTGCTTCTGGCTTGTGAGGATGTGTGAAACTTGTTTCAAAACTTTGCTTCAGTTGGTTTTATCAGATATGTGAGATATGAGCTTTTGGCCCCTTGACTTTTTTTGAAAGCAAAGTTGGAAGTGAAGTGAGATAGGCCTGTACAGGCTATCTCCAAGCATGCACCAACTTCTTGTACTATGCCTGAGATTGTGGAGCTTGTTTGCTGCAAAGGAAGAAAGTCCAAGGCTCAAGAAAATGCAATTTGACATAAAGTGGCCTTTATGAAAATGGAAGTATGACCTTTATGCTCAAAATGGAAAAGTTCAATGTACAAAGCTCTCTTGATCAGAACAATGCCAATATCCAATGTATTTGCATTCAATTTTGGAGTGTAAATTGGTTTAGAGGCCTGTAATCATGTACTAAGCTAGTTTGGTCAGATTTGCAACTTGGTATGAACATGTATTGGCCATGGTTACAAAGTGAGTTTTTGCCAACTTCATGCATTCGATTCTCCCTAACCACAAGGGTTTTTGAGGAATTCTTTGACAATTTGGAACTCTTGCAACATGTACTATAATCCATATTTGAAATGCAACTTGAAACTCCAAGTGGAACTATGTGAAAAATGGCCAAGAAGATGGGTCAAAATCCTGCCTAAACTAGGGCAAAATTTCTCTAAGTTAAAAGTTTTAGGTATCCTTGTTCCAAAAAGCATAACTTGAGATCCAAGCTTCTTTTGAGAAAACTTTGTGAATCAAAGTTGTAGAATTTGTGATGGACTACAACTTTCATGTTGTAAGTTTTGTTTTAATCCATTTGCATCTTGGTGAAAAAGTGGGACAAAGTTAGGAAAAAATAAGAAAATTTTATAACTTAGAAAATTTCTAAGTTATGAAAATTTTTCCATTTTAAACCCTAATTTGCAATTTTGGGTTTCTTGATGAACAAGTTTCATAATTTGACATGTCTTGATGAAAAATGACTCTTGGCACTTGATTTTGACCAAAAAGTCAAAGTTTGACTTTTTAGTGTACAGTCAAATTTGATCAGTTGACTGAAAAATTCATCTGTTAATCATATGCATTTGAGATCTTTTGAACTTGTTGAATGGGTCAAGACAATGTCATTGAGTCCTTGTGTCCATGGTTGAGCTTGATTTGCCATTGGTTAGGTCAAACAGTCAAAAATTGCCCTTGTGCAGTCAAAACCCTAAAAATGACCATTTTGCCCTTTTGGTGATCTGATCAAATTTCTTGTGGAATTGTGATCCAAACTTGATCAAATGGTTCATATGAGTTCATAATGTTGATGTGGGTCAAGATTCATGAGGTTTGACTGTCAATTGGCCATAGTTGACTTTTTCCCCAATACAGCTGATTTCTAGGTCAACTGTCCAATTGACTAGGCAAAAATTTGATTCAAGGCTTGAAACTTGGTATGGACAAACTTGTGAGTCCAACATGAAGTATGAAAGTCATTTTGGGCTTTGTAGGTCAAAACATCCCTGTGCGAATTCAAACCCTAATTTAGGTCAACAGTGCAAGGAGGTGTCTTGAGCAGAGTGAACCCTAGCTTGATCTTGAGTTCCAAGAGTCTTGTGATGAGAAATGTTGATGAAATGAGAGGGAAAATTTTAGGGTACAACAACCATAGAATAGGGTGTTGCCCCGGTTGATGTGCGAGTCGTGGTACGATACCCGTGGAGAGCAAACGGTAACATCTCATTCCAGTCTTTGTATGTGACTGTCATTTTCTGTATGATATTTTTAATGTTCTTATTTGCAGATTCGACAGCACCATTCATCTTTGGCTGATAGGGAGAAGAATTGTGATCCTGAATCTTGAACTGCTCGCACAATGCGGTGATCATAGTGTTGTTGAGATTTGTACCATTGTCGGTGATGATCCCTCCTGGATACCGTACCGGCAAATGAGATTTTGCTTGATGAAGCGGGAAACAACATTCTTAGTAACGGAAGCGAAGGAAGCTGCCTCCACCCACTTTGTAAAGTAATAAATGGCCACTAGGATGAAGCGGTGTCCATTGGAGGCTGTCAGCTTGATTTCCCCAATCATATCAATCCCCCACATAGCAAAGGGCCAAGTAGCCGTCAAGACATTTAGAGGAACCAGAGGTACGTGCACCTTGTCAGCATAAATCTGACACTTATGGCAGGTTCGAGAGTGTTGATAGCAATCTGCTTCCATGGTAGACCAGTAATAGCCTGCGCGTAGTATTTTCTTTGCCATCGTATGCCCACTGGAATGGGTGCCAAAAGTGCCTTTATGTAATTCAGCCAAGATCCTTTCAGCTTCAACCTTATCTACGCACCGAAGTAACACAGAGTCATGATTACGTTTGTATAGGATGTCGTTACTAAGGAAGAACTTAGCAGAGAATCTCCTTAAAAACTTCTTATCATTGACCGAAGCTCCTTCTAGATATTCTTGAGTCTCGAGATACCTCTTGACTTCGTAAAACCAAGGTTGGTCCACTACTTCTTCAGTATTAACCTCGTGACAGTGTGTTGGTTCCTCCATTCGTTTGATGGTGATCTGGGGAGCCTCGTTATCCCAATTAAGTTTAAACATATCCCAATTAAGTTTAAACATAGATGACATTGTGGCTAGAGCGTCTGCAAGATGATTTTCTTCTCGCGGGAAATGTTCGAAGGTAATCTTCTCAAAATGTGGTAGCAATGTCAAAACATGTTCTTTGTAAGGGATAAGGTTTGGGTGTTTGGTGTCCCATCCCCCTTTGATCTGGCTGATAACCAAAGCTGAGTCTCTGAATACATCCAAGGATTTGATCCCCAAGTCTATGGCAGCTCTAAGACCAAAGATGCACGCTTCGTATTCCGCCATGTTGGTTGTACAATTGAAGCAAAGTCTGGCAGTAAAGGGAGTATGACACCCTTCCGGAGATATGAGTACAGCACCAATACCATTTCCGAGTGCATTGGATGCTCCATCAAAGAACAGGGTCCATCAGGATCCTTGTTCAGGTTCGTCATATGGCCTGAATTCTTCACAGTTGTCTAATATCATGATGTCTTCATTCGGAAATTCGAATTTCATGGATTGGTAGTCTTCTACAGCTTGGCGAGCAAGGTGATCAGCTAGTACACTGCCATTTATATATTTCTGGGTAGTATATTGTATGTCTTACTCTGTTAGGATCATCTTCCATCTCGCTATTCTCCCATAAAGAGCAGGCTTCTCGAATATGTATTTTATCGGATCCATTTTAGATATCAACAAGGTAGTATGATCCAGCATATACTGTCTTATCCGGCGAGCAGCCTATGCCAGAGCGCAGCAAGTTTTCTCGAGCAGTGAATATCTAGTTTCGCAGTCGGTAAACTTTTTGCTCAGGTAGTAAATAGCGTGCTCTTTTCGGCCAGACTCGTCATGTTGCCCCAATACACACCCTATTGAGTTTTCTAAAATAGTCAGATACATGACCAACGGTCTTCCCTCGACTGGTGGCATCAACACAGGAGGCTCTTGTAAGTATTCTTTGATTTTTTTCAAAAGCAACTTGGAATTCATCATTCCATTTGACTACTTGATCTTTCTTCAATAGTTTGAAGATTGGCTCACAAGTAGCTGTCAGGTGAGAAATGTATCTGGCAATATAGTTCAAACGTCCCAAGAATCCTCTGACTTCCTTCTTAGTATGAGGAGTAGGCATCTCTTGTATTCCTTTAACTTTGGCAGGATCGACCTTGACACCTTTGTTTATGACGACAAAGCCTAGGAGTTTACCAGATCGTACCCCAAATGTGCATTTGTTTGGATTCAACCTCAGCTTGTACTTCTTCAGTCTCTCAAACAGTTTTTATAAGTGATTAAGATGCTCTTCTTCTGTTTGAGATCTGGCTATCATATCATCCACGTAAACCTCTATCTCGTGATGTATCATATCGTGAAATAGAGCTACCATGGCATGCTGATAGGTTTCCCCAGCGTTCTTTAGTCTGAATGGCATTACCTTATAGCAGAAAGTGCCCCACTGCATGACAAATGTTGTTTTCTCCATGTCCTCGGGCGCCATTTTGATTTGGTTGTAACCTGAGAATCCATCCATGAAGGAAAACACTTTGTGTTGTGCCGTATTGTCAACTAGAATATCAATGTGGGGGAGTGGAAAATCATCCTTAGGGCTTGCCCTATTCAAATCTTTGTAGTCCACACACATTCGCACTTTTCCATCCTTTTTTGGGACTGGAACAACATTGGAAACCCATTGGGGATAAGAGGTGACAGCCAAGAGTCCAGTGTTGAATTGTTTCATGACCTCTGCTTTAATCTTTTCTGACATATCAGGCCTCATGCAACGAACCTTTTGCTTTACTGGAGGACAATCCTCTCTTATAGGCAGACGATGTACCACAATATCTGCATCAAGTCCTGGCGTATCTTCATACGACCAGGAAAAGACTTCGACATAATCGTGTAATAGCTGAATGAAATGCTCCTTGATACTGGGTTCCAGATTGGCACCCACCTTGACCTCTTTTTTGTCTTCTTCGGTACCTAGGTTGATTGTATCCATGGGTTCCTCGTGAGGCTGGATGGTTCTCTCTTCTTGTTGTAGCAGTCTGATAAGTTCCCCTGGTACTTCATAATCTTCCTCACCTTCGTCTTTGGTATACCTGCATTGTGAGTGTGGGTGTGTGTAAGGGTATAGCTATCTTTGAAAGAAAGTAAAAGTGTAAAAGAAAAACAATGAGAACAAAAGTTTGTATGCGAAAGCGTCCATGATTCATTGATGTCATATGAAAATGAGATAATAACCCTTACAAATGGACCATTGTGCCTCGGGTAAGACACAAGGTTTTAAGAGTGTGAATTGTTTCAATATTACAGATCCAACAAAATGTAAAGACAAATTATTGTGGGATAAAGGTGATTGGGACAAAGTCTCTAGCCTCCCAATTGCTGAGCCTTCCATTGACAGTCGGGAAGATCCAATCCTCTAGGTTGCAGCCATCTTCACCATCTTCTACTGCATTGACTTCACGGTTGCTGGTCTTCAAGGGTGGTCCTCCAGCACGAGTACAGCGTACAGCCTTCTGAGCACTTGAAGTGAAACCTAGGCCAAAATTGTCAGACTTATATGGGATATCTGGGAGTTGTCCCCAAATAGTTCATCATCCTTCTTCTACCACTGGTTTGGTATCCTTCAGAGATGACATCCGGAGTGGGGGCCTTGTAATCTTGGGAACCTGAGACACAGCCTTGGTCACTGCCACATCTTGAGGGACATCTTCAAAGTGTTGAAATGGAGTTTCAATGAATTCACCATCTAATTCCACATATCTGAAGGAATTGAGATAGCTGATCATGTATTCTTCCTCTCCATGAACGGTGATAATCTTCCCTTGAACTGGATACTTTAGCATTTGGTGCAACGTAGAAGTAACGGCGCCAGCATTGTGGATCCATGGTCGGCCTAGCAAGCAGGAGTATGAAGGGAGGATGTCCATTACATAAAAGGTTGAATTAAAAGTTTGGGTTCCAACCTTTATGGGGATATCCACTTCCTCGTGCACCATCCTTTTCGAGCCGTCAAAAGCCCT
Organism: Vicia faba; assembly: GCA_948472305.1. NCBI lineage: Eukaryota > Viridiplantae > Streptophyta > Magnoliopsida > Fabales > Fabaceae > Vicia > Vicia faba. Next base: position 127,525,915 of record OX451739.1, read on the forward strand.
TACTACTACGTTGCTTGGCTTTAATGTCAGTCTCTCGCAGTCAAGTCTATCAAGAGATTTTTTGGGTAATACATTCAGAGATAAGCCAGTGTCCACCAAAACATGAGCCAGAGTTGTTCCCCTACATTCCACTGAGACATGCAATGCCTCATTATGCTTCCTTCCCCTCAGCGTCTGATCAACATCCGAGAAACCTAGACCGTTATCTGCAGTCAAGATGGTTACACAGTATTGAAGTTGATCGGCAGATGTCTCTTGAGGTACATGGGCGGTTTTTAAGAACTTCACCAAGGCTTTTGCATGTGCCTCGAAACATAGTAGTAATGCCAGCATGGAGATTTTAGAGGGAGTTTGCCCCAGTTGTTCAACTACATTGTAGTCGCTTCTCTTTATGATTTTTAGGATCTCCTCCATTTCTTTCTTGGAGGTCTCTGGGATAGTCAGTGACTGAGCCTTCGTCTGGACAGGCTCAATCAAAATATTTTTTCCTCGAGTCTCAGTTAACTCGGTAGTAGGAGTGTCAGTAGGAATGATTACAGGGGTTGTAACAGCTTTGTCGATTGGAGTATTGTTGGAGATAATTGTAGGACCAGGAACAACTTTTGAGGGAGCAACAACAGGAATGATTACGGGTCCAGAAACTGCTTTTGGGGGAGAAATTTCTGGAGAAAAGATCCTACCACTTCGGGTAATTTTGCTAGTTCCTGCAATATTACTGATGTCAGAGTTGACTTTCTCGGAGCTTGAATCTTCGGCGGCTGGCCAGTCCTGCTTGATACCATGGTAATAGACATCCCCTCCATAATTCCATGACACTATTTTTTTTGACGCATATGGGACTGGTCTAGGCATTGTGATTATTAAAGGAGTTGCTTTCGGAACTGATGTAATTCTAACGGGTCTTTTGATGGAGACCCTGGAAGAATTAGCGGAAATGGTAATGATAGAAACATCTTCAAAAGGGATAGGTGGAACAGGGGTCTTTTCAAACAAAATCTCTTTGTAATCTATTAGGCACTGAACGCCTATTTTCAACAAAGGACAGCCGGTTGGTGAGGACAGAGAGAGATGGAAAACTTCACCACAGCCCGGGAACACACTGGCATTCAACAAATTCATTTTAATAGTCAGAAGTGGGGTCATGAGTTCATCTATCGAAGTAACAAATAATCCTTCTTCAATGGCGTTGGTATTGTGGCCATGTCTGGGCATAGGTACAGAAATGACATTTGGCTTTTCAGGCGCATCGAACTCAATTTCTTTTGCTTCAATGAGGTCTTCTATTTTGTTCTTTAGAGCCCAACAGTTATTAGTATCGTGACCAGGACTTTCAGAGTGATATGTGCAACGGACATTGGGATGATAGTGAGGAGATGTTGTGTTGGGGTTTTTCGGAGCTTCTTTCAAGGTCACCAAATTGGATCTTAGTAGATGCGGTAATACCTGAGACGGGGTCATGTTAATTTTGGTGAACTACCTGACTGGTCTTTCCATCCTTGGTTGATTATTTCTTTGCAGATCAGGCGCAGGCTTAGGGATCATCACAGCCCCCACCATTGGTCGGCGTTCGGCCCTATCCTGGTTTCTTTGCGGATATACAGCAACCACCTCTTTCTTTTTGATGAAAGGCTTCCTTACAGCTGCAGAAGAAGATGCATATTTCTGAATCTTTCCACTTTTTATACCGGCTTCTACCCTTTCTCCGGTCAATATTAGTTCAGTAAAGCCTGCAGATAAACTTCCAATTAAATGATTGAAGAAGGGACCAGACAAGGTGCCCAAGAACATGTCTACCAATTCCCTCTCAGATAGAGGGGGTTGAACTCTTCCAGCCAAGTCTCTCCATTTTTGCGCATAGTCCTTGAAACCTTCATTGGAAACCATGGCCATACTCTGGAGTTGAGTACAGGTAGGCGCAAGATCAGCATTGTATTGGTATTGTTTGTAGAAGTTTGCAGCAAGATCTTCCCAATTATGAACGTTGGATCTTTCTAGTTGGTAAAACCAGTCAAGTTGAGTTCCATACAGGTTATCTTAGAAGAAATGTACCCATAAGTCTTTGTCAGCGGTATGAGACTGGATTTTCCTTAAATATGAGTGGAGATGCATTTTAGGGCATGAGACTCTGTCATATTTGGCGAATATAGGTGCTTTGAATTTTGGAGGAATCACAATCCCCGATACTAAACCCAATTCCTCAAAGTCCAAGCCAGGAACTTTTTGGATTTCCATCGCACTCAGCCGCTCCTCGATATGTTTATACTTGTCATCAACTGGGGGGGTATTGTTCTTCAGAGTATTCTTCTTCTTCCTCTTCCTCCTCCGATTCTGATGGGACAAATGTTTCCTTGCCTTTACCATCTTGGTTGTCTCTTTCACCGGATGTTGTTGCAAAGTCTAAGGTCCTTCTTGTATGCCCATGAAATCTTCTTCCCATGTTTAGGACTCCAGTTACCTTCTTTGTTTTCTTTTTCCTCTCTTCAGCCAACAAAGTCTTCAATTCTTCTTGTCCCTTGTCTAGGGTCAAGAGCAATTGCTGAAACTGTGTATTCTGAGCTTGGAGGTCTTTCACTGTTTGCTCGAGGTCCATCTTACTGAAATAAACAGTAGAGAGATGAGGAGACTTGTTGCAAAAGATCTTCTTATGTTATGATGAATGGTATATGCATATGTAATGATTTCAAGGATTTCAAAGATTTAAATTTGTTTTAGACAAAAAGGAAACACACGTTACATTAATAAGATAAAGCTTGAGTACATCAATTCCCCTTGGGCAAAACAAATACAAGCAACTCTAAGATAAAAAGGTAGTGTGCATCCTCTTCGGTGCAATGTAGGCATTCAAAGTCTACTCCTCGTGAAGTAGTCTAGTGAGCTCCAAAACATTCTTCTCTCTTTGCGTAGAATTGGGCTTCGAAAGTATCTCGCTCTCCTTTGAGTTGTATCCAATCCCTTTGTAGGTCTTCAAGATATGTGGTCATGTTAGGATGTAGGATAGTGTATGGAACATCTCCCTCCATGACAGGCTCAATGATTATCGGGAGAATGGAGGGGTAAGGCATTATAAGACTCTGAGCGCGAGTTCGTACCCATTTCAGGTAAGGCTCAAGAGAGATGAAATTCTTGTGCCCCAAAGTCTTGCTATCCACCTTGTTCAACATCCTCCAAGCTCGGATAAATCTCTGGCGAAGACCTTGATCGTTGTTGTCGTAGTCAAATACCAAACCTTGAATCAGCATCTCGTGTGGGCCATCCCTTCGGGTATAACCAAATTGCCTTAAGGCTAAGCATGGGTTGTAGGTGATACCTCCCCTAGTGCCAAGTAAAGGGACATTAGGAAATTCTCCACAACGGTCGACAATGATAACATTCTCTTTGGATCGAGAGCACCAATGAATGTCTGAATGTTTGAGCGTCATCAACCTTTGTGACCACCATGAACCTTGCTCATTTTTTAATATAGATTGGGGAAGATGAGAAATAAACCATTTTTCCAAGAGAGGAGTGCAACACATAATAACACCTCTTTTCCTCAATGTGCGAGTGTGAAAAGAGTGTAGGATATCTCATAGCAATGTAGGTACCGAGTTGCGTGATATGAAGATTTTGACGGTGTTCACATCTATGAGTTGGTCAGGATTTTGAAATAAAACCATCCCATAGATGAGGAGAGCCACAATTTCCTCAAAGGCTTGCAATTCTAAAGAATTCCAACAACTTTGAGCTTTCTCAAACAGGAACTTTGCTAGGAAACTTTTGACACCACTCCTTGTTTCCCAATGAGTTGTGACATCAGATGAGTGCAAGTGTAGAGCTTGAGCAATCTCTTCTGGCTTTGGGTCTCTTTCTGTACCGTTGAAAGGTAGTTGATTGAGAATGGGAATCCTCAAGAGTTGGTAGAATTCTTCCAAAGTAGGCACGAGTTGATAGTCGGGAAATGTGAAGCAATGGTGTAAAGGATCAAAGAAATGAAAGAGCACCTTCATCATGTCCTCATTTGTGTTGGAGGTGACCAAGTTGAGTAGGAGACCATGTCTCTTGGTGAATGGAGAGTTTTCAGGAATCCTTGAAACTAGCTCCTTAAGTTGTGGAGGGATTCTCACAAGGTTGACTTGAATAGTTTTCCTGCGAAGTGAATCCATATCCTACAAAACAAGAACAAAGATGAATCCCAAAATCCTTGAAATGGTTAGTGGATGTATATGATATTCATGATGTTATGTACAAGTATGCATATACAAACAAGACAAATAAATCCTTAGTTTTAGGCTTGCATGGAGTTTTATAGGTAAGTACCCTCTTGAAGTTTAGTTGGCTCAAACCTGTCCTAGTAATAGTAACCGGGTTCTAAGGAGCTCAATATCACTGGTTTGTTTTCTTGGTCATTGTTTCAGCACAAGCCTCTTTAATGGAGACCGAAATATCCCAAGAAACCAAACCTCAATGAGTGTAGTATCGAGTATCTACCAACTTAGGGTTATACCAAAGTCGGTCATCTCACTACATCCTAAAGGCCAAGTTAGTCAAGTAAAGGTTCTAAAAGTTCATTAGTGCTTTATGACATCACTCAGCGGCCCCGTATTCTCTTTGATTAACTCAAAGGCTACCGGTACCCACAAATATGTCGCACTAACGTAGCTATTGCTTAGACCATGTCGGTATACCCCGCACAATTTCCATAATGTATTGCTACTTACCTATAATGTATCCCATATCCGAGTAGAGAATTCAAACCCAAACAAAGAACCATAATATAAAGTATACAAGTCAAACAATGTAAGCAAATAAATATTATCTATCCCTAAGGTAGCCCCACTTTTAAGATTTAAATTCCCCAGCAGAGTCGCCAGTTCTGTGATACGGTGGGAGAACTGACTTGAGGGTTTTGCGTTTGATCGTAAATGTTGCGGTTAGCAAGAGTCGCCACCGAATTTTCTTTTATCCAAAAGGAAAGGTGAAAAAGCACAGGAAAGACCTTTGAGATTGTTTCTTGGGTTCGGGGGGTAGATTATGAAAAGGAAAGGTATTAGCACCCTTTTCATCCATGGTTATCCATGGGCTCTTAGTTACTTGCTAGATCACTTGCTTTTGTTTGAAATTGTGCTTTGTGTGGTTTTTGAAAGTATTTTGTAAAGAGGACTTTGTTTAGGTAATCTTTGTAATGATTCTCGTTCGTAAGAAAGTATACAAAGATGTTGATCATTTTGAAAATGTTTTCAATTTTGTAAGATGTTTGAAAGTGTATGTGATTGTTTTTGAAAATAGCAAGGATGTTTGTTTTGAAATGGAGCAAGTAATTAGGAACATTCTACCTACTCAAATGTCTTTCTTGTTCATTTTCTCTTCCTTTGACATTGTTGTCTTACCATTGATTTGGTAAACAACCCTATCTTTGGATGTTAACGGGACGGGCGTGGGTCATCATATAGACATGATTAGCAATGTTGCAAGGCATATTAGCATTCTTTTTTAGGGACTAAGATCTTGTATTTGTTTGTTTTTGCTAAGATACCTTACATGCGTAATATGGCCATTTTTGTAAGGCAACCAAGTGGGATAACCCTAGAGGTGCTTGTGTGCAAGTGTGTCATTTTCATGCTTGTTTTTGTCTTGGATTAGGGTTTTCTATTTGATTGCTTTTATCTTCCCATACAAACCCTAATTACTAGCATGTTATGTAAAAGTGATAAATTGTGAAATTTAAAGTTACTATGCTATTACAACATTTATGGGAGGGGTATACAATTTATGAATGGGAATTGCAATAATATAAACATAATTAATCTATTACAACCAAATTGAATTTGTATAAGAATTGGAATAAATAATATACAAGATGAATTAAATATGCAAGAATTGTAAATGCAAAGAAAAAGATTTTTGTTTGGTTTGTTAAGGAAAAGGGTTTTGATTTTAACCTAATTAAATAAAGAAAATAATTAGTCAAGTTTAAATTCATTAAGAAAAAGATTCTTGAATAAAACCCTACTTCTACTTAATTGATTAAAAGAAATGAAGTTTATAAGAAAAATATTTTTTATATTTTTTTATCTTTTTTTTTTTTTTTGATAAAAATAAATTATAGTGTTATAAAAATATTCTTTAATCTTTTTGGTATTAAAAAACAAATATGTTTTAATTAGTATAAAATAAATAATATTTTAGTCTTAATTAAATTTACAAGAGAATTAATGAAAATAAATAAAATGTGGTCAAAATAAAATATATTTTGTGAAAAAACAAATAAACTAAATTAAAATATAACTCTACTATTTTTTGTATTTTTATGATTTTTTAATATTAAGAAAAATATATTTAAGAAAATAAAATGAGAATAAAAAATGAGTAAAATAATAATGGGCCAGGGGGCGCAAATATGAAACAGGGAGGAAATGTTAGAAAAAAAAGACATTAGGCCCATGAAGTGGAGGCCCAGCGCTGCAAGAGACAAAAAGTGTGAAAAAATGTGAGAAAATGCAAAAGGCAGCGCGCTGAGGCTCGAACCCATGACCTCTACCAATAACACATGCTGCCTTACCACTGGGGTGGCTGTACATCCATTAACATAAGTGAAATGATAAATACATAATACAATTCAAGTCCTGAAAATGACTTCATCTTCAACCTCCAGCCATGGTTCCTGTAACTTGCCCATTTCTCAATGAAAAATGTAAACATGAAAGTTGTGGTATTTCTTCCCACGAATTCAACCATATAACTTATGTAAACTAACAATCAAAGATAAAATCTAATTTTACTGTCCCTAAATTGAAACCTAATTTTCTCAAAAATTTCAAATACAAATTCTCTATGCACAATCAATATAAATGGAAACTATAAACATGGTTAGCTTTAGAGCAAGGATATCTACATTTTGTTTTCAAAAATCAGGATCAAATGATGTTTGTAGGAAGAGATAGAAGTTTGAGTTTTTACCTCTTGCAGCCGGAGTCGTGAATGAAGTTTAAGCAACTTTTGAGATGGCCTGATGATCTGTTTAGCTTGCCTGGACCTCCTTGAGTGTATTCCAACTCTTACTTTGCCTTGAAAGTTCCTGAATCTATCTACTCAAGTCAACCTGCAAGCTTGATATTTGAAAATGGTGGATGGTGATGGAGGATCTACAGTATTGAAACAGGGGCCTGGATCACTTTGATATGATGTATAGTAAGTGTTTGGGTGGTTAAAACTTAATACGCACGAGTGGATTTGGAGATGGTTATGTGAGGTTCAAAACTGTCAAGTTATGGCAGATTCTGAGTTGCAGAGTGCTTGGGAGTGTTTTGGGGTCTTAACACTCATGTCTCCACTTACAAATAGTGTGTATACTTATAAGAGAGAGGCTTTGAGCCTTGTCACAACTCAGATCAAAAAATCACATGTTTTGCTTGGTTACTTGTTTTTGAAGCAAAGCTAGCAAGCATGGTTTCAATGTGAAGTACAAAGCTTGTAGGGGGGCTGAGACCTTTAAACACACTTGTTCTGATTGTGTAGAGTGTGTTTGTGCAGAAAGAACAAATGCAAGGCTCAATGCAAGCTGACTTTGCATAAAGCTTGCTTTTCTAAAATGGCAATGTTGCCTTTCTTCCCAAAATGGAATTAAATTTGTACAATGCATTGAATGCTTGGATTAAAGCTTCCAACAGCTGTGAAAACATTTAATTATATAGTGAAAGTCAAGTTAGAAGCCTGCAAAGTGAGATTTGTATAACATGCTTGAAGATTGATCCAATGTTCTTCACAAAATGGCTTGTAAGCCAAGTGACAAAACACCAACTTCATCTCTTCGATTCTCCCTACTCAAGAATGATCTCAAGGAGTTCTTTGACATTTTGGAAATTTTGCAATGTTCTTTACAACTCATATTTGAATTTATTTTGAAGATTCCCCTTATAACTATATTAAAAAGTGCCATGAACTTAGGTCAAAATCTTGGCCAAATTAGGGCAAAATTTCACTAAGTGTTTAGTTTCATGACCCTATGTTCTTGAAATTATAACTTGGCTCAAAGTTGTGAAAAAATAAGAAATTTTCTATACTTAGAAATATTTCTAAGAAATTTCATCTTTTCAAAATAAAATCTTGAATTCTTGATTTCTTGATGAACAAGTTCCATATTTTGACATGTTTGATGAATTATGACCTTTGGCACTTGAATTTGACCAAAAAGTCAAAGTTTGACTTTTCAGTATACAGTTAACTTTTGATCAGTTGATTGCAAAATTCATCTGTCAATCAAATGGATTTGCAATGTTTTGAATCATGTCACTAGGTCAAAATGATGCAATTGGACTCTTAAGATCATTCCTTAAACCAATTTATCATTTTCTAGGTGAAAAAAATTAGAAATTGCCCTTTTCTCAGTCAAAACCCTAATTTTGACCATTTTGCCCTTTTGGAGATTTGATCAAATTTCTTGAGGAATTATGGTCCAAACTTGATCAAATGATACATATTGGTCTAAAATGTTGATGTGGATAAAAAATTATGAAGTTTGACTGTAAATTGGTTATGGTTGACTTTTCCCCAATACAACTGATTTTTAGGTCAATTATTCAATTGACTGATCAAAAGTGTGATCCAAAGCTTGAAACTTGACATGAGTAATCTTGGGGGTCCATAATGATCCATTAAATTCATATGAAGCATTGATAGTTCAAAAATCCTTGTGCAAACTCATACCCTAATTTTTGTCATCAGTGCATAAGGAGGTGTCTTGAGCTGATCAAACCCTAGTGCAGTCTTGAGCCCAATGAGATCTTGTGAGAAGATTCTTGATAAGTGAGAGGGGAAATTTTGGGGTACAACATTTAGTATTTCTCTCTTCTACTGGAACCATCCAATAATTAGACATGGTCTCAATCCATGAGATTTATTATTGTTGATGTGATGAGTTTATCATACCTTTTTGCAAAAAAATGGGGTTAGGTGAAGAGAAACATTCCTTTGAGGAAAAGATTATAAAATAAGGAGTAATCCAATTTTGAAGATGGAATAAAAATAATATATTTAGTGAAAGAAACACTTGAATTGTGTTGAAGTGATGCAAAACTTATTTATTTTGATTGTGCAAACAATGAAAGAAATGATTGAACATTGGAAGAAAATGTTTTTGTCGAAATTTATGCCAAACAACGAGAAAAAAAACTTTAGAGAAAATATTGATAACGATATTTGTGCCAACAAATAAAAAAAACTTTAGTGAAAAAAGAAATATTTTTCCTGATAGAGACATTTATGTCTAGTAATGAAAATTCACTTTAATGCATATATACACATTTTATGATGAAATCTCTACTTATAAGAATTGACAAAAAAAACACATATCTCAAAGTGATGGAAAAATTACCATTGTTCATTTGGTTGAGATAAGAGATTGAAAGAGTTATAAGACCATGACTCGAATTCTGGCAGAAGATAATATACTTATAATAATTAACATACTAACCATTGATATAAAAGAAATGTTATGGAGTTTGGGAGGCGAGCGTCATGAGCATCAATGAGCCAAATGTGCATGGATCTAACAAACTTTGACACCACATATCCATACAAAACCTTACAACATTAAGGGTATAAGTCTTTTTATCTTCAAAACCCATTATTTCCTCCATATCTAGTCAATCTAAGATGTTAGCTACTCAAACTTGTATCTCAAGAATCTCCTCCACAAGTGTTAGTCACCTACATCACTAGTCTTAATCCATAATAGTTAGTCACCTACATCCCTAGTCAAACTTGTATCTCAATAATCTTCTCCACAAGTGTTAGTCACCTACATCACTAGTATTGATTCATACTAGTTAGTCACCTACATCCCCAGTCAAACTTGTATCTTAACAATATCCTCCATAAGTATTAGTCACCTACATCTCTAATCTTGATCCATACTAGTTAGTCACCTGCATCCGTAGTCTTGATCCATACTAGGATCCATTCTACCCCCCCCCCCCCCCCCCCCCTTCAAGCCTAATTAGACTCTAATACCACTTGTTGGAGGAGTCCATAGAGTAAAGTGTCACAAGTGTAAATGAACTAATTGTTCATGGATTCAAGACACCTTGGAACCACATATCAATCTAAAGCCTTAAAGCATAAGGTCATTTAACTTATAAACCAACATTTCCTCCATTTCTAATCGATGTGGAACTTTAGCCACTAACACTCGAATTCCAACAATCTCTCCCACAAGTGTGAGTCACACACACCATTGATGGGATATTAAGACAAAATAACAGAATAATACACAACATATATTTAATTCATGTCACTTGTAGTAACCTTGATGATCAACAACAAATATAAGACATCAAATCGAACAAATAAAGACATGAAAGAACACTGGTATTTTTAACGTGGAAAACCCCTCAATATGATACTAAAAACCATGAGTCGTCCAGACCAAAGAAAATAAATCCACTATAGTCAATTGAGGATACAAGATAGTATTAAAGTGATTTACAAAATAATGATAACAACCACAAATCACAAAGTAAACTAGCTTACAAATAAGAATCCAAAAAGCTAAAAAGTTACTCAAATTTGCAGCTTCAGTGCGAAGCAATTATCTCTCAGATCAACCTTCATTTTGAAGATCCCAACAGTAAAAAGTTAGATATAGGTTTTGCAAACCTATCTTTCAAATTAGAGCTCGAACCGATGGCTAACAAACCGGAGATCGTCAATTTAGTGAGACTGGTGCAGAAAAATAGAAATAAGTTTCTCTCTTCTTTTCTCCCTTTTGAATCCTTATTTTCTCTCTATTTCTCCCAACCCTACATTGATACTCTCCACTTAAATAAGTGAGAAAAATGAGATATTAATATTTTGGTCTTTCTCCAAATAGGAAGGGAACCCAAGCTCACCAAATCTTCCCTCACAACTATGTGGAGGAAATCGTCAAACCTGGTTTGGCGATATCACAATAAGCTTCAAATTTCCCTCTTGGTAACACTTTAGTCATCATATCAGAATCATTATCATTTGTATGAACTTTAGCTAACTCCAATAACTTAGCATCCAAAACATCACGTATCTAATGATATCTCACATCAATATGTTTGGACTTATTATGAAAAGTCAGATTCTTACCAAGATAAATAGCACTTTGACTATCAACAAATAACACATATTTGTCTTGAACAAAACTAATCTCCTGCAAAAATGTCTTCAACCATAGTAACTCTTTGCATGTTTTGGTAATGGGAATGAACTTAGCCTCTGTAGTAGACAATGCTACACACTTTTGCAATATGGACTACCAAGTCACAACTCTCCCTGCAAATTTAATCATGTAGCTCAAAGTATAATTTATGGAATCAATATCGCCATCCATATCATAGTAAGAGTATCCTACTAGAGTAGGCTTATCTCTTCCAAAGCAAAGCCTCATACAAGTAATACCTCGAAGATACCTTAAAATCCATTTTATAGCATTCCAATGCTCTCTACCAGAATTTGACAAAAATCTACTGACTATACCAACAACACATGCTATATCTGGTCTAGTACACACCATTGCATACATCAAACTACCCACAACATACGCATAAGGAACACTTTTCATATCAAACACTTCATTTTTACTTGAAGGACTTTGATTATAACTCAACTTGAAATGAGTAGCAAGAGGAGTGCTTACTACTTTAGAGTTTTCCATTTTGAATCTTTGCAACACTTTTTCAATATAATATTCTTGTGACATCCAAGGTTTATTCTATTTTTTGCCACACATGATTCTAATGCCAAGAATCTATTTAGCTGCCCTCGTGTCTTTCATGGAAAATGACTCTCTCAACTGCTTCTTTAACTTTTTAATTTTGGAAATATTTTTCCCTACAGTAAGCATATCATGAACATATAAGAATAGAATAATAAAGTCATCATTAGAAAATTTTCTAATAAAGACATAATGATCTGAAGTAGTCTTCTAGTATCCTTGATCACACATAACAGACTCAAACTTCTTGTACCATTGTCTTGAAGCTTTCTTCAACCCATATAGACTTTTTCTCAATCTACAAACATGTTATTATTTGCCTTTAACTTCAAATCCATTTGGTTGTTTCATGTAGATCTCTTCCTCCAAATCACTATGAAGAAAAGTCATTTCACATCCATTTGCTCAACCTCTAGATCAAGAGTAGCAGTTAAACTCAACACGGTTCTGATTGATGTCATCTTTATAATAGGTGAAAGAATCTCATTAAAATTAAAACCCTTTATTTGACGTAAACCTTTCACCACTAATCTGGACTTATATCTTGGAGACTTAGAATTGCTTTCATGTTTAACTCTATAAATCAACCTATTTTCCAAGTCCCTTTTACCTTTAGGAAACTTCAGTAAATCATAAGTATGATTATCATGCAATGATTTCATTTTGTCATGAATTTCATCCAACCACTTTTGATTTTAATCACTTTCATGGACTCTTGAAAACACTCAGCTTCATCCTCATCAGACAAGGTCACATACTCATTAGAATTATACCTTGTTGAAGATTGTATCTGCCTGATAGACCTCCTAAGTTGAACTTGATATGACTATGGAGCTTCACCAAGATTATCATCCAGTGTCATATCATTTTGCCTTCATCATCATCATCATCATTATTTGGAATATTTACCTCTTCTCCAAGTTGTTGGTCGTCAACATAATCATATGGATCACCATTATGATCATCACCACAAATAGCATCTAGATTATGATTAGGTAACTGAAGTGGATCATCATTATACAAACTGATATCTTTCTTGGGTGTAGTCTTATCTACCTTATCAATGTCTTCAATATTTTGGTCTTCCATGAAAACTACATCGTGGCTTCAGATAAGATTCTTTCCTACAAGATCATACAACCTGTACAAACTCATTTTACCCATAGCCGATGAATTTACATTGTTTTGAGTATGCATTCAACTTGAATTTTTCATCCTTTAGAATATGCACAGAAATCTTACAACCAAAGACTCTTAAATGATCATACTTGACATTCTTTCCAAACCAAATATTTTTTGGAACTTCACTGTTCAAAGCAATAGTATGAGTGATATTAAGAACATGCACCACCGTGTAAAGTGTCTCACCCTAATAATTATTTGGCAACTTAGATTCAGAGAGCATACGCCTTACTCTCTTAATTAGTTTCAATTTATCCTCTCTGCTAAACCATTCAGTTGAGGAGTGTGATCGGTAGATCTGGAACTGACTGTTTAACGCTGGTTTCGCGAAATGCCGCGGTAAGCAAGAGTCGCCACCGTCTTTTATTTTCTCCAACATGGACAGAACAAAAGCACAGCAAAATTCCTTATGAGATAGTTTCTCGGTTCGGGAGGTAGATTTATAGAAAGGGAAGGTGTTAGCACCCTTTCTATCCATGGTTATCCATGGGCTCTTAGATACTTGCTCATTTGTGTTTTCAAAAAGTGTTTGTTTGCTTTTCAATTGTGAGTGGGTTTGAAAAAGTTTCGTTTAAAGATTTCAGATCGACTCTTGTATCAGTCCTCAAGAGTGTTTGAAAAATTGTTTTTGAAAGCTTTTTGAAAAGTGTCGGTGTGAAAAGAAGTTTTGATTTGTTTTGAACTAGAGCAAGTATCTACGAGTCATCTACCTACCCTAAGGAATTAGGTTGTGTAAATGTCCTTAAGGTAGTGCCATCCCACCATTGAGAGGTAGGTAGCACCACCGTTGGAGGTGTTCGGGTCAATTCGAGGGTTAGGGACAGTGTGGTCACCGGAGCAATAGTAGGACACCTTAGAAGCTACCCTTATGCCATGTTCATGGACATAAGGACTTACTAAAACGTCCTATACTCGACGACCACGTTTCGAGGGGCAAGGCAACAGTGAGGCGTACCCTAAGAGTGGTGTGTGAATTTGTGTATTGTTTTCAGTTATGTTTTATCTTGTCATGCATTATGGTGATCTACGCGTTGTTTTTATTTTTGGCCATACATTCTTTCATGCAAAATTTTAGCAGTTTAAAAAGTGCGGAAATTAAAATGCGGAAAATAAAAGTCCTACGCTATTACAAGGCGCGGGTCTATACATCGCCAAATTAACAAAGACCCGTTTTTTAATAAAATGCAGAAAGTAAATAAATTTCCTAATTACTATTACAAGGCTTGGAGAAATTACATAATATTTAAAAAAGGGAAACATAAGAATAAACGTGCGAAAAGAAATTAGAATCGAGAGTTTGAGGGTGTTGGACCCTTTAAAGAAATTAAATGAAATTAAAAATTAATTAACTATTTAATAAGAAAAGAAATTGTTTTTTAATGTTTTTTTGTATTTAATGAAAATAAAGAAAATTAATTAAAATTAGAAGTTAAATAAAACCCTAGTTCTAAGTTGTTTTTAATTATTAAAAAAAAAGTTAAAGTTTAAAACCTAATTTACCCTAATTAATTAATTACATGTTTATTTACAAAATAATTAATAATTAATAATAATAATAAGAAGAAGAAATTATTTATTAAGAAAAAGAATAAAAATGCTAAAAACCTAATTTCTACATATTTTAGTTATTAAGAAAAAAAATTAAAATTAAAACCTAATTTTACTAAATTGATTATTAAAAATTTATTTACAAAAATATTAATGAACTAAATATTAAATAAACATATTTTTTAGTTTTGATTTTTCTGGTTTTATTTTATTATGAAAATTATATTTTGTGAATTAAAAGAAAACAATTAAAATAATTAAAAGAAAAGAAAAGGAGAGAAAAAAAATACAAATAAAGGGGGTATTCAGACCCAATTTGGAGGTCTTTATAGAGTAATTTGGCCCATTGAATCAGGCCCTTTTTGACTTTCCAGCGCTTGCGTGCAGATCCATTGACTGGTGTGCATGGTGGAATTCATGTGATGGCCATCAGATTGAGGCTCCTGTACACTTGGCAGGCTTGGACGTGGGGTTGCATGATGGACCCTGGGAGAGCAATTTCACCTGAACATGTTACAACCAAAATTATTGAGAAATATGGGGGACCTGGGAATCGAACCCAGGTCCCAGTACCTGCATGCCAACTCAACAACCATCTGAACCAATGCGTTTCTTTGTTTACATTATAGAACATAATTAATATATGTGAAAAACAAGCATTATACTGAAGCACTCAAAAAATGCGCTAACATTCAAATCTTCCAATCACGTTCCAACAACTCAGCGTCTTCTTCCTTTTTCCCTGTAAATAACACCAAATAGCGGGGGTTTTAACCCCCCACTAACTGCAATGCATAAAAATAGCGATTAGCATATGAGTAAACATAAAAAGGGCGCGAGGTGGTTGTTCAGTTCGTCTTGATGTCCTGATTTCAATGGTACCAGTTTGGATGGCCAATTTTTCCTTATGAAGGAACCCCTAATTCAAAGCTCCTGAAACCCTAAAATATGTTCATGGTGGATTCTTATACAGACATGGTTATTTCAATTCAAGGATACCATTAGCTTCAGAATGTTCATGTTAGTATAAATCAACAGTTAAAAATCACAAATGATGCATGGAAACTGAAACACGATTATGAAAAATTTCAAGAAAATTAAGGTTTTGTTCTACCAATTCCTTGAGTATGGAGGGCCGATTTTGATTGGAATCATTTCCTGGATGTCTTGGCAAGGTTTTGAAATACTTTTGCAGCCTTGAAACGTCTCCTAACTAGGTTTTCAGTTTTCAATATTTTGTGAAAAAAGTGCAATGTGTTCTTGGTTTTTCAGCGCAGCTCTTGTGTCCCTTGCATTAGGTTTCAGTCTTGCATATATGTGTGGATAGAATTAGGTTAAAAACCAGCCCAAAATCCATTGATTTAATGTTTTTGAATATTTGATTTTCCATATCCTTTCCAATCTTTTTTTTCATGCCAATTATGCCAATTATGGAAGATTGTGTTCCCTTGAGGTAGTACACGAGATATTTGGTTCATAAATGGAAGAATATGTTGCACAAAAAGATTCAAAACCTTTGTTTAGTATTTTTCTCATAATTAATTTTAATTAAATGAATTAATAGGATTAAAAATTCAATTAATTAATTAAAAATAAGAAAATAACTCCCTTTTAGCTTAATGGGTCGTGCATGGCCTTTGGGTAATGATTCATGGAAGAAATTGAGGCCCATTAGCATTTTTGAAGCCTTTTGTGCAAAGTTGACTTTTCAAAATTCCCAAACATTTCCCAACTTCTACAAGGCATATTTTGCTCAATGTTTAAGCTTTGATCATGTTCTTGGACATTTTGGAAAGGTTGTGAAGTCCTCTAACCAATGTATTTGGTCCCATGTTATTTTGATTTACCAATCTCAAGTTATGGTCTTTGACTTAAAGTGCCTTTTTGTTGACTTTTGAAAATGACCTATAATGTTGAGATTGATAACTTTTTGTGAGAGCATTTCTTGGACTTGAAGTGTGAAGATGAGTTGTAGGAAATGTCATTCTCTTCAAAATGAGCTTTGGATGGAATTTTTCTGATAAACCATGAATAAGTTATGCCCTGGTCAATTTGCAGTTGACTTTTTCAACTGTCCAAAAATAGAAACTTTTGCATCTTGAGACTTTTTGAGCCATGCTTTGAGAATCATGATCAAGAATTGATCAAATGATGTTTGTGGCTTCAAAATAAGATGTTGACAAAAAAATTTGACTTTTGACTGTCAAATGACCATTTTGCCCCTGCAGTTGACTGTGAAGCATTTAGGGTTTTTGACTGTGCAACTTGATGCTGTGAGTCTTGAAACTTGGCATATGAATGCTTGACAATGTATATAGGCATGTGGGACTTATTTGCGCCCTTGAAAACTTCAATTTCTTTGTCAGAATCAAAACCCTAATTTTTGACTGTTAGGAGGCAATTGGACTGTGCAACCCTTGGGAGATTTTGAAGCATGATCTTAGCAAACCTTAAAGAATATGGGAGGGCAAATTTTGGGGTGCAACAGTTGCCCCTGTTCAATCTTCTTAAACCTGAGGGTGTAGATTGACTGGCGTGCCTTTCGTAATCCGAAGGTAGAAGATGATTGAACACTAGAGTGCCCAGAAATTTGCACTCACATAGTAGAATGTCAGTAGCATGATGATGGGAATGGGCTTACAGATGCCATTTGGAGACTGATGGATAGGAGGATGGGCTTATAGATGCCATTTGGAAGTATGACAGCACCTTGTCGGGAATGGGCTTATTGATGCCATTTGGAGACTGTTGGTAAGTGGAGAGATGGGCTTATAGATGCCATCGGGAGGTTGTCGATCGCGTAAGAGATTCCTTAGCAAGAACTTGCGTACCTGAGAAACAAAAATAATTACCTGGCCTGCTACAGGAGTTGATCTTCAAACCCTTTATGTAGATGTGCCCTGGCTAGATACAGGAATCGAATCTTTAAACTCTTCAGACGTGCCCTGGCGAGATACAGGAATCAAGTCCGGAGAATATAGTCGTCAACAGATACACCCTGGCAAGATACAGGAATCGGATCTTCGAACTCTTCAGACGTGCCCTGGCAAGATACAGGAATCGAGTCTTGTAATGTTAGTCGTTAACAGATACACCCTGGCGAGATACAGGAATCGGATCCTCAAACTCTTCAGACGCACCCTGGCAAGAACAGGAATCGGGTCTAGTAATGTTAGTCGTTAGCAGATACACCCTGGCAATATACAGGAATCGGATCCTCAAACTCTTCAGACGCACCCTGGCAAGATACAGGAATCGGGTCTGGTAATGTTAGTCTTCAACAGATACACCCTGGCAAGATACAGGAATCAGATCCTCAAACTCTTCAGACGCACCCTGGAAAGATACAGGAATTGGGTCTGGTAATGTTAGTCGTCAACAGATACACCCTAGCAAGATATAGGAATCGGATCCTCAAACTCTTCAGACGCACCCTGGCAAGATACAGGAATCGGGTCTGGTAATGTTAGTCGTCAACAGATACACCCTGGCAAGATACAGGAATCGGATCCTCAAACTCTTTAGACGCACCCTGGCAAGATACAGGAATCGGGTCTGGTAATGTTAGTCGTCAACAGATACACCCTGGAAAGATACAGGAATCGGATCCTCAAACTCTTCAGACGCACCCTGGCAAGATACAGGAATCGGGTCTGGAATCAGTCGTCAACAGATACACCCTGGCAAGATACAAGAATCGGATCTTTAGTTGCGACCGTTGATGGTAATCATCTTGGTATTAACCTTTGTCCTGAAAAGACAAACGTTAGTTGCGTGCAATGTCATGATGTATGACATGCGTGATGTTCTCAAAATAAGTGAGATTGTATGTTTGTGATGCGTATATGCATGCTATAGTGTATGAAGATGCGATGTTTATGAATGTATGTTTTCGTCTTAGGAAAATAAATCCTTGACGGATGCCGGGAAGTTAAATCCTGGGCTGATGTGAATAGCATTCTTTGTTTCCACTGGGGAGTGATGGTTGCAAGAATACTGGTCGGAGAAGATAACTCTGTTGGGGAATAAACTTGGAGATTACTCTGTGGGGGGAAATTACTCTAGCGACCTTGCTGGGGAACAATACTCTGTGGGAAGAGAGGTACTCTGTTATGATGTTGATGATAACTTCGCTGGGGATACCGTTGTTATGTTAGAAGTTTTAATAGACTCCGCTGGGGGTAAGAAGACTTTGCCGAGGACGATCTTTCCGTGGCTTTTGGCTGAGGATAACCCAGTTATATCCTGGTAGGGAAATAACCTTTGAATAAAGCCAGGAGACGCGTTCGTGCTCTGCAGGGGGTAAGCTTCCAGAATCTACTGGGGATAAGCTTCCTGCTGGGGAGTTTGATTCCACTTTCCTGGGGAAACTTTTGGACTGGACTATCCTGGGGAAATTTTTTTTGAGATATATTGGGGAAGTGGCTCCGCTGAATGTCTGGTGTACCTCCGGGGAACAATCTTAGATCCGGATTGCCGGGGATGCTTGTTTAAGAATGTCTGTATATTGCGCTGAGGAATGTTGAGATCTGCTGGAAGATGCCCAACTTCCTTAAGGTGGATAGTATAACTCTGCTTGGGGAGAGTGCATTGACTTGCTGGCTCACTCTCTGGGGACTTAAGATATCTTGGTTATGTTCTTCAGCTGAACCTACCTTGGTACCTTGGTGGACAGAGCAATTAGATCGCTTAGACAACTCATTATTGCCCCTGTTTCTAATGTTACCTGTAATTAATCCTTTGTTTCGTATGCAAATATTTATGAGTTAGCAATTATTGCCAAATGCATATATCACAAATTGAACCTTGGACGTTCTTCGCAAAACAAAACAGAAAAGGAAAAACAATTGGCAATTTTAGCTGAAAAGTGAATTTATATTGATTTTTAAATTTGCCTGTAAATAGACATTTTATAGTCAAGAGGCTGACGTCCTAGTAAGAGAACGCCGCCGAATAAAAGAGTTTATACAATTTTGTACAAGGGGAAAACAAAACAGCTATGTGAAAAGAATAATCCCACTGGGTTCCAACTCTGCTATCGCCTTTATATCTTCGAGCGTCTCATCACTTTGCTGCTCAGTTGACGATGAAGCTGATTGATCGATGCCGTCTGAACTTGATGTTGATACCGGATTCAGGATGCAAGGTGATCCAATGAGACATAATATTACGCTTTAATCCCTAACTTTTGCCTGGACTGCCCTTTCGGGTTTTCAGTCCACCGGGATACCCCTTTTTGCCCAAGCCGCCTTTTCAGGTTTTCGACTTGCCGGGTGTACAGATTTTTTCATTTCATCCCTCATTTTGCCCGAACCCTTTTGGTTCGCCGGGAAGCCCTAATTTTTGCCTAGGTATGTCAACCTAGCGGGTCTTTTATCATGCGTAGTATCTTTTTACTATGTCTGCATTGGCGGGGTAAGGAAGGTCGTCACCATCCATGGTGGTTAGAATCATGGCTCCTCCTGAGAACACATGTTTAACCACAAATGGCCCTTCGTACGTAGGGGTCCATTTGCCCCTTGGATCACTCTGAGGAAGGATGATGCGTTTGATTACCAGATCCCCAACTTGATATTCCTGTGGTCTGACCTTTTTGTTAAATTCCCTGATCATCCGCTTTTGATACGTTTGACCATGACAAAAAGCAGTGAGTCTCTTTTCGTCGATTAGATTTAACTGATCAAGTCGAGTCTGGATCTAGTTATCTTCGCTCAGATCTGCATCCTTCATTATCCGGAGAGAGGGTATCTGCACCTCAATCGGTAAGACTGCCTCCATGCCGTAGACCAAGGAAAAAGGAGTTGCCCCGGTTGACGTCCTTGCTGAAGTACGGTACCCATGGAGAGCAAACGGTAACATCTCGTGCCAATCTTTATAGGTCACTGTCATCTTCTGCACAATTTTCTTGATATTCTTATTCGCTGCTTCTACAGCCCCATTCATCTTCGGCCGGTAAGGAGAAGAGTTGTGGTGCTGTATTTTGAATTGCTCGCAGAGCTCAGTGATCATCTTGTTATTGAGATTGGTACCGTTGTCCGTAATGATCCTTTCAGGGACGCCGTATCGACAGATCAAGTTATGCCGAATGAACCGTGCCACAACATTCTTGGTTACAGTGGCGTAAGAAGCTGCTTCAACCCACTTTGTAAAATAATCGATCGCTACCAGGATGAAGTGATACCCATTGGATGCCGTAGGTTTAATCTCGCCGATCATATCTATGCCCCACATTGAAAACGGCCAAGGTGCTGTCAAGACATTCAGGGGAACCGGAGGAACGTGCACCTTATCTGCATAAATCTGGCATTTATGACATGTCCGAGAATGTTGGTAGCAGTCGGCTTCCATTGTGGACCAGAAATATCCTGCCCGAAGGATCTTCTTTGCCATGGTGTGTCCACTAGAATGTGTTCCGAAGGTACCTTCATGTAGCTCTGCCATGATCCTTTCTGCTTCAGTCTTATCCACACAACGCAGTAAGGTCGAATCATGGTTTCGCTTGTACAGAATGCCATTGCTGAGGAAGAACTTTGCTGCGAACCTTCTCAGAAACTTCTTATCGTTGACAGATGCACCTTCAGGATACTCCTGAGCTTCCAAGTACCTCTTCACCTCATGGTACCAGGGTTTTGCAGTCACTACCTCAGCCTCAAGATCATAACAGTATGCCGGTTCGTCCAGTTTCCAAATAATGACCCGGGGAGCCTCATTGTCCCATTTGACTTTAAACATGGAAGACATCGTAGCTAACGCGTCCGCCAACTGATTCTCCTCTCTCGGAAAGTGTTCAAAAGTTATCTCTGTGAAATGGGGGATCAATGTCAACACACATTCTTTGTAAGGAATAAGATTCGGATGTTTCGTATCCCACTCGCCTTTGATCTGATTGATCACGAGAGCGGAATCTCCGAAGACACTCAGAAACTTGATCCTTAAGTCAACCGTAGCTTGAAGACCCATGATGCATGCCTCATACTCCACCATGTTGTTGGTGCAGTTGAAACATAGTCGGGCAGTGAGTGGAGTATGAGTGCCTTGAGGGGATATGATCACAGCGCCAATACCGTTACCCAAAGTATTGGAGGCTCCGTCAAAGTGCATAGACCATCGGGATCCTTCCTCAGGTCCTTCATTCGGTCCAGGTACTTCACAATCAGTCACAATCATGATGCTCTCGTCAGGAAATTCAAAGTTCATTGACTGATAGTCGTCTACTGCCTGATGTGCCAAGTGGTCTGCCAATACACTTCCTTTGATAGCTTTCTGAGTCGTGTATTGGATGTCGTATTCTATCAAGATCATTTGCCATCTTGCTATTCTCCCAGACAGAGCAGGCTTTTCGAATATGTATTTTATAGGATCCATCTTTGAAATCAACAAGGTAGTGTGAGTCAGCATATACTGTCTCAGCCGGCGAGCAGCCCATACCAAAGCGCAGCAAGTTTTCTCGAGCAGTGAGTATCGGGTCTCACAGTCGGTAAACTTTTTGCTAAGGTAATAAATGGCGTGCTCTTTTCGGCCAGACTCGTCATGCTGCCCCAGCACACACCCCATTGAGCTGTCAAGTACTGTCAGGTATAGTATTAGAGGTCTCCCTTCAACCGGTGGCATAAGAATGGGTGGTTCTTGGAGATACTCTTTGATTCTGTCAAAAGCGGCCTGACATTCATCATTCCAACGTACTACCTGATCTTTCTTCAGCAGCTTGAAGATTGGTTCACAAGTAGCAGTTAGGTGTGAGATGAGCCGAGCAATGTAATTCAGACGTCCTAGAAAGCCTCTGACCTCTTTCTCTGTCTTAGGAATTGGCATCTCTTGAATGGCTTTAACTTTGGCAGGGTCCACTTGAATACCCTTGTCACTTACGACGAAGCCTAGCAATTTTCCAGATCTCACCCCAAAGGTGCACTTGTTCGGGTTCAACCTCAGTTTGTACAACTTCAGACGGTCAAACAGCTTTTGCAGATGGTCAAGGTGTTCCTCCTCAGTTTGGGACCTTGCAATCATATCATCAACGTATACTTCAATCTCATGATGGATCATGTCATGAAATAAAGCAACCATGGCACGTTGGTAGGTTGCCCCAGCATTTTTCAACCCGAATGGCATGACCTTGTAGTAGAAGGTGCCCCACTGAGTAACAAAGGTAGTCTTCTCCATATCTTCAGGAGCCATCTTGATCTGATTATAACCTGAAAAACCATCCATGAAGGAGAACACTTTATGCTGGGCAGTATTGTCAACCAGAACGTCAATGTGAGGTAGAGGGAAGTCATCCTTGGGGCTCGCCCTATTCAGATCCCTGTAGTCGACACACATTCTGACCTTACCATCTTTCTTCGGTATCGGCACCACATTAGCAACCCACTGAGGGTAAGAAGTCACTGCAAGAAACCCGGCATCGAATTGCTTCATAACCTCAGCTTTGATCTTCTCGGACATCTCTGGACGCATACGGCGGACCTTTTGCTTAACCAGAAGGCAGTCTTCCTTGGTAGGCAAATGATGGACCACAATGTCGGTATCCAACCCGGGCATGTCTTTGTAGGACCAGGCAAAGATCTCCACATAATCATGCAGCATCTGAATCAACCGCTGTTTTACGCTGAGCTCCAGATTAGCACCAATCTTGACTTCCTTTCAGTCTGTCTCAGTACCCAGATTTATCGTTTCCACTGGCTCTTCATGTGGTTGAATTACCCTCTCTTCCTGGAGTAACAGTCTTGCAAGCTCACCAGGCACTTCGCAATCATCTTCACCTTCGTCTTCGGCTAAGTTGATCGGATTTTCGAAGTCATAACTGGCAGTAGCAGAGTTGTTACCAGTGAGATCTAGAGTGGATTGAAACCTGTATGGGTGAGTGTGTGTAAATATAGCTGTTTTGCAATATATAAAGAAAGAAAGAAAGAAAGAAATGGAGCACAAGATTTGAAATGCGAAAAAACGTCCAAGGTCTTTATTCATGATATATGGAAATGACAGTTAATAGCCCTCACAAATGAAGCCAACGGTGCCCTGGATAAGACACCGGGCCATAAAGTTTCAGTTTATTGTTTATTACAAATAACAAAAACAAAGGAATTCATTACTGCGTAACAAAAGTAATAGGTGTATGATCTTTTGCGGTCCAATTGTTCAATCCACCGTCAGTCGTCGGGTAGATCCAGCTATCGAACTCTGATTCTTCCACTTCGTCTTCATCCCCAATAGCATTCACTCCCGGGTTGGTGATGATCATGGGAGGTCTTCCGGTCCTTGCCTTGCGCACAGCCCTCTGAGCCTCTGCAGTAAAACCCAGCCCAAACTTGTCAGTTTTAGGAGTAAAATCAGGGAGCCTGCCCCAGTTAGCACATTCACCTTTCTCAACTACAGCCCAGGCGTCCTTCAAGGAGGCCATTTTCAAAGGAGAACTCTCTTCAGCCACTGCTTCTGCTGCTGCCAATGTTGGAGGTACCTCTTCAAAATGTTGAAAGGGGGTTTCAATAAACTCCCCGTCCATCTCAATATACCGGAAGGAATTCAGATGACTAACCATGTATTCTTCCTCCCCCTGCACAGTAACAATCTTCCCTCTGACAGGGTACTTGAGCTTCTGGTGTAGAGTGGAGGTCACAGCCCCAGCTTTGTGAATCCAAGGTCGACCCAGCAAACAGGAATAAGATGGACGGATATCCATTACATAGAAAATTGAGTCAAATACTTGAGAACCCACACGAATAGGAATGTCTACCTCACCATGCACCATCCTCTTCGACCCGTCAAAGGCTCGGACAATGATGTTACTAGGCTTCAACTCCAGGCCCTCACAATCCAACCGGTCTAAGGCCTTTTTGGGTAATACATTCAGGGAAGAACCGGTATCCACCAACACGTGTGCGAGAGTAGTGCCCCTGCATTCTATAGAGACATGCAGGGCATCATTGTGGTTCTTTCCCTTAGCGGTAAGATCAGCATCCGAGAAGCCCAAACCATTGTCAGCTGTCAAATTGGCCACACAGTCAGTGAATTGATCTGCAGAGGTCTCTGTTGGCACATGGGCCGTCTTCAGGAATGAAATCAGGGCCTTGGCATGGGCCTCTGAGCACACCAGCAATGAGAGCATAGAGATCTTGGAGGGGGTATGCCCCAGCTGTTCAACGACATTGAAGTCACTCTTCTTGATTATCTTAAGAATTTCCTCCATCTCTTGCTGGGAGGCTTCAACATTCACAGACTTTGGTGCCTCCATCCGGGCAGGCTCATCATCAATCCCTTTGCCCCGAGTATTAGATGACTCGGCAGCAGGGGAAGCAACTTGATCAGAAGTAGAAACAGGCGCACTTGCAGGTGTAATTATGAGAGGTCTTCGAATAACTGGTGGCACAATGTCAGGCGAGAAGAGCCTGCCACTGCGGGTTACTTTGGCGGGACCAGTGATATTGCTGATGCTGGTACCGGTGTTGAACTCTTGCTTTATTCCAAGTACATATATATCTGCCCCATAGTGCCACGGGACAGCCTTATCAGATTCATAGGGGAGGGGCCCCGGAACAGTAATAACAATGGGTGCAACAGTCATGATTTTAACTGGCTTCCTCGGGGGAGCCTTGATTGGATTGTTGAAAATTGTAACGACGGATACTTCTTCCACAGGAACAAAAGGAACAACGGTCTTCTTGAACAAAATCTCCTTGCTATCCATCAGGCTTTGGATACCTGATTTCAGCAGCGGACAACCAGTAGGGGAAACAGCACACAAAAGGCAACCCTTGCTACAACTTGGAAATAAACCGGCCAGCAGCAAGTTCCTCTTAACAGTCAACAGAGGGGTAGCCACATCATTCACAGAAACTGCATACAAGTCTTCATCAACAGCATTCACTCCATGCTGGGGCATAGGAGCAGTCACAACATTTGGCCTTTCAGGCGCCTCAAATTGTATCTCTTTCGCATCAATAAGGTCCTGCACCTTGTTCCTTAGGGCCCAGCAATCATCAGTAGAATGCCCCGGGCTATCGGAGTGATAAGCACAATGGGCATTTGGATTATACTTAGGGGATGCAGTATTCACAACCTTCAGAGCCTCTCTGATGGTCACCAAGTTGGTTGATAGTAGTTGCGGCAAAATTTGTGACAAGGTCATACTCAGCCGAGTGAATTCTCTTCTGGGTCTCTCACCCCTTGGTTGGTTAGGTTGCCGAGGAGCGGCAGCAGGCTTAGCAATAACCACCGCGTTGACGGCTTGGCGGCGTTCTGGTTTGTCTTGCCTCCTAGGCCCATACACAACACTGGCTTCCTTCTTGAAAGGCTTTTTCTCAGAACTAGAGGACGCACCTTTCTGAATTTTACCTGATTTCATACCAGCCTCTATCCTTTCCCTAGTCAGAATGAGATCTGTGAACCCTGCAGATGAATTGCCAATGAGATAATTAAAGAACGGCCCGGATAGGGTCCCCAAGAACATATCTACCAATTCACGGTCTGTTAATGGTGGCTGCATCCTGCCAGCCAGATCCCTCCATTTCTGCGCATACTCTTTAAAACCTTCTCCCGATCCTAGCGACATACCCTGGAGTTGGGTACGTGTAGGAGCGAGGTCGGCATTATATTGATACTGCTTGTAAAAAGTAGTAGCCAACTCCTCCCAGTTACGAACCTTGGTTCCATCCAGCTGATAGAACCATTCGAGATGAGTCCCTGAAAGACTCTCCTGGAAGAAGTAGATCCACAAGTTCTTGTCCACTGTATACGGCTGAATCTTCCGCACATAAGATCTGAGGTGTAGCTTAGGGCAGGACGCCCCGTCATACTTTGCGAAAGATGGTGCTTTGAACTTGTATGGGATGATCACACCAGAAGATAAACCCAAGTCTCTGAAATCCAAACCAGGCACTTGTTGAATTTCCATGGCATTCAGACGGTCTTCCAACTGCTTGTATCTGTCTTCAGCTGGAGGATACTGTTCCTCATTAAAATCAGTCTCGTTGTCAGAGACCACCGAACTTGGAGCCCTTCCCCCCTGGGGGCTGTCTTTGCCTACAGAAGAACCAGCTTCCTCATTCTGCAGTGTGTTACCAAATCTCCGGCCCGTGTTGAATAGAACAGTTCTCTTCTTCTTCTTCTTCTTAACCAACAAAGCCTTCAGCTCCTCTTGGCCTTGAGCCAAACCCATGATCAGCTCCTGAAATTGTGCATTCTGCGCCTGAAGGGCCTTGATAGACTGCTCGGTAGATGATTCAGGGTTCATGATGCTGAAATAAACAGCGAAGAACAGTAAGCAACCTGAAAAGAAGAGTACCTGCTATGCACATGATGAATGGAATGCGTATGATTTATGTTTTCAAAGACAATCGGGAATCAACTTTGTAAACAAAAAGGAACACACTTCATTAGATTCAACTTTGAAATTTAAATTGTTCAACAGGTTGCCCTTAGGCGTTACATAAAATGGAAATACTGAAAAGGGAAATAAAAACTGTAAAAGAACATCCAAAGTTCATCATTGATCCCAGGGTGTCCTCTTCTCAGTACGGATGTAGTCATTCAGGGCTCGCTCATTCTCCAACTGCTTTGTCAGCTTCTGGATCTTCAATTCCTGCTCGTTGAACTTTTCCCGATAAGAATCCCGTTCTTCTCGCAGTTGCGCCCAAGACCTCTTTAGTGTATCATAATCAGTAGGTATCTGAGGAGGGAGGACAGTTGGAGGAGCCCCATCTTTATCAGGATACTCAACAATGACGGGTCTGACAGCTTCATATGGCATACCTAACTTCTGAGCACGGATGCGGACCCATTTGTAGTAGGCTTCCATAGGTAGAGAAGTCTTTGGTCCCAACTTTTGTGGGTCAGCTTTGTGAATTCTGTCCCAAGCCTTGATGAACCTACGACGCAGCTCGTCACTATCCACCTGAAACTCAAAACTGATGTGAGGCACCAACATCTCTTGAGGCCCTGCTCCTCTGGCTCTTCCAAACTGACGGAGAGCTAGACATGGATTATAAGATATCCCTCCTTGGGTACCAATCAAAGGAACATTAGGATATTCTCCGCAACAATCAATAACAGCTATCTCATCCAAACCTCTGAGAGCCCAAATGATGTCCTTATCAGTGAGAGACATTAACCTATGAGCCCAACCTCTTCCTTCTTGGTTCTTCAGCACGAACTTAGGGAGGTGCGAAATAAACCAGCTCACCAACAAAGGGATACAACACCACAGAGTTCCTCGTCTTCGGGCAGTACGAGCATAAAGTTGTTGCAGGATGTCACCCAAGAGAGTGGGCACAGGGTTCCGAGACATGAAGATCCTTATGGAAGTGACGTTAATGAAGTTATCAGGATTAGGAAACAAGACTAGACCATAGATTAAGAGAGCCAGGATGTCTTCATATGCCCTAAAGTCCAAGTCATTCCAGAAACTGTTAGCCTTACCAATCAGAAACTTGGCCAAGAAACCCTTAACTTTGCTTCTAGTCACCCAGTTGTCCATTACTTCTTGGTGGGTTAAGGGAAGAGCTGCAGCAACCTCCTCAAGCCTAAGAGTCTTTTCCCAACCCGTGTAGGGAGTCTGATCCAAGATAGGGATGCCAAGAAAATCAGAGAACTCTTCTAGGGTAGGGACCAACTGGAAGTCTTGAAAGGTGAAGCACTGGTACAGAGGGTCATAAAACTGGGTCAGGACACTCATCAGTTGTTGGTCCCACTTTGCCGTGACTAAACTGAGAAGAGAACCATGCCTCTGGATGAAGGAAGTAGTATTTGGAATTCTGCTAACCAACTCTTCAAGCAACTCAGGTGGGTGAACAAAGTTGAACCGGATAGTATTCCTTCGCATAGGCATCATGATGTCCTACAAAACAGAGCAAAGGTGAAACCCTCTTGTCTTTGAAATGGTCAGTCCTTATGCAGGATGCATGCAATGTTCATGATGGCATGATGTTATGATAAAGCACACCACAAATATTTACAAAGGCAAACATGATAAGGTACACAAGTCACACAAGACAAGCCCTTAGAGTTTAGGCCAGCATGGGGTCTAGGTATTACCCTCTTTCAGTTTGTTGGTTCATACCTGTCCTATCAGAAGTAACCGGGTTCTAGAGGATCCCAATATCACTGACTACCCTCAATCGGTCATAACTCCAGCATCGCAATCTTTTCTTGCAGCCAGAACCATCACGAGAGTTTAGCCTCAAAGGGCGTAGCATACTGCTACTGTTCTATTGGCCAAGTTGGGTCATTTAAGGTTCTAAGGTCGGTTGGTGCTTAATGACTCCTCAGAAGACCCATATTCTCCTCGTTGCGACACAAGGGATATCGGTATAGACCAAGGTGCCACACAAACGTAGCCACTGCTTCACCCATGTCGGTCTACGCCGGACAGGTCCCTCACAGCTTATGCTACCTAACAGGGCATCCCCAGATCCGGGTTAGGATCTATAGAACTCCCAAGACAGTCCCACAATAATAAAGCAAACAAGTCAAAGCAATTGAAAACACAAGTCTGAGCTATCCTAAGGTACACCTCACTTTATAAGGTATCCCTAGCAGAGTCGCCAGTTCTGTGATCGGTGGATCTGGAATTGACTGTTTAACGCTGGTTTCGCGAAATGTCGCGGTAAGCAAGAGTCGCCACCGTCTTTTATTTTCTCCAACATGGACAGGACAAAAGCACAGCAAAATTCCTTATGAGATAGTTTCTCGGTTCGGGAGGTAGATTTATAGAAAGGGAAGGTGTTAGCACCCTTTCTATCCATGGTTATCCATGGACTCTTAGATACTTGCTCATTTGTGTTTTCAAAAAGTGTTTGTTTGCTTTTCAATTGTGAGTGGGTTTGAAAAAGTTTTGTTTAAAGATTTCAGATCGACTCTTGTATCAGTCCTCAAGAGTGTTTGAAAATTTGTTTTTGAAAGCTTTTTGAAAAGTGTCGGTGTGAAAAGAAGTTTTGATTTGTTTTGAATTAGAGCAAGTATCTACGAGTCATCTACCTACCCTAAGGAATTAGGCTGTGTAAATGTCCTTAAGGTAGTGCCATCCCACCATTGAGAGGTAGGTAGCACCACCGTTGGAGGTGTTCGGGTCAATTCGAGGGTTAGGGACAGTGTGGTCACCGGAGCAATAGTAGGACACCTTAGAAGCTACCCTTATACCATGTTCATGGACATAAGGACTTACTAAAACGTCCTATACTCGACGACCACGTTTCGAGGGGCAAGGCAACAATGAGGCATACCCTAAGAGTGGTGTGTGAATTTGTGTATTGTTTTCAGTTATGTTTTATCTTGTCATGCATTATGGTGATCTACGCGTTGTTTTTATTTTTGGCCATACATTCTTTCATGCAAAATTTTAGCAGTTTAAAAAGTGCGGAAATTAAAATGCGGAAAATAAAAGTCCTACGCTATTACAAGGCGCGGGTCTATACATCGCCAAATTTACAAAGACCCATTTTTTAATAAAATGCAGAAAGTAAATAAATTTCCTAATTACTATTACAAGGCTTAGGCAATTACATAATATTTAAAAAAGGGAAACATAAGAATAAACATGCGAAAAGAAATTAGGATCGAGAGTTTGAGGGCGTTGGACCCTTTAAAGAAATTAAATGAAATTAAAAATTAATTAATTATTTAATAAGAAAAGAAATTGTTTTTTATGTTTTTTTTGTATTTAATGAAAATAAAGAAAATTAATTAAAATTAGAAGTTAAATAAAACCCTAGTTCTAAGTTGTTTTTAATTATTAAAAAAAAGTTAAAGTTTAAAAACTAATTTACCCTAATTAATTAATTACATGTTTATTTACAAAACAATTAATAATTAATAATAATAATAAGAAGAAATTATTTATTAAGAAAAAGAATAAAAATGCTAAAAACCTAATTTCTACATATTTTAGTTATTAAGAAAAAAAATTAAAATTAAAACCTAATTTTACTAAATTGATTATTAAAAATTTATTTACAAAAATATTAATGAACTAAATATTAAATAAACATATTTTTTAGTTTTGATTTTTCTGGTTTTATTTTATTATGAAAATTATATTTTATGAATTAAAAGAAAACAATTAAAATAATTAAAAGAAAAGAAAAGGAGACAAAAAAAATACAAACAAAGGGGGTATTCAGACCCAATTTGGAGGTCTTTATAGAGTAATTTGGCCCATTGAATCAGGCCCTTTTTGACTTTCTAGCGCTTGCGTGCAGATCCATTAACTGGTGTGCATGGTGGAATTCATGTGATGGCCATCAGATTGAGGCTCCTGTACACTTGGCAGGCTTGGACGTGGGGTTGCATGATGGACCCTGGGAGAGCAATTTCACCTGAACATGTTACAACCAAAATTATTGAGAAATATGGGGGACCTGGGAATCGAACCCAGGTCCCAGTACCTGCATGCCAACTCAACAACCATCTGAACCAACGCGTTTCTTTGTTTACATTATAGAACATAATTAATATATGTGAAAAACAAGCATTATACTGAAGCACTCAAAAAATGCGCTAACATTCAAATCTTCCAATCACGTTCCAACAACTCAGCGTCTTCTTCCTTTTTCCCTGTAAATAACACCAAATAGTGGGGGTTTTAACCCCCCACTAACTGCAATGCATAAAAATAGCGATTAGCATATGAGTAAACATAAAAAGGGCGCGAGGTGGTTGTTCAGTTCGTCTTGATGTTCTGATTTCAATGGTACCAGTTTGGATGGCCAATTTTTCCTTATGAAGGAACCCCTAATTCAAAGCTCCTGAAACCCTAAAATATGTTCATGGTGGATTCTTATACAGGCATGGTTATTTCAATTCAAGGATACCATTAGCTTCAGAATGTTCATGTTAGTATAAATCAACAGTTAAAAATCACAAATGATGCATGGAAACTGAAACACGATTATGAAAAATTTCAAGAAAAGTAAGGTTTTGTTCTACCAATTCCTTGAGTATGGAGGGCCGGTTTTGATTGGAATCGTTTCCTGGATGTCTTGGCAAGGTTTTGGAATACTTTTGCAGCCTTGAAACGTCTCCTAACTAGGTTTTCAGTTTTCAATATTTTGTGAAAAAAGTGCAATGTGTTCTTGGTTTTTCAGCGCAGCTCTTGTGTCCCTTGCATTAGGTTTCAGTCTTGCATATATGTGTGGATAGAATTAGGTTAAAAACCAGCCCAAAATCCATTGATTTAATGTTTTTGAATATTTGATTTTCCATATCCTTTCCAATCTTTTTTTTCATGCCAATTATGCCAATTATGGAAGATTGTGTTCCCTTGAGGTAGTACACGAGATATTTGGTTCATAAATGGAAGAATATGCTGCACAAAAAGATTCAAAACCTTTGTTTAGTATTTTTCTCATAATTAATTTTAATTAAATGAATTAATAGGATTAAAAATTCAATTAATTAATTAAAAATAAGAAAATAACTCCCTTTTAGCTTAATGGGTCGTGCATGGCCTTTGGGTAATTATTCATGGAAGAAATTGAGGCCCAATAGCATTTTTGAAGCCTTTTGTGCAAAGTTGACTTTTCAAAATTCCCAAATATTTCCCAACTTCTACAAGGCATATCTTGCTCAATGTTTAAGCTTTGATCATGTTCTTGGACATTTTGGAAAGGTCTTGAAGTCATCTAACCAATGTATATGGTCCCATGTCATTTTGATTTACCAATCTCAAGTTATGGTCTTTGACGTAAAGTTCCTTTTTGTTGACTTTTGAAAATGACCTATAATGTTGAGATTGATAACTTTTTGTGAGAGCATTTCTTGGACTTGAAGTGTGAATATGAGTTGTAGGAAATGTCATTCTATTCAAAATGAGCTTTGGATGGAATTTTTCTGATAAACCATGAAGAAGTTATGCCCTGGTCAATTTGCAGTTGACTTTTTCAGCTGTCCAAAAATAGAAACTTTTGCATCTTGAGACTTTTTGAGCCATGCTTTGAGAATCACGATCAAGAATTGATCAAATGATGTTTGTGGCTTCAAAATAAGATGTTGACCAAAAAATTTAACTTTTGACTGTCAAATGACTATTTTGCCCCTGCAGTTGACTGTGAAGCATTTAGGGTTTTTGACTGTGCAACTTGATGCTGTGAGTCTTGAAACTTGGAATATGAATGCTTGACAATGTATATAGGCATGTGGGACTTGTTTGGGCCCTTGAAAACTTCAATTTCTTTGTCAGAACCAAAACCCTAATTTTTTACTGTTAGGAGGCAATTGGACTATGCAACCCTTGGGAGATTTTGAAGCATGATCTTAGCAAACCTTGAAGAATATGGGAGGGCAAATTTTGGGGTACAACAAGGAGTTTTAGGAGGAGTCTTTCACGTGTAACACTTTGCTGCTTGCAGTAGGTCTCAAATGGTCCATAATACTCACCACCATTATCAGAACGATCATATTCGGCTTCTCGTCGGCCAACCTCTCTACCAAAGAATGAAATTCTTTGAACTTCTCCAACACTTGGTTTTTTGTCTTCAAGACATAAACCCATAGTTTCCTGGAACAATCATCAATAAAGGTAACAAAATAAAGTGCACCACTAAAATATTTTACCTTTAATAGCCCACAAACATCATAATATGCTAATTGAAGCCACTTTGACTTCCTTGAAGGAAGATATCTCTTGAAAGATACTATAGTCTGTTTACCAGCCATACAATGAGAGTACTTCTCCAAATATGTATTTTTTAACCAAGGAACAATATCCTTTTGTGCCAAAATATTCATCCTCTTTTCACTAATATGACTAAGTCTTCGGTGCCACAAAGATGTTTCCATGTTGATAGCATTCACACTATCCCTAGAAACCAAAGCTTTTGTCCAATATAATTTAGAAAGCTTCTCCCCTCTAGCCAAAACCAAGTTACCTTTTTCGATTTTCCACTTTCCAGAACTAAAGTGACTGTCATAACCACAATCATCAAGCATATGTACATAGATCAAATTAAAACGAACATTCGGAGGATGTTTGACACATATAAGCAACAATCTCATGTTGGTTTGCAAACAAACTTCACCAATACCAATTACCTTAGATACACCATCATTACTCATCTTTAACACTCAAAAGTCACCAGAAGTATAAGATGTGAATAAATCCTTCCTTGGTATAACATGCAATGTAGCACCACTGCCAACTATCCACATGCTCTCGTCTGATACAAGATTAACAGAATCATGATCACGTAGTATAACAAGATCATTACAAGTAGCAGTAGTAACATGAACATCATCATGATCTCTTTGTTTAGACTTACCTTTATTTCCTTTGTTATCCTTTTTCCATTGTAACAATACTTCTGTATATGTCCTGTTTTGTGACAATAATGATACTCTAGATTCTTGTATCATGGGTTGGACTTGCTTATGTTATTCTCTCTACCATCTTTTGGTTTCTTTTTCTGACTTCTCCTCGTATTTTCAGTGACAAGTACTTCAAATTGAGATGAAGAACCTTGTGCCTTCCTTCTCATCTCCTCATTAAGAATACCACCCTTAGTTGTTTCCAAAGAAACAACACCTCTAGGAACATAACGTGTAATAGAAATTCAAAAGGTCTCCCAAGACTTTGGTAAAGATAGCAATAGGAATAATCGCAAAAGTTTATCATCAAATTTGATACTCGTTCCTGACATCAGATCAAGGAGCCCTTGAAATTCACTCAAGTGATCTGAAATAGAAGTCCCCTACTTATACTTCAAACTTATGAAGTTATTCAACAAAAATAATTTATTATTCTCTGATTTAGAGGCATACAATGACTCTCTCTATCTTCTCCCGTAAAGTTTTCACATGTGTATCATTCACAATATGATTATAAATATTATCTTCTACATATTGTCAAATAAAACCACATAATTGTTGATGTTCAAACTCCTATTCTTCATCAGAATTAAAATCCGGCTTTATGGAACTAAAAATCGGTAAATGCAATTTCTTCACAAATAGTAAGTCTTTCATCTTGCCCTTCCATAAATGGTAATTAGAACCATTCAACAATACCATCTTCATCTTTG
This sequence comes from Vicia faba, assembly GCA_948472305.1. Lineage (NCBI taxonomy): Eukaryota > Viridiplantae > Streptophyta > Magnoliopsida > Fabales > Fabaceae > Vicia > Vicia faba. The sequence goes on from OX451739.1 coordinate 127,560,367, forward strand.
TATTTGGCTCCATCATTCAAACAAGTAAAATAGCCCTTAACCAAGAGCTCTGATGCCACTATGATGGAAAATTAACACAAAATAACAAAACAATACACATCGGATATATAATTTCCCTCACTTGTAGGAACCTTGAGGATCAACAACAAATATAAGACGACAAATCGAACAAACAAATGCATAAAAGAACACCAATGTTTTTAACGTGGAAAACCCCTCAATATGAGAGTAAAAACCATGAGTTGTCCAGACCAAAGAAAATAACTCCACTATAATAAATTGAGGATACAAGAGAGTCTTAAAGTGATTTATAAAATAGTGATAACAACCACAAATCATAAAACAAACTAGCTTACAAATAAGAATCCAAAAAACTAAAAAATTACTCAAATCCGCAGCTTCAGTGCAAAGCAATTATCTCTCAGCTCAGACATCGTTTTGAAGATCCCAATAGTCAAAAATTAGACATATGTGTTGTAAACCTACCCTCAAAATTTGAGCTCGGGCTTATTGCTAACAAATTGTGGATCGTTGATTTAGTGAAACTGGTGCAGAAAAAACGAAAATGAGTTTCTCTCTTTCAAATCCTTATTTTCTCTCTATTTCTCTCAATCCTAAATTGACACTCTTCACTTAAATAAGTGAGACAAATGAGCTATTCATCAAAAGACTAACCGTTAAAGCTGATATCTTGAAAAAATCCTATTGAAAGGATAAAAACTATACATACATTCGGGTTGGCATCACCAACCTCCAAAAAATAAATAGCAAGCCCGCCTATAATGGTAAAGGGGTACAACTTGAAAGACAAGTGAAAACAAACACTTGGGGCTCTTAAGTCCAGAAGCACTAATAAACCCAAGTGTGGTAACTCGGATGACCCAAATATCTCAAAAGAGAAAGCTTGCAAAAATAAATCCTAGTGTTTTCATGATCGAACACTCAAAGTCCTATGGACACCGTATCCGAGGGGCTAGGATACACAAATTATATTTTTTTAAACAATTGATACAAAATCAAAAACCAAAAAGAAAAACAGAAAATAAGTCTGATAAAGGCATTAGCATAAGGCCATAAGAGACGAAATCACAAACATAGCGCTCAAAGGCGAGAATTTATTACATAGAAAGGGAGGACGAAACCACACTCCCCAAAACAAAACAAAATTACATAAATGCATCCTTATCGGATGACTAACAAAACTAGATAGAACTAAGCAGCCGAATTTTCCTGAAGGTTGTCATGGTTGTCATTCTACATTCTATAAGGGTTATCATAGTCTAATGGAGGAGCTTGAGTCTTCTCTCCTCCCTCATGATCTACAAGGCGGCCATCCTGCACCACCTTGAAATAATCCATCTCGGACAAGTCCAGATCTGGATAAACGCATAACGCCTGATCTTTAGCCCGATCAAAGGCTTCATCCATGCCATAGAGGACTTCCATCTGGGACTTCTTGAGAGCCTCTTTGAGATCATCATTTTTAGTCTTTGCATACTTAAGCTTATCAGTGAGTTGGGTAAGGGACTTCCTACTCTCCGTCTCTAAGGTCTCCCTTCGAGTCTTCTCCTCCAAAAGGCTCATCTTCTCCTCCAAAAGGCTCTTCTCCAAAGCAGTTATCTTGTCGGATTTGACCTTCTGGTCATCCTTCAAGTTGTTTATCTCCTTCTAGAGCTTTAACTTATTTTGCTCGAAGTCACCGCCAGACTCAACCAAACCCCTTGACAAAACATCACACCTCATAAGGTAGGAGCCGATGTTCTGAAACATCTTCTGACGACCTATGGACCTCACCTTCTTAACAACCTCATCCATTTTGAGATGGTCATAAAATAACTTGATCCCATCAAAACTGTTGGACCAAAACTTAAATTCCCTGGCTGGGGTAGAAGCTCCCTCCCCAGAGTCCCTCATCAATGAAGCAATTTTCATATCATCCCAAAAAACATCGCTACTCATCAAGGTCTTTCAGATTCTTAGAAGTACCTTGATGACCCTCTTCAGGAATACGGGGAATTGAAGAATGGGGCTCGGCTGAGCCTGTAACACCCTAATTCTACCCGCCAATTATAAATGTAAATTAGAGTTATAAAATTCATACAACTGAATCAGGATGCCACAAATTCAACTTAGAAACACATTGCATTCAACATGGATACATAACACTTTAAAACTTCGGATGAACTATCAGCATAATAATTGAATCTCTTAATTCAACAACTTAAACATCTACGCAGCAGAATCATAATAACATCTTTTTCCAACAATTACAATAACTTTAAAATGATGCATACTTAGCAACAAACAAATTAAAGTTCAATAACTTAAATAATCAACAACTAAAAGCAACAAGCGTTCATTCCCTCGAGTGTTACGTATCAGAGCTATGACACCGACTCGAACTACCAAAGGTATACTACCTTCACTCTGGATTACCCGCGCGTTACCAACGTAAGGGTAACATTCAAACAAAAGGGGTGAGATATCTAACAATATAATAAAACGTATGATCAATAATATATTAAATCAGATCGCATAATATCACCACTTCTCATCATATAAACAACAATAATCGCAACAAAATACCAACAATACACACATTCACCATATCAATACACAACTTCTTTATGCAATCATATAATGCGACTCAATCTTATGCAAATGCATGTGGTACCAATGGAGCAGAACTCCCATCTCAAAATAATTGCCAATAAATATAGGCATCAACAAGGCATAAGCCTTCATCTTAATATTCTCCAATACAGGCCATCTTAACGAGCATTAGCTCCATCTTAAAATGCAATGTATGCGACACAACCATGAATGTAATAACAACAACCATAATTAACAACATCTCAACACAACATCATCGTTGGACAGAAGCCTGCATCTTAATAGCTACCAATCATTAGAGGCATCTCATCATCATTCATCCACATCATTTATCATCATAATTCATCAAACATCATTTATCATCATAATTCATCAAACATCATTTATCATCATAATTCACAGCAACTCAGCCACAACAACAATACAACGGCAGGCCGACAATCCTTCACGTTGGCCATAGGCCTACAACATGATATTGCCTATAATTAATTAATCATCTAAGGCTTACCTCTAAATTACCAAACCTCTACATATTATTAATTCTGTAATACTACATCATTATCATCATTAATCTTACTGTTATGAACCAAACAGTAATCTATAATCATATCATCCTCATCATACTTCACAAAATCATCATAGAGATTAACGCGGGAAGATAACTCTAATCCTAAATTGGGTTACTAGGATTATCCTTCCTATTCTTTATTTTAATCCTTAAGAATTAAGTTCATCGCGTTAGCTATTCAACGCTTTGAACGACACCTCAAACGGAGTCCGGAAACTCAAGTTACAGCCTTTGGAAAATGAATCTGTCAAAAACCAGACTATATGGGTCGACGCATAACGTCTTGAGTCGATGCGTACTGGGCTTAACACGCTGCATGTATCGACACGTACTCCCTTCGTATCGACTCATACTGAGTCTGCAACACTGCATGTATCGATGCATGTTCCTTCGCATCGACTCATCCTGAGTCTAAAAGTCTGCATGTATCGACGCATGACTTCTTCGTATCGACTCATCCTGAGTCTAAAAACCTTCATGCATCGATGCATGGTTTTTGGGGTCGACAAATACTGTTCTGTCATGAATATTTTCTGTGATTTCACTACGTTTTCACCGCGATTTCCATGCTTTAGGCCCTAAAAACATCCTATAATCATAGGTAATCATCAATTATAATTATCCTATATTTCTACATCAATTATACAGCATTAGGGCATCATCATTCATCCTTAAATTATTGATCTTCATCATACAACAACATATACATTCAAATCATGAACAAGAAAACATTTTCACATCTAATCCCACATACTACTCATCATAAACCCTATTATAGAGTCAGAACCCCACCCTTACCTTGGATTGAAGGTTGCTCTACAACTTTTCTGATTGAATTTCGTTCTTCTTCTCTTCCTTCTTTTCTGCAACTTTCACGTTCTATTTCTCTTCTTCCAACCCTTATTTCCTTCTCTTCTTATTGCTTCTTCTTTTTCCTTATTATTTCTAAAAACTAATATAATAACCCTATAATTCTCTTTATGCCTTAATGGGCTTAAAACTACTACACCCCCCTTTTTCTACTTCTATTCTTTAAAACAAGCCCACATCAAATAATATTATCATTCTAATATTATTCCACAACTTAATAGAGTAAATAAATTCAGTAACAACAACACATCTACTATCATCTTAACACAACTTCACAAATATTCTAAAAATAATTTAATTAAATAATTAATTAAATTACGGGCGTTACAACTCTCTTCCACTTAGAATATTTTCGTCCTCTAAAATTTACCTTAATCAAACAACTCAGGATAGGAGACCCAGACATGGCGACATTCTGATACTTATTCCAGATTTCCTTCTAGAGATAGTTCAGATGTGACCCAGATTTGGCGACATTCCGATACTTATTCCAGATTTCCTTCTAGAGATAGTTCAGATGTGACCCAGATTTGGTGACATTCCGATACTTATTCCAGATTTCCTTCTAGAGATAATTCAGATGTGACCCAGATTTGGCGACATTCCGATACTTATTCCAGATTTCCTTCTAGAGATAGTTCAGATGTGACCCAGATTTGGCGACATTCCGAAACTTATTCCAGATTTCCTTCTAGAGATAGTTCAGATGTGACCCAGATTTGGCGACATTCCGATACTTATTCCAGATTTCTTTCTAGAGATAGTTCAGATGTGACCCAGATTTGGCGACATTCCGATACTTATTCCAGATTTCCTTCTAGAGATAGTTCAGATGTGACCCAGATTTGGCGATATTCCGATACTTATTCTAGATTTCCTTCTAGAGATAGTTCAGATGTGACCCAGATTTGGCGACATTCCGATACTTATTCCAGATTTCCTTCTAGAGATAGTTCTGATGTGACCCAGATTTGGATACATTCCGATACTTATTCCAGATTTCCTTCTAGAGATAGTTCAGATGTGACCCAGATTTGGCGACATTCCGATACTTATTCCAGATTTCCTTCTAGAGATAGTTCAGATGTGACCCAGATTTGGAGACATTCCGATACTTATTCCAGACTTCCTTCTAGAGATAGTTCAGATGTGACCCAAATTTGGTGACATTCCGATACTTATCCCAGATCCATACCTGCAGCAATCAAAAGATTCTTGCAATCCCCAGCGGAGCTAAAACTTCCAACTATCTGATCCCCAAGCAGAATGAAGACTCTCATTCTCAATTCCTCACGGAGTATTCAAATATTCTCCAGTGAAGATCCCCTCAAGAAAGGAATCCCTAGTAGATTGGCATACAACCCAAGCTCTTGATTCCCCAACGGTGGTCCCAGGACTTCTCATTTTCAACGATCAAAAGATTCTTGCAATCCCCTGCAGCAGTCAAGGATTCACTTTCCCCGACAGCAATCAAGATTCTATTATCTCCGGCTATCCAGGATTCATCTATCCTCAGCAAGACAGCTCATCAACTTACATGCGCATTCATATCATAAACATTGATGAAGTACAATTCATTACATCATGACATTGCATACAACTAACTCTTTACCTTTTCCGGAAAGATCAATCAACAGACAAAGATCATCATATTCCAGATTCCTTCTAGAGATAGTTCAGATGTGACCCAGACATGGCGACATTCTGATACTTATTCCAGATTCCTTCCAGAGACAGTTCAGATGTGACCCAGACATGGCGACATTCTAATACTTATTCTAGATTCCTTCCAGAGACAGTTCAGATGTGACCCAGACATGGCGACATTCTGATACTTATTCCAGATTCCTTCCAGAGACAGTTCAGATGTGACCCAGATATGGCGACATTCTGATACTTATTCCAGATTCCTTCCAGAGACAGTTCAGATGTGACCCAGATATGGCGAAATTTTGATACTTATTCCAGATTCATTCAAATACAGTCCGGATACGATCTAGATTCGGATGTAATTCTGTCACTCATCCAAAAGCAATTCAACAATCATTTCCAGATGGCATCTCTAAGCCCATCCTCCTACCAACAATTTCCAGGTGGCATCTTTAAGCCCATCTCCAAATGGCATCTTTAAGCCCATTCCCTCAATCACATCATCGAGTGCAAATTTTTTGGGCACTCTAGTGTCCAATCTCCTTTTACCTTCGAGTCGCGAACGGCAAACTTGCCAATCTAACTCTTCAGGTTCAAGAAGATTGAACAGGGGCAACTGTTGTACCCCAAAATTTGCCCTCTCTCTTTTCCACAAGAAATCACAGCTTCGGGCTTTTCCTGATTTTTCAGATTGGATTAAGAATCGATCAAACAAACTTTTCTTATCAGTCAAACAAAATTAGGGTTTTCATTTGATTTTGAATCAGTTCAAGCAGATTGTTAGGGTTTGGTTGAGTTTGGCTCAGGGTTTGATCAGGCGGACGTTTCTTTGACAATAAATCAAGAATTAGGGTTTGCACGCGCATTTTCAGAAGAATTTGAATCCACAGTGTTTTAATTGGCTGTTACATTGCTCTGATGTTTGCTCATGATTTCTGTTTGTTTCTCAAGGTCTAAACATCTAGGACATGGGCTGAGGCTTCTGATTGAGAGTTTGAAGTATTGGTCCAATCAGTGAAATGAAAGGCATATGGACATTTGTTTTGTTTGACTGTGCATTGCTATGGTTAATTGGAACGCCGAGTTTATTATTGATTAATGCAAGACAGTGAGACTGCGGCGTTTGTTAATTATTTATTTTATCTAAGTTAAGATTATTGGGATAATTTCCAATTATTATAACTCAAGAGATTTAAATGATTAAATAAGGAATTGCAGAAGAATTAAAAGAGATATCTGACAAAGAAAGATTTTTATTCATTTTTAATTGTTTGTTACAAATATTACTTGAACACTATGAATTTATTTACAGTTGTTTACAATAATATTATTACAATGATTAAAAATAAATTAAATCTATCCTAAATCTTCATCTTCTACTGCTGCTCCCCATTGCTCAACTGATTTTTATCTGCAAAGACAAAAAAAGAAAGAAGTCAAACACAGATGAATTAAAAAGGCAGACAGATAATTAAAACTCATCATTAAAAGTGTTGGCCGGAATCAGTTTGTTCGCCCTCTCTGCAAATCGCAAGAAGACTCTTGGTTCACAAAGAGGGAAAGAAAATATCTTGCAAGCTAAATCAATTTTAAAAAAAAGGGAACAAGGCAGCATATTAAACAAAATGCATAATTTCAAACCAAATTGCATTGTCAAAAAAGCCAAGCAAGCTGCATAGTTCAAAATGCCAAACCAAGTCACAAGTGACAAACTAAGCTGAACAAGTTTCAAACTAAGCAAACTAAATCACAAAGAAACTATCAAACTGTCCAAGAGCTGTCAACAGAGCTGCCTACAAGCTAGCAAAACCAATGCAGAAAAACAGGTTGTATGCAGAGGAAAGCTAACATTGCAAGCATATATTTCAAATTATCGTCATTTTCCAGACCAAACACTTTTTCAGAAAAATAAGTACAGTTTAAAGCAATAAACAATGCTTTTTTTTTCTGTGGAGAGAGAAAGAGAGAGAGAAGTAGATAGGCTTACAGTTGCAGGCTTAAAGACAAATAGATATAAAACAATAAGTATCAGAATTGTCAAATAGGGCAGAAAACACAAGAGATACCACAAACTGTAACATTGCAAAAGCTAAAACACAAGCCATAAGCCTGTATCAGTAAACACAAACAAAGCTGCCTTCAAGCAAAAAAACCACAAAACTGTTACAGAAGCAAGCTTGCAACCTCAAGCCTGCTTCAGACTTTCAAACCTGCATAGGCTACAAACTGTAAACAAAACTCAGCCTTAAGCCTGTATCAAAAAACACAACCATAACCTTCAAGCAAGCAAACCTCAAGCTTGCATACAAGCACAAGCCTGCTTTAAACTGCTCAAACCTGTTACAGCATGGAAGCCTGCCTTTAAGCCTGTTCAAGCCTTCAAACAACAAGCTCAAAAACATAGTAAACCTGTTTTAAACCACAAGCCTAAAAGCTTGTTCTTCCTCATGCCTGCCTGAACAACAAAAGCTTAAAAGCTTGTTCAGTTCCAAAACAAACAAACATATCAGCCTGCCTGTTCAGAAAAGCCTGCTTCCAAGCTTTCCTACTTCGAAAACAAACTCCAAACCTGTGTGAAAAAACAAAAGCAACAAGCTTTGAAACTCCCAGAAACCAGAAGCCTGCTCATATCAGTAGCAAACCCAAAGCAAACCTTCAACAAAGCCTATCAAGCAAATCCATCCAAATGTCCAAACAACAGAAATGAATGCCTCAGAATATCTTCATCATAGGCTAAACAACAATATCCAACAAAGATCTCAGATTCAAACAACTCATCATTGAGAGCTCACCAAGATCCAAAGAGAGAAAAAAAATCAGAAGTGAAATAAGCATACAGTCATCAGAACAACATCAACATTTCAATATCAACAAGCCAGAAAGCAACTCAGAAGAAAGCATCACAGAGGCAAGCAAAAGAGAAGAAGGAACTCAGAGGCAACTATCACAGGGTTTTCAGGATTTAATCTCATCATAAAACCTAACAAAAGCAAGATACAAGTACCAGGAAGCTTTTATCATCGCATCCCCGCCTCCGGCCGCCTGAGCATACCGCCGGTCCACCTCCGTCCTTTCCCCAAAGACAAAACCCCTAAAGGTATCACCTTCTACTCCCTCAGTCTATTGATATACCTCATGAACACGCATAACACATAAAAATCAATAACATGTAGAAAATAATAACATGCAAGAGAAAATCCGAAAACCCTAAAACATGAAAAACAGAAATCAATACCTTCATTTTCCATCACTGCCTGAGCGATCTTAGGGAGGAGAAGGTGGAAGTGGTGTCCTAGTGGCCGGAGGCACGGATGAAGCGTCAGAAACCATGGCTTGAGAAAGTGAAGAGGCGAAGAAGGAGAAGATGAGAGCGTCGTTCGTTCAACTGTAACCCTAGTTCTGAAACAAAACTAAGCAAACCCTAACAAATTCATTGTAACACGCATATGGGCCTCTGCCCCATTAACCTGCTAAGCCCAATCATAAAACTGGCGTGCACCCCCCCTATTGACCTCTTTCCACACATATTTTTGGGCCCAGCATAATGCCTAAGCCCATTTAACTCCTTTTTTATTTTAACTAATACTCTTTTTTTTGTTAGCACATTATATCTTTTTTATACAATTTATTTTGTTAAGAAAAATAATATATTGATTTTTGTACAAAAAAGTTTTCTTAATGTTTATTACATCTTACAAGAATATGTAAATATTAGATTTAATTAGGTTAATAGATTTTTGTCTTAAAACTCTTTTTTTAATAAATCTTTTTTATACATAAAAACATTAACTAAAATACATAAAAATAGAATTTCTTAAACATTTTTCTTTTCTTTTAAATTAAAACTTTTGTTTATATAACATTAACAAAAACACAAAAATAAATAAATACTTAATAAATACATTAGGTTAATATTTGCATCACTTGTAAATAATCATGTGCATTATACTTTACTTTTGATTCTCTATTTTTATGCTTTGCTACACTTTACATTGAGAATGCGATTCGATTTGGTTGTAAATATTATTTGGACACTACTATCCTGATAAGACTCATCCCCATTTGTAAATATTTGTACCCCCATCCCCGGATACTTATTTGTAATAGCTTAGACTTTAAATTCCCGCAATTTATCGCTTTCTATATACTGTATAGTAATTAGGGTTTGTATGCGAAGATTCAAAATCAACCGCTAGATAACCTAATACAAAGACAAATGCATGAAAATAAATACACCATTCACACTTGCACCCCTAGGGTTCCTCCACTTGTTGCCTTCAAAAATAGGCCATGTTTGCATGTTGAGTTCTTTGGAAAAACAAAAACAAATCAAATGATCATAGTCCCTCGATGACACTTTCGAAGTTGCCTAAACAAAAATGATCATAGTCCCTTAAAGGAAAATTGCCAAAGACACTTGGCACTATTGCATTCATGGTCTAAACAATGACCCGCGCCCGTCCCGTTAACATCCTAACGCAAGGTTGTTCACCAAATATAATGGTGAAACAACACTGTTAAAAGGGTTAAAAACATAAGGAAAGATCTTTGAGTACCATAGGGTAGACAACTCTTAGTTACTTGATCAAACTTGCAAAACACACTTGCCTACTTTCAAAACACACTCCACAACACAACTTTCAAAACAACTTTCAAAAACATTGAAACATATTTTCAAAAAGACAAACACCTTTGTAAAACATTCGAGTAAAGAATTGTTACAACGGTTGCCTAGACAAGGCATCTTTTACAAAACATTTTCAAAACCACACACACAAAGCACCATTTCAAACAATTGAAAATCAAGGCAAGTGATCTAAAACAAGTAACTAAGAGCCCATGGATAACCATGGATGAAAAGGGTGCTAGCACCTTCCCTTTTCATAATTTACCCCCCGAACCCACGAAAACATCTCAAAGGTTTTTCATGTGCTTTTTAACCTTTCCTTTAGGATAAAATAAAAAGTCGGTGGCGACTCTTGCTAAACCGAACAAGTGCAAATACAAACGCAAAACCTCAAGTCAGTTCTCCCACCGTATCACAAAACTGGCAACTCTGCTGGGGATTGCATTAAAAGTGGGGTTACCTTAGGGTTTTAGATCACATTTACATACTTGATTTGATTGCTTTGATTGCTTTACTTTTTGGGTCCTTGTTTGGGTTTATTGTAAATCCTACACCCGGATTTGGGGGCACCTTTTTAGGTAAATAGCAATAAAACTGTGAGGGAACTGTGCGGGGTATACCGACATGGTTGAAGCAGTAAGCTATGTTAGTGTGACATATTTGTGAGTACCGGTAGCCCTTGAGTAGTCAAGGAGAATACGGGGCCGCTGAGTGATGTCATGAAGCACTAACGAACTCTTAGAACCTTAATTGACCATCTTGGCCTTTTTAGGGGTAGTAAGGTGACCGACTTTGGTGCAGTCTGAAGTTGGTAGATACTCGATACTACACTCATTGAGGGTTGTTTTTCTTGGAATATTTTGGTCGCCAGTTAAGTGGCTAAACCAAAACAATGAACATAGAAAATAATCCAATGATATTGAGCTCCTTAGAACCCGGTTTCTATTTTAGGACAGGATGAGCCAACTAACTTCAAAAGGGTACTTACCTACAAACCCATGCAAGCCTAAACCTAAGGACTTGTTTGCTTTGTGTGAATATGATTACCTGTATATACACTTACTTGCTTTTGCATACATGTACATAACATCATGACATCATACCATAGCATTTTTTCAATAACCATTTCAAGGATCTCGAAGGTCTTTTGATGCAGGGTCACGTTGAACCAGACGTCTACCAAGGGGCAAGAGGTTTCTCCTCTAAACAAATGCCATCAAAGATCAAGTACAACAACTTGAATCAGGGGCTATGACCCACTTGACATGGTGAGCTTGATTCTCGTGGAAAGACATCCACCGTTACAAAGTTCTCCAATCAAAGATCGAAGTTCAACCTCTAACATTCTCTTGTATTTACCCCAAGAGATCCTTGAAAACATTGCATACATATATCATACATATCATTGCATAACAGGTTCTCCCATACAAGTCTCCTTATCTTCCTACTATTTATTTCAGTAAGATGGATATGGAACAAACGGTGAAAGATCTCCAAGCTCAAAACGCCCAATTCCAACAAATGCTTCTGACTATGGGTAAAGGGCAAGAGGATCTGAAAGCTCTCCTTCTCAAAGACAAGAAGAAGAAGTCCAAGAAGGCAACGGGCATCCTGAAGAGAAGACCTAAAACCCTAGATCTTTCAACTCCACCCAGCATAGGGGATAGTCTTGAAGAAGACCACAATTTGGAGATTAATGAAGCTGACTACTCCGAAGAACAATATCCTCCCGCTGATGACAAGTACAAACAGTTGGAGGATCGCCTCAGTGCTATGGAGATTCAACAAATACCTGGCTTGGATTTAGGAGACATGGGTTTAGTTTCTGGATTGGCCATCCCTCCAAAGTTCAAAGTCCCTACCTTGGCCCTGTATGATGGAGTCTCTTGCCCTAAGATGCATCTAAAATCTTATGTCCGCAAGATTCAGCCATACACTACTGATCCAAAGCTTTGGATCCACTTATTCCAAGAAAGCCTGGTAGGGGCTCAACTCGAGTGGTTTTATCAATTAGAGAGTTCTCGCATCCACACCTGGGAGGACTTAGCTGCTGCTTTTTACAAACAATATCAGTACAATGTTGATCTTGCACCAACTCGTGTGCAATTACAGAACATGACCATGGGTTCCGACGAGAACTTCAAAGGATACGCTCAAAAGTGGAGAGATCTGGCTGGTAGGGTGCAACCCCCTTTAACTGATAGAGAGCTGATTGACATCTTCATGGGAACTTTGACAGGGCCTCTCTTCAATCACTTAATTGGAAGCTCCTCAGCCGGATTCACCGAGCTAATACTGACCGGCGAAAGGGTCGAAGCTGGCATCAAAAGTGGAAAGATCCAAGGAGCTACACCCTCTGATGCTCAGAAAATTCCCTACAACAGAAAGAAAGAGTCTAATGCTGCGAACAGTTAAAAGAGTCACCATGACCAACACGTAGGAGAAATCTTGATCTCTAATCCTACGCCTTCTCAACAAAGACAGGGGCATCAGCGTAAGGAGGTCGCGCCTACAAGACAATTCACCAAGATCAACATGTCACTAGCTCAAGCGCTACAACGCATGTTGCAGGCAAAGCTGATTACATTGAGGGCCCCCCTCCGGAACCCAAATACTTCTGCTCCTACCTATCATCCCAATGAAAGGTGTGCATACCACTCCGACAGTCCGGGACATGACACAAACAACTGTTGGCCTCTGAAGAACAAGATCCAAGACATGATTGATGCCAAGGAGATCGAGTTTGACCCTCCGGAGACTCTAGCATAATCACGGCTCCTATGCCAAATCATTGAGAATGTCTTTGTTTCATTTGAATTTTCAAGTTGTAATCTCTTTGTTATTCAAACAATTATCTATTAAAGTCAAACTTTGTTTCATTAATGCATTGCATATGTTGGTCTTGAATTCATCCATTCGTTTTCACTACTCTTATGCTTTCTTTATGATATTTAACTCTTGATAAAAAGTTGCAAGCCTTTAGAGGGAGGATGACGAAACAATGCCATAATCTCATACAGTATGCTTTTGAACAGACCTTGCTGACGATGTACAGGCATTTCTTTCAAATCCTAAACGCTGGAGTTATAAGGAAGATAATCCCTAGTCAACCCCTTCGAGCCAAAGAAGTAGGAGTTTTCTGTTCTGAACAATTTGAAACCTTTGATTTAAACCTGGGGCAGGGTAGTCTCTCAGTTAATTCAAAAAAGGTGCGCATTGAAGTCGCAAAATCTCAGTTCGTGATACAACGAATAACATCAAAAGCATTCCTTTGGAATCAAAAAACAGTGATGGTTCCTTATAGGCAGTCAATCTCTCAAAAAAGAAAAAGCCCACTGAGCCAAAACCTATAAAGGAGGCTTAAGAAAGCTGGGGCATCCCGCTGACCATAATCTCAAAAACAGGAACAGTCAGGCAAAAGTTAGGGATAACGAATCAAAAGAAAGAGGTCATTATAAATCCTCAAAAACATGAAAAAATGTTGCAAAAGAAAAAGGAGATGATGACTTCCTTCCAAATTCAACTTGTGTGAACCATCACCAAAAAGAGTCATTCCAAACTCGATAGAGTTCGACGCACAATTAACTGAGCTTAGGATTGAAGGACATCACGAAGAGCGGGTGGGTACAAATATACTTTGAGCCTTTATCCTTTGTTTCTTAAACCGTGAATCAAGCCACGTTACAACCCTTCAAAAGTCCTAATTGAAGCATGGGTTAGTTCGAAAGCATACTGTTACAAAAGGTATCCTGACTCCTGTAAGGCTTTGCCCTAAATCTTATGTTGAATTTGTCTTATAAAAAGTTTTCTGCTAAAAACGCACTTTTCAAAACTTCGAGACATACATAAACGTTGCATTACTTGAATATCATTGTTTGCATATGGCTATTTGTTTGACAGCGGAGAAATTCACACAACGAATATCCGATGAACGAAAGCTCTCTCAGTGAACAAAATCAATTCAAAAAGGATGACACTTCCATTGACAAATCTCCTATCAACAAGGGGGCATGACGTGTCACTATCCAATTAACCTGGGGTAGTCCAGTCAAGGTTTCAACAGATCTTTCAAAGTTCAGTTAACCTGGGGTAGTCCAGTCAAGATTTCAACAAATCTCTCAATTACAGATTAACTTGGGGCAAGTCTCCGTCACCATCACTTGGGGCATTCGAATGTCAAAACCAAGATCGTTCAAAATTTCCTTCATCACCTGTTGGAAGTTGCGGTCATCATCAAAAATTCCTTCATCACCTGCTAGAATTCAAGAGCGTTCAAAATTTCCTTCTGGAAGTTGTGGTCATCATCAAAAATTCCTTCATCACCTGTTGGAATTCAAGAGCGTTCAAAATTTCCTTCTGGAAGTTGCGGTCATCATCAAAATTCCTTCATCACCTGCTGGAAGATACAACCACCAACAGAATAACGGACAATTGAAGCTCCTAAAAATCTGTTTCTCTCAAGAATGAAGACTCTCATCCTTAAAACCTCAGAAGATTGGTATACTCCCAGTTTCTGACCGTTAACAGAATGAAGATTCTCATCACCTCAGAAGATTGGTATACTCCCAATTTCTGACCCTTAACAAAATCAAGGTCATCACCTTCCAGGTTCCCTTCTAGAGATAGTTCAGATGTGACCCAGATTTGGCGACATTCCGATACTTATTCCAGATTCCCTTCTAGAGATAGTTCAGATGTGACCCAGATTTGGCGACATTCCGATACTTATTCCAGATTCCCTTCTAGAGATAGTTCAGATGTGACCCAGATTTGGCGATATTCAAATACTTATTCCGAGATTCCTTCTAGACATAGTTCAGATGTGACCCAGATTTGGCGATATTCCGATACTTATTCCAGATTTCCTTCTAGAGATAGTTCAGATGTGACCCAGATTTGGCGACATTCCGATACTTATTCCGAGATTCCTTCTACAGATAGTTCAGATGTGACCAAGATTTGGTGACATTCCGATACTTATTCCAGATTTCCTTCTAGAGATAGTTCAGATGTGACCCAGGTTTGGCGATATTCCGACACTTATTCCAGATTTCCTTCTAGAGATAGTTCAGATGTGACCCAGATTTGGCGACATTCTGATACTTATTCCAGATTCCCTTCTAGAGATAGTTCAGATGTGACCCAGATTTGGCGACATTCCGATACTTATTCCGAGATTCCTTCTAGAGATAGTTCAGATGTAACCCAGATTTGGCGACATTCCGATACTTATTCCAGATTTCCTTCTAGAGATAGTTCAGATGTGACCCAGATTTGGCGACATTCCGATACTTATTCCGAGATTCCTTCTAGAGATAGTTCAGATGTGACCCAGATTTGGCGACATTCCGATACTTATTCCAGATTTCCTTCTAGAGATAGTTCAGATGTGACCCAGGTTTGGCGATATTCCGACACTTATTCTAGATTTCCTTCTAGAGATAGTTCAGATGTGACCCAGATTTGGCGACATTCTGATACTTATTCCAGATTTCCTTCTAGAGATAGTTCAGATGTGACCTAGATTTGGCGATATTCCGATACTTATTCCAGATTCCCTTCTAGAGATAGTTCAGATGTGACCCAGATTTGGCGACATTCCGATACTTATTCCAGATTCCTTTCTAGAGATAGTTCAGTATGACCCAGATTTGGCGACATTCCGATACTTATTCCGAGATTTCTTCTAGAGATAGTTCAGATGTGACCCAGATTTGGCAATATTCCGATACTTATTCCAGATTTCATTCTAAAGACAGTTCAGATGTGACCCAGACATGGCGACATTCTGATACTTATTCCAGATTTCCTTCTAGAGATAGTTCAGATGTGACCCAGATTTGGCGACATTCCGATACTTATTCCAGATTTCCTTCTAGAGATAGTTCAGATGTGACCCAGATTTGGCGATATTCCGATACTTATTCCAGATTTCCTTTTAGAGATAGTTCAGATGTGACCCAGATTTGGCGACATTCCGATACTTATTCCAGATTTCCTTCTAGAGATAGTTCAGATGTGACCCAGATTTGGCGACATTCCGAAACTTATTCCAGATTTCCTTCTAGAGATAGTTCAAATGTGACCCAGATTTGGCGACATTCCGATACTTATTCCAGATTTCCTTCTAGAGATAGTTCAGATTTGACCCAGATTTGGCGACATTCCGATACTTATTCCAGATTTCCTTCTAGAGATAGTTCAGATGTGACCCAGATTTGGCGACATTCCGATACTTATTCCAGATTTCCTTCTAGAGATAGTTCAGATGTGACCCAGATTTGGCGACATTCCGATACTTATTCCAGATTTCCTTCTAGAGATAGTTCAGATGTGACCCAGATTTGGCAACATTCCGATACTTATTCCAGATTTCCTTCTAGAGATAGTTTAGATGTGACCCAGATTTGGCGATATTCCGATACTTATTCCAGATTTCCTTCTAGAGATAGTTCAGATGTGACCCAGATTTGGCGATATTCCGATACTTATTCTAGACTTCCTTCTAGAGATAGTTCAGATGTGACCCAAATTTGGCGACATTCCGATACTTATCCCAGATCCATACCTGCAGCAATCAAAAGATTCTTGCAATCCCCAGCGGAGCTAAAACTTCCAACTATCTGATCCCCAAGCAGAATGAAGACTCTCATTCTCAATTCCTCACGGAGTATTCAAATATTCTCCAGTGAAGATCCCCTCAAGACAGGAATCCCTAGTAGATTGGCATACAACCCAAGCTCTTGATTCCCCAACAGTGGTCCCAGGACTTCTCATTTTCAACGATCAAAAGATTCTTGCAATCCCCTGCAGCAGTCAAGGATTCACTTTCCCCAGCAGCAGCCAAGATTCTATTATCTCCGGCTATCCAGGATTCATCTGTCCTCAGCAAGACAGCTCATCAACTTACATGCGCATTCATATCATAAACATTGATGAAGTACAATTCATTACATCATGACATTGCATACAACTAACTCTTTACCTTTTCAGGAAAGATCAATCAACAGACAAAGATCATCATATTCCAGATTCCTTCTAGAGATAGTTCAGATGTGACCCAGACATGGCGACATTCTGATACTTATTCCAAATTCCTTCCAGAGACAGTTCAGATGTGACCCAGACATGGCGACATTCTGATACTTATTCCAGATTCCTTCCAGAGACAGTTCAGATGTGACCCAGACATGGCGATATTCTGATACTTATTCCAGATTCCTTCCAGAGACAGTTCAGATGTGACCTAGATATGGCGACATTCTGATAGTTATTCCAGATTCCTTCCAGAGACAGTTCAGATGTGACCCAGATATGGCGACATTCTAATACTTATTCCAGATTCATTCAAATACAGTCCGGATACGATCCAGATTCGGATGTAATTCTGTCACTCATCCAAAAGCAATTCAACAATCATTTCCAGATGACATCTCTAAGCCCATCCTCCTACCAACAATTTCCAGGTGGCATCTTTAAGCCCATCTCCAAATGGCATCTTTAATCCCATTCCCTCAATCACATCACCGAGTGCAAATTTTTTGGGCACTCTAGTGTCCAATCTCCTTTTACCTTCGAGCCGAGAACGGCAAACTTGCCAATCTAACTCTTCAGGTTCAAGAAGATTGAACAGAGGCAACTGTTGTACCCCAAAATTTGCCCTCTCTCTTTTCCACAAGAAATCACAGCTTCGGGCTTTTCCTGATTTTTCATATTGGATTAAGAATCGATCAAACAAACTTTTCTTATCAGTCAAACAAAATTAGGGTTTTCATTTGATTTTGAATCAGTTCAAGCAGATTGTTAGGGTTTGGTTGAGTTTGGCTCAGGGTTTGATCACGCAGACGTTTCTTTGACAATAAATCAAGAATTAGGGTTTGCACGCGCATTTTCAAAAGAATTTGAATCCACAGTGTTTTAATTGGCTGTTACACTGCTCTGACGTTTGCATAAGATTTCTGTTTGTTTCTCAAGTTCTAAACATCTGGGACATAGGCTGAGGCTTCTGATTGAGAGTTTGAAGTATTGGTCTAATCAGTGAAATGAAAGGTGTGTGGACATTTGTTTTGTTTGACTGTGCATTGCTATGGTTAATTGGAACGCCGAGTTTATTATTGATTAATGCAAGATTATGAGACTGCGACGTTTGTTAATTATTTATTTTATCTAAGTTAAGATTATTGGGATAATTTCCAATTATTATAACTCAAGAGATTTAAATGATTAAATAAGGAATTGCAGAAGAATTAAAAGAGATACCTGACAAAGAAAGATTTTTATTCATTTTTAATTGTTTGTTACAAATATTACTTAAACACTGTGAATTTATTTACAGTTGTTTACAATAATATTATTACAATGATTAAAAATAAATTAAATCTATCCTAAATCTTCATCTTCTACTACTGCTCCCCATTGCTCAACTGATTTTTATCTGCAAAGACAAAAAAAGAAAGAAGTCAAACACAGATGAATTAAAAAGGCAGACAGATAATTAAAACTCATCATTAAAAGTGTTGGCTGGAATCAGTTTGTTCGCCCTCTATGCAAATCGCAAGAAGACTCTTGGTTCACAAAGAGGGAAAGAAAATATCTTGCAAGCTAAATCAATTAAAAAAAAGGGAACAAGGCAGCATATTAAACAAAATGCATAATTTCAAACCAAATTGCATTGTCAAAAAAGCCAAGCAAGCTGCATAGTTCAAAATGCCAAACCAAGTCACAAGTGACAAACTAAGCTGAACAAGTTTCAAACTAAGCAAACTAAATCACAAAGAAACTGTCAAACTGTCCAAGAGCTGTCAACAGAGCTGCCTACAAGCTAGCAAAATCAATGCAGAAAAACAGGAAGTATGCAGAGGAAAGCTAACATTGCAAGCATATATTTAAAATTATCATCATTTTCCAGTCCAAACACTTTTTCAGAAAAATAAGTACAGTTTAAAGCAATAAACAATGCTTTTTTTTCTGTGGAGAGAGAAAGAGAGAGAGAAGTAGAGAGGCTTACAGTTGCAGGCTTAAAGACAAATAGATATAAAACAAAGAGTATCTGAATTGTCAAAGAGGGCAGAAAACACAAGAGATACCATAAACTATAACATTGCAAAAGCTAAAACACAAGCCATAAGCCTGTATCAGTAAACACAAACAAAGCTGCCTTCAAGCAAAAAAACCACAAAACTGTTACAGAAGCAAGCTTGCAACCTCAAGCCTGCTTCATATTTTCAAACCTGCATAGGCTACAAACTGTAAACAAAACTCATCCTTAAGCCTGTATCAAAAAACACAACCATAACCTTCAAGCAAGCAAAACTCAAGCCTGCATACAAGCACAAGCCTGCTTCAAACTGCTCAAACCTGTTACAGCATGGAAGCCTGCCTTTAAGCCTGTTCAAGCCTTCAAACAACAAGCTCAAAAACACAGTAAACCAGTTTCAAACCACAAGCCTAAAAGCTTGTTCTTCCTCATGCCTGCCTGAACAACAAAAACTTAAAAGCTTGTTCAGTTCCAAAATAAACAAACATATCAGCCTACCTGTTCAGAAAAGCCTGCTTCCAAGCTTGCCTACTTCGAAAACAAACTCCAAACCTGTGTGAAAAAACAAAAGCAACAAGCTTTGAAACCCCCCGAAACCAGAAGCCTGCTCATATCAGTAGCAAACCCAAAGCAAACCTTCAACAAAGCCTATCAAGCAAATCCATCCAAATGTCCAAACAACAGAAATGAATGCCTCAGAATATCTTCATCATAGGCTAAACAATAATATCCAACAAAGATCTCAGATTCAAACAACTCATCATTGAGAGCTCACCAAGATCCAAAGAGAGAAAAAAAATCAGAAGTGAAACAAGCATACAGTCATCAGAACAACATCAACATTTCAATATCAACAAGCCAGAAAGCAACTCAGAAGAAAGCATCATAGAGGTAAGCAAAAGAGAAGAAGGAACTCAGAGGCAACTATCACAGGGTTTTCAGGATTTAATCTCATCATAAAACCTAACAAAAGCAAGATACAAGTACCATGAAGCTTTTATCATCGCGTCCCCGCCTCCGGCCGCCTGAGGATACCGCCGGTCCACCTCCGTCCTTTCCCCAAAGACAAAACCCCCAAAGGTATCACCTTTTACTCCCTCAGTCTATTGATATACCTCATGAACACGCATAACACATAAAAATCAATAACATGTAGAAAATAATAACATGCAAGAGAAAATCCGAAAACCCTAAAACATGAAAAACAGAAATTAATACCTTCATTTTCCATCACTGCCTGAGCGATCTTAGGGAGGAGAAGGTGGAAGTGGTGTCCTAGTGGCCGGAGGCACGGATGAAGCTTCAGAAACCATGGCTTGAGAAAGTGAAGAGGCGAAGAAGGAGAAGATGAGAGCGTCGTTCGTTCAACTGTAACCCTAGTTCTGAAACAAAACTAAGAAAACCCTAACAAATTCGTTGTAACACGCATATGGGCCTCTGCCCCATTAACCTGCTAAGCCCAATCATAAAACTGGCGTGCACCCCCCCTATTGACCTCTTTCCATACATATTTTTGGGCCCAGCATAATGCCTAAGCCCATTTAACTCCTTTTTTATTTTAACTAATACTCTTTTTTTTGTTATCACATTATATCTTTTTTATACAATTTATTTTGTTAAGAAAAACAATATATTGATTTTTGTACAAAAAAGTTTTCTTAATGTTTATTACATCTTACAAGAATATGTAAATATTAGATTTAATTAGGTTAATAGATTTTTATCTTAAAACTCTTTTTTTAATAAATCTTTTTTATACATAAAAACATTAACTAAAATACATAAAAATAGAATTTCTTAAACATTTTTCTTTTCTTTTAAATTAAAACTTTTGTTTATATAACATTAACAAAAACACAAAAATAAATAAATACTTAATAAATACATTAGGTTAATATTTGCATCACTTGTAAATAATCATGTGCATTATACTTTACTTTTGATTCTCTATTCTTATGCTTTGCTACACTTTACATTGAGAATGCGATTCGATTTGGTTGTAAATATTATTTGGACACTACTATCCTGATAAGACTCATCCCCATTTGTAAATATTTGTACCCCCATCCCCGGATACTTATTTGTAATAGCTTAGACTTTAAATTCCCGCAATTTATCGCTTTCTATATACTGTATAGTAATTAGGGTTTGTATGCGAAGATTCAAAATCAACCGCTAGATAACCTAATACAAAGACAAATGCATGAAAATCAATACACCATTCACACTTGCACCCCTAGGGTTCCTCCACTTGTTGCCTTCAAAAATAGGCCATGTTTGTATGTTGAGTTCTTTGGAAAAACAAAAACAAATCAAATGATCATAGTCCCTCGATGACACTTTCGAAGTTGCCTAAACAAAAATGATCATAGTCCCTTAAAGGAAAATTGCCAAAGACACTTGGCACTATTGCATTCATGGTCTAAACAATGACCCGCGCCCGTCCCGTTAACATCCTAACGCAAGGTTGTTCACCAAATATAATGGTGAAACAACACTGTTAAAAGGGTTAAAAACATAAGGAAAGATCTTTGAGTACCATAGGGTAGACAACTCTTAGTTACTTGATCAAACTTGCAAAACACACTTGCCTACTTTCAAAACACACTCCACAACACAACTTTCAAAACAACTTTCAAAAACATTGAAACATCTTTTCAAAAAGACAAACACCTTTGTAAAATATTCGAGTAAAGAATTGTTACAACGGTTGCCTAGACAATGCATATTTTTCAAAACATTTTCAAAGCCACACACACAAAGCACCATTTCAAACAATTGAAAATCAAGGCAAGTGATCTAAAACAAGTAACTAAGAGCCCATGGATAACCATGGATGAAAAGGGTGCTAGCACCTTCCCTTTTCATAATCTACCCCCCGAACCCACAAAAACATCTCAAAGGTTTTTCCTGTGCTTTTTAACCTTTCCTTTAGGATAAAATAAAAAGTCGGTGGCGACTCTTGCTAAACCGAACAAGTGCGAATACAAACGCAAAACCTCAAGTCAGTTCTCCCACCGTATCACACATCCCAATACTAGAATGATAACTGTTATTATAAGTGAACTCAATCAACGGAAGATAAGTATCCCACGAACCTCCCTGCTCAAGAACACATGTTCTCAACAGATCCTCCAATGACTGAATAGTCCTCTCGGTCTGACCATCCGTCTGAGGATGATACGCCGAACTCAACCTCAACTTAGATCCCAACGCCTCTTGCAAACTTTTCCAGAAATCAGAAGTAACCCTCGGATCTCTGTCCGACACAATACACAAAGGAACACCATGCAACTTCACAATTACTCTGGTGTAAATCTCTGCCAACTTTGAAATCGGATATGTGATGTTAATAGGTATAAAGTGTGCCGACTTTTTAAGCCTATCAACAATCACCCAAATCGAATCATGTCCTCTCAAGGTACTAGGTAATCCCGTTACAAAATACATTGAAATGCTATCCCATTTCCATTATGGAATCTCTAACGGTTGCATCAACCCTGCAGGCTTCTGATGTTCAACTTTCGACTTTTGACAAGTCAAATATGCATACACAAACCGAGCCACATACCTCTTCATTCCCATCCACCGGAACAAACCTTTCAAATCTTGATACATCTTTGTAGCTCTTGGATGAATACTCAACTTACTTCTATGAATCTCTTAAAGTATCACTTTCTTCATCTTAGCATCATCAGGAATACAAATTCGATTACGAAATCTCAACACACCTTGCGCATCTAGCTTAAAATCATTATTATCAGACTGATCGATTCCAACCATCAAATCTACCAGTTTCACATCCAACTTCTGAGCTTCTCTGATACTGTCTAGAAATTCATTATTAATCTTCAACATACCTAACATAACACTCCGCGGTGTCACCTCGCAAACTAAGCTCATATCCATGAACTATTTAATTAATTCCAACTCTTTAACCATCATTGCTGACATATGTAAAGTATTTCGACTCAACACATCAGCTACCACATTCGCTTTTCCTGGATGATAATTCAAATCGAAATCATAATCCTTCAACAATTCCAACCATCTTTGTTGCCTTATATTCAACTCCTTCTGATCGAATAAATACTTTAAGCTCTTATGGTCACTAAGCACTTCAAATATAGAACCATAAAGATAATGCCTCCAAATCTTCAACACAAAGACAACTGCAGCAAGCTCTAAATCATGCGTGGGATAGTTCTTCTCATGAGTCCTTAATTGCCTTGACGCGTAAGAAACTACCTTATCATTCTGCATAAGCACACCTCCTAAACCCATCTTAGAAGCATCACAATATACCACGAAAGGATCTCCTGGATTAGGTAACGTCAAAATTGGAGCCGACGTCAACCTCTTCTTCAATTCTGTAAAACTTTCTTCACACTGAACATCCCACACAAAAACTCTACCTTTACAAGTTAACTTAGTCAACGGAAGTGCCAACTTAGAAAAACCTTCGATAAACCTTCTATAATAACCAGCTAATCCCAAAAAGCTTCTAATCTCAGTGGTTGACTTCGGAGTTTCCCGTTGCAACACCGCATCAACCTTTGATGGATCTACAACAATGCCACTACCTGAGATCACATGACCAAGAAAACTAACCTCCTTTAACCAGAACTCACACTTGGACAGCTTTGCATACAACTTCTTCTCTTTCAAAACTTGCAATACTACTCCTAAGTGTTATGCATGCTCTTCTTATGACTTAGAGTAAATCAGGATGTCATCAATAAACACTACTACGAACCGATCCAAATAAGTATGAAAGATACGATTCATGTATTCCATGAATACTCCTGGCGCATTAGTAACACCGAAAGGCATCACCGAATACTCATAATGTCCATAACACGTTCTGAAAGCCGTCTTCTGGATATCTTCATCCTTCACCTTAATCTGATGGTAACCCGACCTCAAATCGATCTTACTGACCACACGAGCATTCACCAATTGGTCCATCAAGTCATCTATTCTTGGAAGCGGGTACTTGTTCTTAATCGTCACTTTATTCAACTGTCTATAATCAACACAAAGCCTCATACTTCCATCTTTCTTCTTTACTAACAACACTGGAGCTCCCCATGGCGATACACTTGGTCTTACAAACTTCTTTTCAAGTGACTCTTCCAATTGCTTCTTTAACTCGGACAATTCAGATGCATACATCCTGTATGGTGCCATAGACACAGGTCTGGTACCAGGTACAAGATCAATTGCAAATTCAACTTCCCTCTCTGGCGGTACATAAGGAATTTCATCAGGAAAAACTTCAAGAAATTCACACACCACATGCAATTCCTCAATTATAGATTGAGTCTCTACAGATAGCGACACCATCAACGAGAAACCTGTACTTCTTCTTGCATCAACTTCCTCAATTATCTAGCAGACAACATACTATCTTCCTCTTCTTCAGGAGTAGAAAACCTCACAGACTTGTCATAACAGTTAATATGAACACAGTTATGCTCTAACTAGTTCATACCCAAAATCACATCCAAACCTCTTAACGATAAATAAACCAAATCAATAGCAAAGCGTCTATCGAATATCGACAAGGGAAACTTTAAACACACAAAAGAAGTAGTCCCTGACCCCTTGGTTGGAGTGTCGACGACCATTTCTCCATTCATAGAAGACAACATAAGACCTAGTCTTTCAACACAATCAGCAGCAATAAAGCAATGAGTATCACTAGTATCAGTAATAGTAATTAAAGGAGTACTATTAATGAAACATGTACCTCTGATAAGTCTGTCCTCAGCAGTTGTCTGATCCTCAACCAAAGCGAACAATTTACCACTTGTCTGCACCCTCTTTGGTTTCTGACACTGACTACCAATGTGCCCTTCTTCACTATAATTGAAACAAATCACATCCTTATGCTTGCACTCAGATACAACATGTCAGTTCGTAACACAACAGAAACACATCTTTACTTCAGTAGTACACACATTACTCGTATGCCCAAGTTTCCCACATTTAAAACAAACCACACCAGCAGGAGAATCTCCACAACTAGTCCTCTGACCCTGAGCAACTTTCTGTTTACCTTTACCAGCTGAGGTATCATAAGGCTTACCACGATTCTGTTGGTGCTTACCCATCTTCTCACTAATAATCTTGTAATGAGCATTATCATCCTCTTCATAAATCCTGCAACTATCAATCAAATCAACAAAGACACGGATCTTCTAGTATCCAACTACCTTCTTGATCTCTGGGCGCAATCCATTCTCAAAATTAATGCACTTTGAAAACTCAACATCTGCCTCAGCGTAGTGCAGATAAAACTTAGCCAACTCATAAAACTTTGCAGCATACTCAACAATCGACATATTCCCTTGCTTCAGCTTAAGGAATTCCATCTCATTCTTACCACAAACATCTTCAGGAAAGTACTTCCTTAGAAATTCCCTAAGGAACACAACCCAAGTGACATTTTCATATGCAGCTTCCAATCTTTGACAAGTCTCTAGCCACCAGTCATCAGTCTCGACTGCCAGCATATGAATACCATATCGAACCTTCTGCGCTGGAGTGCAGTCCACCACACGAAAGATTCTCTCAATCTCTTTCAACCAATCCAATGCTTCGTCAGGATCATACTTTCCCTTGAAGGTAGGCGGATTCTCTCTCTAGAAAGTCGCCAAGCTACGAGATCCAACATTCTCGTCATCATTCGGCTGATTCTCCATCGCATGCGCCATTGCTTCTAAAGCAGCAACAACTGCAACATCATTCCTTCCAGCCATCTCAACTTATCACTACAACATAAACAACGGTTAGAACTCAAATTAATAATACTCGATTGTTAGACAACTACGACTCGACGACAAGGTCAGACGGACCAACCTTTTTCTCTGATACCAACTTTGTAACACCCCAATTCTACCCATCAATTATAAATGTAAATCGGAGTTATAAAATTCATACAACTGAATCAGGATGCCACAAATTCAACTTAGAAACACATTGCATTCAACATGGATACATAACACTTTAAAACTTCGGATGAACTATCAGCATAATAATTTAATCTCTTAATTCAACAACTTAAACTTCTACGCAGCGGGATCATAATAACATCTTTGTCCAACAATTACAACAACTTCAAAATAATGCATACTTAGAAACAAACGAATTAAAGTTCAACAACTTAAATAATCAATAACTAAAAGCAACAAGCGTTCATCCCCCCGAGTGTTACGTATTAGAGCAATGACACGGACTCGAACTACCGAAGGTATACTGTCTTCACTCTGGATTACCTGCACGTTACCAACGTAAGGGTAACATTCAAACAGAAGGAGTGAGATATCTAACAATATAATAAAATGTATGATAAATAATATATTAAATCATATCACATAACATCACCATTTCTCATCATATAAACAACAATAATCGCAACAAAATACCAACAATACACACACTCACCATATCAATACGCAACTTCTTTATGCAATCATATAATGTGACTCAATGCTATGCAAATGCATATGGTACCATTGGAGCAGAACTTCCATCTCAAAATAATTGTCAATAAATAGAGGCATCAACAAGGCATAAGCCTTCATCTTAATATTTGCCAATACATGCCATCTTAACGAGCATCGGCTCCATCTTGAAATTCAATGTACGCGACACAATCATGAATGTAATAACAACAACCATAATTAACAACATCTCAACACAACATCACCATTGGCCAGAAGCCTACATCTTAATAGCTGCCAATCATTAGAGGCATCTCAACATCATTCATCCACATCATTTATCATCATAATTCATCAAACATCATTTATCATCATAATTCATCAAACATCATTTATCATCATAATTCACAGCAACTCAGCCACAACAACAATACAACGGCAGGCCGACAATCCTTCACGTTGGCCATAGGCCTACAACATGATATTGCCTATAATTAATTAATCATCTAAGGCTTACCTCTAAATTATCAAAACTCTACATATTATTAATTTTGTAATACTACATCATTATCATCATTAATCTTACTGTTATGAACCAAACAATAATCTATAATCATCTCATCCTCATCATACTTCACAAAATCATCATAGCGATTAACAAGGGAAGAACTTGGAAAGTCGAAAAAAAGGTTTTTTCTTGTGACTTATTCTGAGAAACATTTATTAACAATAACAACATATAATAATATTTACCAACAAAACAACAACAACATATCAACTCATAAAAGGTTTCACGAACGTACCTTTTATTGAAAAGATTCATGGAAAATGAAGACGAAGAAATGATCTACTTGTCTCAGAATAAACTGAAGTTGATCTATTTTGTGTTGCTATAAAGAAAAAACACAAGATCGATGAAGTATCTAGAATAGCTTCATACTTCTTATATTGTTTCTTCATAGCAACACAAACCATTTGTGAACCACACCCATATTATACGCTTTCTTGAGTTAATTTTTTTCATTCACTTTCCCTACAAGTCAAAAAACACCATGCTGAATGTAAATATATTTGAAAACGAAAACTCAATCAAATTTGGAAACATAACCTCTTGAATTAGATTAAAAAATATAACCATCTTTCAAAATGTTAACCTAATTTAGAAACATAAACTAGCATGTCATTAACAACATGTTAACATAAACAGAAACATAATCCAAGTAGAGATAACCCAAAAAATAAGAACATATTGCCAAATGAAAACCCCTTTTAAAAAGAAATAGTGTCATACATGGAACAAATATGGTAACTGAGATCCATTTCAAAAAAAGAGATCCCAATAGAGATAACCCAAAAAACACGAAAATCATACTGGGTGAAAACTCTTTGTAATATGAAATGGAACGATAAAGAAGAAAGCATATGAAAAACAAATAAAAATAGAAGAATATATACACAGAAAAATGGAAGAAAGCGGATGAATAACATGGAAGAAAACTTATGAAGAAGAAACATAAAACACATGGACTTGATTACCTTTTAGTATGAAGAAGCTTATGAGGACGAGTTAGCTGCATGTGAAATACATAGACGTTAGTGTTTTGTTTTGAGAGTGAAAAATATTTTGTGCTGAAGCTTGATAACTTCGCTTATATATATGTAAAACTTATCACCATGTCTGTTTACAAAAATCGTAATAAAATGTAAGTATTATTCACAACAAATTCTTGTAATAATTGTGGTAATAAGTATGTTAATATTAATATATTTGCAAGACTATAAGGACAAACCCTTTTTGTAATGAAAACATAAAAAACTATTGGTGCTGGGAATCGAAGCAAGTGACCTTTTATTTATCACAATAATTGTTATTAAGGACCGTGATGAAATGTTTTTAATAAAATAATAAAAAATTCAGGGACGCAAAAATGAGTTATTATTACGGTTGTTTAAATGACCATAGTAATATGGTGTTACCAAAAATATATTTTATAGCGGTGCAACAACACCAATATCAACAACAATAACAAAAACAACATCATTATGTGAGATAAATTGCAAGAACAGAAAAATATTTTGTTCAAGATTGGTGTTAATAGAACAACAACATATAACCAAATTATGTTTCTGTCTTGCAATCCATTTCAAAGAATGATGTTTATGATAAGAAGAGGTCATATATGTGTTAGGTTTAGGGTACTACTAAGTGAACGAATCCTTTTATAGTTAAAACTAGGTACCATACTCCTTGATGATTAAAATAACAGAAGAGATGGAGTAATTAATATTTAAATAAAAATAAAGACACCAATTTTAATGAAATAAAAATATAAATTGCAATTGTTGGGATTCGAAACATGTACCCTGAATTATTTTACCCCTCAGTTACTTACTAGAATTGAAGAATAAATGATATTTTTTTAAGAAAAAAACTTGGCGCGTACAGAAATTATACCTTAGTTTTTTGTTGAGTGATATGAAAATATTGTCATAAAATATATTATTTGTAGTAGTGATATTGACTCATATATGCTTTATACAATTGCTACTTTCACTACTGTGATCACATGGATTCTTAATGGATAAACATGAATTTATTATTATAATTGATTTCAAGATATGCGATGTAACCTATCTAGTTTATATATGTCTAATTTTTAGGTGTCGTACTTTTTTGGAAATGATCTAAAGGATGGATTATCACATTGTGTCATCCTTTTTATTTCAAAAAGAGCATCTCATATCTCTTGTAACTTTAGACTTTTTCATTGGATATGTTTTGTTATATGAGAGATGATTTTCTCGAGTGGACAATTTACAATATGTTTGGGATGAGCCTCTTAGGTTTGTACCATTAAAGGCTGTAATAAACTAAGATAGTAATTTATAGGATTAGTGATAAGTAAAAGTTATTAATCTACCTATAACAGGTCAAAATTTATTAAATTAAAGAGAGATAAAATTCCACTAAACACGTTAGAAATGTTTTTTGTCTTTATACAAATTTAAATAAATGATTATCAGACTTATAATCTAGTGTTTCTTAAAGAAATTCAAATCTAAGTTAAAAATATTGTTAATAATTTATTATCGCTTATGCTAAATGATTATACTGATATTCAAACACCTTTCATGATATAAATAAAATTGATTACAATGTTAACTGAGTTTCTTACATCATCAAACTTAAACACACGTTCTTACGCCAAAACACTTTAGAGAAATTTTTGGGCTTCAATATAAAAACCCAATGAAACGATAATAAACACTAATAACCCAAAAAAATATAATGGATATTTATAAATGGATCTAAAGGCTTGACATTAAACTATCAGTGTCAGCAGAAGGGTCGATGAAGATAACACTTGATGATTTCCAGAATTAAATGTAGGAGAAGAACACTGAAGCCTTAGAAAATCTAGAAGAGGCAAGTAAAGATTTATTTTCTTTCTATTCAATGGTGATATTGATTTGAGAAATTGAATTTTGGGATTATATTAGTGATTATTTCAGCACATTTCAGCATAAATCAACTTGTATGTTATAAACCTAAATTTTTTTATTTGAGACTTTTCTTCTTCTTAAATATGAATCATGCTATGAGATTGAGTCCTGAATTTCATGGATGTTTAATCAATGATGTGAGTGATTGTTGTTATCTATGGTCTATTGTTATCTACATAATTATTTATTAAGGGATCTAAATCCTTCACACTAAATTATCGATAGTAGCAGAAGGGTCAATGAAGAGAACACTTGACGATTGCTAGAATTCTGTACGCAAGAAGAACTTTGAAGCTTCATAAAATCTACAAGAAGTAAGTAAAAGTTTATTTTCTTTCACTTTGATGGTAATATTGATTTAAGAAATTGAATTTCTGGATTACATTAGTGACTATTTCAGTACGTTTCAACACAAATCAACTTGTTTATTATAAATCTAAAAAAATTTATTTGAAACTTTTCTTCTTCTTAAATATGAATCCTGCTATGAGATTGAGTCATGAATTTCATGTATGTTTAATTAAGGATATGAACAATTTTTGTTATCTATTATCGATTGATATGTATTTTATGATGTATGATATGTCAAAATCTTTTTTACTACTAACAATTCCATCAGAAGAAAGACTATGTAAATAAAACATCATCATTTTATTTGGTTAGTATTTCTCTCTTCTACTAGAACCATCCAATAATTAGATATGATTCAATCCATGAGATTTATTATTATTGATGATTGATGAATTTATAATACCTTTTTGCAAAAAATATGGGTTAGGTGAAGAGAAACATTCCTTTGAGGAAAAGATTATAAAATAAGGAGTAATCCAATTTTGAAGATGGAATACAAATAATAGATTTAGTGAAAGAAACACTTGAATTGTGTTGAAGTGATGCAAAACTTATTTATTTTGATTGTGCAAACAATGAAAGAAATGATTGAACATTGGAAGAAAATGTTTTTGTCGAAATTTATGCCAAACAACGAGAAAAAAAACTTTAGAGTAAATATTGATAATGATATTTGTGCCAACAAATAAAAAAACTTTAGTGAATGAAAATTCACTTTAATGCATATATACACATTTTATGATGAAATCTCTACTTATGATAATTGACAACAAAAAAAACACATATCTCAAAGTGATGGAAAAATTACCATTGTTCATTTGGTTGAGATAAGAGATTGAAAGAGTTATAAGACCATGACTCGAATTCTGGCAGAAGATAATATACTTATAATAATTAACATGCTAACCATTGATATAAAATGTTATGGAGTTTGGGAGGAGAGCGTCAGAAGCATCAATGAGCCAAATGTGCATGGATCTAACAAACTTTAACACCACATATCCATACAAAACCTTACAACATTAAGGGTATAAGTCTTTTTATCTTCAAAAACCATTATTTCCTCTATATCTAGTCAATCTTAGACGTTAGCTACTCAAACTTGTATCTCAAGAATCTCCTCCACAAGTGTTAGTCACCTACATCACTAGTCTTGATTCATACTAGTTAGTCACCTACATCCCTAGTCAAACTTATATCTCAATAATATCCTCCACAAGTGTTAGTCATCTAGATCACTAGTATTGATTCATACTAGTTAGTCACCTACATCCATAGTCAAACTTGTATCTTAATAAAATCCTCCACAAGTATTAGTCACCTACATATCTAATCTTGATCCATACTAGTTAGTCACCTACATCAGTAGTCTTGATCCATACTAGGATCCATTCCACTCCCCTTCAAGCCTAATTAGACTCTAATACCACTTGTTGGAGGAGTTCATAGAGTGAAGTGTCACAAGTGTAAATGAACTAATTTTTCATGGATTCAAGACACCTTGGAACCACATATCAATCTAAATCTTTATAGCATAAGGTCATTTATCTTATAAACCAACATTTCCTCCATTTTTAGTCGATGTGGGACTTTAGCCACTAACACTCGAATTCCAACAATCTCTCCCACAAGTGCGAGGCACACACATCATTGATGGGATATTAAGACAAAATAACAGAATAATACACAACAGATATATAATTCTCATCACTTGTAGTAACCTTGATGATCAACAACAAATATAAGACATCAAATCGAATGAATAAAGACATGAAAGAACACTGGTATTTTTAACGTGGAAAACCCCTCAATATGAGAGAAAAAACCACGAGTCATCCAGACCAAAGAAAATAACTCCACTATAGTCAATTGAGGATACAAGATAGTATTAAAGTGATTTACAAAATAGTGATAACAACCACAAATCACAAAGCAAACTAGCTTATAAATAAGAATCCAAAAAGCTGAAAAATTACTGAAATTTGCAGCTTCAGTACGAAGAAATTATCTCTCAGATTAGCCTTCATTTTGAAGATCCCAATAGTAAAAAGTTATATATAGGTGTTGCAAACCTATATTTCAAATTTGAGCTTGAACCGATGGCTAACGAACCGGGGATCGTCGATCTAGTGAGACTGGTGCAGAAAAACAGGAATAAGTTTCTCTCTTCTTTTCTCCCTTTTGAACCCTTAATTTCTCTCTATTTCTCTCAACCCTACATTGATACTCTCCACTTAAGTAAGTGAGAAAAATTGGATATTCATATTTTGGTCTTTCTCCAAATAGGAAGAGAGCCCAATCCCACCAAATCCTCCCTCACAACTATGTGAAGGAAATCTCCAAACCGGGTTTGGCGATATCACAACAAGCTTCAAATTTCCCTCTTGGTAACACTTTAGTTATCATATCAGAATCATTATCATTTGTATGAACTTTAGCTAACTCCAATAACTTATCATCCAAAACATCACGTATCCAATGATATCTCACATCAATATGTTTGGACCTATTATGAAAAGTCAGATTCTTACCAAGATAAATAGCGCTTTGACTATCAACAAATAACACATATTTGTCTTGAACAAAACCAATCTCCTGCAAAAATGTCTTCAACCATAGTAAATCTTTGCATGATTTGGTAATGGCAATGAACTTGGCCTCTGTAGTAGACAATGCTACACACTTTTGCGATATGGACTACCAAGCCACAACTCCCCCTGCAAATTTAATCATGTAGTTCAAAGTAGACTTTCTGGAATCAATTTCTCCATCCATATCATAGTTAGAGTATCCTATTAGAGTAGGCTTATCTCTTCCAAAGCAAAGCCTCATACAAGTAGTACCTCGAAGATACCTTAAAATCCATTTTATAGCATTCCAATGCTCTCTACCAGAATTTGACAAAAATCTACTGACTATACCAACGACACATGCTATATCTGGTCTAGTACACACCATTGCATACATTAAACTACCCACAACAGACGCATAAGGAACACTTTTCATATCAAACACTTCATTTTTACTTGAAGGACTTTAATTAGAACTCAACTTGAAATGAGTAGCAAGAGGAGTGCTTACCACTTTAGAGTTTTCCATTTTGAATATTTGCAACACTTTTTTAATATAATGTTCTTGTGACATCTAAAATTTATTCTCTTTTCTACCACACATGATTCTAATGCCAAGAATCTGTTTAGCTTCCCTCATGTCTTTCATGGAAAATGACTCTCTCAACTGCTTCTTTAACTTTTTAATGTTGGAAATATTTTTCCCTACAATAAGCATATCAATTACATATAAGAATAGAATAATAAAGTCATCATTAGAAAATTTTCTAATAAAGACAAAATGATCTGAAGCAGTCTTCTAGTATCCTTGATCACACATAACAGACTCAAACTTCTTGTACCATTGCCTTGGAGCTTGCTTCAACCCATATAGACTTTTTCTCAATCTACAAACATGTTATTCTTTTCCTTTAACTTCAAAGCCACCAGGTTGTTTCATGTAGATATCTTCCTCCAAATCACTATGAAGGAAAGTCATTTCACATCCATTTGCTCAACCTCTAAATTAAGAGTAGCAGTTAAACTCAACACGGTTCTGATTGATGTCTTCTTTATAATAGGTGAAAAAATCTCATTAAAATCAACACCCTTTATTAGACGTAAACCTTTCACCACTAATCTGGATTTATATCTTGGAGACTTAGAATTTCTTTCGTGTTTAACTCTATAAATCTACCTATTTTCCAAGTCCCTTTTACCTTTAGGAAACTTCACTAAACCGTAAGTATGATTATCATGCAATGATTTCATTTTGTCATGAATTTCATCCAACCACTTTTGATTTTAATCACTTTCATGGCCTCTCGAAAACACTCAGGTTCATCCTCATCAGACAAGGTCACATACTCATTAGAATTATACCTTGTTAAATATTGTCTCTGCCTGATAGACCTCCTAAGTTGAACTTTAGATGACTATGGAGCTTCACCAATATTATCATCCAATGTTATATCATTTTGCCTTCATCATCATCATCATCATCATCATTTGGAATATTTACCTCTTCTCCAAGTTATTAGTCGTCAACATAATCATATGGATCACCATTATGATCATCACCACAAATAGCATCTAGGTTATGATTAAGTAACCGAACTGGATCATCATTATACAAACTGATGTCTTTCTTGGGTGTAGTCTTATCTACCTTATCAATGTCTTTAATATTTTGGTCTTCCATGAATACTACATCGTGGCTTCAGATACGATTCTTCCCTACAAGATCATACAACCTGTTATCAAACTCATCTTACCCATAGCCATGAATTTACATTGTTTTGACTTTGCATTCAACTTGGATTTTTCATCCTTTAGAATATGCACAGAAGTCTTACAACCAAAGACTCTCAAATGATCATACTTGACATTCTTTCCAAACCAAATATTATCTGGAACTTCATTGTTCAAATCAATAGTATGAGTGATATTAAGAACATGCATCACCATGTAAAGTGTCTCACCCCAATAATTATTTGGCAACTTAGCTTCAGAGAGCATACACCTTACTCTCTTAATTAGTTTCGATTCATCCTCTCTGCTAAACCATTCAGTTGAGGAGTTTTAGGAGGAGTCTTTTCACGTGTAATACTTTGCTTCTTGCAATAGGCCTCAAATGGTCCATAATACTCACCACCATTATCAGAACGATCATATTCGGCTTCTCGCCTGCCAGCCTCTCTACCAAAGAATGAAATTATTTGAACTTCTCCAACACTTGGTTTTTTTGTTTTCAAGACATAAACCCATAGTTTCCTGGAACAATCATCAATAAAGGTAACAAAATAAAGTGCACCACTAAAAGATTTTACCTTTAATGGCCCACAAACATCAGAATATACTAATTGAAGCCACTTTGACTTTCTTGAGGGAGTATATCTCTTGAAAGATACTATAGTCTGTTTACCAGCCATACAATGAGAGTGCTTCTCCAAATATGTATTCTTTAACCAAGGAAGAATATACTTTTGGACAAAATATTCATCCTCTTTTCACTAATATGACTAAGTCTTCAGTGCCACAAAGATGTTTCCATGTTGATAGCATTCACACTGTCCCTAGAAACCAAAGTTTTTGTCCAATATAATTTAGAGAGCTTCTCCCCTCTAGCCACAACCAAGTTATCATTTTCGAGTTTCCACTTTCCAGAACTAAAGTGACTGTCATAACAACAATCATCAAGCATATGCACATAGATCAAATTAAAACGGACATTCGGAGCATGTTTGACACATCTAAGAAACAATTGCATGTTGGTTTGCAAATAAACTTCACCAATACCAATTACCTTAGATACACCATCATTACTCATCTTTAACACTCAAAAGTCACTAGAAGTATAAGATGTGAATAAATCCTTCCTTGGTGTAACATGAAATGTAGCACCACTGTCAACTATCCACATGCTCTCGTCTGATACAAGATTAACAGACTCATGATCACGTAGTATAACAAGATCATTATAAGTAGCAGTAGTAACATGAACATCATCATGATCTCTTTGTTTAGACTTACCTTTCTTGCCTTTGTTATCCTTTTTCCATTGTAACAATACTTTTGTATATGTCCTATTTTATGACAATAATGACACTCCAGATTCTTGTATCATGGGTTGGACTTGCTTATGTTATTCTCTCTATCACCCTTTGATTTTTTTTCTTCTGACTTCTTCCCCTATTTTCAATGACAAGTACCTCAGATTGAGATGAAGAACCTTGTGCCTTCCTTCTCATCTCCTCATTAAGAATATCACCTTTAGTTGTTTCCAAAGAAACAACACCTCTAGGAGCAGAACATGTAATAGAAATTCAAAACGTCTCCCAAGACTTTGGTAAAGATAGCAATAGGAATAATCGCAAAAGTTTATCATCAAATTTGATACTCATTCCTGACATATGATCAAGGAGCCCTTGAAATTCACTCAAGTGATATGAAATAGAAGTCCCCTACTTATACTTCAAACTTATGAAGTTATTCAACAAAAATAATTTATTATTCTCTCATTTAGAGGCATACAAGGACTCTATCTTCTCCCATAAAGTTTTTGCATGTGTATCATTCGCAATATGATTATAAATATTATCTTCTACATATTTTCGAATAAAGCCACATAACTGTTGACGTTCAAACTCCCATTCTTCATCAGACGCAAAATCCGGCTTTATGGAACCAAAAACCGCTAAATGCAATTTCTTCATAAATAGTAAGTCTTTCATCTTGCCCTTCCATAAATGGTAATTAGAACCATTCAACAATACCATCTTCATCTTTGTATTTGGCTCCATCATTCAAACAAGTAAAATAGCCCTTAACCAAGAGCTCTCATGCCACTATGATGAGAAATTAAGACAAAATAATAAAACAATACGCATCGAATATATAATTCCCCTAACTTGTAGGAACCTTGAGGATCAACAACAAATATAAGACGACAAATCGAACAAACAAATGCATAAAAGAACACCAATGTTTTTAACGTGGAAAACCCCTCAATATGAGATTAAAAACCATGAGTTGTCCAAACCAAAGAAAATAACTCCACTATAATCAATTGAGGATACAAGAGAGTCTTAAAGTGATTTATAAAATAGTGATAACAACCACAAATCAGAAAACAAACTAGCTTACAAATAAGAATCCAAAAAACTGAAAAATTACTCAAATCTGCAGCTTCAGTGCAAAGCAATTATCTCTCAACTCAGACATCGTTTTGAAGATCCCAACAGTCAAAAGTTAGATATATGTGTTGCAAACCTACCCTCCAAATTTGAGCTCGAGCTGATGGCTAACAAATTGTGGATCGTCGATTTAGTGAGACTGGTGCAGAAAAAACGAAAATGAGTTTCTCTCTTTCGAATCCTTATTTTCTCTCTATTTCTCTCAATCCTAAATTGACACTTTCTACTTAAATAAGTGAGACAAATGAGTTATTCATATATTGGGTCTTGCTCTACATAGGAAGGAGCCCAAACCCAACAATCACAAGCTTTGATCCATATTATGATCCACTTTCAATCCACCACCGCGTCTAACCAGATTTTAATACCACTTGTTAGAAAGTCCGATGAACGAAGCATCAGAAGTGTCAATAAGCCAAATGTTAATGGATCCAAAATAATTTGACATCACATATCCACCAAAAATCTTAAGGCATTAGAGATATGAATAATTTCTCCTATAAATCCAACAATTCCTTCATTTCTATTCCACGAAGAACTTTAACCACTCACACTTAAATAAATAAATAAAACCCTCACATAATTTATCAAGTTTTTTATTTTAAATTATAAAAAATAAATTAACCTCTTTCACAAAAAGAAAAACTATAATCCATTATTTGATTCTCCATGAAAAAAACAACAACTATGGAGTGTAAGAATAATACATAAATGTGATAATCTAATTCAAATTATATTTGAATTCAAAATGAATCAAACCAATCAAATCATATTAACTCAAATACCAATTTCATGATATTCAAAACCGACCACATGAAATCCAAACAAAAACCTTGTTCTTTATTTCTCATTATATTATTAATTATGTTAAAAATAAACATTGTATCTATATATCTTTTCATTTTTATACTTATTTTTATAATTTTATCGTGGGTAACTTGTTTAAAATTTAAAAATATAGGAAATATAGTGTTTGAAAGAAGAAGAAAAAATCTTTAAAATTTTAAGAAAACATCTTTTTATTATTATTTTTTTAAATATCAATGACTAAATCACATCAAATCAATATTTTTTTTTCCAATAACCAAATATACTCATTATGCCCCTAGTTTTGTGTATTATATTCTTAGTATAATTAACAAGTTTAAATAATCAATAGCATTTTGACCTAAAAACATTACTTTGACTACTTTGTGATAAATTCAAATGCATAATCCCCAAAACAATACTAGTACGGTTTAAGACTTTAAGTTATAAAAATGGCATGTAACTCGTGTAAGTAACCAAATTAATTTATTTATTTTGTGTAACTCAAATTCATAAAAACATGAATTTTATGTTTTAATTTATGCAACACATTAACTATTGCTCAATTTAATTCATTTTCCAAGTCACCGACTAATTCACTCTCTAGTAAATTGTGAAATTTCTTTATATATATATATATATATACTCTTCCAAAGTCCCCAAATTAACACTATGCTTGGGAAAAAAATGTAAGCAAAAAAACAAAGAAAATCTTCAAATCTTGCTTAGTTTCTGTGAAAATTTGTTTTTTTTCATTATTTAGTTAATTTTATTCTCAACTAATTTATAATAACTTGTGATTTTTTTTCTCACATGCCTTTGTTGTAACCAATATGTTTCAGAAAGAAATCTACTCAAAGCAAGCAACTGACATAGACACTTGACACCATTAAAGCCATGTAAGTTTTGAGCTTATTTTTTAATCAATTTTTATATAAAAAAAAAAGACTTAAATAAGCTGACAAAAACAAAAGGTTGAGATTCCTAAACCATGGAAAGACAGCTTAGAACACAATCTCTTATTGGTAGCATGGCTGCACCACTTTGACAAGTGTTGTTCATATTTCTAACCATTTTAATTTTCCTATATGGTTAATTTTCAACCATGGTTAAATTAAACCATTTCACTTCTCTTTTACTTATATAAATTTATTTAAACATTTCCTTTCCAATTTTCATTCTCTCTTTTTCTCTATGTTTTGGTAAACAACTTTAGGTAAACCAGATTAGTACTATTATTATTCTTATTGTTATTACAATTTACAAACACTACAAATACAAAAACATGTTGTGCTATTATCATAGAAAATCACCAAAAGAGGAAAGAAAGACACAAACTTTGATAAAAAAATTGAACAACATTTTTGTCTAATTTTATCTTCAAAGTACACACATTGTGTTCTTTCTTGTTTTTTAGCATACAAATGAAGAGGTCTCCACCATCTTCAAGCTCTTCATCATCTTCATCTTCTATTGGATTTGAGAATCCAATTCAAAAGAGGGGTGCTAAGAGTACAAAGAAGAATCTGAATGTGAAGCCACAGAATTTGAAGCAAAAGAGGAACCAAACAACAAATGGTGGAAGTAGAAGAAGCTCCATTTATAGAGGAGTTACAAGGTTTGAAATTTAATCACTTTTTTTTTGTGGTACCAAAATTTAATCACTTTTTTGATGACCCTTTTGAATTTTGGTGATGGGTTTTTGTTTTGCATGTGACTTATTTTGGTTTGATGAATTTAGACATAGGTGGACTGGTAGATTTGAAGCTCATCTTTGGGATAAGAGTTCTTGGAACAACATTCAGAACAAGAAGGGAAAACAAGGTTATTTTACTATGTTTTTTTTAGTATTTGGTTCTTTTTGGATAATAATTTTTTTTAGAAGTTGAATAATTTAAAAATGTTATTAAATAAAGAAAAAGGTATTATTAAAAAATAGGGAAGATAAGTGAGAGAAAATGAAGGAGATCTATTATGTTTTGTTTATTATTTTAATTTAAATTATTATAATAATTATTATATATTTGTGAGTTTCTGACCTTTGTTTTATTGTTTGCAATCTCTGTCATTGTAACGTTCATAATCACTTGCGGATGGTTTAGTTTATTTGGGTAAGTCATTTTTGTGAAGCACTTTGAAACAATCCTAGTCAACATTTTCAATTTTATAAACTATTAATATTAATTTATTATTATTGATTATAATGTTCACATTATTTGGACGCAATTGTGTTATTTTAATTTTAATTTTAATTTTAATTTTGATGTGTAGGTGCTTATGATACTGAAGAAGCAGCAGCTCGTACCTACGATCTTGCAGCACTTAAATATTGGGGAAAGGATGCAACTTTAAATTTTCCGGTAAATTTATCTAATATTTTTCAATTGGTCTATGAAAAAATAAATAGAGTCGTAAAATTTTGTTTTGGAAAAATAAAAGTCAAGTCAAATTTAAGATGATTTTCGAGGACTAATTTGACTGATATTTAATTTTAATTTTGATATGATGATTATTTTGTATGTACTAATTTGAGGAAGATTTTTGCAGATAGAAACTTATGGAAAAGAGTTTGAGGAAATGGACAAAGCATCAAAAGAAGAGTATTTGGCTTCATTGCGGCGCCAAAGCAGTGGTTTCTCTAGAGGCATTTCTAAATACCGTGGGGTTGCTAGGTTAGATCCATTCATTCAAATTTCTACTATCATAATAACATTCTTTATCAGATGAAACATATCGGTCACAATTTCACTTAGTACAAGTATCGCAAGCGAATAGTAGTATCAATAACGAAACTTTTTAATTCTATTTTGTCACGGAAGTTTTTAAGCCTTATTCATGGTATATTTGAATAGGCATCACCACAATGGTCGGTGGGAAGCTCGCATTGGAAGAGTTTGTGGTAACAAGTATCTCTACTTGGGCACATACAGTAAGTTTCATTTTTAACTTCTCACTTTTATATTTTAAAATAAAGTATGTTCCTCTTAAAGTCTCAGAGTCTCAGGTTCGAATCTGGTTTCGGTTCACTTTCATTTTTCTTTAATCCATTATTTTTTATGGTTATACACCAACAATACTTAATAAACATGTCACGTGGCATGTGACAATCCTTAAGTAGCAAAAGTACAATTTATCCTCTGCAAAGTACTTATTTCCCATCTGTGTCCCATGATGAATTCAGAGAATTTGTTCTCAATTCTCATTGTTTTTCAAATCCATAAAACTGCCCCACCTATTTTTTGCACCCTAATTATTTACTAATTTTTTATTACTTGAATAATTGTATATATACACAACACAACAATAGGTTCACCCCCTATATATTTTATTAGTAATAATAAATAATAAATTACAGCTTGTAAAACTGTGTTCTTGTAATTAATTAAGTGAATTAATGAGTTGTGTTAAAGCTGAAATTTTAGGGTCCATGTGTGACTTGTGTGGGTTGCATGAACTGTATTTGCAGTACTATTGTCTTCTAGTTGCAGAAATATACATCAATTTTTGCTCTCACTATTTACAGCTACCTACTAACGTTGTTTTCTTTGCATTTTATCCTTAAAAAAAATCTAAAATTATTAACTTACTTTTTCATATTTTTTTTTCTAACAAATTCAAATTTTTAATTTACTATTTTTATTAAAACACCCTATATAAAAAAATAATTTACCACCTCATAGATCTTGTCATAAATTCTCACATGTTATAGATGTATTTGAATTTGCTTGAAGATTAGGTAGATATAGATAAAATAAATGTTTGTGTCAATGCCATAACTTCAAATTTAAAATTATTAATACGCAAGGGTGTTAAAATAGATCGGTGCCTCAAATATGTTCTTTTTAGAGGAATTTTTTTAGTTAACTAAAGTTTTAAATCGGTACGATCTAATATATCTATTCGTCATGTTCTTTTTTTCTGCTCTTTTTAGCCGACATTAATATAAATTTTTGTAATTTTAAATTTTAAAGGTATAATGTTAGCCTTTTCTGCTCTCATTTTTTCTGCAAGATAGAAAAAGATTTTAAGTCCATGTCTTCAACAATGTCGTCTCATTCTTGTTGGACGGACTTAAACAGGATCTGGGTCTGCTTGTCATCCCTAATTATTGTATAAACAATGAAAAATATTGTGATTGTATTATTTAGTTATGTGTGTCATTCACAATTTGTTGGCCAAGTTCATCTAACAATTGACTATAGATAAACATGCTGGGGAGGGTACATCAGATCCTTGACTCATGCAGCATCCACAATCTCCTGCCAACATTTCGCTCAAAAGTTTGTTTCTTTTATTTACTTACAAAAATTAGGCATCTAGTCTTGGAGTAGACTAATGCATATAACTAATTTTACCATTTATTAGTGGAGTTTCAATTGAAGTGAGAGGGAAACTTTATATAAATTGACTAATCACAAAAATTATAGTTAAATATATTAATCTTGTGAAAGGATATTAAAAAAAATGATTTTTTGTTTAATTATTATTATAGGTTTAAAAAGCTAAGATGAAGTTAAAAAGTTAACTAGATCCACAAGATACTAACAACTTTCCCAACCAAAAAATCCAGTAGGCACGTGAATTCCAATCCAAATCCTGATTCTTCAAATATTGTTCTTAAACATTTTGAGATTTTTTTATGTCATAAAGTTAACTTTATGCAAACTTTTTTTCTTTTATGAATTGATTAATGAAGAAGCAAGTTGTAAGTTTTGCACATTCATCCTGTCATAAGCTGTTTATCCAAACATGGCCTAATATTCATGCCGGTGACATGTTAGTGACAGTAGAATCAAGATCAGACTAAGATATGCATTTTTTAATATCTCGAGTCATTATCTTGATCCAACCGTCACCAATGTACAGACTATGTTCAAATAATTTTTTATTATTTGCTATGTTGCACCGACACTTCTGATAAAAATGTCTTTGTTCGTGTTGGATGTTCCATTTATTTATTTTTTTCAAATTATTATTAATGCAGATGTATCAGTGTCAAAGTCACGTTCAGTATCCAGTATCTGTGTATCTGTCCATGCCTAATGCTATGAGATAAATTTGTGTTTGTTTTTGTAGAAACTCAAGAGGAAGCAGCAGTGGCATATGATATGGCAGCAATAGAGTATAGAGGAACAAATGCAGTGACAAATTTTGACATAAGCAACTATATTGACAAATTGAAGAAGAAGAACAAAAATGTCGAAGAAACAGAACAAACTCAGCCAGAAACAACAACAATAACGGAAATTGTTCCTAATAATTCCTCTGATTCTGAAGAAACCTCACAAGAACAAACACCAATAGCTACACCAGCGCCGCCACCACCGCCAGAAGAAAATCTACAACAAGCTGAACCTTGTCAGCAACAAGTTCAACAACAACAGCAGCAGAATGTTGGTCCAGTTGTTCAAGAACACACATTGGTTAATGTCATGGACATTTATCTTGACCAAGACCTACCATGGAGCTACATGTACAACGGGTTATTAGAGTTTCAAGACACAAACATGTCATTCAGCAATGACAAAGATTTAATTGATATATTTGACGGAACAGGCTTTGTGGAAGACATTGGTTTAATGTTCAACACAGAAGAGCCTTGTGTTGGCGAAACTGATATCAATATCAGTGAAGTTTTGGAGGGAATTGATTTATTAAATGGAAATGCTGAAAACATGGTTGTGGATAATAATGATAATAACAACATTAACAAGGAGAAGGAAATGTTGTCCTTAGAATCATCTTCTTCACCATCATCTTCAACAACTACAGTTTCTTTGTAACTAAATCT
Organism: Vicia faba; assembly: GCA_948472305.1. Classification (NCBI taxonomy): domain Eukaryota; kingdom Viridiplantae; phylum Streptophyta; class Magnoliopsida; order Fabales; family Fabaceae; genus Vicia; species Vicia faba. The sequence continues at coordinate 127,604,378 of OX451739.1, forward strand.
ATTTGAATTTCATGATGACAAGGTGGTGTTGGATGAAGATACATGGAGATTTATTGTTTGGTTTGCTTAGAAATTGTTGTGATTGGTGGTGGATGGTTGTGAAGATTGGGTGAATTGTGGAGAGGTTTTAGGTTTTCATTACTTGTCTTTCATTTTAGGCTTGGATTTTAGTGGACACCATAAAGGATCATAGACCAAAATTAAGTTTTTTTTTTCTCTTGGCAAACTAGTTTGTTCTTTTGTTTTTCTCCATTGGATAAGGGGATGGAGTAATGGAACAATTAAACATATATATCTTGTTTTTTAGAAATAATGGGCTAAGAATAAATACATTTTGATATCTTTAATTGTATTTGTTTTGACAATTTCTCATTGTACTCTTGTATATTCTCAAGTCCTTTGCAAAATTTCTAAAATGTCTTCTGTTTTTGGAGATGTATATCCGGACGCGACAAATCTCTATTTTAATTATAAGTTAATTTAGAGATGTATCTTCAAAGTCATTAAGGTATTTTCGGAGATACATTTTTGAATTCGCTTTTTTATTTAAATTAAAAAAAATAATTCAGAGATACATCTTCGAATTAGGTGAGGATATTTAAAGCTTGCGTCAGACTCTCCCTCTTCTTCATTTTTCATTTTTTAGAAACTCAAAACTTTCTCTCTACTTCACTCTACCCATTTCCAGTTCCCACTCAAGATCAAGTTTTGAAACAACATTTTGTATCTTGTCATTCCCAACTACTGCATTCAATATAAGATCATTTTACACCCTCATCAACATATTATTTTAGTAAGTTTCTCATTTAACTTATTTTGATTTTTGATTAATGTATTAACTCAAATAGGTTAGTTTTAATGCATTAGATAACATTAGCATTTGAAATAGATTATGTGTAAACTCTGTTAATATGATTTGGATGAGTTTGGATGACACTTAGATGGCTAGGGCAGTTGCAACAAAGTTTTTGTCATTGATGTTGAACGAAGCTTTTTTCAGAGATGTATCTCTGAAGTGTTATGTTTCAGATTTTTGGAGATACATCTCCAAACTATTTCCTTTCTCATATACTAACCTGTTTTCTTATGTTTTTTCAAGGGCTATGGCTGAAAACTCTAACCGCGTCGACAAGATGAGACACAACACTAACCGCGTCTGCTCATCACGAGAAGACTCTTCTATATGAGTAGGCTAGAGACATCTCCATAGGGAGGCATCAACCTCTAGGAGTCGACTATCATCGAGTCGGGATTTCAGAGTCATGCACACCATAATGAAGATGTCCCAGTTGCACCGCTGATCTCGGTTGTTAAAGATGCCCCACTTGAAGACCCTTTTTCAGGAGGGTCCACTAACACTTCTTTAATGATATACTTTGGAGACCATGCGGCTCTGTATATCTGGTACAGAGAGGTATATTTTTTAACGGTGCTATTTATTTTGTAACCAAATTCAACTCGACTGAGACTGTTATATTTTATTTTCAACAAGAATGTGAATGTCTGAAATCTGAGAACCATGCAAGAAAAATTCACAATCTTTATTAGCCTCCGGATACGTGGTTCTAAAATTCCCTTCAGAACTCTAGGCTTGCAGGTCTTTGTACTTCCGGATATAACACCATCAACCATGGCATGCAGGTTGCATTTGTTGAGAAATGGCATAGAGAATGCCATCTTTCAACCTCCTCATTAGCGAGATGACTATTACATTGGATGTTGTAGCTTGCCTCTTACACCTTCCCATTAGAGGAAGGTTGCTTGGTCATTCTAAGATCATCAGGGCTGAGGCAGTGAATATGATGGTGACTTATTTAGGAGTAGACCATGTGAAAGCCTTTGAGCAGTGTAGAAGCACCAAGGATGTACATGTCAAGTTTTCTTGGATTACGAATTTGTATGGTAACAAATTGGATATAGACAAACACCAGAACGCCGATGATATTTGGGTTGGGTACCATATGGAGTATGCCCTGAGGTGCTTCTTCATGTTTTTTTAGTTGACATGTTCATGTTTATGGACAAAAGTGCAAACTACGTGGATGTGGTTTACCTCATATATTTTATTAATTTGAAGTCCATTCATGAGTGAAATTGGGGGGATGCATGCTTGATTTACCTGTACTCAAATATGAGCGAAGATTGTAAATGGACGACAAAGAAAATGAAAGGCTCATACATCATGCTTACGGTAAATTTCAAATCCCACTATTAAGTTACAAACAACTTTTTTTTCACAATTGTTACTAATTTTTTTCTTATTCGGTTTCAAGGATGGAATCCTGTCCACTATCACCGCTTTCGCGGGTTTAAACATGCATCGTTGTATATCGAGGATTATCCATTTGCTTTCTAGTTTACCCTTAATAGAGGGAATGATGTTATCGTTTCATTCCGTGTGTATATTGATCGGACTCAACATGATGACGTCGTTTGTATGTCATATGCTACTCATCAGAAAAGAATTTCATTCGACCATATTTCATAGATGGTTGGCATGTGGGATTAATATTGTAATACCCCTTCTAAAATACCCCGAATAATATTAATTATATCAATGATTAAAGACATATTCCATCAGAGTTAACATGGAACAAGGGATGTCACAATTATGAAATAAATAAAACTTCCAATAAAACAGTAGTCATGCTACACTGAGGGTCATTATTCAAATAATTCAATCAAATTAAGACCATGTCTTACACAGCGGAAAAATACCATAACCAAAACGGAATAAACCAAAACATAATTATTCCCAATGAAATTCAAAGAAACAATTGAATAATAACTAATTCCTCAACTAAACGTTCCCAGTGTTACAACCTATCAGAGCACGACACTGACACGCGGACTTAAAGTAACATAGCTCTAGAGCCATCCTCACCAACTCCTGAGCTGCTAACTTTAATCTGAAATTGTTAAAGTAAGGGTGAGATTTCTCATAATTAACATGCATTATAAGCTTCTCAATCAACATTATATCACAAGCATATTATTTCACCCATTTTAGCATAAATTCAGTTTCAACACGCAGTTCCAATCATACAAAGTCATTATGCACAAATCAATAATCAACTAAAGAATTGTAACACTGGAAGACATCCTAACATGTTACAATTCCATGCAAACACAATGCATGTGGTACCAACACGTGACCAAGTCACCCAACACTGATCCATCATCAACCGGATACAGCAACCATCGATTCGTCCATAAACACCTGGACACGAATCCAGCCTAACCACCCATCATCACCCGGGTATCGGTTAATGGCAATACAAGTCAAATTCCACACAATGGGAATTAACTTCACCAAAACAATGCATATGCACGCACATCACTAGCATGCAACATCAAATCAGTCTATGAAATACATCAATTTATCATAACTGAACCAAAACCAAAAACATGATATCTCAACGATCATGCACACCATCATTAGCAACATAAACATGCCTTTCATTCACACAATACTAATACATCCATCCATCACATGTTCACTACTACATACACACCCTTGTGCATTAGCCAATAATCACTTATTCCGGGATTTGACTCATTTTCAAAATAATTTCAGGTTTTAGGAAATATTTTCATTTTATAAAATAGAGCATTAAATTTAAGAAATAACGTCCAAAACGGCACTCAAAATGGACTTACAGTTTGAAAGTTATGAATTTTCAAAGTTTAATATATTTCAAAAAGTTACAGCAGAACCCGGTTCCTACATATGCAGGAACCGGTTCCTGCGAAGTTCAAAAATCACGCTTCTGGAAAAATGTATGGGAACCCGTTTCCTACCTATACAGGAACCGGTTCCTACGTGCATTTTTGCCAGTTTTTATAAATTCACACAGTGGAACCCGGTTCCTCCCCACTGGGAACCGGTTCCCACGACCTGCAGAGTCAAATTCTGCACTTTTGACAGCATTTATTCATTCTAAACCAATTCCAAACATACCCATACGAATTGCAACATGAGAAACACCAAAACTCATCCATTTTACACCATTATAACATCAAACAACATTATTTCATCATTCTTTTTTATCATCTGACACCCTAATGGTTTTCAACCTACAATTCGATGCAATAGGGACAATTCTACGGAACCCTAGAATTCCAAACCGGGATTCCCTAACATACTATGATCCATACTATTGAATATCTAAACCGATAATACGAATTAACTAATCGAAATCACCCCTTACCTTGTGGGTTCTTCGAATTCTGACGCTTCCGGTTTTCTCCTTCTTTTTCCTCTTCTCAAATGCACGTATGATGAATATTCCAAAATAACTCTCTTTCTCTTCTTTTTCCTTTTAATACTCCTTTTATTATTCCAATAAAATAATTAAATTAGTAATTAGTAAGAGTAGAGTATTTTACCCCTCACACCCTCTAATCACTCTTCACACCACTAATACTTCTTTCCTTTAATTAATTAAATTAATTCCAATAATCCAAAAATACCAATAATTAAATTTCCAATTAAATTAATAATTAAAAATTCTAATTATTTAATAATCGGATTATTTGGGGTGTCACAAATATCATGTGCATGTATATATCCGAGTGGTGCATGCGATAATTTGGGTACGCGTAGATCATTTAGAGGTCCCCCCTCGAGGCTTCTCCTATCAGTATTTCCGCAGACATCTGGATGTCATTCTGGAAGATTTTGAGAGTTGTTTGGTACCACTGGAGTATCAGAGTCATGAAGCCACAACTCACTGGAGTTATGTTAAAGGTTACATGACTTAGTTCTATAACGTGTCACACCCTTACATGACACAAAATGCTCCTGGACGTCCACCTAGGCCTGCTCATGAGAAGATCCTGAAAAATGAGTAGGTCATAGATGACCATGTCGTTGATGTGTTGTCACACTGTCATAACATTATGCGGATGACAAGAGAGGACATCGAGTCTGGGCTGTTTGAGAGAGTTGGCGATGAAGTGGTTTCCCTAGCACGTTCTATTCTTACCGAGGCACGAAATGCCTTAGGTTACCGTAGGCAAATGAGGAGCCGAAGTGTTAGGATTAGGCATACTCATTAGACTATACTTTTGATTCTATTTTGATTATTTTTTATCAAATTGGAGAATAACTTTTGTACTATTATAATCTTTCTGATGTATGTTTCTATAATATTCGGTTTTATTAACACATTACTTGGTTTTATAATATATATTTTTATTAATCGTTGAAACAAATAACGTCAATATTAATCGAATCAAAATTAGTTTGGATTGAAAATACCACAATCTTAGTAAACTGATTCTGGAAAAAACACACAAACAATAATTCGGAGATACATCTCTGAATTTACTCCAAACATAATTTGAATATACATCTCCAAACTTATTTTTTAAGAAATTGGGTGACTGTTTGATTTGTAAGTACGAAGTGCGCCTAAGAGGGGGGGGGGGGGGGGGGTGAATTATGTACTTTAAAAAAATTCTGGTTTTAGTAATGATGGATATTATTTTTCTGGATTATGATGAGTTTATGAAAGAGTAAAGTGCAGAAAAATAAAGAGACACAAGCGATATATTCTGGTTCCCCTCACAGTCCGAGAGTACTCACGTCCCCTTTCAACATGAAAGAGATTTCCTTACTATGGCAAACTTAAACAAGAACTATCCAAAACTAAGAACAATCCTCTTGGAATTTCACTATGTCAACAATGAGAACAATCCTCTCAAAGTGACTTCACTTGTATCCAACAACCCTGGAAAAACAAGATTTATAAAACCACTTAAACTTATTTCCAACAATCCTGAAAAATAAGCAAGTATATAACAATATTTGATTTGAGTGAGTTTGAGTAGCAATGATCACTTTGAGTGATTTAATCAATGAATTGATCTTATTTTCCAATGATAATAGTATACAATGACTCAAGATATATAATGCTCAAAGTTTTCTGGTTAACAATATGTGAAAGTGTGCAGAAAACTTGTGTATGAAAATGTATAACAGCTTGAGTTTGTTTTTTGAAAATTCAGAAAATATAATTGGAAGAGGTGTTGAAATGATTTTGAAAATGATTATTTATATGTTCATAGCACCTTTTTGAAATAGCTTAAAGTTATAGAGATGAATCATGAACGATTTCCAAGATTGAGTGAAAGGTTTCCATGAAATAGTGTTATGAACAGGCATGTGCAAAGCTGCTGTTTTTCAAAATCGTGCAGCATGCAATCGATTACACCCTTTGTGTAAATCGATTGCATGGGGTTTCAACAGCTAGAATTTCAAATATTTTGAGTGTGCAATCGATTGCACAAGAGTGTAAATCGATTGCATGTGAAGTCAGTAACAAAAATTGATTGAGTGTAATTGATTGCATAAACTTACAAATCGATTACACTTAGAAACAGTAGCAAAAGATTTGAAAAATTGAAGCATGCAATCGATTGCACTAATATGCAAATCGATTGCACTCAAGTAAAAAAATGATTTTTAGCTTTAGAAAAACTTGAGTAAAGATTTGGACAATATAAAATATTTCTTTTGACCATTGAGCATCTATGTCTTAAGTTCAAAGTAAGTATTATCATTATACCTTGAAATTTTGCTAAGTGCTTGAACTGAAGACTTTATCCACATATGCTTTTAGTTGGATCAAAAATCTTTGTCTTCTTTGTCAATCATGGTTTGTCTTCATCAAAACAAAAGTGTATTTGAGAAGCTTGCTTTTACATTCTCCCCCTTTTTGATGATGACAAACAATCTTGCTTGATGCGTTGTAATTTCCGGAAAGAAGCTTCTCCCTCTAAGATGTATAACTCCCCTTTTGTATGAGAAAGTTGGAATCCTTTGAATTTGTTCATCTTGGTTGAAGAGTACCTTAAAAATTTAAGACAAAGAAATATACAAGCATAAAGTATAACATCCTTTTCCCTCTTTGACATTATCAAAAAGAAGGGAAAGATGCATAAAGAATAGACAAAATACATATAATAATATTGAAAGCTTAACCATAGCCATATTGCTTCATGATACTTTTTCGCATCCTTTGATAAATGCACATAGTAGTTGTCTTCATCAAAAAATGATATTGAAGATGCTTGACTTTTTTAGAAAGAATGAGAAACTCTTATGTGAATGATCCCCCTATCTTTGATAACTCCCTCTTGATCAAAGTTCTCCCTTGAATCATAGAGAATTTGCATCTTTCTTTGGGCTGCAATAGTTAGAGACAAGCATACATACATATATATATATATATATATATATATATATATATATATATATATATATATATATATATATATATATATATATATATATATATATATATATATATATATATATATATATATATATATATATATATATATATATATATATATATATATATATATATATATATATATATATATATATATATATATATATAAGAGTGCGCCTAAGAGGCGGGTGAATTAGGTACTTTAAAAGTTTCTGGTTTTAGTGATGATGGATATTATTTTTCTGGTTTAGTGGATGAGTTTACAAATGTGTTTCTTTCTTTTCTGGTTTATGACTAGTGATGAAAGCGGTAAATGCGGAAAAGTAAAGAACACAAAGATGTATCCTGGTTCCTTCATGAGTTTCTACCAAGGTATCCCATATTTCTTTCGCCGTTTTGTATGCCGAGACACAGAAGAATTCATCCATGCTAAGTGCACCTTGAAGAAGATTGATTGCCTTTTTATCATAGAAGACCCTTTTCTTATCATCTTCATCCCATGCATCTTTAGGCTTTGATGAGCCAGCACCATTGATCACCGTTATAGGAATAAATGGACCATTCTCGACGGTATCCCATATTTCTTCTCCTCGTGCTTCAAGATGTGCCTTCATGCATATTTTCCAGAAGTCAAAATATTCACCACAAAATAGAGGAGGCTTATTGTTACTACCACCATCACTGAAAACGGGATTTTGATTTGCGGAAGCCATTTTGGATCTTTTAGGAACAGATTACCTATAACCTGCTCTGATACCAATTGTAAGTACGAAGTTCTCCTAAGAGGGGGCGGGGGTGAATTAGGTACTTTAAAAAATTCTGGTTTTAGTGATGATGGATATTATTTTTCTGGATTATGGTGAGTTTATGAAAGAATAAAGTGCAAAAAAATAAAGAGATACAAGTGATATGTCCTGGTCCCCCTTACAGTCCGAGAGTACTCCAGTCCCCTTTCAACATGAAAGAGATTCCTTACTGTGGCAAACTTAAACAAGAAATATCCAAAACCAAGAACAATTCTCTTGGACCAAGAACAATCCTCTTGGAATTTCACTATGTCAAAAATGAGAACAATCCTCTCAAAGTGACTTCACTTGTATCCAACAATCCTGGAAAAACAAGATTTATAAAACCACTTAAACTTATTTCCAACAATCTTGAAAAATAAGCAAGTATATAGCAATATTTGATTTGAGTGAGTTTGAGTAGCAATGATCACTTTGAGTGATTTAATCAATAAATTGATCTTCTATTCCAATGATAATAGTATACAATGACTCAAGATATATAATGCTCAAAGTTTTCTGGTTAACAATATGTGAAAGTGTGCAGAAAACTTGTGTATGAAAATGTATAACAGTTTGAGTTTGTTTTTTGAAAATTCAGAAAATATAATTGGAAGAGGTGTTGAAATGATTTTGAAAATGAGTATTTATATGTTCATAGCACCTTTTTGAAACAACATAAAGTTCTGGAGATGAATCATGAACAATTGCCAAGATTGAGTGAAAGGTTTCCATGAAATGATGTTATGAACAAGCATGTGCAAAGCTGCTGTTTTTCAAAATCGTGCAGCATGCAATTGATTGCACCCTTTGTGTAAATTGATTGCACGGGGTTTTAATAGCTACAATTTCAAATATTTTGAATGTGCAATCGATTGCACAAGAGTGTAAATCGATTGTATGTGAAGTCAGTAGCAAAAATTGATTGAGTGCAATCGATTGCATAAACATGCAAATCGATTACACTTAGAAACAGTAGCAAAAGATTTGGAAAATTGAAGCATGCAATCGATTGCACTAATATGCAAATCGATTGCACTCAAGTAAAAAAAATGATTTTTAGCTTTAGAAAAACTTGAGTAAAGATTTGGACAATATAAAATATTTCTTTTAACCATTGAGCATCTATGTCTTAAGTTCAAAGTAAGTATTATCATTATACCTTGAAACTTTGCTAAGTGCTTGAACTGAAGACTTTATCCATAGATGCTTTTAGCTGGATCAAAAATCTTTGCCTTATTTGTCAATCATGATTTGTCTTCATTAAAATAAAAGTGCATTTGAGAAGCTTCCTTTTACATGATTTACTAAGGACGAAAGATAACTTGGGAGATATATATGTGAATTTAGTCTTAGGTAAATTTGAGATGCATCTCCGAATTAAATTTAGACAAAAATGATATTAGTGTGTTTGGAGACGTATCTCCAAATTCACTTGAAGATATTTTGAGATTTTCAGAAATGCGTCCCATTATACAAGAGTGCAATGCGAAATTATCTTTATTTTTGAAGTCATATTACTCTTGATGTATTTGTTTTTTTTAATCTTACCCTTTCAATCTTAAGGAGGTTGGTTTTAAGAAATTTCAAATGACCTTTATATATAAGTTACTTAAAAATAAAAATATAAAGAATTAGTTTTGGGTTATTTTTTTTATAAATGTTTAGCTTATAATTTGAAAATTTTAAAATATATGATGGTTAAATTTATTCTTAAAAAGTCATGTTAAATTTTATGGGAATAAAGATTCCAACTTGATGAGAATAAAATTACGACAACTACACAAGTTATTGGAGATTATTTCGTAACTTTTATATTGAAGAATCATTTCTTCCAACCTTTTTAACAAACATGTATATAACAATTTTATAAACATTTATTTTCCGCGGTGTATTTTATATAATTGAAACTATCATTCATATAATTGAAACTGCACATGGCAATAGAGCGGGGCGTGTATGATTTTTACCTTTCACCCATCCAAACTCAAATTTTGATAAATCTCCATTTCTCATATCTCTCAAAATTTTGATAAATCTCCATTTCTCGTATCTCTCATTATGGTTCTTCTCAGGGATGAAGAATTAAATTCCAAACTCATTTCAAATGAGTCCGTATATCTCTGCTCCACTCCACCTCAATAATATAATATTTTTTTAATAAAAATACATTTTTTTCTTAATATCAAATTACATTACAAATAAAAAAGTTGGAGGGAAATAATTTACTGGCGTAAAAGGGAAAGGTCTTTGATGAAATTAAAGGGGATAGTGCCCAAATTAAGCTTGTTCACCTAAGATGTCTTGAGTATAGAAGATTGCACAAAACGTACAAAGCAAGGTGGTCGGTCAAAGAGTTAGTTAGGATTAAGTCCAAAATCAACAACTTGTCTCATGTAATATACGTGGTTTCTGAGATGTCTTAGAAGAAACAATTGAGGAGTATGAGTAGAGGGAAAATTATTCCTTCCATAATTGAGGGATGACTTGGTCTCATCTGCTCTAAATTTCTAGGGAGGAATGAGAAATTGTCTTATAACTTTCTAGCCTAGGTCAGATGATCTTCTATAAGTATATTTGTCCTGGAATCGAGAGGGGATCACAAATTTTCACCTGACCCACACTAAGAGAAAGTTTTGAACGCTCGTTGTGTGAGTAGTGTTGGAGAAAGTTTCACCCTGACTCTTATATTAAAGAATAAATATACATTTAGGATGTTACGCAACATGATTTACATGTTTTTCAATTAATTTAAAATACTTGCAGCGGAATTTTAATTAAATCACATAAAATTCTATTATCTCGTCAATTGAAGTATTTAATGAAGTTAACAAAACTCAAACATCAACTTAACAAAATCAAACGATCGACCTGTATCCGAGTGTTATATATCAGAGTAACAAAACTAAAAATACGCAGAAAGATAAACATATGAAGTAAGTCTCTATGCCTTCTTCCAACTTACAACAACAGCTGCTCTTGTCCCTGAGTATTTGTACACATCGTACGTCAACACACAAACAAAACAACAAAAGGGTATTTCTCCAAAAAAACAATCAAAGGGGTGAGAATACACTCAAATATATTAGTGGTGCAAAAGATCAGAAAGGGTAGCATAAGAACAACAACAAATATCAAGTAGATAATTTATTCACACAACAACCAACAATTCATAATGTGAATATGTATGAAATGTGACGACATATGACTCTATAAGCATGTGGTACCAATATGGATATCAGAGTTATGTTACTGACATTGTCCACTCACTGACGGTCCCTCTTCAAACCAGGTCCCTCTTCAAACCCGAAACTCGTCAATGTTCCCGTCTTCAAAGTCAGCACCTTGTAACGTCACAATAACAACACATATGATGAAATGATAATGCAACAACAACATTTATGGTGCAAAACTCACCAATGCCCCCCCTTCAAACCATAATATATCAATGACTCACCCTTTCATGGACTCTTCTCCATGAAAATAAACATCAAATATCATCATAAAATAATTAACAACACAACACCAACATACCACACTTGTCCATATAAACCTAAAATACCAAGAAGTTAAATACAATAACCAGGAATAATACACGTTTATTCCCAACAATAATAATAAATATTTTGATCATTAACAATCACCATACAACATTTAAATAAGTCGAATACATGCGAAAAATGGATCCGAAATTGAACTTGCAACGCAAAACCGTCCCATGCAGATCGTGACGACCCACTCGTCGGCTGAGTGACGACCATCACCTAGCTCGTCATGCAGCCCATCACCATCTGGAGACCATTATGACCTCCTAGTTGGCATGCTTACGAAATTCAGCTCATTATAACGCATGATGGGCTGGTCGTCACGCCCGTGATGGTAACGCCCGATAATTTAATTAATTATTTAATTAAATTATTTTTAGGTTATTGGTTGAAGTTGTAAGATGTTGAGAATTGTTGGTATAAGTTGTTAGATTATTATTAATTAATTAATTAGTTGATTAATAATAATAATAATGTTGAAATTAATGGAATAATATAAGATTAAGTTATTGGGCTTATTTATATGGTGGTATGTAGTAAGTGGGGATGAGTAAGTTAGGCCCAAGCGTGATTACTGAAATAAGGTTAAGCTGATATGAGAAAATAGGTTTTGTCAAGTAGAAGAGGAATAAGGATTGGAAGAGAGAAAGAGAACGTAGAAGTTGAAGAGCAAAGGGAAGAGAGGCAAAGCTAGGTTCGATCGAAGAATTGTAGAGCAGTCTCCAATCCAAGGTAAGGTTGGGGTTCTGACACTATATTTGGGTATATGATGAATAGCATGTGGGAATCGGGTCGTGTAAAACTGTTACTGTGCGTGTATATTTGTTGTGGTTACTTCGGAAATTGCTGATATTGTCTTACTGTCAATGAATTTGTTATGGAAAAAGTATCCTATGTTGATGTTTCTATAGGGATTATGTTGTTGTGATCATATGTTACATTGGTCTGTTAGTTGAGAAACTATTAATCAAAGAGAATTATGTGTTTAAATCAGTAAGCCTATGAAGAAACTGCGTGAGAAACTCTGTGCCGAGGGGCACACGAGCATGCCGATCGACATGGTTTGGAGAGGAGTGTGTCGAGCGACACAACTCCATGGCGAGCGGCACGACCTTTTAGCTTTTTGTCGAGGGGCACCCTAGGCGTGACGAGGGGCACGTCCCTAAAACTCTATTTTTCAGTTGTTCTGTCTGTCTGTTCCTGGATTTGTTACTTTATCAGTTCTAACTATTAGTAAATAGTAAATGTGTATTAGTAGCAAGTTTAATTAAATAGTAGAGTTAAGGGTAATAAATAAAAGAATCAGTAAGTAATAGCAGAGACTATTTGTTAGTTACCAAAGTAATCAAGTTGTAGCTTAGCATATGTAGCAGGTAGGATTAATAGATGACATAGTCAAATTGTTTAGCAGGGACAATTATTAAGTTGTTGTGATTATGTTGTTATTAATTGCGAAGTTGCAGGTAGTGATGAACTTTGTTGTGTTGCCTGTATTGATTAGCTAAAACCAAGTTGTAGGCTATTAACATTAAAATAGTAGCAGAGATAATTCATGGTAGTAGGAGATAATTCATAGTAGTAAGATGTAATTGCAGGAACCTTATCGGAAAACTATTAACAGTATAATAGCATAGTACATGTGGCAGGATAAATTGACAGTAGGAATTAATTGTGAAATAGTGGCAGGAAGTTATTAGCAATAAAACAATAGTAGAGAGTTAATTAGTAATACTAGAAGTAGTAGAATTTGTTGATAGTCGTACTAGCTTATATACTAGTTGCAGCAGGTTAATATTAGAGGAACCGTCGCAGAACGTATAATATCCGAGTATAGATGTATAGCTGAACAATTATGCAGTGTTATTGCAACGGGTTCTGATTGTATTTGTGAATTTTACTATGTTGTTGTAATGTCAATATTTTTGACGATGTGAAGTTGCAGGATATACCAATGTTGTTAAAATGCCTCCAATTCTTGGCAAATATTATGTTGCAGGCTTATGGCCAACGTTGATTTATATTGAGTTGATGTTGAATTTGTTGTTGATGTTATAGGCTTAGAGCTAACGTTGATTTATATTGAGTTGTTGTTTATTGTTCTTGTTGCTACATTCATGTTGTGGCGCATACATCGTATATCAAGTTGGAGCTGATGCTCGTTAAGTTGGCCTGGATTGGCAAAATATTAAGTTGAAGGCTTATGCCTTGTTGATGCCTCTATTAAATGGCAGATTATTAAGTTAGGAGTTTTGCTCCGTTGGTACCACATGCATTTGCATCGTAACAAGTCACATTTTATGTTGTATCTTAAGTTGTTATGATGATGAATTAGTTGTGTTGAATGTTGTTAAAAATCCGTGAAGTGGTGATTGTTATATGAACTGATTCTAACATATTATTTACCATACATTATATTATATTGTTTGATATCTCACCCCTTCTGTTTGAATGTTACCCCTATGTTGGTAACGTGCAGGTAATCCAGAACGAAGGATTGTTTACCTTCAGTAGTTTGAGTCGGCATCGCCGCTCTGATACGTAAAACTCGGTGGGATGAATGCTTGTTACTTTATTGTTTATTTTACTTCTGTTGCTAATTTTTAAGTTGATTTCGTTAAGTACTTTGTTGTTTCTAAAGTTATTTTCAGTTGGACAAAGATGTTATGTCATTTGAGTTGAAAATTGTGATTACGCTGCTTAAGTAATAAAGTTGTTTAGTTTTAAAGACTAAACTTATTGTTATTTATTCATCCGATGATTTAAGTGTTATGTATCTGTTTTATATGCGATTAAATAACGTTGTTATAAGTTGAAAGTGTAGCATCCTATTTATATATCGAAACTTTATAACTTTGATTTTATTAATAATCGTCGGGTAGAAATGGAGTGTTACAACCGTCCCTCTGTCCCATAACTCATGACATGCATTTCGCGCATCAGGGCTCATTTGGTGCTCCAATTTCAACCCCAACATCCCAATTCGATCAGAAAAATATAGATACATGATATATATTATCTAAACAGCATCTATCAATCAACTAACACATTAAACTCATCACTTTTCATAGTTTTCAATGTTAGGTTCAAGACTCTAAAACATAACCATGGCAACACAAAAAATTTAGAACTCATATCAACACATGTATAAGAATTAGCATATAATAGTTCACAAAATTATACATTAACATGGTAATTAGCATGAATTTCACATATTCATAATCAAGAACTCATAACATATAACAGTGAAGAGTTCAACTTAGATGAGGGCGAGGATCCCTCTCTACCATTCATACAATATACATCTATAGTAGAGTAATCTTCCCCTTACTTGAATTTCTAATAATGCTTCAATCCCAAGCTATGGTTGTTTCTTTCCTATGCCTTGATCTTCCTATTGCCTCAATAGTATCATTGGAATGGCTCATCTCCCTATTCCTATTTATTTTTCCCTAAATTATTATTTCCTTTTTTACACTCTTACCCCTCCACTCTTCCACTTCCCCTTATTTTTTAATAATTCTTAACTCGGCCCCATTACCTTTATTTCCTTATTTTTCTATTATTTAATTATTATTCTATTAAATAAATCAAAAAAATTATATTAAATCCCAATAAATCACATTAAATCGCATTACACATAATATGACTAAAATAAATAATTAAATCACCCAATTAATCAATAAAAAATAATTTTAACTCGCTTAAAATAGAAATATGAGAAATAGGGTGTTATAACTCTCTCTCTCTCTCTCACTTACATAATTTTTGCCCTCGAAAATTACCTAGAGGAAACATAGTCGGGTACGACTCCCTCATCTGGATCTCCAGCTCCCACACCATGCTTCCACCAGGTCCTCCCCACACCACCTCCACCAACGTAATCTCTTTTCCTCTCAAGTGTTTCACCTCCCGGTCCTCTACTCTCAAGGGAGATGCCTCAACAATCAAGTTTTCTCTAACTTGCACATATCCACTTGAATCACAAGAGACGAATGATAAGTGGTTTTCGCATCCCTTTAATATTTAGTTTCTCTTTGTTATTCATTGTTTTTATCCGTTTTTACTCGTTTTATGCTTTGATATTGCTCTCTCTTTTTTTCAGGCCCTAACATTCTTTCTGGCAGAAAAGAGGATCAAATCGGACAAAACATAAAGAAAATACGAAAAGTCAGAATTTCCCCATTCAAAGACCAAGGGGCTGTTACGGCCACCCGTAATACCCATTACGTGTCGTAACATCATGCTTCCCAGAAGCCTCTCTAATTGCATGACCAGGTCAGATTTCCAAAGGCCTGTTATTGCCACCCTTACTACTTTAGTTTTGAAAAATGAAGTAGATAGGTTGTTCAATAATATTGGTTTGCTTAATTTCGTTCAAAGGGATACTCCCACATATCAGCGTATTACCCTTGAGTTCCTGAGCACTTTAAAATTCAAGCTTAAGAAAAAGTGGGAAAAGGGTTTGAAATATTATTTTGGCACACTTTATTTTCGGTTATTTGATTAGGATCATGAGTTAAGTGTTGAGGAATTGGGGGGAATTCTTAGGCTCCCCGCCTATGGCCCAGAGATGTCCCCCAGGGGTTTGACTTCACTAATTTCTAGGTTGTCATCTCAGGGTGCCATGATTACACTGCTGCTAGTGCAAAAGCATATAGAATCCAAAATACGATTTTCAGGTACGTTCAAAAAGTCTTAGCTTAAAACTTGCTTGGCCGAGGCGATAGCATAGGAGTTGCCTCCCAAACAAAGCTTTTCTTTATAAATTATATGGTTAAAAATGAGCTTATCAATGCCGCCACTTTTGCTGCTTATTATTTGGGTAGAGTTGTACGTACCACATCTGGTGGTATCTCGATAGGAGGAATGGTCACCCTTAACGTCGAACACCTCGGCCTTGAGTTTAACCTTGAGCACGACTGCATGGTTGAAGGAAAAACAAAGGTAGACACGGAATCCTTCATTCACCAAGGCATGATCCATTGGGAAGTGAACACCTAATCGGTGATGTTAAATAACATCGTCGTAATTAACTTACCCAATCCAATAAAACACGGGTTGATATTAATAGAAATTAGTTGTATACGACGATCATTAATTCTTCGGATAATTCATCCAATGAGGAGGACGACCCCAATATTTATAACATTCTTGTAGGTACACATCCTGTCCAACCTATTTTCATTGATGCTGACACATCAACAACAAATCAAGATAGGTGGGATTGGGTCCAGAATAAAATCTGGGACATGAGAGGCAAACAGGTCCGATAAGGCACAATTCTGGACAATGCAAGAAATGATGTAGCGGATGATGTTGCATTACCCACCACCACCACCTCCTCAATGAGGTTCTCTGTGAGTTTCCCTCCTTCTCTTTAGCTAAAACATTGGGGACAATGTTTAGTTGAAGTTTGAGGGGGCTTTACCTTTTTTTTCTCTCGTTTTTTATTTTTGTTAGTTTATTTGCTTTCTGTTAGTTGCTTATGTTTTTTTATTTCCATAAGACCACTTTGTGAAGTTTTTCCCATACTATGACCGAAAGATTTTTTTTGCAAAAGAGTTTTGATTATGAAGCAACTGGGAATAGTATATAGAGTTACAGGGATGAAAGGTTGAGGTTAGGGAAAGCCGGAAAAATTTGACAAAAAGGGGTTTTGCTTGAACACCCTAGGTTCCCCAAAGTGAGGTACGAGTTTAACATGTAGATTTGTACCATAATACTTGGACCCTAAGAAGTACTCCCCAATTAGTTTATCTTGACAGTCTGGCATGATTTAGATTCACATGCACGTATGGTTGATTGAGAAACAAAAGTTGAAATACCAAAACGATGAAAAAGGCGGTAAAAGACAGCCGAAAAGTGGTTAAACCCCAGTGTCGTCCTAATAAGGGAAATATATAAACTGAAAAGTGTTTAAAATTTCTTCAACAGCAAAAATATGAAGAGGCGGTAAAAGGAAACTGAAAAGTGGTTGAACCCCAATGTCATCCTAACAAGGACAATATATAAACTAAAAGTTTTGAAAATTTCATCGGTGGATATTTAGTGATTAAAAGAAAAATTCTCGATCAACCTTGTGCGTGTGATGATTATCAAAATTCTTATTGCCTTAATTTGATTGTCCGAATGAAAAGGGAGAAAAATCGGAAATGAGACTTAAGTACAAAGCATAGTTAAAAAGGTATCCAAATAGGGAAGCTTAGGTCCGTGGTCCCACTGCGGTTTGTGTTCTTATAAAAACTCTTGGAGTTGAAGGAGTACCGGAAGAACTACCCCTTAGCCTTTTTGAACAAAGACTCACATATTAGTACCGGTTTGTTTCATCTTTTTTGAGCTCTTTCATTCAATGTTTTTCTTGGTCCAAAAACCTGTTTTGCAAGCTATGTTGCTTGAGGACAAGAAACAGTTTAAGTTTGGGGAGTTTGATAAGTGGTTTTTACATCACTTTTATCTTTAGTGTCTCTTTGTTATTTCGTTGTTTTTATCCATTTTTCCTCGTTTTATGCTTTTGTATTGCTCTTTTATTTCTTTCAGGCCCTAACATTCATTATGTAAGTAAAGAGGATCAAATCGGACGAAACATGAAGAAAATACGAAAAGTCAGAATTTCCTCATTCAAAGACCAGGGGCTGTTACGGCCACCCGTAATAACCATTACGGGCCGTAATAACATGCTTCCCAGGAGCCTCTCCAAATGCACGACCAAGCCAGATTTCTATAGGCCTATTATGGCCATCCGTAACAGCTATTACGGGCTGATAGGAAAATAGCATGTGTACTATTTTGCCTATGCGGTAATAAAGAGGAAATTCCCCGAAAGTCGATCTCAAGGACCGCGTACAAATATCGAGTTTGAATTATTGCTCAATCAAACAAAAACTAGTGTTTGGATTTGTTTTGTGGAATTATGAAAAATAATTGCGAATAAAGTAAATGAATGTGGTGAAGAGTTTTGATATGTATGAGTAACGTGCTAGGGAAGGCGTGTGATTCATTCCTGTAACAACTATGAATTATCATTGCAACAACATATTTTAAACAATAAATTACTGGTTCTTAAGGGTGTTTACTCTTAACTCCTTACTGAGCAAACATTTAATCATTCCTCCTAAGCCCTATGTCCATAGAAACTTATCGATAAAATTAAGCATTAATTATTCAAGAATACTCCAATTCCTATAGGGTATCCCTAGTCCTAGGTGATATCTACTATATAATACTCTCATAAACACATTATCAATGGAGGTCTATCCTAATTGCTAATCTTGATCAATCCCAATTTATCCAAAAGATAAAGCATTAGAAACATCATGAGAATAAATTTACTGAAGAAAAATAACATTGTCATTGCAATAATAGACTCAAATTCATTACACATTTGAATCAGGGACACCCACTAGCATTGGGGGGGATTTAGTTACTCATAAAAATAAAGAAAAACATGATAAAGAGTGTTGTCATTACAGATATTGGATAGAAAATAGGTCTTCAATTTCCAAAACTCGTGAAATTCTCGATTCCAAGCATAAATTTGAGTTCTTCAACCTTCAACAATGTTTTTTGCCGTAAAAAATCGTCCAACCCTTGAGAAATTACGCTCATGGTTTTTATAAACGTGCACTGGGCTATTCAGCAATTTTTAGGCCTTCATACGCGTATGGCTTTGAGCGGCATAAACAACATACACGGATGGTATGCACCAGACTACCTGCAAGCACCCATTCGCGTATGGGCAAAAGCTTGTTTTTTTCATCTTTCTGGTGATTTGCATATGAGACGTGTATGGGAAGTCTTGTCTATTTTTCTTTGTTTTATTCATCTGCTCTACTGCTCTGGTCTGTTCCGTGATTGAACTTGTGTTCAACCAACACGATACCAAAAGCGTAAAAATAGCCAAAAATAGGCCAAAACTATGAAAAACATTAATCAAACAGAAACTGACTCAAACGACCACTAACTAAGAACAAAGAGTTACAATATTCATATATTTTTGAAGAATAAGAGACAACAATTATAGCACAAATGGTGACTGATCACAGCCCCAAACTTATATTGTTGCTTGTCCTCAAGCAATGTTAAGGATATCAGACAACTCATAACACCCCCAAAATAATGAAATTTTATGCTTACCACAATACTTTTGAGATCTTTTGCGACTCGCTCTTGCTTTTACCTTCAGATTCCTCTTTGTTCCATATTTGAGTATTATGTTGCACTTTCACATAGCAGTACTGTTTCACCTTTCAACTTATGTCACACTCTCACCAAGCCTCTTGGGGTTAAAGTGTTTTCCACTCAAAATTTCAAAGTATGCAATATCAAATCATAAGTTTGAATAGATTCTCCCTTCATCTCAACATGCATAACACACACACACACACACACACACACACACACACTTTTTGAGGTCTTTTAGGTTGTAATGGGGCTAGGGTTAAGGTGGTATATGAAAAGGGAAAAACAGGGTTTTTGGTTCAGAGTGAGTGTTATCGTTCTTTTACCGTGTCCCTTCCAAACTATCTTTGTTTAAACAACATTGTCACACAAGAGCTCCACTATTCAGTATTTGGAGTATACCGAGTCTTTTTCTTTTGGCGAGTGCTCTTCTTTGTGAAATCACAATTTTTTTATCCCTTTTTTTCTTCTTTTTTATTTCTTTGGTATTTTCCTTTTTTTTGCATTCACCTTGTTTTGATTCTTTCTGTGTGGCTACCCTAAACTTAAAGGTTGCATTCCAACAACAACCCCAAACTTATAATCAAACACGGGTCTAAAATAACAACAATCACTCTGAACAGGGTATGGAAGTGTTTATGCCATAAGTTAAAATTATGAGGTAAAACACAAAGAATAGGATACATTCTCAAATGGGGTGAACAAAGGATAATAATTTAAAAGGAATGGGTTGAAAGGATTAGGGTTACAACAAACAACATGCCTCAGTATATGTAATTATGCAGTGATCTCAAGAAAAGAATTTATACAAACTCTGAGTGATAGAGACATACCTGAGCTATTTCTCATGATGAATTCAGTGTTTGGCTTTTTCTATTCTCACCATGTTTGGTAAAGCTGACAAGATTCACAGTACCTCAAGTGTGGTGCAGCTTCCTTCTTAGTTTGGGATACACAATAGTCCTCGAATAATAGAGCTCAAGCAAGTGGCGTCCAATCACCTTCATAAGTATCAACATTGGGGGGGGGGATCTAGAAGCATCACATTTTCAGAAACAAGCAACAAATTGTCGCGTGACTCTTTTCATTAACTATTGCTAGCATTCATCACTTATTCACAAAATAAAACCATAGTCTGTAACACTTGAAACAAACTGCATTAAGCATTCAAAACCCTAAAATAGGTGATTACATATAGATAAATAAAACAAAAACAACAAGATAAATTGAAAACCCTAAACATACTCAACTAAAAGATAAAATCAAAAATAAAAAACAAAATACAATTGCACGCTAAGATACGTGATCATCCCCGCATGTGTCTGGCATATCAATATCATCAAAGTCGATCTCAACATCACCCTGACATAAAGCAGTGAAAGGATTCAATGCTCCCTCCTGACACTGATGAGGCTCCTGCTGTTAAGGATCCTGCTACTGAGGGGTTGGTTGCAACACTGGTCTTCCAATTTGAAACGGGGACTGAAAGCCAGAGTACTGATAGCGACCATAGTGAGGAGCTGGTGCAGGTTCTAAGAAGTAATCTCTGAAGTGTTGAGCCTCCTCCCAGGTTTGTGTCTGATGTGTCAGAAATAGTCTAGGCAATCCCGACTGCATATAGTAATCCTTTATAAAACAAAACACATCCATCTTGTCAAAGTGCCCCTGGGAGTCCTCATCGGGATGATTAGGCTCCTCTCTGGGAACCTGGTATGACTCATCCTGCCTCGGAGGCCTACTCGATCTTGCCCCATATGATCTTGGCTACCTAGTAGATCTCTCTACAGGCTGATCTCCCATCATTGTGTTCCCTTTCAGCCAACCGCGATCCAATGAATGTTCCAATCTCACCACCATCCATTAGTCTATAATGGGAACCCCTGCTTTGTTACACAACATCCAGATCACCGTAGCATGCCCTAAATATTTCTTTAGTGACTGGGCTATGTAATCCATGTCATAAGTAATAATCCTCCCAATGTTGAGAGTTTGCTTTGAGAGGAAGATGTACAACATGAGAGCTCTTTCCACAATAAGATCTGACCCACTTCGATTTGTATCCAACATGTGGTGCAGGAAGAATGCACACGCTTTCGGAATGGAGGCCATGTCGACAACCAACATCTTTAAAGGAGATATTTTAGTTGTGGGTTGCCAGTCCTTGACTAGCTGAGCCAGAAGTGTCTGAATCTCATCATACAACCATTGTTCCTTATTTGATAACTTCATTGTGTGATATTGACAACTTAACTCAAGAAATTTGACTTTAGAATCCTATTGATCTTTTGGCAATTGAAACAGATTTTTTTCGCGGACCCATAGCACTAACTAAACATTAGGTTCAACACTAGTTGTTGCACTCTCCTATGGGCTCCTGAATGCATTGGCATAAAATTCGAACACCAGGTCACCTGCTATAGAACGAATCTTGTTGTTTAAGTGAGAGAGCTTGTGCTTTTCGAGCAATTCATAAACCTCCAGAAGTTGATCATGTTCTAGTTTCCATGCCCTTTCTTCAATAATAAACGTGCCTTGGATACTTTTGAATCTTTCTTGGTTGAGTGCAGATCTGAATCTGCTGGAATCGTATGATTCTAAGGCCTTTTTTTGTGGTGATGAGATGCGAGTGAAGTGATATTGTGATCTGCACAGATTTAGCGACGAAAATATAGAGCAAAACAGCGTAATACGAAACTTTCGCATACAGGAAAATAGGGGAAATGACTGGAAAATTGAGAAAACAAATTATAAATAAGTGACTGAAATAAGCATACGCGTATCGTACACGTTTCAGAAAGAATACGGGTATCATACGCGTATAGACAGAGGAATTTTTCATTTCAAATTTTCCAGATGGCGTATGACACGCGTAAGGCCAAAAGTTACTGTTGCGATACGTATATCATACGCGTATGACCATAAGGTTTTTCAACAGTCAACCTCTTAGGTATAATATGCCCTGCATATACCATTCAATACGTGTATCATATGCGTATAGCCTAGCTTACGTGTATGGCCTGCTTATGATACATATTTGATACACATTTAAGCAAAAGGTCCATTTTTTGCAGCCTCGCGTATGACATGGTCCATATGCGTATGGGCAGAACATGACCTTTTTAAAAAAAATATGTTATTTTTTTCATGTTTTGCCTTCTTGACCCGATTGTAACACGACATGACTCAATTTAAAAGACTAAAACAACATTACAAATTAAAATATTGTTACCTTCCTTGGGTTTCCTCTCAAGAAGCACTTTGATTTACGTCACATGGCTCAACGGATCTTTTAGCTATCATTCTAGTCTCACATCCTCTACCAGGCCAATTCCTTACCCCTGGTAGTATGATTTCAACCTCTGTCAGTTAACTTTGAAAGTGTCCCCATTATTCTTATTTCTCAGTTCTATTCCTCCATGGGGAAACACTTTGTTAACCACAAACAAACTAGACCATCTAGATCTCACCTTTCCATGAAACAACTTCAACCTGAAATTAAAAAGGAAAACCGATTGTTCCTCTCAAAATTCTTTTTTTGGAATCCTCAGATCATGCCATTTTTTTTGTTTTTTCTTTATAAATTTTGGCATTCTCATGAGCTTGATTCCTAAATTTTTCTAACTCATGAAGTTGAAGAATTCGAGATTCACCAGCTTTTGTCAAATCGTAACTCAAGAATTTAGAAGCCCAAAATGCTTTGTGTTCTAGCTCAAGCGGCAAATGACATGCTTTACCGTAAACTAACTGATAAGGAGACATACATATCAGTGTTTTAAATGCGCTTCTGTATGCCCATAAAGCATCCTCTAGTTTGGTTTACCAGTCTTTGTGAGAGGCACTGACGAACTTTTCGATAATTTGCTTGATCTACCTATTTGAGACTCGCACTTTCCCATTTGTTTAAGAATGATACGAAGTGGATATCTTGTGATTCATATTATATTTCTTCAACAAGTTTTCCATCAAATTGTTCAAGAAATGGGTGTCTTCGCCACTGATAAGTTCCCTTGGCACCCCTAAACCTTGAGAAAATGCAATTCTTGAGGAAGTTCACTACCAACTTAACATCATCAGTGGGTAGTGCTACAACTTACACCCACTTTGAGACATAATCAACATCAACCAATATGTAATTCTTTCCAAATGATGGTGGAAAAGGGCCCGTGAAATCTATTCTCCATACATCATAAAGTTCCACTTCCAACATGGAATTCCGGAGCATTTGATTTCTTTTGGAAATGTTACCTATCCTTTGACACCTGTCACACTCCTTTACCACAAAGTAAGCATCTTTAAACAAAGGTTTCCAGTATAGCCCCGATTGGAGGACCTTTGTTGCAGTTCTGTCTCCACTGAAATGTCCTATATACTCTAAGTTATGACATGTCTTAAGAATATCTTTTTACGCTTCTTCTGGAACACATCGTCGGACTAAACCATCCACCCCTTTTTTGTAAAGGAATGGATCGTCCCATAGATACAAACTGCAATCATACAAACACTTTTTCTTCTTGTTGTAATCAAAGTCATCAGGTATAACACCACCTACAAAATAGTTCACATATGCAACAAACCATGGGGAACCATTCACAACAAGGATGTGTTCATAGGTAAACTCATCATTTATGGGGTGTTTCTCTTTTGTTTCTTCAATTGGGGACATTCTGGATAAGTGATGAGCAACTGTATTTTCCCATCCCTTTTTGTCCCGGATTTTCAGGTCAAATTCTTGAAGAAGTAGTATCCATCTTAGCAATATTGGCTTTGATTCCTATTTGGCAAAAAGATACTTCAAAGCAGCATGGTTTGCATACACAATGACTTTCTATCCAAGCATGTAAGACCTGAACTTGTCAAAAGCATAAACCATTGCTAGAAACTCTTTCTCAGTGGTTTCATAATTCATCTGAGTCAGATTCAACACATGACTAGCATAATAAATCACATGTAAGAGCTTTTCTCTTATCTTCCCTAACACCGCCCCTACTGCGATGTCACTTGCATCACATGTTATCTCAAAGGGAAGTGACCAATAAGTGGCAATTATTGTTGGTGCAGGCACCAACTTACTCTTCAAGGTTTCAAATGCATCGCCATATACTTTGTCAAAAACAAACAACTTGTCTTTCACAAGAAAACTAGTCAATGGCTTGGATATTT
This sequence comes from Vicia faba, assembly GCA_948472305.1. Taxonomy (NCBI): domain Eukaryota; kingdom Viridiplantae; phylum Streptophyta; class Magnoliopsida; order Fabales; family Fabaceae; genus Vicia; species Vicia faba. The sequence goes on from OX451739.1 coordinate 127,629,287, forward strand.
TGGAAAAATCTCTTATTAACCTACGGTAGAATCCTGCATGTCCCAAGAAACTTCTTCTACCTTTCTCATTCACTAGATGTGGGAGATTTTCTATTACATCAACGTTTTCTTTGTCAACTTCTATTCCCTTAAGAGAGATTTTATGACCTAGGACTATGACTTCTCGCACCATGAAATGGCATTTCTCCCAATTGAGTATCAAGTTGGTTTGTTGGCATATTTCTAACACAAGAGACACGTTAGTTAAACAATTGTCAAAAGCAGATCCAAATACAGAAAAGTCGTCCACAAACACTTCCATGAGCTTTTCAAGCATGTCAATGAAAATGGACGTCATACACCTCTGAAATGTAGTTGGTGCATTACATAACCCAAATAACATTCTTCTGTAGGCAAAGATACCGTATGGGCATGTAAATGCAGTTTTCTCTTGATCTTCAAGGGCCACTGCAATCTGATTGTACCATGAATAACCATCCAAGAAGAAATAGTAATCGTGACCCGCCAACCTTTCCAACATTTTATCAATGAATGGTAAAGGAAATTTGTCTTTTCTTGTTGCAGTGTTCAACCTTCTGTAATCAATGCACATCCTCCAACTTGTGACACTTCTTGTAGGAATAAGCTCGTTTTTCTCATTCATTATTACGGTAGGTCCCCCCTTCTTTGATACCACATGCACGGGACTCACCCATGAGCTATCAAATATAGTTTAAATAAGACCCACATGTAATAACTTCAAAACTTATTTATGAACCACTTCTTTCATGGTTGGATTAACTCTTCGTTGTGGTTGGATTACTGGCTTGTGACCGTCTTCCATCAGAATATTATGCATGCACACTATCGGGCTTATACCTTTCAAGTCTTCAATTTCCCATCCAATAAAACTCTTGTATTTTTTAGTAATTGAATGATTTTTTTCCTTTTGGGAACCCTGTAGACTAGAATTGATGATGGCTGGGCACTTTTATTCAGGATCAAGGAAAACATACTTGAGATTTTCTGGAAGCTGTTTCAATTCTGTCCCTTTTTTAGGCTCTTGCTTTTCTTCTGGTGACTGTGGTGGCCTTAAATCTTCCCATCAATGTGGTTTAGATCTAATACACTAAGGTTGTGCTTCCATCATGGCAAGAACTTCTGATTCTTTCTCATCCTTCTCTTTATTACTTTAAAAAATTGATCGGCTCAAAACCCGTTCCAAAGGTAATTGTGGTGTTTTTATTGGAATACCTTGAGCAATTACTTGATCTATAATCTCCATAGTATGACTTGTACCAACATCATCTTTGTACTTCATAGTGTTCTGAACATCAATTTCAATTCTTCATCATAGAATTTGAGGGTCATTATTCCTTCCTCTATGTCTATCATACACCGTCCAGTCTCCAAGAATGGTCTGCCTAAAATGATAGGAATCTCTTCATCTTCAGGCATTTCAAGAATAACAAAGTCAACCAGGAAAAATATTTTTCTATCGTTACCAGAACATCTTCAACTAATCCATATGGTCGCTTAACGGAGTGATCAGCAAACTGGAATATCATCCTAGTATCTTGAACCGTACCAATACCCAATTTTCTGTAAATGGACAAAGGCGTCAAACTCACACTGGCTCCAAAGTCAATCAAAGCCTTCTTGAATTTTCTATCTCCTATAGTGCACATAATGGTAATAGATCCCATGTCCTTCTTTTTCACATGAATTTTCATAGCCTGAAGAATTGCACTACATGTTTTGGTCAGAATGACTGGTTCAATATTTATGGTGCATTTCTTTTATACGGTGTCTTTCATGAACCTGGCATAAATGGGCATTTTCTAAAAGGCCTCAGAAAATGGAATGTTTATTTCAAGCTTCTTAAACATCTTCAAAAACTTCTCAAATTTTTTCTCATGTTGATCTTTCTTATTTTGTCTTGAAGGATAAGGAAGTCTGATAATAGGTTTTGGGTCTTTTGGCTTATCCTTCTCGTCTGTAGGTGAAACGACAACATCCTATTTCTTTTTCTGATGTTCCTTGATTTCCAACTCAACTTCCAACAACATGTCTTCTTCAACTATTTTCTCTTCAGAACTTCCTGTAGACTTGCCACTTCTGGTTATCACAACACTCACATTACTATGCTCTCTAGGATTTATCACGGTTCCACTAGGTAGAGTACCTGGAACCTGAGAACTGGCAAGTTATTGTGCCATTTAACTCGTATGAACTTCAAGTTTTTGAAAGAAGTTGTGGTGTTTCTCTGATTATTTATGGTCTCTTCTTGGAATTGAATATTGTGAGATGCCGTCTTTTTAATGGGTATTTTCCAATCTGCTTTCCTAGGGGCTTGTTGTTGTTGCGGTTGTTGATATTGATTATGATATTGACCTTGAACATGTTATTAAGCATTACCTTTCTGATCCTTCCAGGCGAATTTTGGATGATTCTTTCACCCTGGATTGTAAATATTTGAATAGGGTTTATTCTACTTCAAGAAACTTATCTCTTAATTTTTTGTGGAGTTGCAAGGCAATACGCAGTATAGTGAGGTCCACTACAAATTTCAAAACTAACCTTTTGAGCAAGTTGAATCTGAGCTACCTGTTGGGTACCTATATTCATTGCCTTTAGTTTTTCTCCACTTCTGCAGCTATTGTATCTTCTATTTTGATTTTGTTGGTTTTCCAACTTTAAATCAATAATCCCATCTGATTTGCTTGCACCCCTATCATACAACTCCAAATGCTCGTTTGCATAAATTGCTTCAATTATCTTCTTAATACCAGTGACTGTTGAAAAATTAGTTGAGCCACCAACTGCTGTGTCAATCAACTTCTTTGTCTTAATTCTAAGACCATTAACAAACATCTGCATTTGTTCAGTTTGATCCATATTATGATTAGGACAAGCCACTAGGTGTCTTTTGAGTCTTTCGTAAGCATCTCCTAATGACTCACCCTCTTTCTGCTTAAAGTTTAGGATTTCATATCTTTTTCTTAAGAAAACTGATGTAGGAATATACTCAGTCAAGAAAGATGTTTCCACCTCTTTCCACGAAGTAATACCGCCAGCTGAAAGAGAATAAAACCATTCTTCTGCTTCTTAAGATAAAGTAAAAGGAAACATTCTCAACTTCTTTGCTTCAACGGTGTGCCCATCAATATTCAAGGTGGTGCTCATAGTCATAAACCTTTGCAGGTGTTTATTAGCATCTTCATTGACCTTTCTAGTGAAAGATCTCCTCTGAAGTTGAGTGTCTGTGCTTGGATGCAGTTGAAAATTGGCACATTCACCGATTGGTTTACAATTGTCAACCTACCACCAAATGTATTTTCCCTACCATGGTCATCAATGAGTCTCTTTAGTGGATCTTCAACCATTGGTTCTTCCTCTGACTTTGAATGAACTGAGATATCTTCTTTGTCAGATTCCAGTCTGGCTAATCGAGCTTGTCTATGCCTTGCTGAAAAGTTCTTTCTATTTCTGCGTCAAAAGGAAATTCAGCTCAGGGATCTCCTCGTATAAAAAATATTAGATACAGATTAGTAACTACAAAAAAAAATTAAAAAACAAAAATTAAATTTTAATTGCAGAGCAACAAAATTTCAATTGAACTCGAAAAAACTCTATAAATTACCAGTCCCCGACAACAACACCAAAAACTCGATCAGAAAAGTAGTAAGTGTACTATTTTGCCTATGTAGTAATAAAGAGGAAATTCCCCGAATGTCGATCTCAAGGAATGCGTACAAATATCGAGTTTGAATTATTGCTCAATGAAACAAAAACTAGCATTTGGATTTATTTTGTGGAACTATGAAAAATAGTTGCGAATAAAGTAAATAAATGTGGTGAAGAGTTTTGACTGGTATGAGTAACGTGCTAGGGAATGTGTGTGATTAATTCTTGTAACAACTATGAATTATCATTGCAATAACATATTTTAAACAGTAAATTACCAGTTCTTAAGGGTGCTTACTCATGAGTACTTAGTGAGCAAATCTTTAATCACTCCTCCTAAGTCATATGTCCATAGAAACTTATCGATAAAATTAAGCATTACTTAATCAAGAATACTCCAGTTCCTATAGGATATCCCTAGTCCTAGGTGATATCTACTATAGAATATTCTCATAAACACATTATCAATGGCGATCCAGCCTAATTGCTAATCATGATCAATCTCAATTTGTCCGAAAGAGAAAGCATTAGAAACATCATGAGAATAAATTTACTGAATAAAAATAACACTGTCATTGCAATAATAAACTCTAATTCATTACAGATTTGAATCAGGGACACCCCTAGCATTGGGGGGTTTAGCTACTCATAAAAATAAAGAAAAACATGATAAAGATTGTTGTCATTACATATATTGGATAAAAAAGAGGTCTCCAATTGCTAAAACTCATGAAATTATCGATTCCAAGCATAAATCTGAGTTCTTCAGCCTTCAACAGTGGTCTTTGCCGTAAAAAATTGTCTAACTTTTTGAGAAATCGCGCTCCTGGTTTTTATAAACGTGCACTGGGATTTTCAGCAATTTTTAGGCCTCCATATGCATATGATATACATATGGCTTTGAGCGGCATAGACAGCATGCACGGACGATACACACCAGACTTCCTGCAGGCACCCATACGCGTATGGGCAAAAGCTTGTTTTTTTTCATCTTTATGGTGATTTGCGTATGAGACGCGTAAGGCCAAGGCCATACGCGTATGGGCAGTCTCAACTATTTTTCTCTATTTTCTTCATCTACTCTGCTGCTCTGGTCTGTTCCGTGATCCTTTGACTTCTTGAACCTGTATTCAATCAACACAATACCAAAAGCGTAAAAATAGCCAAAAATAGACTAAAACTCAGAAACACATTAATCAAACAGAAACTAACTCAAATGACCACTAACTAAGAACAAAGTGTTACAATATTCTAGGATTTTTGACGAATAAGAGAAAAAAATTATAACACAAATGGTGACTGATCATGGGCTGTAACAGGCGGGGGTGTTGTACCCCAAAATTTTCCCTCTCTTTTCCACAAGAAATCACAGCTTCGGGCTTTTCCTGATTTTTCAGATTGGTTTAAGAATCGGTCAAACAGACTTTTCTCATCAGTCAGACAAAATTAGGGTTTCCATTAATTTTGAATCAGTTCAAACAGATTGTTAGGGTTGGATTGAGTTTGGCTCAGGGTTTGATCAGGCGGACGTTTCTCTGACAGTAAATCAAGAATTAGGGTTTGCACGCGCATTTTCAGAAGAATTTGAATCCACAGTGTATTAATTGGCTGTTACACTACTTTGACATTTGCTCAAGATTTCTGTTTGTTTCTCAAGGTCTAAACATATGGGATATGGGCTGAGGCTTCTGATTGAGAGTTTGAGGTGTTTGGTCTAATCAGTGAAATAAAGGACATATGGACGTTGCTTGTTTAACTGTGCGATGTTTTTTGGTTATTCGGAATTCCAGACGTTTATTGATTATTTATAATTTCTAAGTTACAATTATTGGATAATTTCCAATTATTATAATTCAAGAAATTAAAGTAATTAAATAAATGAATGCAGAAGAATTAAAGAAATATCTGACAAAGAAGGATTTTTATTCATCTTTAATTGTTTGTTACAATTATTATTTGAACACTGTAAATTTATTTACAGATGTTTACATTAATATTGTTACAATGATTAAAGGTAATTTAAAACTATATCCTAAATCTCCTAAATCTTCATCTTCTACTGCTGCTCCCCATTGCTCAATTGATATTTACCTGCAAAAAGAGAAGAGAGAAGTCAAACACAGATGAATTAAAAAGGCAGACAGATAATTAAAGCTCATCATTAAAAGTGTTTGCCGGAATCAGTTTGTTCGCCCTCTCTGCAAATCACAAGAAGACTCTTGGTTCACAAAGAGGGAAAGAAAATGTTTGCAAGCATTGGAATTAATTAAATGTACAAGGCTGCATAATTTCAAATTGCAAAGTGTCAACAAAAATGTCAAAATGGACAAACTGAATATGCCAAACAAATTACAAAGTCCAAACTGAACTGCACATATGCAAACTGAAAAAATGCCTAACCAAGTCCAAAATGTCAACCAAACTGTCCAAAAGCTGTCAAAACTGTCCAAAGAAGATATCAAAGATATGCAGGAAATCTGGAAAAGAAGAAAGTACACAGAGCAAAGCTAACAATGCAAGCAAACTTATTCCAAATTTCCATCATTTTCCAGGCCAAACACTTTTTCAGAGTAAGTACAGTCTAAAGCAATAAAAAAATGCTTTTTATCTGTGGAGAGAGAAAGAGAGAGAGAAGTAGAAAGGCTTACAGTTTTGCAGGCTAGAGATAAATAAATATAAGGATATCAGAACAAGCAAAAAAGAGGCAGAAAACACATAAAGAAAGATATAACCAAAGCTTGTCTCAAACCTCTATCCTTAACCTGCCTGTTCCAAAACAAGCAAACCTGTTAAGCTTCAAACATATTAACCTGCTCTAAGCAAACAAACAGCCTTCAAACCAGAAATTCAAAACAAGCCTTGAAACTGTTCGCAACCAGAAACAAGCCTTAAGCCTGTATCAGTAAACACAACAAAACTGCCTTAAGCCTTGCAGCAAACCCCAAGCCTATAACTTGCAAGCCTGCCTCTAAGCCCTGTCAAAGACAAACCATACAAAGCCATCCAAATATCCAAACCAGAAGCAAACAAAAAGCCTGCTTCCAAGCATCCTGCATAGCCTAAGGGCCAAGCATCTCAAAAACAAACAAGTTACAAACATAGCCCAGAAACCTGTTACAATCATAAGCCTGTTTCAGCCTGCCTAAAAGCCTGTAACATACAAGCCTTTATTCAAACAAACTTCAACCAGCAAGTCCAATATCCAAACAACAGCAAAATGCCTCAGAACTAGCTTCCTCATAGGCTACACAAATCCAAATCTCAGAATCAAATCCATCATTGAAAACTAGCCAAGCCAAAAGAGAGGAATAAAGTCAGAAATTATCAAAAGCAACCCAGAAGGACTAAGCAATCTCAGAGTCAATATCATCATCATTGGCAGAAGCAACACGGCATCAAGAGAGGAAAAGCTATTCAGAAGTGAAATAATAGCAAACAGGCATCTCAGATTCAAACATCATCATCATTGAAAAAAGGCCAACAAAGCCCAAGAGGACAAAGCAAGCATCTCAGAATCAAAGAACAAATATTCAACGGGCAAACAAGCAAAAGAGCGGAAGAAGATTCACAAGAGGCTATCTTAGGGTTTTCAGAAGCTCTTCATCATAAAACCAAACAAAAGCAAGATACAAATACCAGGGAGTCAGCAAGCCTCATCATTGCGTATCTCCCGCCTCCGGCCGCCTAAGACGCCGCCGTCCTCCTCCGTCTCCTCTCCAAAGGTAGTATTTTTTCCCTTCCTTTTTCAGCTTCACACCTCACACAAACACGAGCATCTATGATTAAAACATGAAAAAGCTAAAACATGCACGGACATTCAAGACAAAACAAAATGATACCTTTTATTGCCGCCTGGGTATGACTATGGAGGGTGGAGAATGGAGACGGCGCCTGGTAGCCTAAGGCGTAGAGAGCGTCATAGGCCATGCTTTGAGAAAGATGAAGACGTTGAGGAAGGAGAGAAACGACGCTGCTCATTAAACTGTAAACCCTTATTCTGAAACAAAGAATTGAAAACCCTAACAAACAAAATGTGTCAAAAGCACAGCTGGGCCTCTGCCCCATTAAACTCTAAGCCCAATGCAATCTGGCGCATACCCCCCCCCCCCCCTTTTTGCAAATCTGTTTGTTAAAATCTTTGGGCCAAATGCCTCCCTAAGGCCCATTCAAACCCTTTTTTATTTTCTACAAATCAACCTTTTTTTATCACTTTACTTTGTTTATATACATAACCTAAATTAACATTTTTGTTAAATAAAAGTAACACATTTTTTATACAATTTTTTTTTAATTGTTTCTTTTTTTATTTTATTACATTTTAAAAAAATACATAAAAATAGATTTTTTTCTAAGTTAATTAGTTTTCTCTTTAAACCCCTTTTGTTTATATATAACATTAACAAAAACACCAAATAAAAATAAATAAATACTTAATAATACATTAGGTTAATATTTGCATCACTTGTAAATAATCACATACACTTTCACAAATACTTTTGATACATTGCTTTTATTCTTATACATTGCTACATTTTATATTGAGAATGCGATTCAATTTGGTTGTAAATATTATTTGGACACTACTATCCTGATAAGTCTCATCCCCATTTGTAAACATTTGTACCCCTATCCCCGGATACTTATTTGTAATAGCTTAGACTTTAAATTCCCGCAATTTATCGCTTTTCATATACTGTATAGTAATTAGGGTTTGTATGCGAAGATTCAAAATCAACCGCTAGATAACCTAATACAAAGATAAATGCATGATAATCAATACACAATTCACACTTGCACCCCTAGGGTAATCCCGCTTGTTGCCTTCCAAAATGGGCCATGTTTGCATGTCAAGTACTTTGGCAAAACAAGACAAATCAAATGATCATAGTCCCTCGATGACGCTTTCGAAGTTGCCTAAAAAATGATCAAGTCCCTTAAAGTAAAAATTGCCAAAGACACTTGGCACTATTTCATTCATGGTCTAAACGATGACCCGCGCCCGTCCCGTTAACATCCTAACACAAGGTTGTTCACCAAATACAATGGTGAAACAACACTGTTAAAAGGGTTAAAACATGAGAAAAATCTTTGAGTAAATTTAGGGGTAGACAACTCTTAGTTACTTGATCAAACTTGCAAAACACACTTGCCTACTTTCAAAACACACTCCACAACACAACTTTCAAAACAAACTTTCAAAACCTTGAAACATCTTTTCAAAAAGACAAACACCTTTGTAAAACATTCGAGTAAAGAATTGTTACAACGGTTGCCTAGACAAGGCATCTTTTTCAAAACATTTTCAAAAACCATACACACACAAACACCATTTGAAGCAATTGAAAATCAAGGCAAGTGATCTAAAACAAGTAACTAAGAGCCCATGGACAACCATGGATGAAAAGGGTGCTAGCACCTTCCCTTTTCATAATCTACCCCCCGAACCCACGAAAACATCTCAAAGGTTTTTCCTGTGATTTTTAACCTTTCCTTAGGATAAATTAAAAAGTCGGTGGCGACTCTTGCTAAACCGAGCAAGTGCGAATACAAACGCAAAACCCAAGTCAGTTCTCCCACCGTATCACAGAACTGGCGACTCTGCTGGGGACCTCTTTAAAAGTGGGGTTACCTTAGGGTTTTTTAGATCACCTTTACATACTTGCTTTGATTGCTTTGATTGCTTTACTTTTTGGGTCCTTGTTTGGGTTTGTTGTAAATCCTACACCCGGATTTGGGGGCACCTTTTTAGGTAAATAGCAATAAAACTGCGAGGGAACTGTGTGGGGTATACCGACATGGTTGAAGCAGTAAGCTATGTTAGTGTGACATATTTGTGAGTACCGGTAACCCTTGAGTTCAATCAAGGAGAGTACGGGGCCGCTGAGTGATGTCATGAAGCACTAACAAACTCTAGAACCTTACTTGACCATCTTATCCTTTTTAGGGGTAGTGAGATGACCGACTTTGGTGCAGTCCGAAGTTGGTAGATACTCGATACTACACTCATTGAGGGTTGTTTTCTTGGAATATTTTGGTCGCCAGTTAAGTGGCTAAACCAAAACAATGAACACAGAAAATAATCCAATGATATTGAGCTCCTTAGAACCCAGTTTCTATTTTAGGACAGGATGAGCCAACTAACTTCAAGAGGGTACTTACCTACAAACCCCATGCAAGCCTAAACCTAAGGACTTGTTTGCTTTGTTGAATATGATTGCCTGTATATACACTTACTTGCTTTTGCATACATGTACATAACATCATGACATCATACCATAGCATTTTCAATAACTATTTCAAGGATCTTGAGGGTCTTTTGATGCAGGGTTACGTTGAACCAGACGTCTACCAAAAGGGCAAGAGGTTTTCTCCTCTAAACAAATACCATCAAAGATCAAGTGCAACAACTTGAATCAGGGGCTATGACCCACTTGACATGGTGAGCTTGATTCTCGTGGAAAGACATCCACAGGTGCAAAGTTCTCCAATCAAAGATTGAAGTTCAACCTCTAACATTCTCTTGTGTTTACCCCAAGAGATCCTTGAAAACATGCATCCGCATATCATGCATTGCATCATGACAGTTTTTCCTTTTCAGGTTTCCTTATTCTTCTACTGTTTATTTCAGTAAGAGATGGCTCTAGAGAGGACTATCAAGGATATCCAGGACCAAAATGCTCAACTTCAGGAAATGTTCTTGAACCTGTCCCAAGGGAAAGAAGAAGTGAAAGCTCTCCTCACAAGGGGCTTGGTCCATGGGAATTCAAGCAATGCCAGGAGTGATCAGTTGGAAGAGCTTCAGTCTGAGCTGACTGCAATGAGGATCCAAATGATGGGGCAACTGGTGGGCCAGATGGCTCTCATCCAGGACTTGGCTCAAAGACAAGAGGAAATCTGAGTTCTCGTCAACCAACTGCTTCGGGACAACCAAGTGGGGAAAACATCTGAGGTTGAAGAGAAAATCACCATTCAACCCCCTTTGAGACAAGAAGACAAAGGGAAGGCTCCTCTACTTGCTTCAGGGTCACAAGTCCATCGACAACTGCGTCAACATCAACGGGGTAATCGGCATAAGCAAAATACGTCGGGAAGACAGTTCACTGAGACTGACATACCGTCATCTCTAATACTGGAACGCTTGTTGGAGGTCAATATAACTGCTTTAAGGGATCCTATTCGGAAGCCCAATACCTCCGCTCCTAGATATCATCCCGATGCATTTTATGTATACCACTCCTATAGTCCAGGACATGACACCGACGACTGTTGGGCCTTGAAAAACAAGATTCAAGATCTGATTGACATTGGAGTGCTGAGATTCATGCCAGATGGCGAGATGAAAATCTTCCGTTAAGGATTTCTCCACCTGAATTGACAAGGCTCGAACTGAGAGACTTTTGTTTCATTTGAATTTCCAAGTGGTAATCTCTTTGTTATTCAAACAATTATCTATTAATGTCAAACTTTGTTTCATTAATGAATTGCATATGTTTGTCTTGAATTCATCCATTCGTTTTAACTACTCTTATGTTTTCTTTATGATATTTAACTCTTGATAAAAAGCTACAAGCCTTTAGAGGGAGGATGACAAAACAGTACCATAATCTCATACAGTATGCTTTTGAACAGACCTTGCTGATGATGTACAGGCATTTCTTTCAATTCCCAAACACTAGAGTTATAAGGAAGATAATCCCTAGCCAACCCCTTCGAGCCAAAGAAGTAGGAGTTTTCTGTTCTAAACAAATTGAAACCTTTGATTTAAACCTGGGGCAGGGTAGTCTCTCAGTTAATTCAAAAAAGGTGCGCATTGAAGTCGTAAAATCTCAGTTCGTAATACCACGAACGACATCAAAAACATTCCTTTGGAACCAAAAGACGGTGATGGTTCTTTATCTCATAGGCAGTCAATCTCTCAAAAGAGAAAAGCCCACTAAGCCAAAACCTATAAAGGAGGCTTAAGAAAGCTGGGGCATCCCGTTGACTGTAATCTCGAAAACGGGAACAGTCAGGCAAAAGTTAGGGATAACAAATCAAAAGAAAGAGGTCATTACAAATCCTCAACAACATGAAAAATGTTGCAAAAGAAAAAGGAAATAATGACTGCCTTCCCAATAAATTCAATTGGTGAACCATCACCCAAAAGTCGTTCCAATTTCGAATAGAGTTCGACGCACAATTAACTGATTTTAGGATTGAAGGACATCACGAAGAGCGGGTGGGTACAAATATACTTTGAGCCTTTATCCTTTGTTTCTTAAACCGTGAACCAAGCCACGTTACAACCCTTCAAAAGTCCTAATTGAAGCATGGGTTAGTTCAAAAGCATACTGTTACAAAAGGTATCCTGACTCCTGTATGGCTTTGTCCTAAATCTTGTGTTGAATTTGTCTTACAAAAAGTTTTCTGCTAAAAAACACATTTTTCAAAACTTCGAGACCAGCATAAACTTTGCATTATTTGAATATCATTGTTTGCACATGGTTATTTGTTTAACAACAAAGAAATTCATACAACGAATGTTCGGAGGAACGAAAACTCTCTCAGTGAGTAAAATCACTTCAAAAAGGATGACACTTCCATTGACAAATCTCCTATCAACAAGGGGGCATGACATGTCACTATCCAGCACACCTGGGGCAGTCCGGTCAAGGTTTCGATAGATCTTTCAAAGTTCAGTTAACCTGGGGCAGTCCAGTCAAGATTTCGACAAATCTTTCAACGTTTAATTAACCTGGGGCAGTCCAGTCAAGATTTCAACAAATCTCTCAAAAGTTCAGTGAACTTGGGGCAAGTCTCCTTCATCATCACTTGGGGCATTCGAATGTCAATCTCAAGGTCGTTCAAAATTTCCTTCATCACCTGCTGGAAGTTACGATCAACATCACAAATTCCTTCATCACCTGTTGGAAGATACAGTTTCAGATACGCTCCAGACACGGTAGCCATTTTGTCACTCATTCAGATCCTAGTTACAGTTTCAGATACACTCCAGACACGGAAGTCATTCTGCTACTCATACAATCTCAACTCCAAGATACAGTTTCAGATACGCTCCATACACGGTAGCCATTCTGTCACTCATTCACACTATCAGACTACCGCGAAGCCTGGATTACGACCAGATAGTGGTATCTCCTAAGAGCAAGCTATGAAGCCCGGATTCGACCGAATAATAGTTTAATCCCCAACTAGTTAATTGTGAAGCCTGGATTACGACCAGATAGCAATACAAGTTTATGTGAAGCCTAGATCACGACCAGATAGCAGCCAAGAATACTACGAAGCCTGGAGTCGACCAGATAGTGGTATATCTTTAACCCAAGCCGTGAAGCCCGGATTTAACCGGATAACAGCTTAGCAAGTTATTGTGAAATTTGGATCACGACCAGATAGCAGCCAAGAATACTACGAAGCCTGGAGTCGACCAGATAGTGGTATATCTTTAACCCAAGCCGTGAAGCCCGGATTTGACCGGATAACAGCTTAGCAAGTTATTGTGAAATTTGGATTACGACCAGATAGCAATACAAGTTTCTGTGAAAGCCTGGAGATCGACCAGATAGAAGTTAACGGTTAACAGAATGACGATTCTCATCCTTAAAACCTCAGAAGATTGGTATACTCCCAATTTCTGACCGTTAACATAATGAAGACTCTCATCCTTAAAACCCCAGAAGATTGGTATACTCCCAATTTCTGACCCCCAACAGAATGAAGATTCTCATTCTCAGAGTGGCGTATAACCCAAGTTCCAAATTAATACCTGTAGCAAGCCAGGAAAACTATCTGTGGACGACTGATTGTAGATTAACACCTGAAACCAGCCAGGAAAACTATCTACATGAAGAGATTGAAGATCAATACCTGTAACAAGCCAGAAAAACTATCTTTCTTTCTCAGGTCAGAGATTAATACCTGAAACCAGCCAGGACAACTATCTCACCGACCAACCTTTTCAAGATCCCAAATCAATACTTGCAGCAATCAAAAGATTCTTGCAATCCCCAGCGGAGCCAAAACTTCCAACTATCAATCCCCAGCGGAACCAGACTAGTGAACCTTCTCCCCACAAGAGATACTTCTCATCAGATTAAAGATTCTCAGTCTTACTCCTCCAGCATGAGCCTCCCAGGTTCTGGACTCCCCAGTAGAGATCGTCAGAATTCTCATTCCCTACAAGTAACCAAGGAGTTCCAATCCCCAGCAGTGGTCCTAAGATCTCTCAACAACTGAAGATCTTGTCCCCCAAGCAGTCAGCAGTCAACAAGGATGTCCCATCTTCAGCAATCAAAGATTCTTGCAATCCCCGGCAGCAGCAAGGATTCACTTTCCCCGGCAGCAGTCAAGATTCTATTATCTCCAGCCATCCAGGATTCATCTATCCTCAGCAAGACAGCTCATTAGCTTACATACGCATTCATTACATTCATATCATAAACATTGATATAACATATATTGCATCATACATTTCATGCAACATAACTTTGTGTTTAGCTAACATTTTGTCCTTTTCAGGATAAGAATAAAAGGCTATCATTAACAATTTCAGATGCAGTTTTACACGAACTCATCATCAGGCAACCCTACACCGGTTCCTTCTCAATTTCAGATGCAGTTTTACACGGACTCATCATCAGGAAACCCTACACCGGTTCCTTCTCAATTTCAGATGCAGTTTTACACGGACTCATCATCAGGAAACCCTACACCGGTTCCTTCTCCATTTCAAGACTTCTGAAAATAGTTTACGGGTTCTCCAGACACGGATGTTAACCTATCGCTTGTTCAGATTCTTCAACTTCTGAAAACAGTTTACGGGTGCTCCAGACACGGATGTTAACCTATCGCTTGTTCAGATTCAAATTCTGAAAACAGTTTACGGGTTCTCCAGACACGGATGTTAACCTATCGCTTGTTCAGATTCAAGACTTCTGAAAACAGTTTACAGATTCTCCAAACACGGATGTTAATCTATCGCTTGTTCAGATGCAACCTCTGAAAACAGTTTACGGGTGCTCCAGACACGGATGTTAACCTATCGCTTGTTCAGACTCAACTTTTGAAAACAGTTTACAGACGCTTCCCAACATGGATGCTGCTCTATTGCTTATTCAACTTCAAGACTTCTGAAAATAGTTTACGGATTCTCCAAACACGGATGTTAATCTATCGCTTGTTCAAATGCAACCTCTGAAAACAGTTTACGGGTGCTCCAGACACGAATGTTAACCTATCGCTTGTTCAGACTCAACTTTTGAAAACAGTTTACGGACGCTTCCCAACATGGATGCTGATCTATTGCTTATTCAAATTCAAGACCTCTGAAAAAAGTTTACGGATTCTCCAAACACGGATGTCAATCTATTGCTTATTCAGACCCCAAGTTCAGAGATGTTCCAAAACATGGATACCTTTCTGATACTCACCCACTCGCCAATGACATACAGTTCAACAAACATTTCCAGATGGCATCTCTAAGCCCATTCTCCTACCAGCAATTTCCAGATGGAATCTCTAAGCCCATCCCCCTGTCACATCTCCAGATGGAATCTTTAAGCCCATCACCAAATGGCATCTTTAAGCCCATTCCCTCAATCACATCACCGAGTGTAAATTTTTTGGGCACTCTAGTGTCCAATCTCCTTTTACCTTCGAGTCGCGAAAGGCAAACCTGCCAATCTAACTCTTCACGTTCAAGAAGATTGAATAGGGGCAACTGTTGTACCCTAAAATTTGCCCTCCTCTCTTTTCCACAAGAAATCACAGCTTCGGGCTTTTCCTGATTTTTCAGATTGATTTAAGAATCGGTCAAACAGACTTTTCTCATCAGTCAGACAAAATTAGGGTTTCCATTGATTTTAAATCAGTTCAAACAGATTGTTAGGGTTGGATTGAGTTTGGCTTAGGGTTTGATCAGGCGGACGTTTCTCTGACAGTAAATCAAGAATTAGGGTTTGCACGCGCATTTTCAAAAGAATTTGAATCCACAGTGTATTAATTGGCTGTTACACTGCTTTGACGTTTGCTCAAGATTTCTGTTTGTTTCTCAAGGTCTAAACATCTGGGATATGGGCTGAGGCTTCTGATTGAGAGTTTGAAGTGTTTGGTCTAATCAGTGAAATAAAGCACATATGGACGTTGCTTGTTTAACTGTGCGATGTTTTTTGGTTATTCGGAACGCCGGATGTTTATTGATTATTTATAATTTCTAAGTTAAAATTATTGGATAATTTCCAATTATTATAATTCAAGAAATTAAAGTAATTAAATAAATGAATGCAGAAGAATTAAAGAAATATCTAACAAATAAGGATTTTTATTCATCTTTAATTGTTTGTTACAATTATTATTTGAACACTGTAAATTTATTTATAGATGTTTACATTAATATTGTTACAATGATTAAAGGTAATTTAAAACTATATCCTAAATCTCCTAAATCTTCATCTTCTACTGCTGCTCCCCATTGCTCAATTGATATTTACCTGCAAAAAGAGAAGAGAGAAGTCAAACACAGATGAATTAAAAAGGCAGACAGATAATTAAAGCTCATCATTAAAAGTGTTGGCCGGAATCAGTTTGTTCGCCCTCTCTGCAAATCACAAGAAGACTCTTGGTTCACAAAGAGGGAAAGAAAATGTTTGCAAGCATTGGAATTAATTAAATGTACAAGGCTGCATAATTTCAAATTGCAAAGTGTCAACAAAAATGTCAAAATGGACAAACTGAATATGCCAAACAAATTACAAAGTCCAAACTGAACTGCACATATGCAAACTGAAAAAATGCCTAACCAAGTCCAAAATGTCAACCAAACTGTCCAAATGCTGTCAAAACTGTCCAAAGAAGATATCAAAGATATGCAGGAAATCTGGAAAAGAAGAAAGTACACAGAGCAAAGCTAACAATGCAAGCAAACTTATTTCAAATTTCCATCATTTTCCAGGCCAAACACTTTTTCAGAGTAAGTACAGTCAAAAGCAATAAAAAAATGCTTTTTATCTGTGGAGAGAGAAAGAGAGAGAGAAGTAGAAAGGCTTACAGTTTTGCAGGCTAGAGATAAATAAATATAAGGATATCAGAACAAGCAAAAAAGAGGCAGAAAACACATAAAGAAAGATATAACCAAAGCTTGTCTCAAACCTCCAGCCTTAACCTGCCTGTTCCAAAACAAGCAAACCTGTTAAGCTTCAAACATATTAACCTGCTCTAAGCAAACAAACAGCCTTCAAACCAGAAATTCAAAACAAGCCTCGAAACTGTTTGCAACCAGAAACAAGCCTTAAGCCTAAATCAGTAAACACAACAAAACTGCCTTAAGCATTGCAGCAAACCCCAAGCCTATAACTTGCAAGCCTGCCTCTAAGCCCTGTCAAAGACAAACCATACAAATCCATCCAAATATCCAAACCAGAAGCAAACAAAAAGCCTGCTTCCAAGCATCCTGCATAGCCTAAGGGCCAAGCATCTCAAAAACAAACAAGTTACAAACATGGCCCAGAAACCTGTTACAATCATAAGCCTGTTTCAGCCTGCCTAAAAGCCTGTAACATACAAGACTTTATTCAAACAAACTTCAACCAGCAAGTCCAATATCCAAACAACAGCAAAATGCCTCAGAACTAGCTTCCTCATAGGCTACACAAATCCAAATCTCAGAATCAAATCCATCATTGAAAACTAGCCAAGCCAAAAGAGAGGAATAAAGTCAGAAATTATCAAAAGCAACCCAGAAGGACTAAGCAATCTCAGAGTCAATATCATCATCATTGGCAGAAGCAACACGGCATCAAGAGAGGAAAAGCTATTCAGAAGTGAAATAATAGCAAACAGGCATCTCAGATTCAAACATCATCATCATTGAAAAAAGGCCAACAAAGCCCAAGAGGACAAAGCAAGCATCTTAGAATCAAAGAACAAATATTCAACGGGCAAACAAGCAAAAGAGAGGAAGAAGATTCACAAGAGGCTATCTTAGGGTTTTCAGAAGCTCTTCATCATAAAACCAAACAAAAGCAAGATACAAATACCAGGGAGTCAGCAAGCCTCATCACTGCGTATCTCCCGCCTCCGGCCGCCTAAGACGCCGCCGTCCTCCTTCGTCTCCTCTCCAAAGGTAGTATTTTTCCCCTTCCTTTTTCAGCTTCACACCTCACACAAACACGAGCATCTATGATTAAAACATGAAAAAGCTAAAACATGCACGGATATTCAAGACAAAACAAAATGATACCTTTTATCGCCGCCTGGGTACGACTATGGAGGGTGGAGAATGGAGACGGCGCCTGGTAGCCTAAGCCGTAGAGAGCATCATAGGCCATGCTTTGAGAAAGATGAAGACGTTGAGGAAGGAGAGAAACGGCGCCGCTTATTAAACTGTAAACCCTTATTCTGAAACAAAGAATTGAAAACCCTAACAAACAAAATGTGTCAAAAGCACAGCTGGGCCTCTTCCCCATTAAACTCTAAGCCCAATGCAATCTGCCGCATACCCCCCTTTTTGTAAATCTGTTTGTTAAAATCTTTGGGCCAAATGCCTCCCTAAGGCCCATTCAAACCCTTTTTTTTATTTTCTACAAATCAACCTTTTTTTATCACTTTACTTTGTTTATATACATAACCTAAATTAACATTTTTGTTAAATAAAAGTAACACATTTTTTATACAATTTTTTTTAATTGTTTCTTTTTTTATTTTATTACATTTTAAAAAAATACATAAAAATAGATTTTTTTCTAAGTTAATTAGTTTTCTCTTTAAACCCCTTTTGTTTATATATAACATTAACAAAAACACCAAATAAAAATAAATAAATACTTAATAATACATTAGGTTAATATTTGCATCACTTGTAAATAATCACAAACACTTTCACAAATACTTTTGATACATTGCTTTTATTCTTATAGATTGCTACATTTTACATTGAGAATGCGATTCGATTTGGTTGTAAATATAATTTGGACACTACTATCCTGATAAGTCTCATCCCCATTTGTAAACATTTGTACCCCCATCCCCGGATACTTATTTGTAATAGCTTAGACTTTAAATTCCCGCAATTTATCGCTTTTCATATACTGTATAGTAATTAGGGTTTGTATGCGAAGATTCAAAATCAACCGCTAGATAACCTAATACAAAGATAAATGCATGATAATCAATACACAATTCACACTTGCACCCCTAGGGTAATCCCGCTTGTTGCCTTCCAAAATGGGCCATGTTTGCATGTCAAGTACTTTGGCAAAACAAGACAAATCAAATGATCATAGTCCCTCGATGACGCTTTCGAAGTTGCCTAAAAAATGATCAAGTCCCTTAAAGTAAAAATTGCCAAAGACACTTGGCACTATTTCATTCATGGTCTAAACGATGACCCGCGCCCGTCCCGTTAACATCCTAACACAAGGTTGTTCACCAAATACAATGGTGAAACAACACTGTTAAAAGGGTTAAAACATGAGAAAAATCTTTGAGTAAATTTAGGGGTAGACAACTCTTAGTTACTTGATCAAACTTGCAAAACACACTTGCCTACTTTCAAAACACACTCCACAACACAACTTTCAAAACAAACTTTCAAAACCTTGAAACATCTTTTCAAAAAGACAAACACCTTTGTAAAACATTCGAGTAAAGAATTGTTACAACGGTTGCCTAGACAAGGCATCTTTTTCAAAACATTTTCAAAAACCATACACACACAAACACCATTTCAAGCAATTGAAAATCAAGGCAAGTGATCTAAAACAAGTAACTAAGAGCCCATGGACAACCATGGATGAAAAGGGTGCTATCACCTTCCCTTTTCATAATCTACCCCCCGAACCCACGAAAACATCTCAAAGGTTTTTCCTGTGATTTTTAACCTTTCCTTAGGATAAAATAAAAAGTCGGTGGCGACTCTTGCTAAACCGAGCAAGTGCAAATACAAACGCAAAACCCAAGTCAGTTCTCCCACCGTATCACAGGGGGCACTATGTTTTGTTTCTTTCCTTTTTCGGCGCGATTTTAACTGTTTTAGGATTTTTGGCATTTTGGGATTTGATTTGGTGACACTTGAAGTCTAGGATTTGTTTGGATTATTTCTATTTTCTATTTAAACCAATAAGTTGTAAGGATTAGATATCCAATTTTGATTGTACAATATGGCTCGACACACTTTTATCGAGTTTGTAAATGTAACACCCTAATTCTACCCCAAGATATTATATAAAATAAATCAGAGTTATAAAATTCAATCATGCAAACGAATCGGAGCGTCACAAATTCTTCTATCAAAATTCATTGCATTCATCGTGGATATATAACACTTTCAAAACATCGGATGAACCCACATAACATCTTTAATTAAATAACTCAACATCTACGCAGCGGAATTCTCAATAACAATTTTATCATCAATACAGCAACTTCAAAACAACACAATTTAATAATAATCAACAATCAAAAACAGCAAGCGTTCATCCCCTCGAGTGTTACATATCAGAGCAATGACACCGACTCGAACTACTGAAGGCATACAACCTTCACTCTCGATTACCTGCATGTTACCAACATAAGGGCAACATTCAAACAAAAGGGGTGAGATATCTAACAATATGATAAAGCGCATAATAATTAATATATTAAATTAGATCACATAACATCACCACTTCTCATCTCATAATAAAAAATAATAATACATTCACAGCATCATCACACACTTCTTTATGCAATCATATAATGCAACTCAATACTATGCAAATGCATGTGGTACCATTGGAGCAGAACTCCCATCTCAAAAATTTGCCAATTAATAGAGGCATCAACAAGGCATAGCCTTCATCTCAAAATTCTCCAATACAGGCCATCTCAACGAGCATAAGCCCCATCTCAAAAAAATACAATGTATGCGACACAATCATGAATGTAATAACAATACCCAAGTTAACAACATCTCAAATTAACAACATCTCAAATTAACAACATCTCAATTTAACAACATCTCAAATTAACAACATCTCAAAAGCATCTCAACGTCTCTTCATCAACATCTCATATCATCAGAATAATTCATCAAACATCATTTATTCATCAAACATCATTTATTATAAATCATCAACACAACATCATTAACAACTTCTCACTAACAACTCAGATGTACATTAACACCACAATAATTCATACTGCTATTCTGTAATTCTTACATCATTGTTGTCACTATCCTACTGTTATAACTCAAACAACAGCTTCTAAGCATCTAATTTGCATCATTCTGCTCAAAACCAACGCAATGCTCAACATGGGAATTAATTATAAACCCTAAATTGGCTACTAGGGTTACACTTCCTATTATTCATTTTAATCCTCTAGAATAATGTTCATCGCGTTATCTATCCAACACTTTGAACGACATCTCAAACAGTATCCTAAAACTCAAGTTACAGCACTTTAAAACTAAATCTTCCAAAATCAGGCATTATGGGTCGACGTAAAACCCCTTGGATCGACGCATACTACTCTAACTGCACAAAATGAGTCGACGCATCCTCTCCTGGATCGACTCATCCTGAGTATTGCACACAGCATGTATCGACACATGCATCCCACAGATCGACTCATCCTGAGTCTTTCAACCTTCATGTATCGACACAAGCCTCTTCGTGTCGACTCATACTGAGTCTCTAGGCCCTCATGTATCGACGCATCAAGTTTGAGGTCGACACATCCTAATCCTTCCTGCATAATTCTGCGATTTTCTCTGTATTTCACTACGGGATTCATGTTTTTAACCCTACAAACTTAATATAATCATGATAAATGATCACCTCCAATTATCCTATAATACTACATCGATCAAACAACATCGGGACATCATTATTCATCTAAAATTCATCAATTCTTCATCATACATCATCATATACATCGAATTCAAGAACAAAACAACAATCACCTCTAACCCCACATATCAATCATCATGAACCTAATTATAAAGTCAGAGCCCCACCCTTACCTTGGATTGAAGGTCGCTCTATAATTTCTGGTTGAATTCTCGTTCTGCCGTTTTCCACTTTTTCCAGCAGCTTCACGTTCTCCTTCTTAATCCTTATTCTTCTACTGCTTCTTCTTTCTATTCCTTCTAACAACAAAAGAATAACCTATTATTCTTTATTCCTTATTGGGCTTAAAACTAATACACCCCCCTTATTACTTTTATTCCTTCAAAATAAGCTCACACCAAACAATATTATACTTCTAATATTATTTCTCCACTTAATAAATAAATCCAATTAATCATAACACATCTCCTCAAATATTCCAAAAATAATTTAATTTAAATAATTAATTAAATTACAGGAGTTACAACTCTCCTCCACTTAGAATATTTTCGTCCTCGAAAATTTACCTCAATCAAACAACTCAGGGTAGGAGTCTCGCATCTTGCTCTCTAACTCCCAAGTCATGCTCTCTCTGGTAGCTCCTAGCCAAACCACTTTAACCAAGGAAATCTCTTTGCATCTCAGAGTCTTTATTTCACGATCCACAATCCGTACAGGCATTGTCTCCACCATAAGATTATCCCGTACTTGCACATCGTCCATATGAATCACATGAGACAGATCTGGAATATACTTCCGAAGTTGCGACACGTGAAACACATCATGCAAATTCGAAAGATTAGGCGGTAAAGCCACTCTATAGGCAACTGTTGTACCCCAAAATTTTCCCTCCCATATTCTTCAAAGTTTATCAAGAATCATCTTCAAATGGTTCAAGATTTCTCAAGGGTTGCACAGTCCAACATCCTCCTAAGCCAGTCAAATTTAGGGTTTTGGTTCCTTCAATGAATTTGAGGTTTTCAATGGCTAAATCAAGTCCCATAGGCCTATAAACATTGTCAAGCATCTACATGTCAAGTCTCAAGACTCATAATGTCCAATTGCACAGTCAAAAGCCCCATTTGCTTCACAATCAACTACAGGGGTAAAATGGTCATTTGGCAGTCAAAAGTCAAAAATTTTGGTCAACATCTTATTTTGAAGCCACAATCATCATTTGATCAAGTCTTGATCATGATTCCACAAGCATGGCTCAAAAATCATCAAAGATGCAAAAGTTACTATTTTTGGACAGCTGAAAAGTCAACTGTAACTTGACCAAGGCATAACATTTTCATGGTTCATCAGAAAAATCCCATCCAATGCTCATTTTGAAGGGGATGACATTTCATACAACTCATCTTCATATTCCAAGTCCAAGAAATGCTCTCACAAAAAGTTATCAATTTCTACATTATAGGTCAATTT
Source organism: Vicia faba (assembly GCA_948472305.1). Lineage (NCBI taxonomy): Eukaryota > Viridiplantae > Streptophyta > Magnoliopsida > Fabales > Fabaceae > Vicia > Vicia faba. The sequence goes on from OX451739.1 coordinate 127,652,248, forward strand.
CAAAAGTCAACAAAAAGGCACTTTAAGTCAAAGACCATAACTTGAGATTGGTAAATCCAAATGACATGGGACCAAAGGCATTGGTTAGAGGACTTCAAGAACTTTCCAAAATGTCCAAGAACATGTTCATATGATCAAAATTGAGCAAGATATGCATTGGAGAAGTTGGGAAATTTTTGTGAATTTGCAAAAGTCAACTTTGCCCAAAACACATCATTTTTGCTAATGGGCCTCAAATTCCTTCTTGAAACTTTGTCCAAAGCTCATGCACGACCCATTGAGATTATTTGAAATTATTTTCTTATTTTTTATTAATTGGATTTTTAATTGATTTTAATTCCTTTAATTAATTTAAAATGTAGGAAATTCAAAGATATGTTTTTTCAAATCTTTTGTGAAGCAAACAAACTCAGGGCAAGCTGGAAAATTCGTGTATCAATCAAGGACATCAAAATCTCCATGTTTGGCAAGTTTTCTCAATCAAAAAGATTGAAAAATATTTGATTTTCAATCAAATATTGAAACATCAATGCAAGGGATTTCATGTGCAAGATTTACCCTAGTTTCATTCCATTATAAGTGCATAAGCTAAACCTAAAGCCTTGGACGCGAGAATTCTACATACAAAGCCATAACCATATTCAAAAAATGAAGGAAAAAGTGAAAACTGTTTGCTATCTTCCAAGCCAATTCAAGGCATTTCAGTGATTCAAATACATTGCTAGCACTCCCAGGAACGGATTGGAATCAAAATCAAAGGCTAACACTCAAAGAACACGCAAGAACAGTCATAGGTTTGCACACTTTTGCCATAATTGAAACTCATGTCTCATAAGCATTTGATGTGATTTATGGTTTGTTTTGTATTGCTTGCATCCATACAAAGCTATTGGTATTGATTAATTGGATTATAATGCACAGGATTGTGAATTGCCATTAACGATTTTTAGGGTTTCGAAGCTTTCAAATTAGGGATTTGCTGCACAAGAAAAATCAGACCTTGAGAGACCCATGGTTGGATTCGTTAGGATGAGACGAACCTAAAACTACCCTCGCGAACAATTTATATTGCACACATCTCTATTCTCTATTTTCTCTTATTACAGGTTGTGGGGGTTAAAAACCCCCGCTAATTGTTTTTGTTTTACAGGGAAACGAGGAAGAAGACAATACGTGTTGAGTTGTGGTTGGGCAGTTCAAATAGCGCGCGTAACTTTTCTCTTTCCAGCATAATTGTTATGTTTTAAATATTATATTTGTTGCATATCCTAATGACAAACGCAGGCGCTTGGCTCAGTGGTTGGTGATCTGTCTGGTAACCATTGGGACTTGGGTTCGATTCCCAGGTCCCCTAAACCTTTGTTTCATATTTTTCCTAATATAATCATATGCAGGCATCCTCAAAGTGTCCCATCATGCGCTCCAAGCATCAGCTTGCCAAATGGCCACTAACACCAATCTGATGGCCAGGAGATGAAGAGTATGGTACTCCCAGTCAACCACACGCTCAGCTGATCCAAAAAGTCAATGGGCTGGCCAACAAATGGGCCTGAAATTGCAAACAAAACCTCCATCAGGGCCCAACACCCCCCTGGTTTTATTACTTCTTATTATTTTTTTATTTTATTTTCTTTTTATAATTATTATTATTACTATTTAAATAACTTAATTAATATTTTCATAATAAATTCAAACAATTAAAAAAACTGTAAATATTTTTATTATTATTATTATTTAGTAATTTAATTATTTTTGTAAATAAATTCTAATTAATTAGTTTAGTTGTTTAATTAGGACAACTTTAATCTCTTTTTCATAATAAATAAAATAAATTTAGAACTAGGATTTTTCATTTGACTTTTAATTTCTTTTATTTTTATTTTCATTAAAAACATAAAAAACACAAAAATATTTTTTTCTTGTAATTAATTAATTAATTAATTAGTAATTAGGTTTAATATTTAATTTAATTGCAAAAAAAGGACAAATTCAATTCTTTTCTCAAAAAAAGGGTCAAAACCCTAGGACGTTCCCGATTTAATTTCTTTCGCGCTTTAATTCTTTTTGATTATATTTATGTAATTGTTTCCGAGGATGTAATAGTTAATTAGGGCTTTTACCGCTTTCTTTACTTTTCTCGCATTTATTTTCCAAACGGGTTTTGTATCTGGCGATGTATAGACCCGCGCCTTGTAATAGCGTAGATTTACCTTTCCGCACTTTATTTCCCGTAAACTATTAAACTGTTAATTATGTGTGACAAGACTTGTATGACAAATAAAATCAATCCGTAGCTCACAAATAACATGTACAAGATAATCTTAACTGTATTTGACACACGTGCACATGCCACTCTTAGGGTATGCCTCACTTGGTTGCCTCGAGGTGGTCGTCAAGTATAGGGTGTTTTAGAGGTCGCCCTCCTGTCTAAAGATCCAGTTGCCTCGAAACGGTTGCCTCGGATAAAAAGGATCTAGGACATTAGGGTTACCGCTAAGGCGTCCTACTATTGCTTTGGTGATCACACATGTCCCTATAATCGAATTGACCCAAAAACTCCAACGACGGTGCTACCTACTTCTCAATAGTGGGATAGTACTGTCTAAAGGACATTTACACAGCTTAATTTCTTTTGAGTAGGTAGAGGTTCTCAGGTACTTTCTCTTTCAAAACAAAAAAGTATACTTTTCGCACTTACACTTTTATGACAAAAGTTTTCAAACAAACACTTCATACACTCTTGAGGATAGATACAAGAGTCAAATCGAAGTTTTCAAACGAACTTTTTCAAAACCCACAAACACAAGAAAAGCAAAACATTTTTGAAAACATAGTGAGCAAGTACCTAAGAGCTCGTGGATAACCACAGATAGAAAGGGTGCTAACACCTTCCCTTTCTATAAATCTACCTCCCGAACCGAGAAACATTCTCGAAAAGGAATTTTGTTGTGCTTTTGTCCTTTCCATGTTGGAGAACATAAAAGACGGTGGCGACTCTTGCTTACCGCGGCATTTCGCGAACCAGCTTTAAAACAGTCAGTTTTATTTCCACCGATCACAAAACTGGCGACTCTGCTGGGGACATTTAATAAGTGAGGTGTACCTTAGGATTAGACCACTCTTGTTTTCAATTGCTTGATTTGTTTGCTTTAATATTGTGGGCCTGTCTTGGAGTTTCATAGATCCTAACCCGGATCTGAGGGATACCCTTTTAGAAGTAGCAACAAACTGTGAGGGAACTGTGCGGGGTATATCGACACAGTTGAAGCAGTTGCTACGTTGATATGGCACTTTGGTGAGTACCGGTAACCCTTGAGTCAAGTCAAGGAGAGTACGGGGCCGCCGCGTGGTGTCGTGAAGCATCAACTGACCTTAGGAACCTTACTTGACCATCCTGGCCTCTTTAGGGTAGTGAGATGACCGACTTTGGTGCAGTCCGAAGTTGGTAGATACTCGATACTACACTCATTGAGGGTTGTTTTCTTGGAATATTTTGATCGCCAGTTCAGTGGCTAAATCAAAACAATGAACACAGAAAACAACCCAATGATATTGAGATCCTTAGAACCCGGTTACTTTTGATAGGACAGGTTTTGAGCCCACCAACTTCAAGAGGGTAGTACCTAAACTTTATGCTGGCCTAAACTCTAAGGGCTGGTTTGTGTGACTTGTGTGCCTTTAAACTTGGACTACTTGCACATTCTTGTTACCTAACACATGAGTTCCTTGCAGGTTTTGTTTACAGTCCTTAATCTGGGCTTATAACAGGGCTTATTTACATCACTCCACGCATAGCATAACATCATACCATCATACCATTGCATACATCCTGCATAGGGGCTAATCCATTTCAAGGATCTCAAGGGTTTGTGATGCAGGTCCTGATGAACCAAAATGTCTAGCAAGGGGCAAAGGGGATTTATTTTCCTCTAGCCAAAGTTGTCCAGAAATCCAAGCATGATAATTTGAGTCAGGGGCTATGACCCACTCGATATGGTGAGCTTTGACTCTTGAAGAAGGACCCTCAACAACATGAAGTTCCTTCAATCAAGCTACGAAATTCAAATTCTAACAATTTTCTTGTTTACCCCGCGAGATCCTTGAAAACATTGCATGCATACATACACATCATTGCATAACGGGTACCCTTGTTACAGGTCACTTACCTTCTTCGCTGTTTATTTCAGCAATGGCTTCCCAACAAGACAACCAGGATCTTCATGCTCAAGAGACTCGGTTCGGGGAGATCCTCCTAAATCTATCCAAGGGGCAGGAAGAGCTGAGAACACTCCTCATGGGGACTTTGGTCAGGAACAGTCCAGAAGACGATAAAGACGAACGGCTAAAACGTCTGCAAGCTGAGGTAGATACAATGAGAACCCAGATGCTGGGGCAGATGGCTCTCATTCAAGACTTAGCTCAAAGACAAGAAGAGCTCAGGGTTCTCGTCAACCAACTGCTTCGGGATAACCAACTGGGGAAAACATCTAAGGTTGAAGAGCCAGTCATCATTAAATTCCCTTTGAGACAAGAAGACAAGGGAAAAGCTCCTCAACTTGCTTCAGGGTCACAAATTCAGCATCAACCTCACCAGCTTCAGCAAGACAGTATGAAGCAAGTAGTCAGGACTGGGGACCAAACCGGTAATCAGCCTCCAAGAAGTCAAAGGTTTGGTTCAATGAATAGGCCTCTCCAAATTTCTACCACTTCACAGGTCCAACCACAACCTCGCCCAGAGCAACGGGTTGATCAGAGTAAGCCCCGAAGGCAATTTACCAAGCTCAACGCGTCGCTGTCTCAAGCTTTACAACAACTGTTGAGGTTGAATTTGGTAACTCTAAGGGATCCTCCTCGGAATCCCAACATCTCTGCTCCTACTTATCATCCCAATAAAAGATGTGCATACCACTCCGATGGTCCGGGACATGACATAAATGACTGCTGGTCTCTGAAGAACAAGATCCAGGACCTGATTGATGAAGGAGCAGTGGAATTCACCCCAGATGGTCAGATCGAGTTCTTCTACTATCCCTAGCCAAGAAGACCTTTTGTTCATTGGAAGTTTCAAGTTGTATTTTTCTTTGCTTGTTCAAACATTTGTTCATGTCAAACTCTTTTACTTTATCAATGCATCACATATGTCTATTTTGAATCAATATATTCGCATTCGCTATATTCAAACTGCTTTCTTTTTTTGATGTCAACTCTCGATTAAATACTAAACCTTTTGAGGGAGGATGACGAAAACGATACCACGATCTTTACAGTATGCTTTTGAACAGACCCCGCTGATGAGGTACAGGCATTGTTTTAATTCCTAAACACTGGAGTTATAAGGAAGATAATCCCTCGTCAACCCCTCTGAGCCAAAGAAGTTAGAGTTTTTCTTTTCGAAAATTAAAACCCTTAATCATAACCTGGGGCAGGGTAGTTCTCTCAGTTGACCCAAGTGCACAACGAAGAAGTCCTTACAAAATAAAAGACAGTGATGGTTCTGAATAGTCATAAAGACAGGCAGTCATTACCTCTCAAAGAATAAAAACCCAATAAGTCAAAACCTATGAAGGAGACTTACAAAACTGGGGCATCCCGCTGACTGTAAATACAAAAAGAAACAGTTCAAGCAAAAGACAGGGATAACAAAATCAAAAAGAAAGAGGTCCTACAAACCCTCAACAAAAAAAGAAATGACTGCCTGGTCAAAATAAACCATCAGTATCTGAACCATCACTGGAATATCAGAGCAAAGACTCAAACAAGGTCTAAATGCACGATTAGCTGAGGTTAGGATCGAAGAACATCATGAAGAACGGGTGGGTATAAATAAAATTTGAGCCTTAATCCTTTGTTTCTTAAACCGTGAACCAGGCCACGTTATAACCCTTAAAAGTCCTAGCTGAAGCATGGGTTAGTTCGAAAGCATACCGTTACGAAAGGTATCCTGACTCCTTAAGGCTTGCGGTAAAATAACGAGTTGACATCACAGTTTCCAAAAAAATTCACTTGTTTTTATGAAAAATGCATTTTCAAAAAACTTCAAGACAGACATAAGCTTTGCATTTTTAAAATAACATTGTTTGCATATGACTTTTTGTTCGGACAACAAAGAAATTCGCACGATGAATATCCAGTGAACAAAAATCTTCTCAACAAGAAGGTCATCTCAAGTGGAAGAAACACTTCCAATCAAGGGCCAAACATGATCATTGTCCATCATCTGGGGCAGTTAAGTCAAGATTCAGGGAATCTCTCAAAATGCCAGGGGAAAATCTCCGCCCGAGTCACTTGGGGCATTGGACAGGAATTCCAGCAACGAACCTTGCATGAGCAAACATCTTCTGGTGGTATGGTAACGCAACACTACTAACAGTGATAACTCCCTACATTCTGAGAGCGTGGACATAGTCGAAAAAATACTACGCATAATCAAAGACCCGCTAGGTCGACTGGCCTAGGCAAAAATAAGGGCTTCCCGGCGAACCAAAAGGGTTCGGGCAAAAATAAGGGACGAAAATGAAAAATCTGTACACCCGGCAAGTCGAAAACATGAAAAGGCGACTTGGGCAAAAATGGGTATCCCGGTGGACTGAAAACCTGAAAGGGCGGTCCAGGCAAAAGTTAAGGATCAAAGCGTACGACTATGTCTCGTCACTTGCCTACCAGAAGAGGATTTAGCAATCGACAGTTATCAAGATCTCCACAGGTGTCGTCTCCCACAGAAACTGGGGCAGTAAGAATTGTCTGAACTGCACAAACTGTTCTGTCCTCCAGTACAAAGGTAGATTCAGCTGAAGAATACGACCAAGATACCTCCACTCCCCGCAGAGTAAGACAAGAGTCAGCCATGCTCTCTCCTCAAGCAGAGTTGGCCTACCATCAGCCCTGAAAAGGCACAGTATCTCCAGCAAGTCAGCAATACTCTCCCCAAGCAGAGTTAGTCTACTGTCAGCCTTAAGGAAGTTGGATATCCCCAGAAGATCTCAACATTCCCCAGCGGAGTATACAGATGTTCCTAAGCAAGCATCCCCGGCAGTCTTAATATAAGATTGTTCCCCGGCGGAATACAGACACCCCAGTGGAGCCATTCCCCAGTGCAGTCTCAAAAGTTTCCCCAGGAGAGTTGAATCATCCTCCCCAGTAGATTCTGGAAGCTTATCCCCAGTAGATTCTGAAAGCTTATCACCTGCAGAGTGCAAAAGCATCTCCCCGACTTTATTCAGAAGGTTATCCCCCACCAGAGCCTATAACTGGGTTATCCTCAGCTAATTACCACGGAAAGATCGTCCTCGGCGAATTTCTTCCTATCCCCCAACGGAGTTCATCAAATCTTCCAACAGAGCTTATCAACGGAATCCCCAGCGGAGTTATCATCAAAACCTCAGCGAAGTATCTCTCCCCACAGAGTAATTCCCCGCAGAGTAATTTCTTCATCAAGTTTATTCCCCAACGGAGTCATCTTCTCCTACCGGTTTATTCTTGCAATCATCATCCCCAGCGGAAGCAAAGAACTCTATTCTTCAAACATCAGCCCAGGATTCAATAAGCTCCCGACATTCATCAAGGATTTATTTTCCTAGACGAAAATACATCCATAAACATTTCACATTTCATACATCCTGCTTACATACATGATAAAGTGCATACGGCACAATCTCATTTATTTTTGAGAACATCATGACATCACGCATTTCATACATCATGACATTGCATACAACTAACGTTTTGCCTTTTCAGGAAAAGGTCAATCAAAAGATGATTACTATCAACTGTCGCATTTCCAGATTCGATACATGTATCTAGCCAAGGCATATCTGTGAGGGATTGATTGTGGATTCGATACCTGTATCTAGCCAGGGCATATATGCATGAAGAGTTTAGAGATTCGATACCTGTATCCAGCCAGGGCATATCTGTAGACGACAAGTTCCAGATTCGATACCTGTATCCAGCCAGGGCATATCTGTGGACGACTAATTCCAGATTCGATACCTGTATCTAGCCAGGGCATATCTGTGAGTGATTTGATTGTAGATTCGATACCTGTATCTAGCCAGGGCATATCTGCATGAAGAGTTTAGAGATTCGATACCTGTATCTAGCCAGGGCATATCTGTAGACGACAAGTTCCAAATTCGATACCTGTATCCAGCCAGGGCATATCTGTGGACGACTAATTCCAGATTCGATACCTGTATCTAGCCAGGGCATATCTGTGAGTGATTTGATTGTAGATTCGATACCTGTATCTAGCCAGGGCATATCTGCATGAAGAGTTTAGAGATTCGATACCTGTATCCAGCCAGGGCATATCTGTAGACGACAAGTTCCAGATTCGATACCTGTATCCAGCCAGGGCATATCTGTGGACGACTAATTCCAGATTCGATACCTGTATCTAGCCAGGGAATATCTGTGAGTGATTGATTGTAGATTCGATACCTGTATCCAGCCAGGGCATATCTGCATGAAGAGTTTAGAGATTCGATACCTGTATCCAGCCAGGGCATATCTGTAGACGACTAATTCCAGATTTGATACCTGTATCTAGCCAGGGCATATCTGTGAGTGATTGATTGTAGGTTCGTTACCTGTATCCAGCCAGGGCATATCTGCATGAAGAGTTTAGAGATTCGATACCTGTATCCAGCCAGGGCATATATGTAGACGACCTAGTTCCAGATTCGATACCTGTATCTAGCCAGGGCATATCTGTGAGCGATTGATTATGGATTCGATACCTGTATCTAGCCAGGGCATATCTGCATGAAGAGTTTAGAGATTCGATACCTGTATCTAGCCAAGGCATATCTGTGAGTAATTGATTGTGGATTCGATACCTGTATCTAGCCAGGGCATATCTGCATGAAGAGTTTAGAGATTCAATACCTGTATCCAGCCAGGGCATATCTGTAGACGACCAATTCCAGATTCGATACCTGTATCTAGCCATGGCATATCTGTGAGTAATTGATTATGGATTCGACACCTGTATCTAGCCAGGGCATATCTGCATGAAGAGTTTAGAGATTCGATACCTGTATCCAGCCAGGGCATATCTGTAGACGACCAATTCCAGATTCGATACCTGTATCTAGCCAGGGCATAATTGTGAGTAATTGATTGTGGATTCGATACCTGTATCTAGCCAGGGCATGTCTGCATGAAGAGTTTAGAGATTCGATACATGTATCCAGCCAGGGCATATCTGTAGACGACCAAGTTCCAGATTCGATACATGTACCTAGCCAGGGCATATTTGTGAGTAATTGATTGTGGATTCAATACCTGTATCTAGCCAGGGCATATCTGCATGAAGAGTTTAGAGATTCGATACCTGTATCCAGCCAGGGCATATCTGTAGACGACCAATTCCAGATTCGATACCTGTATCTAGCCAGGGCATATCTGTGAGTAATTGATTATGGATTCGACACCTGTATCTAGCCAGGGCATATCTGCATGAAGAGTTTAGAGATTCGATACCTGTATCCAGCCAGGGCATATCTGTAGACGACCTAGTTCCAGATTCGATACCTGTATCTAGCCAGGGCATATTTATGAGTGATTGATTGTAGATTCGATACTTGTATCTAGCCAGAGCATATCTACATAAAGAGTTTAGAGATTCGATACCTGTATCCAGCCAGGGCATATCTGTAGACGACTAATTCCAGATTCGATACCTGTATCCAGCCAGGGCATATCTGTGAGTGATTGATTGTGAATTCGATACCTGTATCTAGCTAGGGCATATTTGCATGAAGAGTTTGAAGATCAACCCCTGTAACAGGCCAGGAAATTATCTTTCTTTCTCAAGTACGCAAGTTCTCGCTAAGGAATCTCTTACGCGATCGACACCCCCGATGGCATCTTTAAGCCCATCTCCACCACTATCCATTACATTTCCAAATGGCATCTATAAGCCCATTCCCGACAAGATTCTATCACATCTCTTGATGGCATCTATAAGCCCATCCTCCTATCCATCATATCTCCAAATGGCATATGTAAGCCCATTCCCGACATCACATTGTTGATACTCCACTATGCGAGTGCAAATTTCTGGGCACTCTAGTGTTCAATCATCTTCCACCTTCGGATCACGAAAGGCACGCAAGCCAATCTACATCCTCATGTCTAAGAAGATTGAACAGGGGCAACTGTTGTACCCCAAAATTTTCCCTCCCATATTCTTCAAAGTTTATCAAGAATCATCTTCAAATGGTTCAAGATTTCTCAAGGGTTGCACAGTCCAACATCCTCCTAAGCCAGTCAAATTTAGGGTTTTGGTTCCTTCAATGAATTTGAGGTTTTCAATGGCTCAATCAAGTCCCATAGGCCTATAAACATTGTCAAGCATCTACATGTCAAGTCTCAAGACTCATAATGTCCAATTGCACAGTCAAAAGCCCCATTTGCTTCACAATCAACTACATGGGTAAAATGGTCATTTGGCAGTCAAAAGTCAAAATTTTTGGTCAACATCTTATTTTGAAGCCACAATCATCATTTGATCAAAATCCAAATGACATGTGACCAAAGGCATTGGTTATAGGACTTCAAGAACTTTCCAAAATGTCCAAGAACATGTTCATATGATCAAAATTGAGCAAGATATGCATTGGAGAAGTTGGGAAATTTTTGTGAATTTGCAAAAGTCAACTTTGCCCAAAACACATCATTTTTGCTAATGGGCCTCAAATTCCTTCTTGAAACTTTGTCCAAAGCTCATGCACGACCCATTGAGATTATTTGAAATTATTTTCTTATTTTTTATTAATTGGATTTTTAATTGATTTTAATTCCTTTAATTAATTTAAAATGTAGGAAATTCAAAGATATGTTTTTTCAAATCTTTTGTGAAGCAAACAAACTCAGGGCAAGCTGGCAAATTCGTGTATCAATCAAGGACATCAAAATCTCCATGTTTGGCAAGTTTTCTCAATCAAAAAGATTGAAAAATATTTGATTTTCAATCAAATATTGAAACATCAATGCAAGGGATTTCATGTGCAAGATTTACCCTAGTTTCATTCCATTATAAGTGCATAAGCTAAACCTAAAGCCTTGGACGTGAGAATTCTGCATACAAAGCCATAACCATATTCAAAAAATGAAGGAAAAAGTGAAAACTGTTTGCTATCTTCCAAGCCAATTCAAGGTGTTTCAGTGATTCAAATACATTGCTAGCACTCCCAGGAACGGATTGGAATCAAAATCAAAGGCTAACTGTTGTACCCCAAAATTTTCCCTCCCATATTCTTCAAAGAAATGCCAAGACAAGCTTCAAAATTCCCCAAGGGTTGCACAGTGTAAGAGCCTCCTGAACAGTCAAAATTAGGGTTTTGGTTCTGATCAAGAAAATGAAGTTTCCAAGGATCCAATCAAGTCTCACATGCCTACAAATATGGTCAAGCATCCTCATACCAAGTTTCAAGACTTTCAGCACAAAATTGCACAATCAAAAACCCTAATTGCACTACAGTCAACTGTAGGGGCAAAATGGTCATTTGGCAGTCAAAAGTTCAAATTTTTGGTCAACATCTCATTTTGAAGCCACAAACATCATTTGATCAATGCTTGATCATGATTCTCAAAGCATGGCTCAAAAATCATCAAGATGCAAAAGTTTCCTTATTTGGACAGCTGAAAAAGTCAACTGTAAATTGACCAGGGCATAACTTTCACATGGATTATCAGAAAAATTCCATCCAAAGCTCATTTTGAAGAGAAAGACATTTCCAACAACTCCTCTTCCCACTTCAAGTCCAAGAAATGCTCTCACAAAAAGTTATCAATTTCAACATTATAGGTCATTTTCAAAAGTCAACAAAAAGGGACTTTAAGTCAAAGGCCATAACTTGAGATTGGTAAATCAAAATGACATGGGACCAAAGGAATTGGTTAGAGGACTCAAAGACCTTTCCAAAATGTCCAAGAACATGAGCAAAGCTTAAAAATTGAGCAAGTTATGCCTTGTGGAAGTTGGGAAATTTTTGGATATTTTGAAAAGTCAACATTGATTCAAATGACCTAAAATTGCTAATGGGCCTCTTTTTCTTCCACAATTCATTATCCAAAGCATGCACACGACCATTTGGCCCAAAGGGAAGTTTTTTTATTATTTTTATTTATTTATTTGAATTTTTTATTACAATTAATTCATTTAAACTAAATAAAATATGAAAAAATGCTAAACTAATGAAATAAAATCTTTTTGTGCAGAAAATGCTCTCATTGGACACTCAAAATTCGTGCATGATCAATTAGGGAAGGATTGGATATGATTTGATATCAATTTGCATGAAAAGATTAGAAAATATCATGGCTTAAAAATCAAAGATTATTCATCAATTCATGGATTTTGGACCAATTTTATTTGACCTAATCATTCCATACATAAGCTGGATCAAAACCCTCATGCTCATTAACCCTAAGCTGCGCAGAAAAAGCATACACAAACTTGAAATTTTTCTTGAAAACTCAAAAACTAAAAACCATATTCCAGTGCTTTTCAAGGTGAAACAACGATTCTATCACATTCCTGGGACATCAAGGAACCCTCCTGGATCAAAAGCATCAATTCTAACACCTTGAAACGGTATACAGAAATCAAGTTTTCTCACCTTTTTCTCATGATCGTATTTTACAATTCAGGCATTTTCATTGCATAATTTTAATGGATTCTTACTAATTGAAGTGTTTTAAAGCTAACCATATGCTTTGATTGGATTTTTATGCACTGTATGCAAAGATGCCATGGTCGTATTTTAGGGTTTGCAGAACTGTGAATTAGGGGTTTTAAAATATGGAAAAATTGGAGCTTGAAACCTAGGCCATTCGATTCAGTGCGCTTGGACGGAGAGAATGAGGCCATCGCGCCTAATTTATGGAGCCCCAGGGGCTATTCGCTATTTTTTAGTATAGTGCCTAAAAGAACGTTTGGAAAACCGTTGCTAATGGTTTGTATGTTTCAGAAAAAATAAAACAACGAGGAAGATGATCTCGTGGAATCAGTTGATTGGCTGGTTCAAATTTCGCGCGTAAAGCGCCCCACTAACCATTATTTATTTTATATTTATTGTTTGTTGTTTAAGGTACAACACGCGCGTTTGGCTTGGTTGGCAAGGCTTGCAAGTGGTAATGATCAGGACCTGGGTTCGAGTCCCAGGTCCCCACTTCCTTTCATGTTATTTTTCACATAATACTCCTATGCAGGTTCAACGCTAACGGTACCATGCACCCTCAAAATCAAGCCCTCCACGCGTATGTCAGGACCAATCAAAGGGTCACGATTGCAGGACTATGATGAACGTCAGTCAACGCCTAGACATCCCAGTGGCAAAAGTCAAAGAGGCCAAGGTTGATGGGCCCAAATTGCTAAGGAGAAACCTCCAAATTAGGGACAGCAACCCCCCTAGGTTTGCAAATGTTTTTATTATTCTTTATTTTTCATTATTTTTTTTACTTTCTTTTAATTATTGTTTTATTAATTAATTTAATATTTTCATAATATATAAAAAACATAAAAAAATCAGAAAAGATGAAAAAATAATAAATATTTTATTTTAGTATTTTTTAAATAAAATTGCATTAATTAATTTTAGTTATTAGGTTTAATTTAATATTTTCATAATAAAAATCTAAAATTGGTAGAATTAGGGTTTAATTAATTTTTTATTCCTTTTTCTTTTCTTCCATAATAATTAAATATTAAATATTTATTTTTGTAATTAAATTGCATGTAAAATAATTAGGGTTAATTTTAGGATTAAACTTTAATAGGTTTTCATAATAAAATAAAAATTGTAGAATTAGGTTTAATTGCATTAAATTCTCCTAAATACCAAAAACAAAATTTCTTTTCATTCTAATTTTATTAATTAATTTCATCATTTAATTTAATTTTGCAAAAAGGGTCCAACGCCCTCGTTTAATTCTTATTTAATTCGCATATTTATTTCTTTTTTTCGTTTAATATTTATGTATCTCTCCCAAGGCCTTGTAAATTAATTTCTCGTACTTTACTCATTATTTCTTTACTTTTTCTGTCAAATCGGGTTCAAGAAATTTTGGCGATGTGGACCCGCGCCTTTTGTAATAGCTTAGAATCTTTTACTTCTCGCACTTTTAACTGTTAATCAAGGCATGAAAGAATGAATGGACAAAAATAAAAACAAACGCTAGATCACCAATAACATGACAAAAGACAAAAATATCTGAAAACGACACACAAATCACACACCACCCCTAGGGTACGCCTCACTGTTGCCTTGCCTCGAAAGGTGATCGTCGAGTAGAGGATGTCTTAGTAAGTCCTCATGATCCGGGAACCTGGCATGAGGGTAGCTTCTAAGGTGTCTTCCTATTGCTCTGGTGATCACCATGTCCCGAACCTCGAATTGACCCGAACACCTCCAACGGTGGTGCTACCTACCTCTCAATGGTGGGATGGCACTACTTTAAAGGACATTTACACAGACGAATTCCTTAGGGTAGGTAGGTTCTCGTAGATACTTGCTTTAATTTCAAAACAAATCAAAAATACTTTTCACACCGACACCTTTTCAAAAAGCTTTCGAAAGCAATTTTTCAAACACTCTTGAGGACCGATACAAGAGTCGAACTGGAATTTTCAAAGAAACTTTTTTTAAACCCACATTGAAAAGCAAACAAACCATTTTTGAAAACACAAATGAGCAAGTATCTAAGAGCCCATGGATAACCATAGATAGAAAGGGTGCTAACACCTTCCCTTTCTATAATCTACCTCCCGAACCGAGAGCAATCTCTATAAGGAATTTTTCTGTGCTTTTGTCCTTTCCATTTGGAGAAAATAAAAGACGGTGGCGACTCTTGCTTCCGCGACATTTCGCGAACCAGCTTTAAACAGTCAGTTCCAGATCCACCGATCACAGAACTGGCGACTCTGCTGGAGATATGACTTAAAGTGAGGTGTACCTTAGGGATAGTTCATCACTGTGTTTTCAATTGCTTTCTTTGCTTGCTTTATTATTGTGGGACTGTCTTGGGAGTTCTGTAGATCCTAACCCGGATCTGGGGATACCTTCTTAGAAAGTAGCAACAAGGCTGTGAGGGAACTGTGCGGGGTATACCGACATGGTTGAAACAGTCTGCTACGTTGATGTGGCACTTTGGTGTGTACCGGTAACCCTTGAGTTCAGTCAAGGAGAGTACGGGGCCTCCGCGTGGTGTCGTGAAGCATCAACAGACCTTAGGAACCTTAATTGAACAATCGTGCCTCTTTAGGGTAGTGAGATAACTGACTTTGGTGCAGTCCGAGGTTGGTTGATACTCGATACTACACTCAATTGAGGGTTGCTTTCCTGGAATATTTCGGTCGCCAGTTCAGTGGCTAAATCGAAACGATGAACAATGAAAGCAATCCCGTGATATTGAGACCCTTAGAACCCGGTTACTTCTGATAGGACAGGTTTTGAGCCCACCAACTTCAAGAGGGTAGTACCCCAAACTTCATGCTGGCCTAAACTCTAAGGGCTCTCTTGTGTGACTTGTGTGCCTTCGTACTTGCCTACTTGCATGCTTTTTATCTGACACATGAACTACTTGCAGATTTTGTTTATAGTCCTTGACTGGGACTCATAACAGGGTTTACTGAGTGTTTTGCAGGTTTTATTTAGTCCTTAATTAGGACTCATGACAGGTTTTACTTAGGTTTCTTGCAGGTTTTGGTTTGTAGTCCTTAATTAGGACTCATAACAGGGTTTACCCACATTACCCCATGCATAGCATACCATCATACCATTGCATACATCCTAATCCATTTCAAGGATCTCAAGGGTCTGTGATGCAGGTCATGATGAATCAAAATGTCTAGCAAGGGGCGAAGGGGATTTGTTTTCCTCTAGCCAAAGTTGTCAGGGGCTATGACCCACTAGATATGGTGAGCCTTTGACTCTTGAAGAAGGACTCTCAACAATATGAAGTGCCTTCAATTAAGTCACCAGCTTCCAATGCTAACAATTTTCTTGTTTATCCCGCAAGGTCCTTGAAAACATTGCATGCATAGCATACACATCATTACATAACAGGTACCCTTTTGACAGGTCACTTACCATCCCCGCTGTTTATTTCAGCAATGGCTTGCCATCCAGATAACCAGGACCTTCTTGCTCAAGAGACTCGGTTCGGGGAAATCCTCCTGAATTTATCCAAGGGGCAGGAGGAGCTAAGGACACTTCTCATGGAGACTTTTGTCAAGAACAGTGCTGAGGATGAAAGGCTGAAACACCTGCAAGCTGAGGTGGATGCCTTGAAAGCCCAGATGCTGGGGCAGGGGACTGCCATTCAAGGGTTAGCTCAAAGACAAGAAGAGCTCGGAGTTCTCATCAACCAACTGCTTCAGAATAACCAACTGGGGCAAACGTCTAAGGGTAAAAAGCCAGTCATCGTTCAACCGCCTTTGATACAAGGAGATAAGGGGAGAGCTCCTCAAATGGCTTCCGTGTCACAAATTCAGCATCAACCTCACCAGCTTCAGGCAGACAAGCCCAGGAGGCAATTCACCCCGCTCAACATGTCGCTGTTTCAAGCTTTACAACGCCTGTTGAGATTGAATTTGATCACATTAAGGGCTCATCCCCAGAACCCCAACACAGCACATCCTACTTATGATCCCAATAAAAGGTGTGCCTACCATTCTGCCTGTCCAGGACATGATACAAATGAGTGTTGGGCTCTGAGGAACAAGATCCAGGACCTGATTGATGAAGGAGCACTGGAGTTCACACAAGATGGTCAGGCTGAGTTTTTCTACCATCCCTCCAAGGCTCACCATTTGAAGTGACAAGCCCTGAGACTAGGAAACTTTTGTTCATTCGAATGTTCAAGTTGTGTTGTTCTTTGATTGTTTAAACATTTACTCATGTTAAACGTTGTTATTTCATTAATGCATTACACATGTCTGTTTTGAAGTAATCATTTCGTATTCACTATATGCAAACTGTTTTCATATTTTTGTGATGATCAACTCTTGATTGAAAAATTCTAAGCCTCTTGAGGGAGGATGACGAAAAAGATACCATGATCTTTACAGTATGCTTTTGAACAGACCCCGCTGATGAGGTACAGGCATTGTTTCAATCCCTAAACACTGGAGTTATAAGGATGATAATCCCTCGTCAACCCCTCTGAGCCAAAGAAGTAGGAGTTTTTCTTTTCGAAATTCAAAACCCTTCATCATAACCTGGGGCAGGGTAGTTCTCTCAGTTGATCCAAGTGCATAACGAATGGCACCAAAAAGATCCTTACAAAACAAAGAAAGACAGTGATGGTTCCGAATGATCAATAAAGAAAGGAAGTCATTATCTTTCAAAAAAAAAACCCATTAAGTCAAAACCCATGAAGGAGACTTACAAAATTTGGGCATCCTGCTGACTGTAATTCCAAAAAGGGAAACCGTTCAGGCAAAAAAAAAAGAAAGGGATAACAAAAAAAAGTCAGACAAGAAAGAGGTCTTACCAACCCTCAACAAGAAAGGAATGACTGCCTATTCAAAATAAGTTATCAACATCCGAACCATCACTGGAAAATCAGAGCAAAGACTCAATCGAGGTCTAACGTATGATCAACTGAGTTTAGGATTGAAGAACATCACGAAGAGCGGGTGGGTACAAATAATTTGAGCCTTTACCCTTTGTTTCTTAAACCGTGAACTAGGCCACGTTATGACCCTTAAAAGTCCTAGCTGAAGCATGGGTTGGTTCGAAAGCATACTGTTACGAAAGGTATCCTAACTCCTTAAGGCTTACGGTAAATACGGAGTTGACATCACGTTTTACAAACATTCACTTGTTTTATGAAAAAGAATGCATTTTTTAAAATAAAAAAAAATCTTCAAGACAGACATGAGCTTTGCATTTTTAACATAACTTTGTTTGCATATGACTTTTTGTTTGAACAACATAGAAATTCACACGATGAATGCCTAATGAACAGAAGTACTTCCAATCAAGGGGCATGGCATGACCATGGTCCATCATCTGGGGCAATCCAATCAAGATTCGGAGAATCTCTCAAAGGTAAAAAAGCTTGGGGAAAATCTCCGCCTGAGTCACTTGGGGCACTCCAGCAACGAATCTTGCCTGATCAAACACTCTCTGGTGGCATGACAAAACACTTCTGACAGGGGCAACTCCCTACATTCTGAGAACATGGACATAGTCGAAAAGATACTACGCAAAATCAAAGACCCGCTAGGTCGACGTACCTAGGCAAAAATAAGGGTTCCCGGCGAACCAAAAGGGTTCAGGCAAAATGAAGGGATGAAATGAAAAAAATCTGTACACCCGGCAAGTCGAAAACCTGGAAAGGCGGCTTGGGCAAAAATGGGTATCCCGGTGGACTGAAAACCCGAAAGGGCGGTCCAGGCAAAAATTAGGGATCAAAGCGTACGACTATGTCCTGTCATCTTGTCACCTGCCTACCAGAAGAAGGTTGGTCCATCAACAACTATCAGCCCCTCACAGGTCTTCTTCTCCAACCTCAGAAACAGGGGCAATAAAGAGTTGTCTAAGCAATCTAATTGTTCTGTCCTCCAAGGTATCAAGGTGAGTTCAGCTGAAGAACATAACCAGTACATCCCAATTCCCCAGAGAGTGAGCCAGCAAGTCAGTACACTCTCCTCAAGTAAAGCTATACAATCAAACCTTAAGGAAGTTGGGTATCCTCCAGCAGATCTCAACATTCCCCAGCAGCATATATGCACTCTTAACAGGCATCCCCGGCAGTCTTGGTCTAAAGATTGTTCCCCGGTGGTATATCAAACATTCAAAGGAATCACTTCCCCCGCAGTTCAAAACTTCCCCAAGAGAGTCCAATCCAATTTCCCCAGGAAAGTTGGAATTCATCTCCCCAAGCAGTAAGCTTATCCCCAGTAGGTTCTGGAAGCTTATCCTCACAGAGCACGAACGCGTCTCCCGGCTTTATTCAAAGAGTTATTTCCTTACCAGGATATAACTGGGTTATCCTCAGCCAAAAGCCATGGAAAGAGCGTCCTCGACGAAGTTCTCTTACCCCCAGCGAAGTCTATCAGCACTTCCAACAAAACAAGGATATCCCCAGCAAGTTATTATCAACAACCCAGCAAAGTATCTCTCTCCCCACAAAGTATTTCTTCCCAACAAGATCGTTAGAGTACTTTCCTCCACGCAGAGTTATTCCATTCGCCAAGTTTATTCCCCAACGGAGTTATCTCCTCCTATTGGTATTCTTGCAATTATCATCCCCCGCGGAAGCAAAATCTATTCTCCAACATCAGCCCAGGAGTGACTTCCCAGCACCCGTCAAGGATTTACTTTCCTAGACGAAGGATACATTCATAAACATCGCACTTCCATACATCATTATAGCATGCATAGACGCATCATACAAATCTCATTTATGTTGAGAACATCATTGCTTGGTCCATATCATGCATTGCATATGACTGACCTTTACCTTTCAGGAAAGATTCAGCTAAAGTCTCAATCATATTTCAAGACTCTAAGACCTTGTCTGGTTCAGTTAAATCGACTCCAAAGATTTTCCTGGTTATTATCCAGTCAAAGGCGTTCTCTGGTCTAGTTAAACCAACTCCTAAAGGTTTTTCTTTTGAAGACTCAGTTGAAGACTCCAAAGACCTTGTCTGGTTCAGTCAGATCGACTCCAAAGATCTCCCTGTCTCTTATCCAGTTGAAGACATTCAAGACCTAGACCGGTTCAGTTAATCGACCCTAAGATTCTCTGTGTCTTATCCAGCCCAAGGCCTTCTCTAGTCCAGTTAAATCGACCCCAAACAGATTTTTCTGATGAAGACTCAGTAGAAGTTATCAAAGGTTTTTCTCAATGTTTGCTTTTGAGATTATAATTTCCTATGGTTCTCTCCCCGATGCTGCGGAGACGATAATTCCATTTCAGGTTTTTCTCAATGATTGCTTTTGAGATTATAATTTCCTATGGTTCTCTCCCCGATGCTGCGGAGACGATAATTCCATTTCAGGTTTTTCTCAATGAATGTTATTGAGATTATAATTTCCTATGGTTCTCTCCCCAATGCTGCGGAGACGATAATTCCATTCCAGGTTTTTCTCAATGAATGTTATTGAGATTATAATTTCCTATGGTTCTCTCCCCAATGCTGCGGAGACGATAATTCCATTCCAGGTTTTTCTCAATGAATGTTATTGAGATTATAATTTCCTATGGTTCTCTCCCCAATGCTGCGGAGACGATAATTCCATTCCAGGTTTTTCTCAATGAATGTTATTGAGATTATAATTTCCTATGGTTCTCTCCCCAATGCTGCGGAGACGATAATTCCATTCCAGGTTTTTCTCAATGAATGTTATTGAGATTATAATTTCCTATGGTTCTCTCCCCAATGCTGCGGAGACGATAATTCCATTCCAGGTTTTTCTCAATGAATGTTATTGAGATTATAATTTCCTATGGTTCTCTCCCCAATGCTACGGAGACGATAATTCCATTCCAGGTTTTTCTCAATGAATGTTATTGAGATTATAATTTCCTATGGTTCTCTCCCCGATATTGCGGAGATGATAATTCCATCCCAGGTTTTTCTCAATGTTTGCTGTTGAGGTTGTAGTCGCCTATGGTTTTCTCCCCGATACTGCGGACATGGTAATTCCCACCAAGATTTCGCTCAATGATTGCTGTTGAAGTGAAGTTATCCAAGATTCTCTCAACAATTGCTGTTGAAGTTGAAGTCGCCCAAGGTTCCCTCACCGTTCCTGCTGAGGTAGTAACCACCCCTGGTTCATTCATCATCTTTCGAAGCTCCAGATCCAGCTCCTGTAACCAGTCAGGACACATCTATACAAAGAGTTTGAAGACCAGCCCCGTAACAGGTCAGGTAATCATTTTCTTTTTGCAGGTACGCAAGTTCTCGCTAAGGAATCTCTTATGCGATCAACGTCCAGATGGCATCTATAAGCCCATCATCCTATCCATCAATCTCCAAATGGCATCTATAAGCCCATTCCCATCATCACACTGCTACTAGGTGAGCGCAAATTTCTGGGCACTCTAGTGTTCAATCATCTTCTACCCTCGGATTACGAAAGGCACGTCAGCCAATCTGCATCCTCAGGTCTAAGAAGATTGAACAGGGGCAACTGTTGTACCCCAAAATTTTCCCTCCCATATTCTTCAAAGAAATGCCAAGACAAGCTTCAAAATTCCCCAAGGGTTGCACAGTGTAAGAGCCTCCTGAACAATCAAAATTAGGGTTTTGGTTATGATCAAGAAAATGAAGTTTCCAAGGATCCAATCAAGTCTCACATGCCTACAAATATGGTCAAGCATCCTCATACCAAGTTTCAAGACTTTCAGCACAAAATTGCACAGTCAAAAACCCTAATTGCACTACAGTCAATTGTAGGGGCAAAATGGTCATTTGGCAGTCAAAAGTTCAAATTTTTGGTCAACATCTCATTTTGAAGCCACAAACATCATTTGATCAATGCTTGATCATGATTCTTAAAGCATGGCTCAAAAATCATCAAGATGCAAAAGTTTCCTTATTTGGACAGCTGAAAAAGTCAACTGTAAATTGACCAGGGCATAACTTTCACATGGATTATCAGAAAAATTCCATCCAAAGCTCATTTTGAAGAGAAAGACATTTCCAACAACTCCTCTTCACACTTCAAGTCCAAGAAATGCTCTCACAAAAAGTTATCAATTTCAACATTATAGGTCATTTTCAAAAGTCAACAAAAAGGGACTTTAAGTCAAAGGCCATAACTTGAGATTGGTAAATCAAAATGACATGGGACCAAAGGAATTGGTTAGAGGACTCAAATACCTTTCAAAAATGTCCAAGAACATGAGCAAAGCTTAAAAATTGAGCAAGTTATGCCTTGTGGAAGTTGGGAAATATTTGGATATTTTGAAAATTCAACATTGATTCAAATGACCTAAAATTGCTAATGGGCCTCTTTTTCTTCCACAATTCATTATCCAAAGCATGCACACGACCATTTGGCCCAAAGGGAAGTTTTTTTATTATTTTTATTTATTTATTTGAATTTTTTATTACAATTAATTCATTTAAACTAAATAAAATATGAAAAAATGCTAAACTAATGAAATAAAATATTTTTGTGCAGAAAATGCTCTCATTGGACACTCAAAATTCGTGCATGATCAATTAGGGAAGGATTGGATATGATTCGATATCAATTTGCATGAAAAGATTAGAAAATATCATGGCTTAAAAATCAAAGATTACATTCATCAATTCATGGATTTTGGACCAATTTTATTTGACCTAATCATTCCATACATAAGCTGGATCAAAACCCTCATGCTCATTAACCCTAAGCTGCGCAGAAAAAGCATACACAAACTTGAAATTTTTCTTGAAAACTCAAAAACTAAAAACCATATTCCAGTGCTTTTCAAGGTGAAACAACGATTCTATCACATTCCTGGGACATCAAGGAACCCTCCTGGATCAAAAGCATCAATTCTAACACCTTGAAACGGTATACAGAAATCAAGTTTTCTCACCTTTTTCTCATGATCGTATTTTACAATTCAGGCATTTTCATTGCATAATTTTAATGGATTCTTACTAATTGAAGTGTTTTAAAGCTAACCATATGCTTTGATTGGATTTTTATGCACTGTATGCAAAGATGCCATGGTCGTATTTTAGGGTTTGCAGAACTGTGAATTAGGGGTTTTAAAATATGGAAAAATTGGAGCTTGAAACCTAGGCCATTCGATTCAGTGCGCTTGGACGGAGAGAATGAGGCCATCGCGCCTAATTTATGGAGCCCCAGGGGCTATTCGCTATTTTTTAGTATAGTGCCTAAAAGAACGTTTGGAAAACTGTGGCTAATGGTTTGTATGTTTCAGAAAAAATAAAACAACGAGGAAGATGATCTCGTGGAATCAGTTGATTGGCTGGTTCAAATTTCGCGCGTAAAGCGCCCCACTAACCATTATTTATTTTATATTTATTGTTTGTTGTTTAAGGTACAACACGCGCGTTTGGCTTGGTTGACAAGGCTTGCAAGTGGTAATGATCAGGACCTGGGTTCGAGTCCCAGGTCCCCACTTCCTTTCATGTTATTTTTCACATAATACTCCTATGCAGGTTCAACGCTAACGGTACCATGCACCCTCAAAATCAAGCCCTCCACGCGTATGCCAGGACTAATCAAAGGGTCACGATTGCAGGACTATGATGAACGTCAGTCAACGCCTAGACATCCCAGTGGCAAAAGTCAAAGAGGCCAAGGTTGATGGGCCCAAATTGCTAAGGAGAAACCTTCAAATTAGGGACAGCAACCCCCCTAGGTTTGCAAATGTTTTTATTATTCTTTATTTTTCATTATTTTTTTTACTTTCTTTTAATTATTGTTTTATTAATTAATTTAATATTTTCATAATATATAAAAAACATAAAAAAATCAGAAAAGATGAAAAAATAATAAATATTTTATTTTAGTATTTTCTAAATAAAATTGCATTAATTAATTTTAGTTATTAGGTTTAATTTAATATTTTCATAATAAAAATCTAAAATTGGTAGAATTAGGGTTTAATTAATTTTTTATTCCTTTTTCTTTTCTTCCATAATAATTAAATATTAAATATTTATTTTTGTAATTAAATTGCATGTAAAATAATTAGGGTTAATTTTAGGATTAAACTTTAATAGGTTTTCATAATAAAATAAAAATTGTAGAATTAGGTTTAATTGCATTAAATTCTCCTAAATACCAAAAAATACCAAAAACAAAATTTCTTTTCATTCTAATTTTATTAATTAATTTCATCATTTAATTTAATTTTGCAAAAAGGATCCAACGCCCTCGTTTAATTCTTATTTAATTCGCATATTTATTTCTTTTTTTC
This sequence comes from Vicia faba, assembly GCA_948472305.1. Lineage (NCBI taxonomy): Eukaryota > Viridiplantae > Streptophyta > Magnoliopsida > Fabales > Fabaceae > Vicia > Vicia faba. The sequence goes on from OX451739.1 coordinate 127,676,158, forward strand.
GTTTAATATTTATGTATCTCTCCCAAGGCCTTGTAAATTAATTTCTCGTACTTTACTCATTATTTCTTTACTTTTTCTGTCAAATCGGGTTCAAGAAATTTTGGCGATGTGGACCCGCGCCTTTTGTAATAGCTTAGAATCTTTTACTTCTCGCACTTTTAACTGTTAATCAAGGCATGAAAGAATGAATGGACAAAAATAAAAACAAACGCTAGATCACCAATAACATGACAAAAGACAAAAATATCTGAAAACGACACACAAATCACACACCACCCCTAGGGTACGCCTCACTGTTGCCTTGCCTCGAAAGGTGATCGTCGAGTAGAGGATGTCTTAGTAAGTCCTCATGATCCGGGAACCTGGCATGAGGGTAGCTTCTAAGGTGTCTTCCTATTGCTCTGGTGATCACCATGTCCCGAACCTCGAATTGACCCGAACACCTCCAACGGTGGTGCTACCTACCTCTCAATGGTGGGATGGCACTACTTTAAAGGACATTTACACAGACGAATTCCTTAGGGTAGGTAGGTTCTCGTAGATACTTGCTTTAATTTCAAAACAAATCAAAAATACTTTTCACACCGACACCTTTTCAAAAAGCTTTCGAAAGCAATTTTTCAAACACTCTTGAGGACCGATACAAGAGTCGAACTGGAATTTTCAAAGAAACTTTTTTTAAACCCACATTGAAAAGCAAACAAACCATTTTTGAAAACACAAATGAGCAAGTATCTAAGAGCCCATGGATAACCATGGATAGAAAGGGTGCTAACACCTTCCCTTTCTATAATCTACCTCCCGAACCGAGAGCAATCTCTATAAGGAATTTTTCTGTGCTTTTGTCCTTTCCATTTGGAGAAAATAAAAGACGGTGGCGACTCTTGCTTCCGCGACATTTCGCGAACCAGCTTTAAACATTCAGTTCCAGATCCACCGATCACACTAACACTCAAAGAACACGCAAGAACAGTCATACGGTTTGCACACTTTTGCCATAATCGAAACTCATGTCTCATAAGCATTTGATGTGATTTATGGTTTATTTTGTATTGCTTGCATCCATACAAAGCTATTGGTATTGATTAATTGGATTATAATGCACAGGATTGTGAATTGCCATTAACGATTTTTAGAGTTTCGAAGCTTTCAAATTAGGGATTTGCTGCACAAGAAAAATCAGACCTTGAGAGACCCATGGTTGGATTCGTTAGGATGAGACGAACCTAAAACTACCCTCGCGAACAATTTATATTGCACACAGCTCTATTCGCTATTTTCTCTTATTGCAGGTTGTGGGGGTTAAAAACCCCCGCTAATTGTTTTTGTTTTACAGGGAAACGAGGAAGAAGACAATACGTGTTGAGTTGTGGTTGGGCAGTTCAAATAGCGCGCGTAATTTTTCTCTTTCCAGCATAATTATTATGTTTTAAATATTATATTTGTTGCATATCATAATGACAAACGCAGGCGCTTGGCTCAGTGGTTGGTGATCTGTCTGGTAACCATTGGGACCTGGGTTCGATTCCCAGGTCCCCTAAACCTTTGTTTCATATTTTTCCTAATATAATCATATGCAGGCATCCTCAAAGTGTCCCATCATGCGCTCCAAGCATCAGCTTTCCAAGTGGCCACTAACACCAATCTGATGGCCAGGAGATGAAGAGTATGGTACTCCCAGTCAACCACACGCTCAGCTGATCCAAAAAGTCAATGGGCTGGCCAACAAATGGGCCTGAAATTGCAAACAAAACCTCCATCAGGGCCCAACACCCCCCTGGTTTTATTACTTCTTATTATTTTTTTATTTTCTTTTCTTTTTATAATTATTATTATTACTATTTAAATAACTTAATTAATATTTTCATAATAAATTCAGACAATTAAAAAAACTGTAAATATTTTTATTATTATTATTATTTAGTAATTTAATTATTTTTGTAAATAAATTCTAATTAATTAGTTTAGTTGTTTAATTAGGACAACTTTAATCTCTTTTTCATAATAAATAAAATAAATTTAGAACTAGGATTTTTCATTTGACTTTTAATTTCTTTTATTTTTATTTTCATTAAAAACATAAAAAACACAAAAATATTTTTTTCTTGTAATTAATTAATTAATTAGTAATTAGGTTTAATATTTAATTAATTGCAAAAAAAGGACAAATTCAATTCTTTTCTCAAAAAAAGGGTCAAAACCATAGGACGTTCCCGATTTAATTTCTTTCGCGCTTTAATTCTTTTTGATTATATTTATGTAACTGTTTCCGAGGATGTAATAGTTAATTAGGGCTTTTACCGCTTTCTTTACTTTTCTCGCATTTATTTTCCAAACGGGTTTTGTTTTTGGCGATGTATAGACCCGCGCCTTGTAATAGCGTAGATTTACCTTTCCGCACTTTATTTCCCGTAAACTATTAAACTCTTAATTATGTATGACAAGACTTGTATGACAAATAAAATCAATCCGTAGCTCACAAATAACATGTACAAGATAATCTTAACTGAATTTGACACATGTGCACATGCCACTCTTAGGGTACGCCTCACTTGGTTGCCTCGAGGTGGTCGTCAAGTATAGGGTGTTTTAGAGGTCGCCCTCCTGTCTAAAGATCCAGTTGCCTCGAAACGATTGCCTCGGATAAAAAGGATCTAGGACATTAGGGTTACCGCTAAGGCGTCCTACTATTGCTTTGGTGATCACACATGTCCCTATAATCGAATTGACCCAAAAACTCCAACGACGGTGCTACCTACTTCTCAATAGTGGGATAGTAATGTCTAAAGGACATTTACACAGCTTAATTTCTTTTGAGTAGGTAGAGGTTCTCAGGTACTTGCTCTTTCAAAACAAAAAGTATACTTTTCGCACTTACACTTTTCTGACAAAAGTTTTCAAACAAACACTTCATACACTCTTGAGGACAGATACAAGAGTCAAATCGAAGTTTTCAAACGAACTTTTTCAAAACCCACAAACACAAGAAAAGCAAAACATTTTTGAAAACATAGTGAGCAAGTACCTAAGAGCCCATGGATAACCACGGATAGAAAGGGTGCTAACACCTTCCCTTTCTATAAATCTACCTCCCGAATCGAGAAACATTCTCGAAAAGGAATTTTGCTGTGCTTTTGTCCTTTCCATGTTGGAGAACATAAAAGACGGTGGCGACTCTTGCTTACCGCGACATTTCACGAACCAGCTTTAAAACAGTCAGTTCTATTTCCACCGATCACAGTAACGTTCCCCGCTCTCTCTGAAATCTGATACGGTCCAATAAAACAAGAAGTGAGCTTCTTAGACTTCAATGCTCGTCCAACACTAGTCACAGGTGTAACTCTCAAAAACATATGATCACCAGCTTGAAGTTCTAAATCTTTCCTTCGCTTGTCATGATAACTCTTCTGTCTACTTTGTGAAGCTTTCATCTTTTCTCGAATCAACTTCACCTTCTCAGTAGTCTCACGAACAAGTTCAGGTCCAAGTACTACACCCTCACCAGATTCATGCCAACATAAAGGAGTCCTACATCTTCGACCATACAACGCTTTAAAAGGTGCCATCCCAATACTAGAATGGTAATTGTTATTATAAGTGAACTCTATCAATGGAAGATAAGTATCCCACGAACCTCCCTGCTCAAGAACACATGCCCTTAGAAAATCTTCCAACGATTGAATCGTCCGTTCAGTTTGACCATCTGTCTGAGGATGATACGCTGAACTCAATCTCAACTTAGAACCCAACGCTTCTTGCAACCTCTTCCAAAAACAAGAAGTAAATCTTGGATCTCTATCTGACACAAATCACAAAGGAACACCATGCAACTTCACAATCACACTAGTGTAAATCTCAGCCAACTTCGACACTGGAAAACTGATGTTAATAGGAATAAAATGAGCTGACTTCGTAAGCCTATCAACAATCACCTAAATCGAATCATGTCCTCTTAAAGTATTAGGCAACCCCGTCACAAAGTCCATTGAAATGCTATCCCATTTCCATTCTGGAAATTCCAACGGTTGCATCAATCATGCAGGCTTATGATATTCAACTTTCGACTTCTGACAAGTCAAACATGCATACACAAACCGAGCCACGTCACTCTTCATACCAGGCCACCAAAACAAACCTTTCAAATCTTGATACATCTTTGTAGCTCCTGGATGAATACTCAACTTACTTCTATGACTCTCTTCAAGTATCACTTTCTTCATCTCAACATCATCAGGAATACAAATCCGATTACAAAATCTCAACACACCTTGCGCATCTAGCTTAAAATCACTATTCTCAGACTGATCAATCCCAACCATCAAATCTACCAGTTTCACATCCAACTTCTGAGCTTCTCTGATACTGTCTAAAAATTCATTATTAATCTTCAACATACCCAACATAACACTCTGCAGCGTAACCTCACAAACTAAGCTCATATCTCTGAACTGCGCAATCAATTCCAACTCTTTAATCATCATTGCTGACATATGTAAAGTCTTTCGACTCAACGTATCAGCTACCACATTCACCTTTCCTGGATGATAATTCAAACTGAAATCATAATCCTTTAACAATTCCAACCATCTTAGTTGCCTCATATTCAGCTCTTTCTAGTTGAATAAATACTTTAAGCTCTTATGGTCACTAAACACTTCAAATCTAGAACCATAAAGATAATGCCTCCAAATTTTCAACACAAAGACAACAGCGGTAAGCTCTAAATCATGCGTAGGATAGTTCTTCTCATGAGTCCTCAACTGCCTTGACGCATAAGAAACTCCCTTACCATTCTGCATAAGCACACCTCCTAAACCCATCTTAGAAGCATCACAATACACCACAAAAGGCTCTCCTGGATTAGGCAACGTCAAAATCGGAGCCGACGTCAACCTCTTCTTCAATTTCGTAAAACATTCTTCGCACTGAACATCCCAAACAAAAGCTCTACCTTTACAGGTCAACTTAGTCAACGGAAGTGACAACTTATAAAATCATTCAATAAACCTTCTATAATAACCATCTAATCCCAAGAAGCTTCTAATCTCAGTAGATGACTTTGGAGTCTCCCATTGCAACACAGCATCAACCTTCGATGGGTCTACAGCAATGCCACTACCTGAAATCACATGACCAAGAAAACTAACCTCCTTTAACCAAAACTCGCACTTGGACAGCTTTGCATACAACTTCTTGTCTTTCAAAACTTGCAATACTACTCTTAAGTGTTCAGCATGTTCTTCTTCTGACTTAGAGTAAATCAAAATATCATCAATGAACACCACTACAAACCGATCTAAATAAGTATGAAAGATACGATTCATGTATTCCATGAATACTCCCGACGCGTTAGTAACACCGAAAGGCATAACTGAATACTCATAATGTCCATAACATGTTCTGAAAGCCGTCTTCTGAATATCTTCATCCTTCACTTTAATCTGATGGTAACCCGACCTCAAATCGATCTTACTAAACACATAAGCATCCACCAATTGATCCATCAAGTCATCTATTCTTGGAAGCGAATACTGGTTCTTAATCGTCACCTTGTTCAACTGTCTATAATCAACACAAAGCCTCATACTTCCATCTTTCTTCTTTACTAACAACACTGGAGCTCCCCACGGCGATACACTTGGTCTTACAAAATTCTTCTCAAGTAACTCTTCCAATTGCTTCTTTAACTCTGATAATTCAGATGCAGACATCCTGTATGGTGCCATAGACACAGGTCTGGTACCCGGTACAAGATCAATAGCAAATTCAACTTCCCTCTCCGGCGGTACATCAGGAATCTCATCAGGGAAAACTTCAGGAAATTCACACACCACCTGCAATTCCTCAATTATAGCTTGAGTCTCTACAAATAATGACGCCATCAACGAAAACATCTGTACTTCCTCTTGCATCAACTTCCTCAACTGTCTAGCAGACAACAAACCATCTTCCTCTTCTTCAGGAGTAGAAAACTTCACAGACTTGTCATAACAGTTAATATGAACACAGTTATGCTCTAACCAGTTCATACCCAGAATCACATCCAAACCTCTTAACGGTAAACAAACCAAATCAACAACAAAGTCTCTGTCGAAGATCGATAAGGGACACTTCAAACATACAAAAGAAGTAGTCACCGACCCCTTGGCTGGAGTATCGACGACCATTTCTCCATTCAAAGAAGACAACACAAGACCCAATCTTTCAACACAATCAGCAACAATAAAATAATGTGTAGCACCAGCATCAATAATAGTAATTAAAGGAGTACTATTAATGAAACATGTACCTCTGATAAGTCTGTCCTCAATAGCTGTCTAATCCTCCACTAAAGCAAACACCTTTCCACTAGACTGAGCTCTTTTCGGTTTCAGAAACTGGCTACCAATGTGCCCTTCTTCTCTACAATTGAAACAAATCAGATCCTTGTGTTCACACTCGGATACAACATGCTCGTTCTTGCCACAACGGAAACACATCTTCACTTCAGTAGTGCACACATTACTCTTGTGCCCAGGTTTTCCACACTTAAAACAAACCACACCAGCAGGAGCATCTCCCCCACTAGTCCTCTGACTCTGAGCAACTTTCTGTTTACCTTTACCAGCTGGGGAATCATAAGGCTTACCATGATTCTGTTGGTGCTTACCCCTCTTCTCACTGATAATCTTGTAATGAGCATTATTATCCTCCTCGTGCAGCTATCAGCCAAATCAGCAAAAACACAGATTTTTTGGTATCCAACCGCCTTCTTAATCTCCGGGCGCAACCCGTTCTCAAATTTGATACACTTCGAGAACTCAGCATTTTCCTCAGTGTAATGCAGATAAAACTTAGCCAACTCAGCAAACTTGGCAGCATACTCAACAACTGACATACTTCCTTGCTCCAGCTCAAGAAACTCAATTTCCTTCTTACCACAAACATCTTCAGGAAAGTATTTTCTCATAAATTCCCTACGGAACACAGCCCAAGTGACATTCTCACCTGCAGCTTCCAACTTCTGACAAGTCTCTAGCCACCAGTCATCAGCCTCGACTGCTAGCATATGAGTCCCATACCGAACCTTCTGCGCTGGAGTGCAGTCCATCACATGGAATATTCTCTCGATCTCTTTCAACCACTCCAATGCTCCGTCAGGATCATACTTTCCCTTGAACGTAGGTGGATTCTCTCTCTGGAAAGTCGCCAAGCTACGAGATCCAACATTCTCGTCAGCATTCGGCTGATTTTCCATTGCATGAGCCATTGCTTCTAAAGCAGCAGCAAGTGCAACATCATTCCTTCCAGCCATCTCAACTTCTCACTACAACATAAACAACAATTAGAACTCAAATAATAATACTCGACTGTTAGACAACTACGACTCGAAGACAAGGTCGGACCAACCTTTTGCTCTGATACCAACTTTGTAACACCCCAATTCTACCCCAAGCAATTATATAAAATAAATCAGAGTTATAAAATTCAATCATGCAAACGAATCAGAGCGTCACAAATTCTTCTATCAAAATTCATTACATTCATCATGGATATATAACACTTTCAAAACATTGTATGAACCCACATAACATCTTTAATTAAATAACTCAACATCTACGCAACAAAATTCTCAATAACAATTTTATCATCAATACATCAACTTCAAAACAACACAATTTAATAATAATCAAAAATCAAAAACAACAAGCGTTCATCCCCCCGAGTGTTACATATTAGAGCAATGACACTGACTCGAACTACTGAAGGTATACAACTTTCACTCTCGATTACTTGCACGTTACCAACACAAGGGCAACATTCAAACAAAAGGGGTGAGATATCTAACAATATAATAAAGCGCATGATAATTAATATATTAAATTAGATCACATAACATCACCACTTCTCATCTCATAATCAACAATAATAATACATTCACAGCATCATCAGACACTTCTTTATGCAATCATATAATGCGACTCAATACTATGCAAATGCATGTGGTACCATTGGAGAAGAACTCCCATCTCAAAAAATTTCCAATTAATAGAGGCATCAACAAGGCATAACCTTCATTTCAAAATTCGCCAATACATGCCATCTCAACGAGCATAAGCTCCATCTCAAAAAATGCAATGTATGCGACACAATCATGAATGTAATAACAATACCCAAGTTAATAACATCTCAAATTAACAACATCTCAAAAGCATCTCAACGTCTCTTCATCAACATCTCATATCATCAGAATAATTCATCAAACATCATTTATTCATCAAACATCATTTATTGTAAATCATAAACACAACATCATTAACAACTTATCACTAACAACTCAGTTGTACATTAACACCATAGTAATTCATACTGCTATTCTGTAATTCTTACATCGTTACTGTCACTATCCTACTGTTATAACTCAAACAGCAGCTTCTAAGCATCTAATTTGCATCATCCTGCTCAAAACCAACGCAACGCTCAACATGGAAATTAATTCTAAACCCTATTGGATACTAGGATTACACTTCCTATTATTCATTTTAATCCTCTAGAATAATGTTCATCGTGTTAGCTATCCAACACTTCGAACGGCACCCTAAAACTCAAGTTACAGCACTTTAAAACTGAATCTGCCAAAATTAGGCATTATGGGTCGATGCAAAACCCCTTGGATCGACGCATACTGCTCTAACTGCACAACATGAGTCGATGCATCCTCTCATGGATTGACTCATCTTGAGTCTTGCACACAACATGTATCGACACATGCATCCCACAGATCGACTCATCCTGAGTCTTTCAACCTTCATCTATCGATGCAAGCCTCTTCGTGTCGACTCATATTGAGTCTCTAGGCCCTCATGTATCGACGCATCAAGTTTGAGCTCGACACATCCTGATCCTTCCTGTATAATTTTGCGATTTTCTATGCATTTCACTATGGGATTCATATTTTTAACCCTACAAACTTAATACAATCATGATAAATCATCACCTCCAATTATCCTACAATACTACATCGATCAAACAACATCGGGACATCATTATTCATCTAAAATTCATCAATTCTTCATCATACATCATCATATACATCTAATTCAAGAACAAAACAACAATCACCTCTAACCCCACATATCAATCATCATGAACCTAATTATAAAGTCAGAACCCCACCCTTACCTTGGATTGAAGGTCGCTCTATAATTTCCAGTTGAATTTTCGTTCTGTCATTTTCCACTTTTTCCAGCAGCTTCACGTTCTCCTTCTCAATCCTTATTCTTCTACTGCTTCTTCTTTCTATTCCTTCTAACAACAAAAGAATAACCTAGTATTCTTTATTCCTTATTGGGCTTAAAACTAATACACACCCTTATTACTTTTATTCCTTCAAAATAAGCCCACACCAAACAATATTATACTTCTAATATTATTTCTCCACTTAATAAATAAATCCAATTAATCATAACACATCTCCTCAAATATTCCAAAAATGATTTAATTTAAATAATTAATTAAATTATGGGCGTTACAGTAAAAGCCTCCGTTGGAGCAGTTGGGTCTGAAGCTTTATAATTTATTCAAGTATTTTCTTTCACCGGGTTCTTATTATTTCTTTCTCTATAATTGATTTAATCTTGTATGCTATTGTCATAATCCATTTGATTGCTTTATTTCTCACCATGAGTGAGTAGTTCTTTAGGGATTAAGGGTCATGAGACCTAACTCTTGACTATCCATATGGTTGATTTACTTCTTATGAGAATTCGAAACGTGTTTATTTTCTAAACCAAATTTTTTCCAATTAACCCTTGTTATGAAAGTAAAAGAGTTCTCAGGTATTGATAATAATCTAAAAGGACTTATATCAATACCCGATAACAAGTTTTTAAACAACTAAGTTCGATGATGCGAAAGTGCTAGAACGAAGTTGGGAAATGCTCCATCTTGATAGATGTGCAAAAGTAACAATCTTTGACAAATAACTCTTCGCTAGCGAAAGCCGACGAGCAACTTGTTTGTCAAAGGTAGGATAATACATTGGCAAAAGTAGGTGTTGTCCATATTTATCTATTTTCTATAAATCATGCAAGAATTCTCATAGCAAAAGTAATTCAACTATATGGAGTTGTTAGAGTAAGAGATTGTGACCCTGAATCCTATATGTTTCCAATTAAAATCCAAGTTATTTACAATTAAGTTGTTTTATTTAAGTGCTTTTCAAATAAGTTGTTTTGACTTAAATGATTTTTCACTTGAGTTTGTTTCTGCTAAAACCATTCAATTTCTCTAGATTTACACCAATAAGATAAAATTATGTAATTAACCATTAGTCTCTATGGTTCGATAACTTTTTACTACTCTGACTATTGTTGTACACTTGCAGCATGTCAACGGACCAGGAATGTACTTCTGCAACTGAGATACATGAAAGACATCACGAAGATTCGAAGAGAACGATGGTAAGACAACTACGTAAGCTACTTCTCCTACTCTATGAAAAATTTGTAAAGACCAATGAAATGAGGCGTGAGCTTTCGCAAATTTAACTGTCGACCAACACCAGTCACTGGAGAAACTCTAAAAAATACATGATCTCCCTCTTGGAACTTAAATTCCTTTCTCCTCTTATCATGAAAACTCGTTTGTCTTTTCTGTAAAACTCTCATGTTCTCTTAAATCATCTTGATATTCTCAGCGGTCTGCTGAACAATCTCCGTTTCAAGAACAACACTCTCACCTGATTCATACCAACACAAAGAAGTCATACACCTTCTCCCATACAAAGCATCATACAATTCCATTCCCATATCGTAATGAAAACTATTTTTATAGTTGAAATCAATCAACAACAAGTAGCTATCCTAATTACCTATTTGTTTTGGAACACAAGCTCTCAACAAGTCTTTTTAGGATTGGATAGTCCTATCTGTATGACCGTCTATTTACAAATGATAAGACAAACTCAGACTTAAATTATTTCCCAAAGCATCCTTCAGGCTCTGCCAAAACCTTGATGTGAACCTCAGATCTATATCTGATACAATGCTTGAAGGAATACCATGCAACTTCACAATCTCACTTATGTAAACCCTTGCTAGCTTATGCAATGGATAATCGATCTTAATCAGAATGTAATGAGCCGATTTAGTAATTCTATTAACAATAACCCAGATAAAATCACCTCCTTTCATCGTCTTTGAAAAACCTGTCAGAAAGTCCAAGAAATGATGTCCCATTTCCATTCAGGAATACTCAACCTTGATGGCTTCTGATGCTCAATCTTTGACTTTTAACAAGTCAAGCAAGCATAAACAAACTCAACCACCTCTATCTTCATTCCTGGCCACCAAAACATATTTTTAATATCTTGATACATCTTTGTAGCACCTGGATGAATACTCAACCCACTTTTATGCCCTTCTTCTAGAATCTTCTTTTAGAATATTCTTCTTAAGATTTGGGAAATCTGGCACGCAAACTCTATCTCTGAACCTCATAAAACCATTTTCATCAACTCTGAAATCCATCTCTTTACCTTGGTTGATCAACACTAATCATTCAATCAATCCCAAATCTAATTTCTGATCTTCTCTAATCTCATCCAAAACACTCCTAGTAAATTTCAGCATTCCCAAAATAATAATCTACAGAGTCACATTGTATACCAAACTCAGATCTATGAACTACTCAAGTAAATCAATTTCTCTAACCATCAATTCCTACATATAAAAGGACTTTCTAGTTAAAGCATATGACACCACATTAGCTTTACTAGGATGGTAACTTAACTCGAAGTCATAGTATTTCAAGAACTTAAGCCACCTTCTCCGCCTCATGTTTAACTCTTTCTAATCGAACAAGTATTTCAAAATCTTATGGTCGCTGAAAACTTCAAACCCCACACCATACAGATAGTACCTCCAAATATTAAGCACAGACAAAACATCTTCCAACTCTAAATCTTGAGCAAGATGATTCCTTTCATGAACCTTAAGATGTCTTGAAGCATTAAGCTACAACATTATTATTCTGCATAAGTGATAAGTGCAAATTTTAGTTATTTTTGTATATACTTTTTGTTGCACTTATCGCCTCTTTGTTGTTAATATTATTGAATAAACCTGACTTCTGTATAAATACGTTTAGTTTGTGTTTATTTGTGTTTTTGTGTACATAGTGTACCGTTTGATGTTTTTCGATTCATTTTTTAGATATTTGTAGCATTTTGGAGCATTGAGAAATAAGGTGTCGAAGGCACGGCTCTGGATGCGCGTTTTCATAATAAAAGACCGATTTTGCCCAGGAGAGCCTGCTTAGCACGCAGAAGGCCGCTAAGCACGAGTGTGCTTAGCACATTTTGTAGCGCGCTGCTTGCGTTTTTACATTTTGGCAGAAGCATTATTTTGAAGCCCGCTTAGCACGGATATTGCACTTAGCGTGGTTTAGGGCGGTTTGATGTGTAAAATAAAGAAGTCGCGCTTAGCGTGTCAGGTCCGCTTAGCGCGGTCTGCTGAGATTTGTTTTATAACTTCATTTCATTCATTTGTTAGGTTATGGTTTTGGGGAAGTTTTTTCTCCTAACTTCATCAACCTCCAATTTTGTTAGGATTAACTTTGATAACAATTATGGAGCTTGCATATGGATCATCGGGCTGGATTGCTCTTCGATCGGTGTTGATAAACCAATATATTTGCGGTTCATTTCTCTTTTTCTTTGTGTATTCTCTATTGGTTGGGCTTGTATGTGTATTTTCTTTGAACTCATGTATATTTGTCGCCCTTCGCGTTATATAAAACTCTCTTTATAAATCTTTCTCGATTGTTATCCTTGATTTTTGCTTTATGCTAGGGATTTGAGTTGCTATAAACATATACTGCTTGAATTCTTATCTAGGATGATTATCTAATAGTGTATGAATTCTAGATATAGATTTAGCATTGTTTTTCACTTAGGGTGTATGTAATTAATGCCTCTGTGTTATTTGTGTCGCTCTGAGAGATCTCTGTATTGTTGAGGTTGGTTGAGAGATCGTCGCCGAGGTGATACAGTGGGTGTTGTGTTTGACATGTGGTGACATTGATGAATATTGTAGGTTTAGTATAACAAGTTGATGGGTTTAAGTCTGTGAGAAGTAGTATATATGCATGCTTGATAAGTTATTCCTTTTTCCTTTTTATAGATTTATTTTCTATTGATACTTTTCCTTTCAACCCATTTAACCCCAAACTCATTAGCGAGAGATTTGTCGAACGAAATTTCAATTCACCAATCTCTATGGACACGATACGATATAACCTATATCACCAGATAATTTAATAACTTACTTTTGCTTTCCGCTTTACTGTTTCCAGCAATAAGTACACCACCTAAGCCCGTCTCCGAAGCATCACAATATACCATAAAGGATTCACTAGCATCTGGTAGAACCAAAACTGGAGCAGGCGTCAACCTTTTCTTCAATTCTTAAAAGCTCTTTTTGCACTGAACAATCCAAACAAATGCTTGACCTTTTCGAGTCAATTGATTCAACGACAAGGCTAACCTCGAAAAGCCTTCTATAAACATATGATAATAACCATTTAATCCCAGAAAACTTCTTATAATAATGACAGACTTTGGAGTTTCCCACTCTAACATTGCACCCACCTTCAACAGATCAACTAATATACCACCATTAGAAATCACATGGCCAAGAAAAATCACTTGTTTCAACCAGAACTCGCACTTGGATAGCTTGGCAAGCCACTTATTCTCTTGCAAAGTCTGTAACACAACTCTCAGGTGTCTCATATGCTCTTCATATGATTTAGAATAAATCAGAATATCATCTATGAATACCATAACAAGTTGATCCAAATAGAGGTGTAAGATCCTATTCATGTATTCCATAAACACATCCGGTGCATTAGACACATCGAATGACATCACCGAATATTCATGGTGACCATATCAGGTTCTAAAAGAAGTCTTCAGAATATCTTTAGCATTCACTCGAATATGATGATAACCTTATCTCAAATCAATCTTATTAAACACACAAGCACCCACCAAATGATCCATAAGGTCTTAAATTCTCGAAAGAGGATACTCATTCTTGGTAGTAACCTTACTCAGTTGTCGATAGTCAAAACACAACCTCATGCTACTATCTTTTTCCTTCACCAATAACGTTGGCGCTCCCCACGGTGAAACACTAGGTCGGAAAAAACTTCTTTTTGAGCAAGTCTTCCAATTGTTTCTTCAAATCTCTCAACTCTAGTGTTGACATTATGTATAGAGCCATCAACATAATCCTAGTACCAGATACTAAATCTATGGTGAATTCAATTTCACGCTCTGAAGGCAAGTCACTGATATCTTTTGGAAACACATCATGAAATTCACACACCAATGACATATCTCTAGCCGCCATATCTCTCTCCACTCTCAGATTAGTGAACATCACAAATACCTGATCTTTCTCCAGCAAAGATATCTCAACTTGACCAGCAGACAATAATCTTGATTCTGCATTTTCTGAGTTCAAGAAACAACATAGACTTGTCAAAGTATTTGATGTACACACGATTGAACTCTAGCGAATTCATCCCCAAAATTATATCCATATTACTTAACGACAAACAAACGAAGTTCATCCTGAAGTCCTTACCAAAAATTGTCAAAGGAAAATTCAAACACACTAGCAAAGTAGTCACTAAACCATTGGCTAGGGTATCGATAAACATACTCCCATTCATATAGTACACTTCAAGTTTATGCTTCTTAACACACTCAAGAGAAATAAATGAATAAGTAGCACCAGTATCAATCATAGAAATCAATGCAATACCGTGAATGAAACACATACCTTGAATCAAATTATCTGATTTCGAGACATATGTACCACTCAAAGAAAACACCTTGCCATTAGTCTGAGTAGTAGTAGTTGGCGCCTTCTTTGGTTTATGACTGTGAGTACTAATATGACCTTGTTCACCATAATTATAGCAAGTTAGGATGTTACTTTTACACTCAGCAACTCGATGACCTGGCTTCCCACGCTTGAAGCAATTCACAATCATGCTATTACACTTGGCAATACAGTGACCAGTCTCTCCACACTTGTTGCATCTCACAGAAGGATGTGTTCCTCACCCACTTCGCTCTTTCCCACTTGCAGATTTCTGACCAGTCTCCTGCTTCCTCTTATCAATTGGATTTCTATAAGGCTCCCTAATATCCTGGTTCTTCCCTTTCTTCTCATAATACTCTTATAGTGAGAAGATCGAGCCCTGCTATCTTCATCATATATTCTAAACTTATTTACCCGCACATAAATTCAGTAAATCTCTTGATACCCAATACCTTTCTTGATCTCATGACGTAAGCCACTTTCAAACTTGATACATTTAGACCCTTCAGCCGCCACAATGTTATAGTGTGGACAAAACTTCACTAGCTCTTCAAACTCAACATCATACTCAACAACTGTCATATTCCCTTATTTTAGCTCAAGGAACTCGATCTTCTTCTTACTGTGCACGTCTGTTAAGAAATACTTCTCTAAAAATTTAGCTCTAAACACAACCTATGTAATATTTGTACCCACACCTTCCATTCTCGGGCATGCATTATTCCACCAGTCTTTGGCCTCCTGTAACAGCATGTGAGTACTGAACAACACTTTCTGAGCATCAGTGCAAGCCATTACTCAAAAAATATTCTCAATCTCTCGGAGCCATGTCTGAGTACCTTCTAGATCATATCTACCCTTAAAGGTAGGTGGATTGTTCCTTTGAAACTTCCTCAAACCACATAATTCATCATCGACACCTTGATGATTCTGCTGACCCTGTAGCACCTGAGCCATCGCTTCCAAAGAATTAGCAATATTTGGTCATTTCTTCGTCCAGCCATATTTCTGCACACCAGCATCAGATATTAGAAGAAACATTGAACCGACAATGTTCATACACTTGTCGCATATCAGGGAACAAGGAACATCACAAAAATCTGGCAAGATGGACCAACCTACTATGATACCATTATGTAACACTCTAAAACCCCGACTCTTATATTAAAGAATAAACAAACATTTAGGATCCTACTCAACAATACACACATGTTTTTCAATTAATTTAAAATACTCGCAGTGGAAATTTAATTAAATCAAATAAACTTCTATTATATCGTCAATTCAAGTATTTAATGAAGTTATCAGAACTCTAATATAAATTTAACAAAATCAAACGATTGACCTCTATCCTAGTGTCATAGATCAGAGCAATGAAACAAAAAATGTACATAAAGATAAATAGATGAAGTAAGGTCTTTATGCCTTCTTCCAACTCACAGTAGTTGCTACTCTGGTTCCCGAGTATCTATACACATTTTACATCAACACACAAACAAAAAAATAAAGGGGCGAGAATACGCTCAAATATGTTAGTGGTGTAGAAGATCAGGACGAGTAGCATAACAACAACAAATATGAAGTATATAATATATTCCCACAAAAACCAGTAATTCACAATGTGAATATGTATGCAATGTGGCAACACATTGACTCTATATGCATGTGGTACCAATCTAGACATCATAGTTATGCTATTGACACTTTCCACTCACAGACGATCCCTCTTCGAACCCAAAACTAATCACTAATCCCCTCTTCAAAATCAGCAACTCGTAATGTCATAACAACAACATATATGATGCAATGATAATGCAACACCGACATTTATGGTGCGACACTCACCAATAATCCCTCTTTGAACCCTAACAACACATCTCAATGACTCACCCATTCACTGACTCTTCTCCATGAAAATAAAAATCAAGTATCATGATAAAATAATTAGCAATATAACAATCAACACCAACATAACACACTTATCCATATAATGTTCAAATACCAAGAATTATAAGAACATCAATTTAATTGAAACCTCAATCTAATTAAATACAATGACCTGAAACAATACTCGTTTACTCCCAAAAATATTAATAATTATTTTGATCACCAACAATCACCATACAACAGTAAAATAAGTCGATCGCATGCGAAAAACGTATGAGAAACTGAACCCGCAACTCAGAACCGCCCCTTGTAGGTCGTGACGACCCGCTTGTCGTCTGAGTAACTACCGTCACCCAGCTCGTTATGCAACCCATCACCATCTAGAGACCGTGAAGACCTCCTCGTTGGCATGCTGACAACCTTCATCTTATTATAACGCGTGATGAGCAAGTCCTGACACCCGTGATGATTGTTACGCTATCACAGAACTCAGAATTCGTGTTTCACGCATCAGAGCTCATCCGAAGCTCTGATTTCAACCCCCCAACATCCCAATTTTATCGAAAATACATATATACATAGTATATATTATCTAAACAACCTTTATCCATCAATTAACATGTCAAAATCATCATATTTCATAGTTTTCAAGGTTAGGTTCAAAACTCTAAAACACAACCATGGCAACACAAAAATTTAGAACTCATATCAACACAGTATGTTTAAAAATCAGCATATAACAGTGCACAAAATTATACATTAACATGGTAATTGGTATGAACTTCATATATTCACAATCAAGAATTCATAACATACAACGTTGGAGAATTCAACCTAGAGAAGGGTGATGATCTCTCTCTACCCTTCATATAATATAAACCCAAAATAGAGTAATATCCCCCCTTATCTGAATTTCCAGTAATTCTTCAATCTCTAGCTATGGTGATTTCTTTCCCAAGCCTTGATATTCCTATTGCCTCACCAGTCTCTTTTTCTCCAAACTCCAAAAGTTTCTACCTATCAGTAGAATGGCTCTTATCTATATTCCTATTTATTTTTCCATAATACTGTTAATTACGTTTTTACACTCTTACCCCTCCCCTTACTTCCACCTTATCCACTTTCCCTTATTTTATAATAATTCTTAACTCGGCCCCACTATCTCTATTGCCTTATTTTTGTATTATTTAATCATTATTCTGTTAAGTAAATCAAATAAAATTATACTAAATCCCTATAAATCACATAAAATCACATAACACATAATATGTGTGATACGGTGGGAGAACTGACTTGAGGTTTTGCGTTTTATCGCAAATGTCGCGGTTAGCAAGAGTCGCCACCGACTTTTCTTTTATCCAAAAGGAAAGGTGAAAAAGCACAGGAAAGACCTTTAGAGATGTTTTCTTGAGTTCGGGGGGTAAATTATGAAAAGGGAAGGTGCTAGCACCCTTTTCATCCATAATTTTCCATTGGCTCTTAGTTACTTGCTTTTGTTTGAATGTGTGCTTGTGGTGGTGATTTTTGAAAGTATTTTGAAAATGGAACTTCATAATGGTTCTTGTTTCTATGAGAACGCCTACAAAGTGTTTGTTTCGAAAATAGTTCAAAGGTGTGTTTGTGAGATGTGTTTTTGAAAGTATTTTGAAAATGGAACTTCGTAATGGTTCTCGTTTCTATAAGAACTCCTACAAAGTGTTTGTTTTGAAAATAGTTCAAAGATGAGAGTGTGGGTAAAATATTTTTGTTGTGAGCAAGCGAGTAACTAAGAGCAAATCTATCTACTCGAAAGGTCTTAAATGTGCTTTTCCTCTTCCTTTAGATGTGGCTATCTTACCATTGATTTGGTAAGAAGCTCCATCGTTGGATGTAAAGGGACGAGCGTTGGGACGTTTGTATAGTCATAGAAGGCAACATATGAGACGTTTTAGCAATGTCGTTTTAGGGACTAGATCGTTTACCGAAGGCAACATCGAGGGACTATGATATTTTTATCGAGGGTCTTTGGTAAAATGCCCATGCTCGAGGGACATGACTATTTTCCGATAGGCAACAAGTGAGATTACCCTAGAGGTGCATGTGTGAATAATGTGTTTGATTTGCATGCATTTAGTCTTTGATTAGGGTGGCCTATTTTGTTGTTTTTATCTTGCCATACACACTTATTTACTAGCAATATATGAAAATCAAGTAAAAGGCGGAAAGTAAAATCTAAGCTATTACATCACTTTAGGTGAATGGGGGTACAATTTAGCAATGGGGTGAAGTAGGAACTAAAATATTACAACCATATCGAATGATAATGAAAAAATGTGAAAACAGTGTAAAATAAAGGGAAAATGCACTTTTGAACTGCTATGTGTCGACACATGCTGCTATGCATCGACACATAGCTTCTCTTGCTCCTGTAAAACAAAATCAGTTCAGTATGGGTCGACACATAATGGGATGTGTCGACTCATGCATCTTCTTGTATTGACGCGAAGTGTGTATGTATCGACTCATAGGCTTTTCCAGCTTCTGTTTTGTGAAATCTGTTCAGTATGTGTCGACACATAATGGGATATGTCGACTCATACACCTTTTTGCATCGATGCGAAATGCATATGTGTCGACTTATAGTCCTTTCCAGTTTCTGTTTTGTAACCTGAACTCAGTATGGGTCAATGCATGAGGGTCATGTGTCGACTCATACCCTGTATTTTCACTAAGATGGGTCGACACATGTGGATATGTGTCGATACATCCTGCATTTTTCTGCCTTAAACACCATTCTTTGCATACATCAGTTAGTTTTTAACATATGAATGAATAACATGAACAACAAATAAATGAGTAACTTCAAAACAGTGATTGCTACATCCTATAAACGGAAAAGTTGATGTATGGAAAAGGCAAGGTAAATATGACTTACCTTAAGACTGCACTTAGGTTTTGAAACCAAATATCCTTCAAGATGTTGTATGAACCTTAAGGAAGCTCCAACCAGCTGCTAGACTTTCCTTTTTGTTGAAGGTTACTAAACAACCTCTGTATGGTATGAAATGTTTGGATGGTTGGGCAGAACTTGTATGGTGGAGTAAGAGGTCGGGGTTCTGTTTTGAACAAGAACAGATTTGATTTTGAAAAATCAGTCAAGGTTAACAAGAATACTGTTTTTCTGCTCAAAGAGACTCTCTATTATCTCTCTCTATTTTTTCTAACCTTTTTCCAACCTCCCCCTCTTTCAACTGGCCTCTCTATTTATAGAGAAGGTTTGAGAATTGAGAAACTCAGACTTTTTGAAAATCACATGTTATGCCTCTTTTTTCAAATTCATAAAGACAAGTTGCTTTATGATGAAGAAAGGAGTGAAATCAGGTACTTAGCCATGCTTTGCAGATCTTGTAGATTGCTTCTGATGTTGAGAGATCTTTCAGTCCTCTTTGGAACAGATTTCAAGCTTTGAAAGAAGAGAGTTGTTGGAAAAGTGAAGCTTTATGCAAATGGAAATGTTGTTTTTTGCATTTCTAACCATAAATGGTATCAAGACTTTGACAAAACTTCAAATGCATGTGTAATACATTTAGGGTTTGTGCAATTTCTTGATTATGCGTAGATTTGGAGAGAACATAGCCTGAAAAGAGAGATATTTTAGCTTTGGTTAGAATTTTAGTCAAGTGTTCATCACATATCTGCCTTGTAAATCAAGAATGAATGTCCAACTTCAGATCCTTGTATCTCCTAGCTCAAATATGATACATTCATGCTCTTGGATGTTTTGGAAAGCTTGAAACACCATCTATAACTTTCATATTGGCCATTTGGACAAAATCATCTTGGAACTATGTGAAGAAATGCCAAGAAGTTTGGATAAAATCCTGAACAAAATCTGTTGAAAATTTCTCTAAGTGTTAAATGAAAATGTCACGACTTCATGAACTTATAACTCAAAATACAAGCACTTCTAGGAGAAGTTGTGTAAAGCAATGTTGTAGATATCATGGAGATCTACAAATTTTATGTTGAAAGTTTCCCTTGAACTGTCTTTCATCTTGGTGAAAGAATGGCATGAAGTGATGGAATTATCATGTATAAAAAACACTTAGAAAATTTCTCTCTCTTAGAAATCTTGACTTTTCAAGTTGACTTTTGACTTTCTCAACTTTTTAATGATCAAGCTTGATATTCTTGAATGTCTTGGTGAAATTTAATCTTTGGGTTGTAATTGACCATTTTTCCCTTGTGCCAATTTCAAGCCTAAATTAATGTATCAGTGCTGCAAACTTGACGTCGTAAAAGATCTTGTGAAAAAATCCTTGAGAAATTAGAGGGAAAATTTTGGGGTACAACAACTGCCGCTGTTCAATCTTCTTAAACCTGAAGAGTTATATTGGCGAACTTTGCCATTCGTGACTCGAAGGTGGAAGATGATTGGACACTAGAGTGCCCAGAAATTTGCACTTGGCGATGCGATGATAGGAGGAATGGGCTTAAAGATGCCATTTGAGAGGTGATAGAACCTTGTTGGACATGGGCTTAAAGATGCCATCCGAAGGTGATTGTATCCGGACTCGGCAGGATGATGAAGGAATCTTAGACGATTACTACCTCAGCAGGATGATGAAGGAATCTTGGATGACTACAACTTCAGCAGGATGATGAAGGAATCTTGGATGACTACAACCTCAGCAGGACGATGAAGGAATCTTGGATGACTACAACCTCAGCAGGATGATGAAGGAATCTTGGATGACTACAACCTCAGTAGGATGATGAAGGAATCTTGGATGACTACAACCTCAACAGGACGATGAAGGAATCTTGGATGACTACAACCTTCACAGGACGATGAAGGAATCTTGGATGACTACAACCTCAGCAGGACAATGAAGGAATCTTGGACGACTACAACCTCAGCAGAATGATGAAGGAATCCTGGATGACTACAACCTCAACAGGACGATGAAGGAATCCTGGATGACTACAACCTCAACAGGATGATGAAGGAATCTTGGACGACTACAACCTCAGCAGGATGATGAAGGAATCTTGGACGACTGCTACTCCAAAAGGTAATGATAACCTTTATCTGTTGATCGAGCTTTCCTGAAAAGGTAAAGAGTTAGTTATATGCAATGTCATGATGTATGCATTGCGTAATGATGTTCTCAAAATAAATGAGATTTATGTTATATGTATTTTGTATGCATATGCTATGAATGTTGTTGAAATGTAATTTTGTCTTTGAGAATAAATCCTTGACAAGTGTTGGGGAGTTATTAAATCCCGGATTGCTGTTGAAGAGTAGGTATGTCTTCAAATTTTGCTTAGAATGTTTCCACTGAGGATCTCTGTTTTGTTAAGGAGAACTCCACTGAGGAAAGTTGAAAACTCTGTGGAGAGTGTTGATTCCTGCTTGGGGAAAAGTTCAGGAGTCTCGGTTGTCCGTTGCTCTACTGGGGAGTCGAAGTTGAACTAATGTCTGGTTGGGTCTAGGCTTCACAGTAACTTGCTGGGGATTGTAGAGTAGTCTACTGGGGAAGAGGAGTTGTGGTCCTTTGATCTGTAGCAGTCGGAGAGGCAAACTCGAGCTGGAGAATCCTGCAGTTTGTTGGGGAAATAAACCCTGTTGCTCAGTCTATTGGAGAGGCAACGACTTTACTGGAGAAAAATCCTCGAGGATTCTTGAGGTCGACTTAGTTGGGAAGAGGTTATCAAAGATTGAAACTCTGGCTGGGATTCATCCTATGAGAAGAATTTTGGGGAGATTTGTCACTGCCCCTAGCAGTAAGTGTTTGTGGCACTGCCAGGAAATGTTTGACTGTACGTAACCCTTTGATGAGATTGACGTTCAATGCCCCAAGTGACGGAGATGGAGACTTGCCCCTGGTTACTTTGCACTTCTTGAGAGATTTTCTTGGAATCTTAACTGGACTGCCCCAGGTGTGCTGGATAGTGACATGTCATGACCCCTTGTTGATAGGAAATTCGTCAATGGAAGTGTCATCCCACTTGAATTGATTTTGTTCACTGAGAGAGCTTTCGTTCATTGGACATTCATTGTGTGAATTTCTCTGCTGTCAAACAATTAGCCACATGCAAGCAGTGATATTCAAGTAATGCAAAGTTTATGCTTGCTTGAAGTTTTGAAAAATGCGTTTTTAGCAAGTAAAGAAGTTTTGTAAGAAAAATTCAACTCAGGATTTTGAGTAAAGCCCTACAGGAGTCAGGATACCTTTTGTAACAGTATGCTATCGAACTAACCCATGCTTCAATTAGGACTTTTAAAGGGTTGTAACGTGGCTTGGTTCACGGTTTAAGAAACAAAGGATAAAGGCTCAAATGTATTTGTACCCACCCATTCTTCGTGATGTTCTTCAGTCCTAAGCTCAGTTAATTGTACGTTTGAACTCCAATTGAGTCTGAGACGACGTTTTGGTGATGGTTCAAACAAGTTAAGTTTGTTGGAAGGCAGTCATTTTTGCAACATTTTTTTCATGTTGTTGAGGATTTGTAGTGACTTCTTTCTTTTGATTTGTTATCCCTGATTTTTTTCCTGACTGTTATTGTTTTGAGATTACAGTCAGCGGGATGCCCCATTTTTCTTTAAGTCTCCTTCGTAGGTTTTGACTTAGCGGGATTTTCTTTTTGAGAGATAATGACTGCCTATGTGATAGGGAACCATCATTGTCTTTTGATTCCAGAGGACTGTTTTTGATGTCATTCGTTGTATTATGAAATGAGAGTTTGCGGCTAAACGCGCGTTTGAATTAACTGAGAGACTACCCTGCCCCAGGTTTTAAAGGTTTCAATTTGTGTTAAAATAGAAAACTTCTACTTCGTTGGCTCGAAGAGGTTGACTAGGGATTATCTTACTTATAACTCCAGTGTTTAGGATTTAAAAGAATGCTTGTACATCGTCAGCAAGGTCTGTCCAAAAGCATATTGTGTGAGATGAAGGCATTGTTTTCGTCATCCTCCCTCTAAAGGCTTGTAACTTTTAGCAAGAGTTAAATGTCATAAGAAGAATAAAAAGCATAGTTTAAATATAGTGAAAACGAAAGGATGAATTCAAGACAAACATATGCAATGCATTAATGAAACAGAGTTTGACATTAATAGATAATTGTTTGAATAACAAAAGAAATTACAATTAAAAATTCAAATGAAACAAAAAGCCTTCAATGATTTGGCATAGGAGCGATGATCACGTTTGGAGTCTCTGGAGGGTCAAACTCGATCTCCTTGGCATCAATCAAGTCTTGAATCTTCTTCTTCAAAGTCCAACAACCGTCGGTGCCATGTCCAGGACTGTCATAATGATAGGCACATCTTACGCTCATATTGTACTTAGAAGAGGAGGTATCAGGATTTTGAGGAGGATCCTTTAGTGTGATCAGTTTCAACTTCAACAATTGTTGTAACGCTTGAGACAAAGGCATGTTGATGTCAGTGTACTGCCTTTCTTGATATCTTACCCTACGCCTATTGCTCTGTCTTTGTTGAACAGGTGTGGGATTAGAGATCAGGATTGCCCCCACGTGTTGGTCATGACGATTCTTTTGACCAGTCACTGCATTGGACTCTTTCTTCCCATTATAGGGCTTTTTCTGAGCATCAGAAGGTGTAGCTCCTTGGATCTTTCCACTTTTGATGCCAGCTTCGACCCTTTCGCCGATTAGTATTAGCTCGGTGAACCCGGCTAAGGAGCTTCCGATCAAGTGATTGAAGAAAGGTCATATCAGAGTTCCCATGAAGATGTCAATCAGCTCCCTGTCAGTTAGAGGGGGTTGTACCCTACCATCCAGATCTCTCCACTTTTGGGTGTATCCTCTAAAGCTCTCGTTGGAACCCATGGTCATGTTCTGCAATTGCACACGAGTTCGTGCAAGATCAGCATTATACTGATACTGCTTGTAGAAAGCAGCAGCTAAACCCTCCTAGATGTGGATTCGAGAACTCTCCAATTGATAGAACCATTCGAGTTGAGTCCCTACCAGGCTTTCTTGGAAGAAATGGATCCAAAGCTTTGGATCAGTTGTGTATGGTTGAATCTTGCGGACATAAGACTTTAAGTGCATCTTAGGGCAAGAGACTCCATCGTACAGGGCAAAGGTAGGGACTTTGAACTTTGGCGGGATGACCACTCCAGAAACCAAACCCATATCTCCTAAATCTAAGCCAGGTATCTGTTGAATCTCCATAGCACTAAGGCGATCCTCCAACATTTTGTACTTGTCATCAGTGGGAGGATATTGTTCCTCGGAGTAGTCAGCTTCAACTTCATCAATTTCCAAATTGTGGTCTTCTTCAAGACTATCCCCTATGTTGGATGGAGTTGAAAGATCTAGGGCTTTAGGTCTTCTTCTCAAGTTCAAGACGCCTACTGACCTCTTGGACTTTTTCTTCTTTTCTTTGAGAAGGAGAGCTTTCAGGTCCTCTTGCCCCTTAGCCATAGCCAGCAACATTTGTTGGAATTGAGCGTTTTGAGTTTGGAGATCTTTCACCGTCTATTCCATATCCATCTTACTGAAATAAACAGCAAGAAGATAAGGAGGCTTGTATGGGAGAAACCTGTCATGATATGATGCATGATATGTGGATGCATGTTTTCAAGGATCTCGCGGGGTAAACACAAGAAAAAGTTAGAGATCAACATCTTTGATTGGAGAACTTTGTATCAGTGGACGTTCTTCCACAAGAATTAAGCTCACCATGTCAAGTGGGTCATAACCCTTGACTCAAGTTTGTTGTACTTGATCTTTGACGGTGTTTGGTCAGAGGAAAATAAATCCTCTTGTCCCTTGATAGACATCTGGTTCAACGTGACCCTGCATCAAAGACCCTCGAGATCCTTGAAATGGCTATTGAAAATGCTATGGTATGATGTTATGATGTTATGTACAGATATGCGAGGTAAGCAAGTTTATATACAAATAATCATATTCACACAAAGCAAACAAATCCTTAGTTTTAGGCTTGCATGGGGTTTCATAGGTAAGTACCCTCTTGAAGTTTAGTTGGCTCAACATGTCCTAGTTAATAGTAACCGGGTTCTAAGGAGCTCAATATCACCGGATTCTTCCCTTGGTCATTGTTTCAGTTCAAGCCTCTTTAATGGCGACCGAAATATCCCAAGAAACCAAACCTCAATGAGTGTAGTATCGAGTATCCACCAACTTCGGACTACACCAAAGCCGGTCATCTCACTACGTCCTAAAGGCCAAGTTGGTCAAGTAAAGGTTCTAGAAGTTCATTAGTGCTTCATGACATCACTCAGCGGCCCAGTATTCTCTTTGATTAACTCAAAGGCTACCGGTACCCACAAATATGTCACACTAACATAGCTATTGCTTAGACCATGTCGGTATACCCCGCACAGTTTCAACAATGTATTGCTATTTACCTATAATTTTACCCAAATCCGGATGGAGGATTTAAACCCAAACAAAGAACCAAAATGTAAAGCAAACAAGTCAAACAATGTAAGCAAATAAATGTGATATAAACCCTAAGGTAACCCCACTTTTATAAAATTCCCCAACAGAGTCGCCAGTTTTGTGATACGGTGGAAGAACTAACTTGAGGTTTTGTGTTTTATCGCAAATGTCGCGGTTAGAAAGAGTTGCCACCGACTTTTCTTTTATCCAAAAGGAAAGGTGAAAAAGCACAGGAAAGACCTTTAGAGATGTTTTCTTGAGTTCGGGGGGTAGATTATGAAAAGGGAAGGTGCTAGCCCCCTTTTCATCCATGGTTTTCTATGGGCTCTTAGTTACTTGCTTTTGTTTGAATGTGTTCTTGTGGTGGTGATTTTTGAAAGTATTTTGAAAATGGAACTTCATAATGGTTCTCGTTTCTATGAGAACGCCTACAAAGTGTTTGTTTTGAAAATAGTTCAAAGGTGTGTTTGTGAGATGTGTTTTTGAAAGTATTTTGAAAATGGAACTTCGTAATGGTTCTCGTTTCTATAAGAACGCCTACAAAGTGTTTGTTTCTAAAATAGTTCAAAGATGAGAGTGTGGGTAAAAATATTTTTGTTGTGAGCAAGCGAGTAACTAAGAGCGAATCTATCTACTCGAAAGGTATTAAATGTGATTTTCCTCCTCCTTCAGATGTGGCTATCTTACCATTGATTTGGTAAGAAGCCCCATCATTGGATGTAAAGGGACGAGCGTTGGGATGTTTGTATAGTCATAGAAGGCAACATATGGGACGTTTTAGCAATGTCGTTTTAGGGACTAGATCGTTTACCGAAGGCAACATCGAGGGTCATCGAGGGACTATGATCTTTTTATCGAGGGTCTTTGGTAAAATGCCCATGCTCGAGGGACATGACTATTTTCTGATAGGTAACAAGTGAGATTACCCTAGAGGTGCATGTGTGAATAATGTGTTTGATTTGCATGCATTTAGTCTTTGATTAGGGTGGCCTATTTTGTTGTTTTTATCTTGCCATACACACTTATTTACTAGCAATATATGAAAATCAAGTAAAAGGCAGAAAGTAAAATCTAAGCTATTACATCACTTTAGGGGGATGGGGGTACAATTTAGCAATGGGGTGAAGTAGGAACTAAAATATTACAACCATATCGAATGATAATGAAAAAAAAAGTGAAAACAGTGTAAAATAAAGGGAAAATGCACTTTTGAACTGCTATGTGTCGACACATGCTGATATGCATCGACACATAGCTTCTCCTGCTCCTGTAAAATAAAATCAGTTCAGTATGGGTCGACACATAATGGGATGTGTCGACTCATGCATCTTCTTGTATCGACGCGAAGCGTGTATGTATCGACTCATAGGTTTTTCCAGCTTCTGTTTTGTGAAATTTGTTTAGTATGTGTCGACACATAATGGGATGTGTCGACTCATACACCTTTTTGCATCGACGCGAAATGCATATGTGTCGACTTATAGTCATTTCCAGTTTCTGTTTTGTGACCTGAACTCAGTATGGGTCGATGCATGAGGGTCATGTGTCGACTCATACCCTGTATTTTCACTAAGATGGGTCGACACATGTAGATATGTGTCGATACATCCTGCATTTTTCTGCCTTAAACACCATTCTTTGCATACATCAATTAGTTTTTAACATATGAATGAATAACATGAACAACAAATAAATGAGTAGCTTCAAAATAGTGATTGCTACATCCTATAAACAGAAAAGTTGATGTATGGAAAAGGCAAGGTAAAGATGACCTACCTTAAGACTGCACTTAGGTTTTGAAACCAAATATCCTTCAAGATGTTGTATGAACCTTAAGGAAGCTCCAACCAGCTGCTAGACTTTCCTTTTTGTTGATGGTTACTAAACAACCTCTGTATGGTATGAAATGTTTGGATGGTTGGGCAGAACTTGTATGGTGGAGTAAGAGGTCGGGGTTCTGTTTTGAAACAGAACATATTTGATTTTGAAAAATCAGTCAAGGTTAACAAGAATATTGTTTTTCTGCTCAAAGAGACTCTCTATTCTCTCTCTCTATTTTTTCTAACCTTTTTCCAACCTCCCTCTCTTGCAACTGGCCTCTCTATTTATAGAGAAGGTTTGAGACTTGAGAAACTCAGACTTTTTGAAAATCACATGTTATGCCTCTTTTTCCAAATTCATAAAGACAAGTTGCTTTATGATGAAGAAAGGAGTGAAATCAGGAACTTAGCCATGCTTTGCAGATCTTGTAGATTTCTTCTGATGTTGAGAGATCTTTTTGTCCTCTTTGGAACAGATTTTAAGCTTTGAAAGAAGAGAGTGGTTGGAAAAGTGAAGCTTTATGCAAATGGAAATGTTGCTTTTTGCATTTCTAACCATAAATGGTATCGAGACTTGGACAAAACTTCAAATGCCTGTGTAATACATTTAGGGTTTGCGCAATTGCTTGATTATGCATAGATTTGGAGAGAACATAGCCTGAAAAGAGAGATATTGTAGCTTTGGTTAGAATTTTAGTCAAGTGTTCATCACAAATCTGCCTTGTAAATCAAGAATGAATGTCCAACTTCAGATCCTTGTATCTCCTAGCTCAAATATGATACATTCATGCTCTTGGATGTTTTGGAAATCTTGAAACACCATCTATAACTTTCATATTGGCCATTTTGACAAAATCATCTTGGAACTATGTGAAAAAATGCCAAGAAGTTGGGATAAAATCCTGAACAAAATCTGTTGAAAATTTCTCTAAGTGTTAAATGAAAATGTCACGACTTCATGAACTTATAACTCAAAATCCAAGCACTTCTAGGAGAAGTTTTGTAAAGCAATGTTATAGATATCATGGAGATCTACAACTTTCATGTTGAAAGTTTCCCTTGAACTGTCTTGCATCTTGGTGAAAGAATGGCATGAAGTGATGGAATTATCATGTATAAAAAACACTTAGAAAATTTCTAAGTCTTGGAAATCTTGACTTTTCAAGTTGATTTTGACTTTCTCAACTTTTTAATGATCAATCTTGATATTCTTGAATGTCTTGGTGAAATTTAATCTTTGGGTTGTAATTGACCATTTTGCCCTTGTGCCAATTTCAAGCCTAAATTGATGTATCCGTGCTGCAAACTTGACGTCGAAAAAGATCTTGTGAGAAAATCCTTGAGAAATGAGAGGGAAAATTTTGGGGTACAACAACTGCCCCTATTCAATCTTCTTAAACCTGAAGAGTTAGATTGGCGAATTTTTCCATTCGTGACTCGAAGGTGGAAGATGATTGGACACTAGAGTGCCTAGAAATTTGCACTTGGCGATGCGATGATAGGAGGAATGGGCTTAAAGATACCATTTGGATAGGTGATAGAACCTTGTTGGACATGGGCTTAAAGATGCCATCTGAAGGTGATTGTATCCGGACTCGGCAGGATGATGAAGGAATCTTGGACGATTACTACCTCAGCAGGATGATGAAGGAATCTTGGATGACTACAACTTCAGCAGGATGATGAAGGAATCTTGGATGACTACAACCTCAGCGGGACGATGAAGGAATCTTGGATGACTACAACCTCAGCAGGATGATGAAGGAATCTTGGACGACTACAACCTTAGCAGGATGATGAAGGAATCTTGGACGACTACAACCTTAGCAGGATGATGAAGGAATCTTGGATGACTACAACCTCAGCAGGACGATGAAGGAATCTTGGATGACTACAACCTCAGCAGGACGATGAAGGAATCTTGGACGACTACAACCTCAGCAGGATGATGAAGGAATCTTGGATGACTACAACCTCAGCAGGACGATGAAGGAATCCTGGATGACTACAACCTCAACAGGATGATGAAGGAATCTTAGATGACTACAACCTCAGCAGGATGATGAAGGAATCTTGGACGACTACAACCTCAGCAGGATGATGAAGGAATCTTGGACGAATGCTACTCCAAAAGGTAATGATAACCTTTATTTGTTGATCGATCTTTCCTGAAAAGGTAAAGAGTTAGTTATATGCAATGTCATGATGTATGCATTGCGTAATGATGTTCTCAAAATAAATGAGATTTATGTTATATGTATTTTGTATGCATATGCTATGAATGTTGTTGAAATGTAATTTTGTCTTGGAGAATAAATCCTTGACAAGTGTTGGGGAGTTATTAAATCCCGGATTGCTGTTGAAGAGTAGGTATGTCTTCAAACTTTGCTTAGAATGTTTCCACTGAGGATCCCTGCTTTGTTAAGGAGAACTCCACTGGGGAAAGTTGAAAACTCTGTGGAGAGTGTTGATTCCTGCTAGGGGAAAAGTTCAGGAGTCTCGGTTGTCCGTTGCTCTACTGGGGAGTCGAAGTTGAACTAATGTCTGGTTGGGTCCAGGCTTCACAGTAACTTGCTGGGGATTGTAGAGTAGTCTACTGGGTAAGAGGAGTTGTGGTCCTTTGATCTGTAGCAGTCGGAGAGGCAAACTCGAGCTGGAGAATCCTGCCATTTGATGGGGAAATAAACCCTGTTGCTCAGTCTATTGGAGAGGAAATGACTTTACTGGAGAAAAATCCTCGAGGATTCTTGAGGTCGACTTAGCTGGGAAGAGGTTATCAAAGATTGAAACTCTTGTTGGGAGTCATCCTATGAGAAGGATTTTGGGGAGATTTATCACTGCCCCTAGCAGCAAGTGTTTTTGGCACTGCCAGGAAATGTTTGACTGTACGTAACCCTTTGGGTGAAATTGACGTTCAATGCCCCAAGTGACGGAGATGGATACTTGCCCCTGGTTACTCTGCACTTCTTGATATATTTTCTTGGAATCTTGACTGGACTGCCCCAGGTGTGCTGGATAGTGACATGTCATGC
Source organism: Vicia faba (assembly GCA_948472305.1). Lineage (NCBI taxonomy): Eukaryota > Viridiplantae > Streptophyta > Magnoliopsida > Fabales > Fabaceae > Vicia > Vicia faba. Next base: position 127,707,195 of record OX451739.1, read on the forward strand.
CCCCTTGTTGATAGGAGATTCGTCAATGGAAGTGTCATCCCACTTGAATTGATTTTGTTCATTGAGAGAGCTTTCGTTCACTGGACATTCATTGTGTGAATTTCTCCGTTGTCAAACAATTAGCCACATGCAAGCAGTGATATTCAAGTAATGCAAAGTTTATGCTTGCTTGAAGTTTTGAAAAATGCGTTTTTAGCAATTAAAGAAGTTTTGTAAGAAAAATTCAACTCAGGATTTTGAGTAAAGCCCTACAGGAGTCAGGATACCTTTTGTAACAATATGCTTTCGAACTAACCCATGCTTCAATTAGGACTTTTAAAGGGTTGTAACGTGGCTTGGTTCACGGTTTAAGAAACAAACGATAAAGGCTCAAATGTATTTGTACCCACCCATTCTTCGTGATGTTCTTCAGTCCTAAGCTCAGTTAATTGTACATTTGAACTCCAATTGAGTCTGAGACGACGTTTTGGTGATGGTTCAAACAAGTTAAGTTTGTTGGAAGGCGGTCATTTTTGCAACATTTTTTTTCATGTTGTTGAGGATTTGTATTTACCTCTTTCTTTTGATTTGTCATCCCTGGTTTTTGCCTGACTGTTATTGTTTTGAGATTACAGTCAGCGGGATGCCCCATTTTTCTTTAAGTCTCCTTCGTAGGTTTTGACTTAGCAGACTTTTCTTTTTGAGAGATAATGATTGCCTGTGTGATAGGGAACCATCACTGTCTTTTGATTCCAGAGGAATATTTTTGATGTCATTCGTTGTATTATGAAATGAGAGTTTGCGGCTAAACGCGCGTTTGAATTAACTGAGAGACTACCCTGCCCCAGGTTTTAAAGGTTTCAATTTGTGTTAAAATAGAAAACTTCTACTTCTTTGGCTCAAAGAGGTTGACAAGGGATTATCTTCCTTATAACTCCAGTGTTTAGGATTTGAAAGAATGCTTGTACATCGTCAGCTAGGTCTGTCCAAAAGCATATTGTGTGAGATGAAGGCATTGTTTTCGTCATCCTCCCTCTAAAGGCTTGTAACTTTTAGCAAGAGTTAAATGTCATAAGAAGAATAAAAAGCATAGTTTAAATATAGTGAAAACGAAAGGATGAATTCAAGACAAACATATGCAATGCATTAATGAAACAGAGTTTGACATTAATAGATAATTGTTTGAATAACAAAAGAAATTACAATTGAAAATTCAAATGAAACAAAAAGCCTTCAATGATTTGGCATAGGAGCGATGATCACGTTTGGAGTCTCTGGAGGGTCAAACTCGATCTCCTTAGCATCATTCAAGTCTTGAATCTTCTTCTTCTTCAAAGTCCAACAGTCGTCGGTGCCATGTCCGGGACTGTCATAATGATAGGCACATCTTACGCTCAGATTGTACTTAGAAGAGGAGGTATCAGGATTTTGAGGAGGATCCTTTAGTGTGATCAGTTTCAACTTCAGCAATTGTTGTAATGCTTGAGACAAAGGCATGTTGATGTTAGTGTATTTCCTTTCTTGATATCTTACCCTACGCCTATTGCTCTGTCTTTGTTGAACAAGTGTGGGATTAGATATCAGGATTGCCCCCACGTGTTGGTCATGACGATTCTTTTGACCAGTCACCGCATTGGACTCTTTCTTCCCATTATAGGGATTTTTCTGAGCATCAGAAGGTGTAGCTCCTTGGATCTTTCCACTTTTGATGCCAGCTTCGACCCTTTCGCCAGTTAGTATTAGCTCGGTGAACCCGGCTAAGGAGCTTCCGATCAAGTGATTGAAGAAAGGTCTTGTCAGAGTTCCCATGAAGATGTCAATCAACTCCCTGTCAGTTAGAGGGGGTTGTACCCTACCATCCAGATCTCTCCACTTTTGGGCGTATCCTTTGAAGCTCTCGTTGGAACCCATGTTCATGTTCTGCAATTGCACATGAGTTGGTGCAAGATCAGCATTATACTGATACTGCTTGTAGAAAGCAGCATCTAAATCCTCCTAGATGTGGATTCGAGAACTCTCCAATTGATAGAACCATTCGAGTTGAGTCCCTACCAGGCTTTCTTGGAAGAAATGGATCCAAAGCTTTGGATCAGTTGTGTATGGTTGAATCTTGCGGACATAAGACTTTAAGTGCATCTTAGGGCAAGAGACTCCATCGTACAGGGCAAAGGTAGGGACTTTGAACTTTGGCGGGATGACCACTCCAGAAACCAAACCCATGTCTCCTAAATCTAAGCCAGGTATCTGTTGAATCTCCATAGCACTAAGGCGATCCTCCAACTGTTTGTACTTGTCATCAGTGGAAGGATATTGTTCCTCGGAGTAGTCAGCTTCAACTTCATCAATTTCCAAATTGTGGTCTTCTTCAAGACTATCCCCTATGTTGGATGGAGTTGAAAGATCTAGGGCTTTAGGTCTTCTTCTCAAGTTCAAGACGCCTACTGACCTCTTGGACTTTTTCTTCTTTTCTTTGAGAAGGAGAGCTTTCAGGTCCTCTTGCCCCTTAGCCATAGCCAGCAACATTTGTTGGAATTGAGCGTTTTGAGCTTGGAGATCTTTCACCGTTTGTTCCATATCCATCTTACTGAAATTAACAGCAAGAAGATAATGAGGCCTGTATGGGAGAAACCTGTCATGATATGATGCATGATATGTGGATGCATGTTTTCAAGGATCTCGCGGGGTAAACACAAGAAAAAGTTAGAGATCAACATCTTTGATTGGAGAACTTTGTATCAGTGGACGTCCTTCCACAAGAATTAAGCTCACCATGTCAAGTGGGTCATAACCCTTGACTCAAGTTTGTTGTACTTGATCTTTGACAGTGTTTGGTCAGAGGAAAATAAATCCTCTTGTCCCTTGATAGACATCTGGTTCAACGTGACCCTGCATCAAAGACCCTCGAGATCCTTGAAATGGCTATTGAAAATGCTATGGTATGATGTTATGATGTTATGTACAAATATGCGAGGTAAGCAAGTTTATATACAAATAATCATATTCACACAAAGCAAACAAATCCTTAGTTTTAGGCTTGCATGGGGTTTCATAGGTAAGTACCCTCTTGAAGTTTAGTTGGCTCAACATGTCCTAGTTAATAGTAACCGGGTTCTAAGGAGCTCAATATCACCGAATTCTTCCCTTGGTCATTGTTTCAGCTCAAGCCTCTTTAATGGCGACCGAAATATCCCAAGAAACCAAACCTCAATGAGTGTAGTATCGAGTATCCACCAACGTAGGACTGCACCAAAGCCGGTCATCTCACTATGTCCTAAAGGCCAAGTTGGTCAAGTAAAGGTTCTAGAAGTTCATTAGTGCTTCATGACATCACTCAGCGGCCCCGTATTCTCTTTTTTTAACTCAAAGGCTACCGGTACCCACAAATATGTCACACTAACATAGCTATTTCTTAGACCATGTCGGTATACCCTGCACAGTTTCCACAACGTATTGCTATTTACCTATAATTTTTCCCAAATCCGGATGGAGGATTCAAACCCAAACAAAGAACCAAAATGTAAAGCAAACAAGTCAAACAATGTAAGAAAATAAATGTGATCTAAACCCTAAGGTAACCCCACTTTTATAAAATTCCCCAGCAGAGTCTCCAGTTCTGTGATACGGTGGAAGAACTGACTTGAGGTTTTGCGTTTTATCGCAAATGTCGTGGTTAGAAAGAGTCGCCACCGACTTTTCTTTTATCCAAAAGGAAAGGTGAAAAAGCACAAGAAAGACCTTTAGAGATGTTTTCTTGAGTTCAGGGGGTAGATTATGAAAAGGGAAGGTGCTAGCACCCTTTTCATCCATGGTTTTCCATGGGCTCTTAGTTACTTGCTTAGATCACTTGCTTTTGTTTGAATGTGTGCTTGTGGTGGTGATTTTTGAAATTATTTTGAAAATGGAACTTCATAATGGTTCTCGTTTCTATGAGAACGCCTACAAAGTGTTTGTTTCAAAAATAGTTCAAAGGTGTGTTTGTGAGATGTGTTTTTGAAAGTATTTTGAAAATGGAACTTCGTAATGGTTCTCGTTTCTATAAGAACGCCTACAAAGTGTTTTTTTCTAAAATAGTTCAAAGATGAGAGTGTGGGTAAAAATATTTTTGTTGTGAGCAAGCGAGTAACTAAGAGCGAATCTATCTACTCGAAAGGTCTTAAATGTTATTTTCCTCCTCCTTTAGATGTGGCTATCTTACCATTGATTTGGTAAAAAGCCCCATCGTTGGATGTAAAGGGACGGGCGTTGAGACGTTTGTATAGTCATAGAAGGAAACATATGGGACGTTTTAGCAATGTCGTTTTAGGGACTAGATCGTTTACCGAAGGCAACATCGAGGGTCACCGAGGGACTACGATCTTTTTATCGAGGGTCTTTGGTAAAATGCCCATGCTCGAGGGACATGACTATTTTTCGATAGGCAACAAGTGAGATTACCCTAGAGGTGCATGTGTGAATAATGTGTTTGACTTGCATGCATTTAGTCTTTGATTAGGGTGGCCTATTTTGTTGTTTTTATCTTGCCATACACACTTATTTACTAGCAATATATGAAAATCAAGTAAAAGGCGGAAAGTAAAATCTAAGCTATTACATCACTTTAGGGGGACGGGGGTACAATTTAGAAATGGGGTGAAGTAGGAACTAAAATATTACAACCATATCGAATGATAATGAAAAAAATGTGAAAACGGTGTAAAATAAAGGAAATATGCACTTTTGAACTGCTATGTGTCGACACATGCTGCTATGCATCGACACATAGCTTCTCCTGCTCCTGTAAAACAAAATCAGTTCAGTATGGGTCGACAAATAATGGGATGTGTCAACTCATGCATCTTCTTGTATTGACGCGAAGCGTGTATGTATCGACTCATAGGTTTTTCCAGCTTCTGTTTTGTGAAATCTGTTTAGTATGTGTCAACACATAATGGGATGTGTCGACTCATACACCTTTTTGCATCGATGCGAAATGCGTATGTGTCGACTTATAGTCATTTCCAGTTTCTGTTTTGTGACCTGAACTCAGTATGGGTCGATGCATGAGGGTCATGTGTCGACTCATACCCTGTATTTTCACTAAGATGGGCCGACACATGTGGATATGTGTCGATACATCCTGCATTTTTCTGCCTTAAACACCATTCTTTGCATACATCAGTTAGTTTTTAACGTATGAATGAATAACATGAACAACAAATAAATGAGTAACTTCAAAACAGTGATTGCTACATCCTATAAACAGAAAAGTTGATGTATGGAAAAGGCAAGGTAAAGATGACTTACCTTAAGACTGCACTTAGGTTTTGAAACCAAATATCCTTCAAGATGTTGTATGAACCTTAAGGAAGCTCCAACCAGCTGCTAGACTTTCCTTTTTGTTGAAGGTTACTAAACAACCTCTGTATGGTATGAAATGTTTGGATGGTTGGGCAGAACTTGTATGGTGGAGTAAGAGGTCGGGGTTCTGTTTTGAACAAGAACAGATTTGATTTTGAAAAATCAGTCAAGGTTAACAAGAATACTGTTTTTCTTCTCAAAGAGACTCTCTATTCTCTCTCTCTATTTTTTCTAACCTTTTTCCAACCTCCCTCTCTTGCAACTGGCCTCTCTATTTATAGAGAAGGTTTGAGACTTGAGAAACTCAGACTTTTTGAAAATCACATGTTATGCCTCTTTTTTCAAATTCATAAAGACAAGTTGCTTTATGATGAAGAAAGGAGTGAAATCAGGAACTTAGCCATGCTTTGCAGATCTTGTAGATTGCTTCTGATGTTGAGATATCTTTTTGTCCTCTTTGGAACAGATTTCAAGCTTTGAAAGAAGAGAGTGGTTGGAAAAGTGAAACTTTATGTAAATGGAAATGTTGCTTTTTGCATTTCTAACCATAAATGGTATCAAGACTTGGACAAAACTTCAAATGCCTGTGTAATACATTTAGGGTTTATGAAATTGCTTGATTATGCGTAGATTTGGAGAGAACATAGCCTGAAAAGAGAGATATTGTAGCTTTGGTTAGAATTTTAGTCAAGTGTTCATCACAAATCTGCCTTGTAAATCAAGAATGAATGTCCAACTTCAGATCCTTGTATCTCCTAGCTCAAATATGATACATTCATGCTCTTGGATGTTTTAGAAAGCTTGAAACACCCTCTATAACTTTCATATTGTCCATTTTGACAAAATCATCTTGGAACTATGTGAAAAAATGCCAAGAAGTTGGGATAAAATCCTGAACAAAATCTGTTGAAAATTTCTCTAAGTGTTAAATGAAAATGTCATGACTTCATGAACTTATAACTCAAAATCGAAGCACTTCTAGGAGAAGTTTTGTAAAGCAATGTTATAGATATCATGGAGATCTACAACTTTCATGTTGAAAGTTTCCCTTGAACTGTCTTGCATCTTGGTGAAAGAATGGCATGAAGTGATGGAATTATCATGTATAAAAAACACTTAGAAAATTTCTAAGTCTTGGAAATCTTGACTTTTCAAGTTGACTTTTGACTTTCTCAACTTTTTAATGATCAAGCTAGATATTCTTGAATGTCTTGGTGAAATTTAATCTTTGGGTTGTAATAGACCATTTTGCCCTTGTGCCAATTTCAAGCCTAAATTGATGTATCAGTGCTGCAAACTTGACGTTGTAAAAGATCTTGTGAGAAAATCCTTGAGAAATGAGAGGGAAAATTTTGGGGTACAACAATATGACTAAAATAAATAATAAAATCACCCAATTCATTAATAAAAACTAATTTTAACTCGCTTAGAATAGAAATATGAGAAATGGGGTGTTACAAGTAGGCTTTCCACCACTCCCACTTACGGTAAGCACACCAAAATTTATCAAGGACGGGGTGCACATTTTTATTGCACAAACAAGCACATGGATTATTCACCATCCACAAAAATACACAAGCATAGCCTCTTGCATCATATGCAAGCAAACCCCACTACTACAAAAAATGCATTTCACCTCAAACGTGAAATACATTTAACTCCGGTTAAAGAAGTGAGGTAACAAATGGCGTCATGAAAAGTAACCACTTTACACCTCGGTTTTTAAAACATTTAGGGGAAAATGCTTATGCACATGGATTCCAACCCCAACCACTACACTTTTAATATTTTCAAAAATAGCACATCAAACCTCTTGGTTTATCAATAACATCGAGAGGTAAGATTGATATTTTTTTAACTCGTTATAAACTAAAAAATATTAATAAATTAATTGTTTATCCATAATATTACATTATTTACATAAAATATTTATGTAAATATATATTACAAATTTTGAATCTGATTCATCGTCATCACTGTTTGTGAAGATCAGATGTTGGATCCTCGTTTCAGTGAAATGTTGGGCAAGAGAAATGTTGGGTGCAATATATTCCAAACCCATTTCGCATTTATATGTTTCTGATGTAAAACAAGAAAATGGTTAGTTAACTGAATGAATATATGATTATTGAAGAACACCATAAAAAAATATTGAAGAACACAAACCTTAAACCCAATTTATTTTCTACTCTTGCAATTCATCATAGAGAACTTTACCAATTTTTTTATACTTTAAAGTTTCAATGTTATATGTTTCATTAACAATTATTGATATTCATAATGCTTTTATAATGGATACATGTTAAGTTTCACACGGATCACTAATAGAAGTGTCTTAAGCGTTGATACTCATGAAATGGACGACACATATTTGTTAAAGGATGGTGATGAATATCCTCAATCATCACGCCAAGACTATACCTTCAGTTTATGACAAAACCGAGGTAAAAGGTGTATACGTTTTTTTAATATTACATTGTTTACACATAATATTAAATTACATTATTACAACAAATATCGTGTTATCATAGTAGTTGTTGTTCTTGGAGAACAACACATCTTTGCTCTAATCCAGATTATGTTGGATACATTTTGTGCTCATTATTTTAAAGTTCTATGGATTGCATGCAATCAACTTCTAAAGATCTATCTGCTCCAAATAAGGATTTATCAGTTCCAAATATTGGAAAACTTTTTTCTGCACTTGCAATCCACCATTGAGAACTTTTCCAAACTTTTTTAAGTTCCAAAATTTTATTATCTTGAGCTAATGTTATAAAGGAAAATGCTTTCATAAGAAATATATATAGTGGTAGATGTAGATAGTTTGTTGTGGATTAATATCTTGGCAATAACTTGAGCATTGTTCCTTTAAGAATGTAGAGTAGAGATTTGTTGTTGTAGTTGTGTAACATATTCCATCGGTTTAAATAAAAGAGGGAAAACATATTTTCTATTTTAAATAGAAAAATAAAATAAAATAAGTAAGCCCCTCAGTTTTAGAAGAAAACAGATGTGAATCATATTTATTTATTTTTTAAATATTACATTGTTTACACAAAATATTAAAAAAAATCCAGATTCATCATCATCACTGCAATTCTAAATTTTGTTGCATTTATCTTTTCAGAGGTTGAACAACCTTATTTGTTTAACCTGGAAGCAAGAATGATTTTCTGCACTTGCAATCTATCATAAGAAACTTTTCTAATAATTTTAACTGAGAGTTATTCCAAAAATACAACATCAACACCATTATGTGAGATAGATTGCAATGGAAGAAAAAATATTTTAAGGATAGAAGAACATTGAAGTTTTTTGTCTTGCAATCTATCCCAAAGAATGATGCGTACTAGTTTGGGGAGATAACATATAAGTTAGAATTAGGGTAAAACATATTTAACGAATTCTTTTATAGTAAAATCTGATTATTTTATCCCTCTATTATTAAGGAAACTGAAGGGATAAATCATTTAGTTTTCACTTATAAATAAATAAAAACATAAACTATAATAGTTGGGATTTGAAGCGTGTCCTGATTTATTTTTCCACTCGGTTTTATTAAAAATTTAGGGGATATGTTGTTTTTATTTTTATAAAAAAATAAAACATGGCGCGCCTTGGCATAATACCTCAGTTTTTTCTGGATGAGGTGAAAGCTTCTTCATGAAATGTATTGTTTTTAGTAGTTCCCTCGCCATATATTATACATTTAGCAAGTACAATTGGCACCCACCATAAGGTCTGTTAAAACTAACATGGGCCACACCCATCTTCAGCTCACAGTCCACCTCATTAATCTTCTAAGCATGATGATAGAGGAAGGTGTCGTAACACCCACCAAAGTGACCACTTCCGTTCACACCATAGTAATGGAATTGCTAGGGCAGAGAATCTAACTCCTCTTGTAGGAGATATACTTCATAGATCTTATCCTTGAATGGCGCTCTTGCCAGTCCCACACCAAGTTCAAAACATGATGAAAAATAGATAAAATATAAAAATAAGAAAATAATAAAACATGGATTATAGTGTATTCAAAGTACTACACGCTCCTAAGAGACTTTTACAAACAACAACAACATGAAATGATTATGAAGAAGATGTTAATCATATATCTTATTTTTTTATCAAGACAAATGTTTATCAAATAAGAAAAAGGTTGAAGTTTACCTCAATAAAATTCCAAGATTGCAAATTTCGTTGGATGTTGAATTAAAATAAATTGATCATGAAGCAAAGGTATTCAAATATAATTCATTGATTTTTCATCTCTAAAGTTAGATGAAAGACTTAGATGCTCAGAAATCCATTGATTTTTCATCTCTAAAGTTTCTAAACCATCATGTATCAAAACACTCAATAATTCCCGTTAAAAAGCTTAATTTCCCTTTTCTTCCCAGTTTTGTGTGTGTAAATTATGGCATCTAAAACGACCATAATCATACTTTTAGAACCACCTTAATTTTCTTATTTTAGTGTAATCAATTACCAAGCTATCAAAACTTCAAAATTTTGACCATGGTTATGTGGTAATCGATTAACCCGTATTGGTAATCGCTTACCAACTTTCAAATTTCAAAAAATAAAGTAACCCCTCTATTCTTATACATCTATTCATAGGAGTTTTATAACATGTATTTAAGGCTTTTTACATCAAAATTCAAAATAAACTTTTCATTATTAATTTTCACATCAATTCAAACACTTTCAAGTGTTAATACAAACTTTAACAATGAAACTTTGTGGCTTTTACATCATTCAAATAGTTTCATTTAAACAACATGCGCACTTAAGGTCTATATGATTGACTTGTAATGTATTGAAAGAGAAGATTAACTTTCATCTTGGAATTACTTCAATAACTATTCTTATTTAAACTGTTCAAAATGTATTGTGAGTTAATCACCAAAGTTGGTGTGGTGATAAGTTTGCATAAATAGAAAGTGGTGTACTTTTTGTTTTTATGAGAATCATCATAGTGTTTGATCATTGTGAAAATGGTTCTTTGAATTGGGTTAATTCAAAGTCCACCATAGTATTTGGTGTTTGTGGGAAAGGTCCTTTGATTTGGGGAGATTCAAAGTTCACCATAAATTTGGTATTTATGTTAGAAAATTGTAAGAGAGATATTAGTGTGAGGCTTGTACAAAGATATAACATAGTGGAAAGTCCTTCAAGATGTGTAAGGATTAGATGTACCCTTGGTTGATGAAAACTAGTATAAATCTCGAGTTTTTTTTTTTATATTTATGCACTTTAATTTTCTACACTTTATATTGGTAAGAACATATCATTTTCATATTCAAAGAAAATATAGAATATAACGCAAAAATGAGAAAAATCGGGCAACCTTAATTCACCTTCCTCTTAGATTACATCTCATACTTATAATTGGTATTAGAGTCAATTAAGGTAACTTGCTTCTCGATCCAGGTAGATATAGATTTCGCAAAAATATTCTTAGTAGATGGTGGTAGGACCAATAAACCACCATGTTTCATTGGTGAATACTATGATTTTAGGAAAAGATAACAAACAAATATAGTAACCAAAAAAGGTAGTCGACATCAATCAACACAAAAAATTGCAAAAAAACATGGAAATCCATGAGACACTTTCACCATCTCATTACGCTCAAGACCATTATTTCTTACTTAAAGCAAAGCACTAAAGAATCTCACGCCAGAAATAAATATCATGTTGTTGGCAATGAATGCTGATGGCCCGATCTAAATTCTAAAGTAAATAAAGACTTCACAGGATGGAAAGAAATCCCCAAAGTTATAATGATTCGTAAATAACAATATTTATAAAGCAAACGCCAGCACAAAGCTTTAAAGATAAAAATACTTGAACATCAAGGTAAAACATTCCATTAAATATCCAAAAATTATTACACCCAAGACACCATGCTTGGGAAACATTGCAGGAGATAAAAAGTACAAAGAAAAAATAAAATCAAGCTGAAATATTTGGTGACGAGACATCAAAACCATCTCCTTGAGTCACCCTTGGAGCATATTTAAAAGGATACAATGTCTCGGCATAAATCACAACATTAGGGCAGAACTTCTTCGCCTGCTCTACAACTCAATCATGCACTCCACACACATCCCACATAGTCTACTGAAGGGCATCATGGAGCGTCTGCCTCAGACCGGCCACCTCGTCCTTGAGAGATTTCAAAGTCTTATGCATCTTTTAAGTACTTTTCCATCTAGCGAGCCTTTTCCTCAATGGAATTAGAAGTTATCTTGTATCACTTCTCTGCATGTTGAAGCGGTCTTGTCACACGAGCCTTTTTTCTTACTTTGATATGTGTAGGTCACTATTATTTTTTATTCCTATTTGTTATGTTTTTTATAGGTACTTTTATTTTTGAAAAATATCTAAATAATAGTTAAAAATGAAATTAATAATATAAGAAAAAATTAAATTAAAATTAATCATAATAAATAATTAGTAATAAAAAAATAAAATAAAATACTATTTTTAGAGTTATAAAATTAAAATCTTACATTGAACTACAATCTCCTATACTTTTATGAGTATATTAAAAGTAATTTCTTTAGGAAATTTCTTTTTCCACCCTTATAATATGGTTCATACCTCTAGAAATTTGAAAATGCTCTCAGAAATTTTTGGAGATGTATCTCCGAACCACCTTACCCCATTTTCGTCAAAATTTAGTTCAGAGATGCATCTTCGAAATCTTCCAGGGTAAATTCGGAGATGCATCTCTGAAAACACCACTGACCTAATTTACTACATGTTTTTCATTAAAAAAAAATCGGTTGTCGAAACTCTCTGTCGAGTTTAACAAATATTAGAATTATAGAAATTGTATCGTTGTGTTCCTTCCTTTCTGACATTTACGTGATGTAGCTTTAAAAAGTTGGTTTTCTAAAAACTTGACTCTGAATCAAAATTCTACTGTGCCATTTCATCACCCTTAATATTTTTATTTTTCTATTTTATTTGATTTATTTTTCCGTTTTCACATTTTCAAAAAATAATTGTACACACTTAATTTTATTTTATTTGATTTTTTAGTTTTATATTCAGATTTTTATAATTTATTTTAATCGTGTTTCTGATTTTCAATTGTTTTTCTCAATAGGGACATTGTTGGTATATACATATTTTTTGCATTGTTGATACATGGATACTAGGTCTACTTATCCGGATACACCCATATTAAATTTAAAAAAACATAACAAACATTTTACGGATATGCATATCAGAAAACACTATTTTTTATAAAAAAAATAAAGTTTATCCGAAGATGCATCTTCGAAATTAATTATAATAAGGCGACTCACTCAATTAGAGTTCAATTTTATGGTAAATGGGTACATTCGAAGATGAATCTCCAAAAATTTAGATCATTTTTGAATTTTCACCAAGAGTTTGTGAGAAGGTATAAAGGTGCAGAAAAAAATTCCTTTATTTAAACATAATTCAATAAAATTATCTCGTGTACCTAGTTGATAATAGACATTGAATTACTATGGAAATACCCGGGGGTGCTATGTTAAATTTTGGGATGGCAAGATAAATTTTGAAAGGTGTAGGTCCAAGGCCATATAAATTAGGCCCAAATAATATAATATAAACTAAACCCAAATTAAGTAGAATAAAGAAGGAGAATGCTCATTCTACCCTTAGTAATATCCACCACACCCTTGAAAACTCTAATATGTCTTTAATGTTCGGAGATGTATCTCCGAACTAACATTTTTTTACAATGCAAATTGATTCGTCCAGAGATGCATCTCTAAACGCTAGGAATATTTGTGAGATCGTACGGTGGTGTGAAAAGAATACATAAGGGTGGAATGAAGATTCCCCGTAAAGAATAAAGAAGTCTCTCATTCAACTTATTATTGGTTGATTTAGTTTGGGAGAGACTAGTCTCTCTAATCCCCGTGATTGTAATTAATTATGCGGTTATATGTGTTTTGTTCTCCACTTATCTTATTTTACTATTTACAATCTATCAGTGTTCATGTCTTTGAAGTGCATACCTGCACTGCATATACACAACTTTACAATGACGTATGTCACATAAATGTGTAAATAACAATAACTTATTAACCACCTAATGTACTTTATTAACTAGATATTTGAACACTATAAACCACATAGTCAAAAACATGCCATACCTTGAAAAAATTCATTTTTTTATGAGTGGTGTATTTTTTTTTTGTTCAAGTATAATAAGTGTTGGAAACCTACCAAATCTACGGAGAATTTCTATCAATTTTGATGAAGAAGATTATTATCGATACACAATAACAATGAAAAGAAATAAAATTAGGGTTTGATAACATATGGGAGAAGATGGTGATTTCTGCAGAGTTTCTCTCTGCCCATAAACTATGAAAAATTGTATTCACTTGCAATTACAAATTCTGTGAATACAAGTTATGAGTGTACTACAGTAATAGGGGTTACTCCCTCTATTTATAGTTTTAGGTTAGCTTTCTCCCAAAGCCAAAGCCCAAAACACTTCATCTTTCCAAACACATTAGACACCTAATACAACTCAACAAACACATTAGACTACTTCGACACACCGTTGTTTCTGTCGAGCAACATGTCGCTTCGACACGAGGGATTACAATCTCAATAAACCACCTAATTCATTGTGTCTAAGCTATCTACATTCATCATAGATCTTAGTATTCTGAATATTTTGACTCGCACTCCCTTTGTCATAATGTCTGCAATCTGATTCTCAGTTATACAGCGTTTAAGTTCATCTTTCCATCTGCTACCTGCTCATGAAGATAATAGAACTTCATCTCGATGTGCTCGCTTCGACCATGTGTTATCGGATTCTTTGCCAGATTGATAGCTGACATGTTGTCGATCTTCATGGTAATTTCTCCATGATTCTTCCTTGTTATCTCTCCGACCAGATTCATCATCCACGTTGCTTGACAAGTAGAGAGGGAAACATCTATGTACTCTGCTTCACATGAATATAGTGTCACTATTGGTTCTTTTCTTGAACTCCAAGCATCTGGTGTCCCACCTAGCATAAACATATAACCAGCTGTAGATTTTCGATCCTCAACATCATTACACCAACTTAAGTTAGTGTATCCCACTAACTTGTATTCTTTTCCTCTGCAGGAAATAAAATGCCATAGTCGAGAGTTCCTTTGAGATACCTTAGTATCTTATTTGTCACTGCTAAATGTGATACCTTTGGCTTCTGCATAAATCTAATCACCATACCTACATTGTATGTTAGATCAGACCTTGTGTGACAAAGGTACCTTAATGACCCAATAAGTCTTCTATATTGGGTTGGGCCGACATCATCTTCATCTGAGTCTTTCAACAATTGTAGTCTTGGTTCAGCAGGTGTCGAAGTCGAGTTGCATTCTTCCATCTCAAATCTCTTGAGAATTTCACTACATATATTCTTTGATTCATCATTAGTCCTCTACTGCTCTTGTAGAATTCAATGCCAAGGAAATATGAAATGTCTTCCAGATCTGACATTTCGAATTCCTTGTTGAGATCACCTTTGAAGTATTCGATCTCTTTTTTGCAACTACCTCTTATCAACAAGTCATCAATATAGAGACATAATATAAGCAATTCACTCTTGCTTCTTCTTACATATACTCCATACTCAGTGTGCACTTCAGAAATTCCTTCTCCCTTAGGAAACTGTCAATCTTCTTATTTCAAGCTCTTAGAGCTTGTTTAAGTCCATACATGGCTTTATGCAGCTTGTACATCTTTCTGTCTTCGCCATGCTTCACAAATCCAACTGGTTGTGCAACATAAACTTCTTCGTCTAAGGGGTCATTTAGTAATGCACATTTCACGTTCATCCGATATATGTGCCAATTGTTCATTTCTGCTAGACTAACAACCAACCTGATTGTTTTAATTCTAGCAACAGGTGAAAAAACTTCATCGAAGTTGATTTCTTCTTTCAGAAGAAATCATGTCACCACAAGTCTTTCCTTGTGCCGAGTTACTTCACCTTTTATATTCAGCATCACCTTGTATACCCACTTGACATCAATTGCCTTCTTGATTTAAAGAAATTCGACAAGTGGCCAAGTGTTTTTGACTACGATGGGCTTCAACTCCTCATTTATAGCTTTCACCCACTTTGAATCCTTCAATGCCTTAGTTGCATTGACTGGTTTGACATATGCATATAAAGCATAGTGTACCAGTTCACCATCATTATTGACCACATCATATGATGTAATCACAATATTGCAATCTTACAGGCACGTGCCTTGTTCTCTGAGGTCTGCTTAGGCCTGAATCACCTCTCATTTCTTCTTGTCGAACTTCTTCTATTTCGACTTCAGTAGCTGGTTCTTCACAAAAGATTCTCAATGAATCCTTCTTGACATTTTCAATCCAATCCAATTCCTTAAGCTCATCTATGATCATGTCCCTGCTGATCATTACTTGTTTGTTCACTGGGTCGAACAACTTGTATCCTCCAGTCGAATGATATCCTATTAGGATCATTTGACTCGACTTGTCATCAAGTTTTCTTCTCAATTGATCTGACACATGTCTATGTGCTATAGATCCAAACACTTACAGATGATTCAAGCTAGGCTTGACACCAGACCAACATTCTTCTGGCGTGACTCCTTCTAACTTCTTCGTCGGACATCTGTTCAAAATATATGTTATAGTCGACACAGCTTCACCCCAAAACTCTTTAGATAAATGTTTTCCTTTCAACATATTTCTCACCATATTCATGATGGTTTGGTTCTTCCTTTCTGCAATTCCATTTTGCTGTGGAGTGTAAGGTGCCATCACCTCATGCACAATCTCTTCTTTCTCCCATAACATGTCGAAGTCTTTCGACACATATTCTCCATCATCATTAGTCCTCGAAGTTTTGAGCTTTCGACCATTTTGTCTTTCGACCATAGATTTAAACTTGGCAAATACCTCAATCACTTCACTTTCTTATTGATCAGGTAAGTCCACGGTTTTCGACTAAAACCATCTAGGAATGTAACAAAGTATTTGTTACTTCCAGTCGAATCCATCGAGATAGGACCACATACATAAGATTATATGGTTTCAAGAATAAGATTCGATTTGGTTCATGAATCCTTGCTAAAGTTATTCTTGTACTGCTTCGCCTGCACACATTCCTCACACACTTCATTTGGAATGTCGATTTTTAGAAATCCTGAAACCATATTTCTTCTTTTCAAATCTCTGATGTCTTTGAAATTGAGATGACCTAGTCGATAGTGCCATATCCATTCATTTCTGCTAGCTGCAGTCGTAAGACACTTGTGCTCCATCACATTAAGTTCAATATTGAAGGTTTTATTCTGAGACATAAGAGACTTCAAGATTAACCTTCCATTTGCGTCGACGACTCTCATCATCTTGTCTTCGATCAACACTTTATAATTATTTTCGACCAACTGTCTTATGCCGAGCAAATTGCTCTTCATGCCTGATATGTACAACATATTGGAAATTACTAACATCTTGCCATTTTTCCTCATAATCTGAACTTCTCCAATATCTTCAGCTGCTAGAGTATTGTCATTTGCAAATTTCACCATGTTCTTCATTGAGGATTTTATATTCTTCATGTTTTGCAAACTTTGCATCACTTTCTTGATTCTGTCATTTTTTTGGACAATTACTCGAATAGTGACCATACTTCTGACAATTGAAACACTGAATATGACTTTTGTCAGGTTTTTGACCATCGCCTCTTCCTTTATCTCCAGCCCCACCTCTTTGGTTGCATTGGTATGAAGATATTCTCTGATTCGACACAATTCCTTCCTGCTGGTCTCCTCTACCAGTTGAATTGGTGTAGCTTCCTCTACCTCTATTGTTGAACCATTTTTCTTTGCCTTTCTTTTCTTTTGCTGATTGCGCTTGCAAAGCCACATCACTCTTCAACTTTCCTGCAGCTCTATCAGTCATTCTTTATTCATGAGATTCAAGCGTCCTTTGAAGCTCTTCCTTTATCAATTTTGACAAATCTTTCGACTCTTTTATGGCTACCTCCACATGATCGAACTTTGGAGCCAAAGATCTCAAGATCTTTGCAACAATTGATCTCGACGTTATCGTTTCTCCATATACTTTGATTTGATTCACCAGTTTCGTAACCTTAGTGAAGAAATCAGTTATGCTTTCACTTTTTTCCATTTGAAGCAATTCATACGTTCTTTTGTGAGTTTGTAACCTCACTTCTTTCACTTTTTCTGCACCTCCAAAAGAATTTTCTAGAATTTCCCAAGCTTTTGTCGTAGATTCTACATCACTCACCTTTTCAAAATTGTCTAGACTCAGACATTGATAAATTATAAAGAGAGTTTTATAATTCTTCTTCTTCAATTCTTTGTGTGGAATCTCTTATTCTTCCGTTGCGTTTTCTTTAAGCGGTTCTAACCCTTATTTCACAAAATCTCAAAGATCTTGACAACTGAACACAACCTTCATCTGCTTGCACCAATTCTTATAGTTATCAACTTTCAGAATCAGAAGACTTGCTAGAAAATACCCGTTTGGATGATTCATTGTCATCGTGATTTTCTTGCCTTGAATCGCTCAACCGAAACTCTTGTTACCAAAAGTTGAAAACCCACCAAACCTATGGAGAATTTCTATCAATCTTGATGAACAGGATTATTATCGATACACAATAACAATGAAAAGAAAGAAAATTGAGGAAGAAAGAAAAGTAGGGTTTGACAAAATATGGGAGAAAATGGTAATTTCTGCAGAGTTTTTCTATGTCCATAAACTCTGAAAATTCTTATTCAATTGCAACTGTAAATTCTGTGAATACAAGTTATGAATGTGTTACAATAATAGAGGTTACTCAATCTATTTATAGTTTTATGTTAGCTTTCTCCCAAAGCCAAAACTCAAAACACAAAAGTCCAAAAATACCTATTTTCTAAGTCGAAATCTTGTGTCAAGCAACCTGCTTCGACACTTCGACATCTAATACAATTCGACATACACATTAGACTATTTCAACACACCATTGTTTCTATCAAACAATATGCTGCTTCGACCCAAAGGATTATAATCTAACAGTAAAAAGGTTTATATAGAATTTTTAAGAATTTTAACAGTGGAAATTGAATTCACGCCATATGAAAAAATAATCAAATTTGTACAATCCATATACATGCTTCTGGATTATTTATGTCGTCTTGATGCACACTATTTAGGGGTTTTAGTAGTGAATATGGATAAGGCCAACCAAGTTCCATGTAAATCAGGAGGCAGAAAGTAGTCATAGAGAAGAAAACATAGTTCATATAAATTGTGTGGTGCATTTTTGTGTAAAACAACCTTAACAGATATATAGAAATAAAGGAAGTAATAACCAAGGTAATGTTTCAAATGCTGACAAAGACACAGTAAACGATCTAAGTATGAAACAAAAAATGAAAAGAGAAAACAAAGTTAAACAATGAAAATCAAACATTGAAAAATCCATCACTAAATTCACCACAAGTGCACTTAGACCGCAGTATTAAGATCAAGTTCAACATACTAAAGATTACAATATAAAGTAAACAAAGGCATACACTATTTAAACTTTATTAAGTTACAACATATTTTGCCTACACCAAACATTCTAACGAGATTTTGAAAATCGACAATTACAATCCTGAAGACAGACTAATAGATAAAGGGAATAAACTTGTACTTAACTTGGCTTGCATAATCAGTGTATCTCTGGCCAAAAGACTCAACCATCAAAGCCTCCTCCACATCTGCCTTTTGCTTATAATACAACAAACAAATAGCTACAATGAATAGCAGACTCAGCGGTGCACGAAGCGCAACACAGTATGTCACAAACAAAAGCGCTGTTGATGAATATATTGGATGGCGTAACCAGCGATAAGGTCCAAATTGCACAACAGAAGTTGGAACCACCACATTTTCTGAATACTTAGCAAGATATAGTGTGGCATTATAATGAAACAGCAGAGTTGCAATAATCAAACCCCAGATTCCAAGATTGCTCCACCCCCGGGGTGCGAGGCTAAGCTCTGCGCCTTCGAATGCTGCAAGCCAATGGCCAACCATGATTCCTGCACTGAACAAAAGGCGAGACAACATTGGCAAGTTCACATCCCATTTCGGGTCATGACGCCGAGCATAATAATCTCCGTACAACCGTTTCCGGACACTAACATTGAAGAAAAAGAAGTAATGATATACAAAAAAGAAAACCAAAGGCCAGCCTTCAAGGTAGCCATTGAAATAAGCTGGTGGAACAAGGGTGAGCCATGTAAAAGCTGATGTAACAATCGCCAATTGCTCAAATATGTTTGCCTCACCGAGCGCGTGTTTCCGAAAGCAATATAACCCATAAGCTGCAAGCACTGCGGCCACGAACCATGGCCAGTATATCCAAGTCCAGCTAAAATACATCCAGAAGAAAGGATTTAAGATCATATTAATAGTCCATTTTGTGGCTGTAGTTATGACAGACAGTATCGCCGTCAACTTTACTATATCAATTGGAGTCAACTGCAGAACGGAAGCCTTTATCGAATCAAATGATATGTTTTTGAAGTACTTTAGGACTGGATTACTAGAATCTGTGCTGGCTTCATTGGAAATTGAGCATCTGGAAAGAGGTAACAAATCAGCCCTTTTTCTTACTGGTTTAAGTAAGGAGGAAAAGGGTTTTCCATAGCTGCAACTACAATTCAATTGAAAAGTCATGCCCTTGGGTCTTGGGTGGAGTTGATTACTGTTATTAACCGCACCAGCATGAAGTTGTTTGCTGAAAGGTCTCAGAGAGACATTGTTGCTCACAATAGAGAAACCAAAAGGTACAACTTTTGAGTGTGAAAGAACTTTTGCTACTTCCATCACTGCTTGAGATAAAATCACATAAAACTTTGCCACTGGCTGCAAATAAATCACGAAGCCAAAGATGCACCAACAGAAATCAGGCTCAAATCCTTCCACACATTGAGTTTACTCATAAATCATAATCAACGGATCCAACCCACGGGAGAGGCAATGGAATCGGACATATATATTTATTTTTTTGTTCCCCTTTTTCCAAGATAGCGAGCAACAACCTTAATAGCATTAAAATCCAATATCGTTCAATCTCTAAACAACATTATTTATAGGCACCAATAAAACAAACAGCAACAAAACAATTATCAGAACATAAAATGACACTACACAAGGTACTAACCGATCTATATTATAATTCATGTAGCACTACACATCAAATGGAAGGCGTGTTCAGCGGCACGTGTCGGATTGACACTAGTTATTACATTCAATCATTTCCATTTTGTTAAAATTTCTTGGTGTCTATGTATCAATGTTGTGTTCTATGTTGTTAATCTCGGATAGCGTTGCATAATACCTAACTCTTAAAATGCTACAGCAGAATAGCCGCTATTGCAAAGACTAAAATCAAGCCAGCAAAATAAACATAAATACTCAAAAATAGACTAATACACAAAACTAAAGAAATCGTCATACTTATTAGTTAAAGAACCTAAAATACAAAGTAATAAAACATAAGAAGAGAAGAAGAATAAAACAAAACAGAACTAAAAGTAGGAAGAAGAGTAGAACAATTATTTGTCAGCAAGAACATAACATTACTCTTCAAAGGGTTCAGATTGCAATTTATACCCTTAGAAAAAAGAAACAATTTAAAAAGAAGAATTTGAAGAATTTATCCCCAAAAGTCCTAGTAGTGGAAGCAATAGCGGCTGCAATAGAGGTTTGGGACCACCATTATCGGCCGCTACAACCACCATTGTTGACAGTGGTATGCAGACCAATAGCATACCGCTGAACTCTACCACAGCTATGCTACTCCGCTTCCGCTATAGAACAATAGCATGCAATTGACAACCTAGGTGTATCATAGTATCATATCATAGATTATGATTAAGAAAAGTACAAAACCAATTACCATAAACTTAACAGCCCTACAGAGTATGATATAAACTCAAAATGAAAATGTCACAAATTCTAAATCCTCCTTTTACACCGTCCAACAATAACAAAAAAAAAACTCCACCAATTTCATACTTTTTAATCAGTTTAAAAGCGTATATTACAGCAGGTAAACAACTTAGACAAATAAACAAACACATGGTGTGCAGATATGAAACAATTGACAAACCATCTTCACGCGCAGTGTAAGAGTCGAAAATGGAACAAAGAAGAAATAAAAGATTAAAAATGAAATGAAGAAGATAGCATAGGATAGGAATAGTACCAGTTTACGAAAAACGAAAGTAGAGTTATGAAGGTACGAGTAGTTTGAAGTCGAAAAGAGACAATTGTTGTTCCTCGTGTAATGTTGTAATGTTATGTTATCTCTGGAAAGATTGTGGAGTCATTTTCTAATTTATTTATGCAATCAAATATCAAATATAAAATAAGAGTAAATTTCATAAATTTCATAAATTTTGTATAAAATATTTCTACAAATAATCCTACATACAATCGAAAAGTAGTTTAGAAACAAATGTATCACAATTGTTTTTATATATACTCTTCTAAATATTTATTAAATTTGTCATTCATGAGATAAATGCGAATAATCTTTCACGCACTCAAACTTTTATAATATTTTCGCATTACTCCTTTGTTAATTTTTAATCACATGTGTAATTTCAATCTATGGAAATGACAATCATGTGTAAAAACTACATATTATTTATTTTATTTGAAATTTGAATAAAAGTTGTTTGATAGGTTAAATAATATAATGAACATCCAAAACGCATTAATATATTTCTTATATTTAATCATTATTAATCATATATATTTCTTATATTTAACTATTATAAATAATATATCACTACAAAATTTATGTTTTTTACTAAATTTTAAATTTTTTTAACAAATGTCGATTAACATTAAAGACTTAATATTTTTTGGACAAGTATATTAATATATGAGTTTTTTTTTTTTAATTTCTCAATTTAACTGCGATACATTTTTCATCTTAATGAAGGTCCTTTCAAGTATAGATTGACGGTAGATGTGAACGTATCAATGAGATATCGACTGTACACTGTTATTTTAATGTTCATATTTAAAATCTTTCTTTTATTGCTATTTTATATAATTGATGTTATAGAATTCATTATACTGTTTATTATAAATGCATATCAATGCTTAAAAGTTAGTGTATATTATTAGCCTATATTTGAAACTATGTAAATATTAACTAATTTAATAAACGAAGATAAATTTTATAAATGATAATTTGATAGACGTATAATGTGAATTCAGAAGGGACTCATATGATATTACATATTTCTTACTAGTTTTTAAACTATAAAGTAGTAATTTCTCTTTAATCATGTCAAATACTAGTAAGTTCTTTTTTTATGTAAGTTAGTTGTTTTATGTTTAAAAATGTCAATATTTTACACAACCTTGTTTTTTTATATTAATTGTCTTGCTTGATTATTTAAAAAGGTAAATTCATCATCAATTTATCAAAATTGCATAAAAATAACTATTATAATCTCTAATATATCAAAATAACATCCAATTTATCCTTTCAACTTTTTATAAATTTTGGTGACATTATTAAAGTTGTGTTCAATTGTAGTCAAAATGATATAAATATTCAACATCATGAACTCAATCTCAAATAGACATAGACATATAATTTAATATCGAGTATCTAAACTCTTCGCTCAAGTCCAATATGTTAGAGGATGACTAATCCTATTTACGGTTGCCTTGACGTATGGGTGAGAAAGCGTCGACCATCGTCGATCACCTTCAAATGAGCCTATAGACTGGCCCTAAGGTACTTAACTCATAACCCAAGTTCAAACACGCTAAAAGTTTTTATACTTTAATTTGATCTCCATAATATAAGGATAAGATTGGTTGTTGTCTCAACTCTCCCTTACATTACATGAGAAGACGTCGGCAATTGCCATCTATGATCATCAGTCATGTTAGCAGCCAAAAGCTGGGTTGGAGTAGGCACCCCTGCAACTATAAATAGCGAGGCACAACATGAGTTCAAAGAAGCAAATCATAACCCTAAAATCTAAAGGTTATGGTCATAACACATCTATGAAAACACTTTTTATCACATGTTTATACACCAATAAAGCCTTTTTCATCGCACACTACTAATAAGGTCCATGTCATTGACTTAGCAAGAACATTTGGTATCAACTTTGGGATCCGGTAAGAATAGTTCTTCAATCAAATAACCATTAATCCAAGTGAGGAAATGGCAGAGTCAGCACCACCTAAAAAGAAAGGGGTATTGGCCCGAATTCTGATCACTTTGGGCGAATTACGACACCCTAATGAGGTCATGCATGCACGAGTAAAATGAATCCAACAAGAGTGGATTATCGAGGGCGGCGATTTAGGGGATCCCCATCCTCTATGAGAAAATATTTTAGATGCCCATGTCTTTGAAATTATCAACACCCCTCCCCTTTGAAAGTGATACCCAAGAGCACTTGACTTAAATAAACACATATGGTTAAATCCATCAAAATGGGCTAGCACATATGATTCGGTTTGCTAAGCCTGGTAAACATAGGGCTTTAGCCTTAAAATTAGAGCCCAAATTTGATAAGGGCTTTTTTAGCCCAGTCCTAAAAAGCTCGTTACCCATTAGGACAAGCATGTATGGATCGTGGATAGCCTGTTTGACATGTTTAACTAAAAATTTAAAATAATACTAATGTTTATGTTATTTCACTTGAAAACCATACATTGAGTTGATACACTTTACTAAATTTATTTATTTCATGTTTCACTTCACAATTTTATCGTTTTTCTTTTTTGTTATGTTAGATATTTGTGAATTATTTTAAATAATTTCAAACTTGTAATGCATTTATGAACATGTTATATTATTATTTTTAAATAATATAATACTTAAAGATGTATTATATTTATAATAATATACTTTATATAATAAATATGTTAAATAGTATAAGATTTATTTTATTTTTTTATCAAAAATAGTAAATAATTTATTCATTTAGGGTCGAGTAGCCTGCAATCCATCTAGGTGAGTAATATATTTTGAGCCCGTGTTATAAAAGGTTTTTTTTTGCCTGACCATATATATCCCGAGGTCCGTCAGGGCTAACCCGTTTAAGGTCGAGTAGCTCATTTTGATGGCTCTACGTATGGAAATCATCAAGGAGATAAAATAACTCAAGTATAAGCTCTTTTCAAGTACCTTAAAAAAGAAAATCTTCAATAGAATATGAACATGCCTCAGTACCCACTCTTATTTCTCCCGGTAATTAGTACATCAATTTTGGGAGTAAACATAAAAGAAAGTAACGACAACCTTCATATTCATCATTCACCAGTGTAGCCCCAAAACCATAAGGACTGTCTCATCTTTTTTAATGAAGTCACTATTATGATTTGCAATCCTACCTAGACAATGTTTGTGGGAGGTATATGAACATGCCTTTGTAGCCACTCTTATTTCTCCCGATAATTGGTACATCAATTTTGGGAGTAAACATAAAAGAAAGTAACGACAACCATCATATTCATCATTCACCAGGGTAGCCCCAAAACCATTAAGGTTGCCTCTTCTTTTTTAATGAAGTCACTATTAGGATTTGTAATCCTACCTATATAATGTTTGTGGGAACGTTCCAAAATGGATTGAAGGTCGTACATTTTAATGACTTTTTTGTACATAAGTCGGGTGTCGTCATACAAGAAGTTATGAAGTGGATAAAATTTTACATAAAGGAAGAAGAAAGTAGTGAGTAAAGAAAGAAAATTGGGAAATTGAGAGTCAAATTAAGTGGGGATGCCTAAATAAGTATAAAAAGGATCTCGGATAGAGGCATGTTCATCCAAAAATAGGGATATGAAAACCAGACCGAGATCACCTGATCTCATAGAAGGGAAGAAAAAAGGCCAATGAAATAAGAAGGGTGGCCCTCAATCCTAACACAATATCAATACCATAGTCGACAATTTCTCTATTGGAGGAAAATCTAACACATCTATAATAAGATACGAAAGATAAGAGAATAATGTTCAGAATCCTTTTAGATACCTTAAAACTCCACATATTTTAAACATCATCTTCTCGACGAATGACTAATGAAGACTAATACCCCCACTAAGATGATCCAATTGTGATCAAATTACATATTTTCAAGTGGAACACAAAGAAGTTCTTCATTAATCTCGATAGCTCTACCAACATCCTATACTTTACGCTTTTGAAGGATCACAACTCACTCTATAATAGTTGCACCCCTATCGATTAAACCTAGTAAGCTTCTCGAGACAACAAGAAAATTTGAGGGGTCATGTTACCTTTAATACCATATTTGTGCAGGGAAGAAATTCTAAAGTAGTGAAAGTGTCATACCTAGTAACGAGTGACCCATTATCATCGTAAATCACCATAATTGGCATGCATGTTTTTGATGCACTAGAAGTGGCCATGTCCACTCTATACATAATGCTTAAGTACTCATTAGATGATAGAAATATTGGTGTTGTAAAAGGAAACTAAGAGGTCTCCAAATGATGTTACCAGGATAGCCTAGTGCTCAATCCAACAAAGGCTAAAGATTAATCCCTTTCACCTTTATATGGTCCCAAGTATGTTAACTTTGTGAAGATAATGGCCAACTTGGAACCGTGAGAAAACTTTTGGAAAACAAGACTGGTCCCTGTCAAAGATCTAAATGAAGTCCAAATCGAAGATGACCCTCAACAAATCACTAATTTAGGTACATATAGATAAAAATGGATCCACTAGACACCCATTTTATGGTCGTGATGACCAACACATGTTACTGCCAATTTAAATAAATTTCCCTTGGCCTTAAGAATGCTAGTTCAACAAAACAATGAATGGTGGAAAAAGTTTTCACATACCAGATAGGGAGAAATATAGAAGTATATATTGGTGACATGGTGGTTAGAAGGAAGAAATATGTAGTCAAAGGGAGGACCTAAAATAAATACTAAGCTTGCTAAGAAAACACATCATGTGCCTTAAGCCAAAAAAGTGTTCCTTTGGGGTATGAGCAAGGGAATTCCTATGGTTCATGATAACAAATTGGAAATAGAGGCCAACCTAAATAAGTTCTAGGATATTATTGACACGTAAAGCCGATCTAATGTAAAAGAAGTCGAACAGTTCACTA
The DNA here is from genome assembly GCA_948472305.1 of Vicia faba. Classification (NCBI taxonomy): domain Eukaryota; kingdom Viridiplantae; phylum Streptophyta; class Magnoliopsida; order Fabales; family Fabaceae; genus Vicia; species Vicia faba. The sequence goes on from OX451739.1 coordinate 127,733,705, forward strand.
GGGGAATAACCATTATATCTAAATTCTTATCATGATTGGGGGAGAAGGTGTTCCTTTATTTTGCAACACTTAGAAAATGGGGGAAATTCTTATGGAAAATAGAAAGGGGGGATTCTGTAACACCATATTTTCCCATATGAATATTTATAATGAAATATACGACAAATGCATCAGAGTTCACAATGGGATGCCACATAAATCATAAAATCCATAAAGTTCTCAAAATACTTTATTACTTCGTGTATCCAAAAATGGTTATTCGGCAGTAGAAAATAAACATAAAAGTGGTTCATTGGCATTTTAGCCTTAACAACAATTCAAATCCATAATACGTGGTCCATCATAAGTTTAAAAGAAAATGTGCAACATTTGAAATCATGCAAAATATAATGAAAATCCCGTGTTACATATCAGAGTGACTCCTAAGACTCGATCTGGTAACATCACTTCAAGCACTACTCAGATACCTGATTATCTGTACTTCCGAAGAGTACAGACACAACAACACAAAAGGGGTGAGAATTTCATTCAATAATTACACGGTGAAATAAAACATGCTAAGGAGTAGTAAATCACAACATATAGAAATTTCATCACAAACAACCATCATCACATCATACGACATCAATTTAATGTTTATGCAATGCAATAGTCCTACCTGAACATGCATGTGGTTCCATCAAGGAACAAGCCTTTAACTCAATGCCAATTGGGCAATAACAGAGCATAAGCCCTCAACATAACGCCAATCCAGGCCAACATCAGGGCATAAGCCCTCATCCATGAATGCATGAAATATAAACATGAAACAACGTGAAATCATACAACCACGAGGCATAAGCCTTCATCATCATGGAAATTTAAGCCATCCACATCATCCTCATCATAATCACCAACATTGCCTCATACCGGCACCACCAGCAAAAGAACATTGCAAGAAAACAACCCAACGTTTCGGTGTAACAACGGGGAATAATTCCTATTTTAACTTAGTTACTAGAATTATCCTTATAAATCTTTATTTTTACTTCAAGTTTATGGTGTTAGCTATCCAACACTTCGAGAATGGCGCATGAAACGGAGTTACAGTTCAAAAGTTATGGCCGTTACAAAAATTGCCAAAAATGGGGCTTCTCTCGTGTTAGGTTGCGTTGACCCTTGCTTTGATCGCTCCTGGCTTTTGCATCGACTGCCCTTGCTAATGTTGTTCGCTGCTCACTGTTGTTGTTGTTTGCATGGACCTCTTCCCTATTTGCATCGATACAAACTGTTAAATTCTGAGTTTTTCTGTGATTTTTCTGCGATTTCACTAAATTTTGGATCCTAAAACATCATCTAATCATAGGAATTCATCATCCATTATCATCATATGTTTCTACATCAACTATACATCATTTGGAAATTATTATTCATCTTATATTTCATCAAGCCCTCATCCAAATACCTCAAATCCTAACTCTCATTACTTATAGATTCTAGATTGGGGTTTTACGCAACAATCATCATAATAACGCAATCACAACAACAATCACAACATAGTATCACAGATCCATGTATAATCATATATAACACATCAATTTAATCAAATCAAACAAATTATGCATCAATCATATAAAATAACCTAAGAGGGAAAGAAACCCTCACTACCCTCTCATGTAAGATCACCAATTAGAGAATCCATTCACCCCTTTACCTTATGATTATTGTTAACTTTCGATTCCTCTTCTCGTTCTACAAATTCCTCTTTGCCTCCATGTCTCCTTGTGCCCTAGCTTCTCCTTTGCTCTTCTCCCAATATCTCGATCGTACCAAATGATCGTACAGTTCTCTTTTCCCTTAGTTATCACAAGGACCCCTTATATCTTCCTCAATTGCCCTCACTTAGTATTATACCATTTACCATCATGCCCTCACTGTTTCTACTAATTACCATCTTGTCCTTATTTTCTCTACACTTCTATTATTCTATTATTCTAATTACTTAATCTAAATAATTCCAATTAATCACTATTAAATCTAAATAATTCAAAAATAATTATTTAAATTCTAAACCTTCTTACTAACTCATCCTACACCGCACAACTCATCATCTTAAACACCTTATTCATCAACTCGTCGCTATTTGCATCACAATTGCATCACAAATACATATCATATACTGTCACAAGGACTCACACAAGGCACCAAACATCATAAATAAGCATCAAAACACCATTTACTTCACATAGACTCATATAATGATACTAAATTAATTAATTAAATAATTAATCTAAAATTCAGGGTGTTACAGATTCCATCAAGAACATCAATAATGTTATCCCCCTCCCTCACAAATACTAATGTGCCTAACAGAATGTAGTCTCTTATTTCTTTATTTATCAATCACAAAGTATGTCCTCATTCCTTAATATGGATCTATGTGCTTGTAGGTACAATTTTCTGCAACCAATAGATGAACTTGGTGATTTTTATAATGACAACACCTAAGGACAAACGACATTCTTTGAAGTTTTTAGTGACAATTATCCACCAATCTTTGATGATGGTGTCTGATCAAGAAAGTTTTCTCAAGCCTCATTAGTTAGATGATCCAAGTTTCAGATGAATGATAAATCAATAATCAATCAAGAAATAGAACTTGGATTCCAAAGTTGTGAAAGAGAAGAAGTGTGAAAGTCCATCTAATCTTGCACTTAGCATGTGTCTGAGTGATCTGTTTAATGTAATGATATAAGAGTAACTATCGAGATATTAAGGTACCTCCCACACATAAATATGTTTGAGAAGCTTATCTTGTTTTTGTAATTCAACTAAAATGTTTTATGTGCATCCTTAATTTATTAATGACTTGTTTAATCAATTAGGAGAACTTTTAAACCGGTTAATATATTACTAGATTAGGATTGATCTATTAAATAATTTGTAACACCTCCAAATGGATTAGAGAAGCCTTTAATCTATAAATGACAATTTAAGTTAAAAAAATCTTCCATATTAGGATTATATAATCAATTAACAGCCAAAGTTAATCAATTAAGACATAAAAAATTCCCATGGATCAAAATTAAAACTATATTATCTCATTTTCTACTCTTTTCTTCTCTATTTTCTTATTCTTCATGAAAGTTCCCTTAGTATCAAAAGATTGAAAATACTTGTGAGAGTTTAGTTGCAATGGTATTGTGTTGCACTTGTTATTGTACAAAGGTGTGTGTGATACGGTGGGAGAACTGACTAGTGTTTTGCGTTCGTATTCGCACTTGTGCGGTTGAGCAAGAGTCGCCACCGACTTTTTATTTTATCCTAAAGGAAAGGTTAAAAAAGCACAGCAAAAACCTTTTGAGATATTTCGTGGGTTCGGGGGGTAGATTATGAAAAGGGAAGGTATTAGCACCCTTTTCATCCATGGTTATCCATGGGCTCTTAGTTACTTGGTTTTTTGATCACTTGCCTTGATTTTCGATTGCTTGAAAAATGGTGTGTGTGAGTGTTTTTGAAAATGTTTTGGAAGAAGATGCCTTGTCTTAGGCTAACCTTGTAACAATTCTGTACTCGAATATTTTACAAAGGCGTGTATCTTTTCGAAAAGATGTTTCAAAAATGTTTTGAGAGTTTGTTTTGAAAGTGTTGTAGATTGTGGTTTTTGAAAAGAAGGCAAGTGTTTTTGCAAATTGATCTCAAGTAACTAAGAGTTTTGTCTACCCTATTGTACTCAAAGGTTTTTTTATTATGTTTTAACCCTTTTTAACAATTTTGTTTCACCATTGAAATTGGTGGACAATCTTGCGTTTAGGAAATTTATTCGGGACGGGCGCGGGTCATCGTATGGACCATGAATGCAATGGTGCCAAGTGTCTTTGGCAATTTGCTTTGAAGGGACTATGATCATTCCGTTTAGGCAACACTTTGAGAGACTTATGATCATTTGATTTTGTTTTGCCAAAGAAACTCGACGTGTAAGCATGGCCCATTTTGGAAGGCAACATGTGGGATTACCCTAGAGGGTGCAAGTGTGATTGTGTATTGATTTCATGTATTTGTCTTGTATTAGGTTATCTAGCGTTTGATTTTATGTACATGCGAACCCTAGGTCTAACCATGGTATAATTGAAAGCGGTAAATTGCGAAAATGTAAAGTCTACGCTATTACAAATAGTATCAGGGAGTGGGGGTATAAATGTACAAATAGGGATGAGACTTATAGTATCCAATAAGTTACAACCAAATCGAATTTGCGATCAAATGTAAATATCAAATATACAAATATAAGATAAACAAATGTGTATAGGGAAAATGTGAATGTATTTGTATCGTGTAAGTGAGAGATGTATATGTATATGTGATTATTTACATGTGCGGAATGTGGATTTAATGCGGATTAGGATATTTGTTTTGACCTAGAGAAAAAATTAAACGTCTATTTAATTAATTGGTCTTGTAATTTTGTATTTTTGATATGTATGAAAAGAATGTTTTAATGAAAAGAAAATGTTCTCAATTTAACTATATTGGGTATAAAATGTATTTTTGTAGTTTGTGTTTAATATGTACAAAAGAATATCCTCATTAAATGCTAGGAATTTAAATTGTGTAAAAAAGTGTATTTGTTATTTATTATGTACAAAAAGTGTTTTTAATTAAGTGTTTAAGAGTTTAATATTAGAAAAAAATGTGTTTATCTATTATGTACAAATGTATCTTTATTTATTATAAAAAGTATATTTAAATAAATATCAAGAAACAAAGTGGAAAAAAGTATTTTCAATTATATGATAAAAAAAATGTATCTTTATTATTTATGTACAAATATAATTTAAATTAGATATTTTAAATAAAAAGTGTTTTTATATGTTTTAGTATTAATGTATTAATATAACAAATCTATTAAATTAGAAAAAGAAACTATATGGTGTTTAGAAACATTAAATGTTTTAACTTAATAAATAAAAAAAATGAAATAGGTTAATTAATTAACTAAAAAAAAGAGTTGTTTTATATAAGAGGTTTAGAGTTTTTAATGGGCTTTAGAGAGGGAGGTGTATTAAAATGCTTGGGCTTTAGGTGTTTTAGGAATGCATTAGGCCCATAACTGAACGATCAGTTTTAGGGTTTTGTTTTCGTTTCAATTGGGGACAAAGCGTTAGGGTTTGTGAAGCGCGTCGTTCATGTGTTTTCTTCTTCTCCGTTCATCCTCATGCATGTCCCGGTACTTCCCTCCGTTCGAGGCCACCGGCGCCACCCATCTCCCTCCTTCTTACACTCGCTCCAACGACAATATAAAAGGTATGAATTCGTTCAAACGCATTAGGGATCTTGTGTTTTTGCATGCTTAGTTCTTTGCTTATTGATTCGGATTATGTGCTTCTTTGGTTCGAGTTATGCGAAGAGGGAAAAAATCTGTACCTTTCTGAGGAGACGGAGGAGGGACGGAGGCGGAGGCGCCTAGGCGGCCAAGGGTGGAACGAGGTGATGACGGACTTGTAGCAATCCCGGTTTGTCTTCTTTAATGCTCTTTAGGGTTTGATGATGATTTTCTTTTGCACTGAAAACCCTTTTGTGAACCCTCACTTTTTTTTCTTCTTCTCTCCCACTGTAATCACGTCGCCTTTGATACTTTTACTCAATGATGTTATACTGAGGGCTTTATGTTGCCTTTGAATATATTGCTTTTTTCTGAGACTTTGATGCTTTGTACGCCTTTTCCTTCTTCTTCTGATTTTTCCCCTTTGTGTTGGTTGAAATGTGATGCTTGCTTGTGTTGCTTTTTGCCCAATGATGAGCTCTTACTGAGGGCCTGAGGGTTTTGACACTGAGTTGCCTTGGTTGCTTTTTGTAGCGATAAAAAATGTAGCGGGGTAAATCGGAGATCGAATTATTGATTAATTCGCCTCACAAAAGCAAGAGTCGCCACCGCGCTTTATTGTTTCCAAAGGAAAAGGGAAAAGAGCGAAATAAAACCCTAAATATGCAATGTAAATAATACTTTTAAAAGTAATAAGAATACAAGGCGTTTTTGAAAAGGAGATCGAGAGTTCGGGGGTTGGTTATACAATGGGAAGGTACTAGCACCCAATGCATCTATAGTACTCTATAGGAACCTTTTGAAATATCTGTTTTATTTAAAATTGATCGCTTGATTGAAAATAAATCGTTTTGGCCGAAAAAGGGATACGGACGGTTTTTTTTTGAAAATGCGACGACCTAATGTCGAAGTTTTGGCTTAAAAGGTATAAGTCTTGAAAAGGTTGAAATTTTGATGAAAGGTGAATATTTGAGGAAAATTAACCTAAGTTTTTAATGAATTAGAGTATTCGCTCGATCGTTTTTGAGGACATGAAGTCAACAAAAATTAGACAATTCCCTTTGGATTAACGCAAACCGAATAATCAAGTAAATGCGAGATATTTAAACAGAAGATTATGAGATAAATGATATACGACAAATTAAATAAGAGACTGAGCGTGTGAACATGCATTTTTTTAGATTTTTTTGTTTAATATATGAAGAGAAAAATGTTTTAATTGGTTACGCATTTTAACATAGATAAAAAGTGACGAGAATTAATAGAAATATTTTTTAAGGTTTTATATGTTTCTATTTTTTATGTCTTTTTTATATTGGTATTTAATCAAAATGAGGGGAGTAAATTAAAGAAAAAATAACATGTCTTTTAGTTTTCTCATTTTTATTTTCACATGTTTTTAGAGATATTAAATATTTCAAATTAAATAAAACTTACAAGTCAAATATCTAATTAAAATAAGGAAAACTAAAATTAAATAAACCTAAACTTAGATTAAATGAGATTAGGGTAAAATATTAAAATTATCTACTTAAAATTATGTTTATTTCTAGGAAAACTAATTAATCCAAATTAACTAAGTTAGTAAAAAAAGAAATAGGATTAACTAAAGAGCAAATAAAGATGGGTGTGAATTAGCAAATGGAATGGGCTTAAGCTAAAAAAAGAATTGAGATGGGTTGAGGGGAGTGGAGCGGGTCGGATTATACACTAAGGCCTAAACAAAGTCTTGTTCTAGAGATTAACAAAGAACAAGCCACCTTCAAACAACCCTCATCCCCACCGATTTCGTTTCTTCTCTCACGATTCCCTCAATCTCCTCAACCTTGCATCGCCAATAATCGCCAACCTTGTAAAATGCAGGACAGCAAGCTTCACCATTTATGCATGTGCTTAAACTTCTTTGGCTTGGGGTACGTCTTCTTCTTACACTTCTTGGCGTCACCGCGGAGGCGGAGGACAAGGTGAAGAGTGGATTCATCCTGGATGTTGTAGTCAGCGGGAGTGCGGTGACAACGGGTATGCGTTGAAAAGATGACGGATATGGGTAGCTAGCAGAATTGGGGCGATGATGAACCGAAGGGTGAGTTGAGCGACGGTGAGCTGAAGGCAAGCGATGGAGAGAGCTTGTTCCGAAGGTTGGAGAAGGTGCTAGGGTTTGGAGTTGCGGATTTGAGAGTGGCAGAAGAATTGGATGAAGATGATAGTGATGAAACGTAAAGTCCGAATTGGTAATTAAAACAAGGTTTGTGAATTTCTATATTATTTCAAATTGACTCTAAATTAACAGTGTGTTTATGATTGTGTTGGTCTTGCTTATTGAATTTGAAATTTATCGATCGAGTTATTGCCGATGTTTAAATAGGGATTTGACGTGTTGCTGTAGCAGAACAGGGGTAGGGTCGAAAGGAAGCTGACGCGTGGAGGGAGAGGGAGTTAAAGTGATGGTAGCGGATTGGTTTGGATGACGCTGTTTATGAAAGAAAGAAAGGGATTTTGGAGGTGAACAACTGAGATTATTGCAGCAAGAAGAATGGATACGATGGCGAGTGGCATGATGGAGGAAAGCAGTGGCGGATTGGGTGTTATCATATCGGAAATGGAGAACTTGGTTGGTGAGTTGTTTCATTTACCGGTGCTACTTCTTCATAGTCTCATACTAATCGCTCTCACCGCAATTCTTACTCATCTCCTAATACAAGACCAAAATCGAAACAAACTCAAAATCTGGCCTCAATGTCGATTAAACATTTCTTGCTACCTTAGATGTGCTAAACTTTAGGGAAAGCTTTAGTAAGTTTTCTGCACTATTTTCTAACACTTTTTATTTTAATGTTTGGATTCTTGTTCTATTTCAGCTTTTAAATATGATGCTAGTAATGGGTTTGCATATTCAAAAATGGGAATGATGGTGGTTTAAAGCTTACCTACGATACTGAGAATCGTATCGGTTATTGTTGAAACAAACTCTTTCCGAATGCGTAGAAGAATACCAGAGGGAAATCTACATTAGGTACAAATTCTTCTTATAATTTCTTCGACTCCAGTTGTTGTTGTTTCAAAATTTGTTTCAGTCTTTGTTGAAGTTGCATTTTAGCTGCGAATCGCGTTAAACTGGTATTCTGTTACAGGCAGCTTGAAGAGGACTATCGATGGCATGAAGCTTTGAACTTTGATTTTCTTCCCACGACTATGAGTGTCGTTGTAACTCTGAGCATTAAGATCTTGAAGAAAAGGAGCATCAACAAGAAACGGTTCTGAGACAGGGAAACATGGTGATAAGGTAGGATTTTGGTGAGTTCTCACGTCTTGCTATGAATCTTTGTAGTTTCCATAAAGAGAGAGATTTAGAAGTTTTGGATCCCCCCTTTTTTCTGTTAACAAAGTTTGAGCTTTATAGAGAGAAAAAAGAAAGGATGAATTTTTTTGGGGAAATGGTTTTATTGTAACTATTCTATTGTTTTCGATGCAGGTATTTGGTGTTTATTTGGTTTTGGTCAGTATGCTGGATGGTTTGGCAATATGCTTAGAAATGGTTTAGCAATATGCAGGTTGGTCTAGCAGTATGCTTGTTCCATGGTTTTGTGCTATGCAGGTTCCATGGTTTTGGCGAAAAAGATGGACTATGGTCTCCTTTTTGGTAGTCTTGTGTAGTATGCAGGTTATGGTTGTGTGATTTGCAATATGCTATGCAAAATGGTTTAGCAGTAATGCAGGTTTTGCAATATGCCGGTTATGTGGTTTTTGCCTTGTATTACGGTTTTGAATGGTTTTGATTGTAGGTTCTGTTTGGGAATGGTTATGGTTTGCAATGGACTATATTTGCTTAGTTTTGCAGTGATATGGTGTGTAGAGATATGCAAGCTTAGACTTCCTTTTGAAGGGATTTTTCTCATATGACCGTTGCTTCTTTTTTTTGTGGCTCAGGTTTGAGTATTTTATATTTTCTAATGCTCTGCACATATGCTGCTACATGTGATTTCATTCCCATTTCATGCTTAGGCCAGAACCTGCAAAATGGAACCTCTTCTCTCTCTCTCCCTCAAGTACATAAATGATATATATATGATATCTTGTACTGCTGTCTGAAAAAGTAATAGGCTGGAATATGATGAAAAAAGGAAATATAGGTTGCTTGCATACATTGTTTTAAGACTGCACATTGTTTGAAATTGCATATCTCTTTGTCTTGCATTAGCCTATGTTATTATGCAGGTTAACGTTAGCTTGTGTTGTGCATATGTTGTTTGAAATTATGTATGCTGTTGATTTATGCTTATGCAGTTTTGACCAAAATTGAATTTATGCATATGTGAAGAATGCAGTGGGCTTTTTGATAAAAATGCAAATGATTTTGAAAATGTGCTATTTTTTAATTGTGCATTCATTTAAAAATTCCTCTCTTTTTTGTGAACCGGGAGAAATCCCGTGATTTGCAAAAAAGAGTAACTGATTCCGGCCATTGCTTTTAATGATGAACATTGAATTTATTTTCTGCATTTTAATTATTTATTCGAATTCTAATTTCTTTCTTTTAATCGTTTTTTTTTTGCAGGTAAAATTTAAATGAGCAGACAAAGAGTATTGGATAGAAGATTAGAATTAGAATTTAGGAAAATAGTTTTATTTTACTTTAAGCATTTATGTAATGGTTATTATAAATACTTTGTACAATAGTATTTAAACAACAATTGTAATAAATAGAATAAAGTGAATAAAAATTCTATTATTTCCCAATTAATTCCTTTTCTTTCCAATTATTTATTTATTGTTTATAATTCCTTAAATCATATAATGATTGAAAATCAAATCCGATCATTTAAATTCAGAATGACAAACAAATAAACATCATTGACTAATCAACAAATTCAACTATTTAATTCATTATTCGTAAAATTCCAAATTATAATAATTAAAAATAGAATTTTAATTATTTAATCTAAAATGATAAAGAATTAAATAATCATTGTTGACCAATTAATAAACTCATTCTCAAATGCTTATTTCATTATTCATAAGTCTTTAAATTATATAACAATTGAAAAATAGATTCCAATTATTTAAATTTAAGATAATAAATAATTAATAAACGTCATTTAAATCTTGATCAGTTAATAAATTTAGCGTTCAACAAATAAACAGCTCCCGACTCGAAAAAGTTATGAATTTTTAAACTGCTTTGAAAATTTGATAAAATATGTGAAAACCCTTGCAATGCGAATGATGCAGATGGAAGACGGTATCTTAGGTCAAAATTTGGGGTACAACAGCTGCCCCTATTTAAGTTCCTTCTATCCGGAGATATGAAGATTAAAGTCTTCGTCTCGACGAGATTGAAGGTACTTAAATACATAATTACGCAAATTTTGTCCTAAGATGCCGTCATCATGTAGTGTTGAATGTAGTGCATGAATTCACAGAGAAGATATTGTATGAAACACGATAATGCTGGGGGAATCGAACACCAACAAAACACAGAGACATGAATTAAACGCTACACGGGAAACAAGCTATCGACTTCAAACGACAGACTCCTGACAGCGAATAAAAACTGAGGGAATACGACCTCTAACCCTAACGAAGAGAGCATCTTGCATAGGCCATAACAGATTTGATCCAAAACAGTGAGTTCACAACTCAAGGCCGATGGTAGACAGAGAGTACCAAAATGCGGATAACTGATTACCGACTTCTGGAGGTATAGACTCGTAACAGACTTTCTCTGCGAGATTTTCAGAGATACTCGTGAATGCTGAGGTAATAAGACTGTAGATCCGAAGGTTGTTCAAATAAAGAAAAACTGCAATTTGTTGTTGTCCATAGAAAATACCGATAACAAACAAGATGCTCAAATAAAGAAGCTACCACTTGTTGTCGTCCACAGAAAATACCGATAACAAACAAGCTGCTCAAATAAAGAAGCTACCACTTGCTGTTTTCCGAAGAAAAGTAATAACGTACTGGTAACTCATGAAGAGTTTGCTGCTTGTTGCTTTCAGAAAAAATAAAATGACGCACTAGTAGCTCATGAAGAACTGCTGCTCGGCGCTTCAGAAAAGATAAAAATGACGCACTAGTAGCTCATGAAGAACTGCTGCTCGGCGCTTCAGAAAATAAATAACGCACTAGTAGCTCATGAAGAACTGCTGCTCGGCGCTTCAGAAAATAAATAACGCACTAGTAGCTCATGAAGAACTGCTGCTCGGCGCTTCAGAAAATAAATAACGCACTAGTAGCTCATGAAGAACTGCTGCTCGGCGCTTTCAGAAAAATAAATGACGCACTAGTAGCTCATGAAGAACTGCTGCTCGGCGCTTCAGAAAATAAATAACGCACTAGTAGCTCATGAAGAACTGCTGCTCGGCGCTTTCGAAAAAGTAATGTACAAGTTGCTCGTGAAGAGCTACCGCCTATCGTTTTCCAACATAATTCAGAAGGAAACTGCGATGATATTGGCAGAGAATAAAATCTTCATCAAAGAGAACCCTGAATCACTCCTTCCCGAGGAGATCATATACTTTAACGTGCAAAATAAATGCACCAACTGTCTTGGTCGCAAACTCACTGGGGAAAATCAAAGAGTATAGCCTATGCAAGAGGCAGCCACTTCATCCAGGAATAACCAGAGAGAAAACAGTCAAACAACACTCCTCCCAATGAGAAAGTAAATCGATTGGGGAAATTACCCTATCCAGAAATGGACAAGGTAAGCTAAATCAAAAATCATCCACGAGGATTAGCTCGGTTGGGGAATTAGAAAGGAGGCACATTTTATGCTTAAGTTGGCACTCTATTTGGAAAGATCAAATGTGCTATTTGAAAAGGCACAACCGAGATGTACAAACTTAATGACATCAACAAATACAACTGTGCGTGCACGATGCAAGTGTGAATGAATGAATGAATGTCATGTATATGCTGACGAAACCGACAGGGGAAATGGACAGAAGATGATAAGTCATCCCAGTACAACCCGGCGCTCGGCTAATCTCAAAAGGAGGGGAACATCACTGGAGATAGAAGACAAAAGCCAACAATGCTGTAAAATCCTTCTACAAGGCTTAAATCTCTTGGAGAGGAAGATATTTTCAGGTAGAAAACCCAAAGTCCAGTCTTCTATTGTTGACGACCCATTGAAAGGATAACAACACGAACAAAGCTTCAGCTGGAAGGAGTCATGCTTAGCTGGAGGTACTGGGAACACCAACCTCTGATAAAGTGTGCGATACATAACACACATTCTAACAAGTCTAGATTGCCCCTGGGACCAATATGGATGCCCCAAGTTACTGCTGACGAGCTGCATGATGCACGACGATTCTTGCGAATAGTTTCACTTCTCAAATGCCCCAAGCAAAATGGTTGATGAGGAGACATCGTCTCAAGAGGGTTTACAAAAGACCTGGCATTCACTATGCTCTGGTGTCTTCAAACTCTTAGAGGAATTCATCAAATCTCGACGTGATTGCCCCGGATTGACTGTAGTCGGCACAACAAAGTCTTCGAATTTTTGCCCCAAACGAGCAAACCAAATGGGAGAAGCAACAACTAGGGGAAGCAACCTGTCCATGCTTAAGGTCTTCAACTGACATGCCCCTGGATATGATTTTCTTGAATTGATTCTCCAAATACTCAACATAGTTTCAAGCCTTAAAAGAATAAACTCATCACTGGTGTTTATGTGAGCTTCCTTGATATCAAGCAAATGTTTTGCAGTTAGAAAAAGTTTACAATGAGAATGAGAATTCTAATGCAACAGTTATATAAGTCTTGAAGATTTTTGAAAGATATCGCACAAATTTTGCGAGTTAAAGCGCCATTTATTTTGTATAGGAAAAACATATCATACCAACATAACTATTTAGAACATTCATGGGAGTCAGGAACACTATCTCATTGAAGTATGCTTTCAGAACGACCTTGCTTCAATTAGGACTTTTGAAGGTTGTAATGTGGTCTGATTCATGGGTTATTTTTTTAGAAAAAGATTCTAAGGCTCAAAATATTTGGTGCCCACCCATTCTTCATGATGTTCTCCAACTCTATGTTCGGTTAATTCAACATGAGTGTTCATCTCTCAAAGGATTTTGTGACGGTAACATCTTCCTTGCGAATTTTGAACACTCAATCAAATTAACTGAAAACTACCCTGCCCCAGGTTAAAATTCAAGGTTTTTTTCGTATAGAGAAGAAACTTCTGCTTCAAAGGCTCAAAAAGGGTTAGCAAGGGATTATCTTCCTTATATCTCCGGTGTTTAGGGATTTGAAACAATGCCTGTACATCATCAACAAGATTTTATTCAAAAGCATGCAACCAAAGATTTTGTGTTCTTTAGATCATCATCCCCCCTTCAATCTCTGCCTAGGCAAGAGAATGGTCAGCAAGTTGGTCATCATAATGCAAAAAGAAATTTAAAATTTGAAAGCAAATATGAGTGAAACGAATGAATTTCTTCAAGACAAACATACTCATCGTGTTAAAATAATCATTCAGACGCAAACAAGTTCTTACATGCAAACAATGTTTCGATAAATAAGAAAAGCTACAAAAGCAGAAACAAGTTAATAATCTGGGAAGGCTTTCCACTTGAACTACCGAAAACATCTTCAAAATTCAAAGTCACCCTCAATCATGTTTACTCTTCGGCGCCTGTTTGATTTGAACTTCAAAACCAACGTCCTTGAATGACAAGATACCACCTCGGACCAACTTCTGAACCTCAATCTTCAAAGCGAAGCAACCCTCCAAGTCATGCCCACGAGCACCTTGATGAAAAGTGCAAGCCAAGTCAGCTTTGTAGTTCCAATGTATCTTCTTAGGGACCTTTGGTGGAGGTCGGGTCTGAACCAGATTCCTCTGCAACAGGATAGGGAACAACTCTGTATAGGTGATCGGAATTGAATCAAACTGGGTTTTCCTCTGATTAGGAACTTGCTGATTCTGTTGATGAACATGATTATTCTGATGATTATTTCTTCCTATGGTTCTCTTCTTGGAAAAGTCATTATCAAACTTCTTCACACCATTAACTGCGCTACCGTCTTCATATGAACATCCTTTTCCGACATCTTCTTCTAGACGCACTCCCACATTCACCTTGTCAGGAAAGTCATCAGGTGCATTAACCGTCACCTTTTCATGAGAAAAAGATTTTAGAGTCTCCGTGAAGACTTTTATCCTTGCTTCCTCCCTCCTAGAAGGATTGACTTGGGCGGCAAGCAGAATTTCAACCAAACCAGTTAAGTGATCCAAACCCGCTTTCAAAATAGTCACCTCTCTGCGGAGTTCAGAAACCTCTTTCTTGATATTCTCCATTATCCTCTTAGCGCGAGTGTTGTACTAGTGAGACCAAGGGAAAAAAATAAGACTCGGAAAAAGACCTTTGAAAGCGAGACAAAGAAAATGTAGAATGATGTATGATATGCAAAAGAGAGTTTTATTTGACTTTCAAGGAACTCAAGATATCAAGTTATAAACATCCAAGTATGAAGATAACAGATGAATTTTAAATTGGCTCCAAACATTGATCAAGTTATCGTCAAGATCAATCATCCATTTTGGTGGATTAGGGTTTTCGCCCTATCGACACCCAAGATCCATTGAGTTTGACGAAACTAGTGATGTTTACAAAGAAAGACCTCCAAACTCCTTCAAAGTCAAGTGAAAAGAGTTTTATGGATGTATGAATGCATGGCGATGCAACAACCACAAGCAAGGTCACAAACATGGGGTTTAAAGGTTCAACGTTCCGCATGGAGTCAAGGGTAAAGCCCACCCAAAGGTATGTACTAATGTTTCAATCGCACCTGTAAGACAAGGTTCTAAGAGTTCCCAGAGTCTATATTCCTCCTTCGGATATTGCCAGCGTCTTGATTACTCGATAATTAGCAATATTCTCAAGAGAAACTCGTCCGAGCGTAGCATCGCGTGACAACTACTTCCGAATTACTCCGTTATAGTCTCCGCGCTACACCTAAAAAGGCCAAGATGGGTTGGGGTTCTACGGTCCTCAACTTCTCGGGCTCCTAGGTCGAAAATAATAATGTCTTCCCGATTACTCGGTAACCAAATATTAAGTTCAAGAGGGCCTTCCATTGAGTGGGGGATCTCATGCCTCCTTCTTCGGGATTACTCCCTCAAAGTTAACATGACTATACCGCCCGTCCTATTCTTAAGTGTAACTTAATCCGGGTGTAGGATTCATCCTTTGCAAAAAACCCAAATAACCCCAATTTAAACACATAATCAGGCAAATCAAATAACAATAAAACAGATAAAACAAATTAGGCTTAACCCACTTAGGGATGGACCAGCAAGAGGTCAATCATTCCCCAGCAGAGTCGCCAATTCTGTAGCGATAAAAAATGTAGCGGGGTAAATCGGAGATCGAATTATTGATTAATTCGCCTCACAAAAGCAAGAGTCGCCACCGCGCTTTATTGTTTCCAAAGGAAAAGGGAAAAGAGCGAAATAAAACCCTAAATATGCAATGTAAATAATACTTTTAAAAGTAATAAGAATACAAGGCGTTTTTGAAAAGGAGATCGAGAGTTCGGGGGTTGGTTATACAATGGGAAGGTACTAGCACCCAATGCATCTATAGTACTCTATAGGAACCTTTTGAAATATCTGTTTTATTTAAAATTGATCGCTTGATTGAAAATAAATCGTTTTGGCCGAAAAAGGGATACGGACGGTTTTTTTTTGAAAATGCGACGACCTAATGTCGAAGTTTTGGCTTAAAAGGTATAAGTCTTGAAAAGGTTGAAATTTTGATGAAAGGTGAATATTTGAGGAAAATTAACCTAAGTTTTTAATGAATTAGAGTATTCGCTCGATCGTTTTTGAGGACATGAAGTCAACAAAAATTAGACAATTCCCTTTGAATTAACGCAAACCGAATAATCAAGTAAATGCGAGATATTTAAACAGAAGATTATGAGATAAATGATATACGAAAAATTAAATAAGAGACTGAGCGTGTGAACATGCATTTTTTTAGATTTTTTTGTTTAATATATGAAGAGAAAAATGTTTTAATTGGTTACGCATTTTAACATAGATAAAAAGTGACGAGAATTAATAGAAATATTTTTTAAGGTTTTATATGTTTCTATTTTTTATGTCTTTTTTATATTGGTATTTAATCAAAATGAGGGGAGTAAATTAAAGAAAAAATAACATGTCTTTTAGTTTTCTCATTTTTATTTTCACATGTTTTTAGAGATATTAAATATTTCAAATTAAATAAAACTTACAAGTCAAATATCTAATTAAAATAAGGAAAACTAAAATTAAATAAACCTAAACTTAGATTAAATGAGATTAGGGTAAAATATTAAAATTATCTACTTAAAATTATGTTTATTTCTAGGAAAACTAATTAATCCAAATTAACTAAGTTAGTAAAAAAAGAAATAGGATTAACTAAAGAGCAAATAAAGATGGGTGTGAATTAGCAAATGGAATGGGCTTAAGCTAAAAAAAGAATTGAGATGGGTTGAGGGGAGTGGAGCGGGTCGGATTATACACTAAGGCCTAAACAAAGTCTTGTTCTAGAGATTAACAAAGAACAAGCCACCTTCAAACAACCCTCATCCCCACCGATTTCGTTTCTTCTCTCACGATTCCCTCAATCTCCTCAACCTTGCATCGCCAATAATCGCCAACCTTGTAAAATGCAGGACAACAAGCTTCACCATTTATGCATGTGCTTAAACTTCTTTGGCTTGGGGTACGTCTTCTTCTTACACTTCTTGGCGTCACCGCGGAGGCGGAGGACAAGGTGAAGAGTGGATTCATCCTGGATGTTGTAGTCAGCGGGAGTGCGGTGACAACGGGTATGCGTTGAAAAGATGACGGATATGGGTAGCTAGCAGAATTGGGGCGATGATGAACCGAAGGGTGAGTTGAGCGACGGTGAGCTGAAGGCAAGCGATGGAGAGAGCTTGTTCCGAAGGTTGGAGAAGGTGCTAGGGTTTGGAGTTGCGGATTTGAGAGTGGCAGAAGAATTGGATGAAGATGATAGTGATGAAACGTAAAGTCCGAATTGGTAATTAAAACAAGGTTTGTGAATTTCTATATTATTTCAAATTGACTCTAAATTAACAGTGTGTTTATGATTGTGTTGGTCTTGCTTATTGAATTTGAAATTTATCGATCGAGTTATTGCCGGTGTTTAAATAGGGATTTGACGTGTTGCTGTAGCAGAACAGGGGTAGGGTCGAAAGGAAGCTGACGCGTGGAGGGAGAGGGAGTTAAAGTGATGGTAGCGGATTGGTTTGGATGACGCTGTTTATGAAAGAAAGAAAGGGATTTTGGAGGTGAACAACTGAGATTATTGCAGCAAGAAGAATGGATACGATGGCGAGTGGCATGATGGAGGAAAGCAGTGGCGGATTGGGTGTTATCATATCGGAAATGGAGAACTTGGTTGGTGAGTTGTTTCATTTACCGGTGCTACTTCTTCATAGTCTCATACTAATCGCTCTCACTGCAATTCTTACTCATCTCCTAATACAAGACCAAAATCGAAACAAACTCAAAATCTGGCCTCAATGTCGATTAAACATTTCTTGCTACCTTAGATGTGCTAAACTTTAGGGAAAGCTTTAGTAAGTTTTCTGCACTATTTTCTAACACTTTTTATTTTAATGTTTGGATTCTTGTTCTATTTCAGCTTTTAAATATGATGCTAGTAATGGGTTTGCATATTCAAAAATGGGAATGATGGTGGTTTAAAGCTTACCTACGATACTGAGAATCGTATCGGTTATTGTTGAAACAAACTCTTTCCGAATGCGTAGAAGAATACCAGAGAGAAATCTACATTAGGTACAAATTCTTCTTATAATTTCTTCGACTCCAGTTGTTGTTGTTTCAAAATTTGTTTCAGTCTTTGTTGAAGTTGCATTTTAGCTGTGAATCGCGTTAAACTGGTATTCTGTTACAGGCAGCTTGAAGAGGACTATCGATGGCATGAAGCTTTGAACTTTGATTTTCTTCCCACGACTATGAGTGTCGTTGTAACTCTGAGCATTAAGAGCTTGAAGAAAAGGAGCATCAACAAGAAACGGTTCTGAGACAGGGAAACATGGTGATAAGGTAGGATTTTGGTGAGTTCTCACGTCTTGCTATGAATCTTTGTAGTTTCCATAAAGAGAGAGATTTAGAAGTTTTGGATCCCCCCTTTTTTCTGTTAACAAAGTTTGAGCTTTATAGAGAGAAAAAAGAAAGGATGAATTTTTTTGGGGAAATGGTTTTATTGTAACTATTCTATTGTTTTCGATGCAGGTATTTGGTGTTTATTTGGTTTTGGTCAGTATGCTGGATGGTTTGGCAATATGCTTAGAAATGGTTTA
Source organism: Vicia faba (assembly GCA_948472305.1). Taxonomy (NCBI): domain Eukaryota; kingdom Viridiplantae; phylum Streptophyta; class Magnoliopsida; order Fabales; family Fabaceae; genus Vicia; species Vicia faba. The sequence goes on from OX451739.1 coordinate 127,752,369, forward strand.
GCAATATGCAGGTTGGTCTAGCAGTATGCTTGTTCCATGGTTTTGTGCTATGCAGGTTCCATGGTTTTGGCGAAAAAGATGGACTATGGTCTCCTTTTTGGTAGTCTTGTGTAGTATGCAGGTTATGGTTGTGTGATTTGCAATATGCTATGCAAAATGGTTTAGCAGTAATGCAGGTTTTGCAATATGCCGGTTATGTGGTTTTTGCCTTGTATTACGGTTTTGAATGGTTTTGATTGTAGGTTCTGTTTGGGAATGGTTATGGTTTGCAATGGACTATATTTGCTTAGTTTTGCAGTGATATGGTGTGTAGAGATATGCAAGCTTAGACTTCCTTTTGAAGGGATTTTTCTCATATGACCGTTGCTTCTTTTTTTTGTGGCTCAGGTTTGAGTATTTTATATTTTCTAATGCTCTGCACATATGCTGCTACATGTGATTTCATTCCCATTTCATGCTTAGGCCAGAACCTGCAAAATGGAACCTCTTCTCTCTCTCTCCCTCAAGTACAGAAATGATATATATATGATATCTTGTACTGCTGTCTGAAAAAGTAATAGGCTGGAATATGATGAAAAAAGGAAATATAGGTTGCTTGCATACATTGTTTTAAGACTGCACATTGTTTGAAATTGCATATCTCTTTGTCTTGCATTAGCCTATGTTATTATGCAGGTTAACGTTAGCTTGTGTTGTGCATATGTTGTTTGAAATTATGTATGCTGTTGATTTATGCTTATGCAGTTTTGACCAAAATTGAATTTATGCATATGTGAAGAATGCAGTGGGCTTTTTGATAAAAATGCAAATGATTTTGAAAATGTGCTATTTTTTAATTGTGCATTCATTTAAAAATTCCTCTCTTTTTTGTGAACCGGGAGAAATCCCGTGATTTGCAAAAAAGAGTAACTGATTCCGGCCATTGCTTTTAATGATGAACATTGAATTTATTTTCTGCATTTTAATTATTTATTCGAATTCTAATTTCTTTCTTTTAATCGTTTTTTTTTTGCAGGTAAAATTTAAATGAGCAGACAAAGAGTATTGGATAGAAGATTAGAATTAGAATTTAGGAAAATAGTTTTATTTTACTTTAAGCATTTATGTAATGGTTATTATAAATACTTTGTACAATAGTATTTAAACAACAATTGTAATAAATAGAATAAAGTGAATAAAAATTCTATTATTTCCCAATTAATTCCTTTTCTTTCCAATTATTTATTTATTGTTTATAATTCCTTAAATCATATAATGATTGAAAATCAAATCCGATCATTTAAATTCAGAATGACAAACAAATAAACATCATTGACTAATCAACAAATTCAACTATTTAATTCATTATTCGTAAAATTCCAAATTATAATAATTAAAAATAGAATTTTAATTATTTAATCTAAAATGATAAAGAATTAAATAATCATTGTTGACCAATTAATAAACTCATTCTCAAATGCTTATTTCATTATTCATAAGTCTTTAAATTATATAACAATTGAAAAATAGATTCCAATTATTTAAATTTAAGATAATAAATAATTAATAAACGTCATTTAAATCTTGATCAGTTAATAAATTTAGCGTTCAACAAATAAACAGCTCCCGACTCGAAAAAGTTATGAATTTTTAAACTGCTTTGAAAATTTGATAAAATATGTGAAAACCCTTGCAATGCGAATGATGCAGATGGAAGACGGTATCTTAGGTCAAAATTTGGGGTACAACACTTTTGTTATCTTTCTTCTTCGTCCCTATATTGCCCTTTGAAACTGTTAATTATGATGATTTGCTGGCTTTTCGCTTAAGTTGGATACCCAATGATGAATTCCTGGAATTCTGAGGGCTTGAGTTGCCTTAGATATCAGGCTTTCGTTTGAGGTTTTGAAAAAAGTGGTAAGGCCCTCTGATCTTTTCTTTTGACAGGGTTCTTGAAAGGCTTTCCTTTTTTTGAATGGTTATGCAGTAGGCCTGGTTTTGAGCAGTAGGTTTTGCTGGTATGGTTTTGAAGTCTTTATTGATTATCTGTTAGGCTTGGCTAATGCAGGTTTATGTTTGTGGCTGGTATATGTTTTGAGCTTTAGCAGGTTTTGGTGTTTGACAGTAGGTAATGGTAGTGCTTAAGCAGACTATATGTTTAGCAGGTGAATGGTTGTTGGGTTGTATATTTTTGGTTTTGACAGTATGTGGGTTTTGACAATGGTCAGGCTTCTTTTGATCAGGTTTTTGATGTTCAGGCCGGAGTTTTGGCAGTAGGTAAGGGTTTAGACAGGGGTTGAGCTTCATGCTTGAACTTGGTTTATCAGGCCATTGTTTGGCTTCTATGGTTATGAGGTTTTGTTTGCTTTAGTATGTGGTTTGCTTCAGCAGGTTGTTTATGAACTTGAGCAGGTTTTTCTATGCTTCAGGTTTATCAGTTTGTAGGTTTTCTTTTTTACTTTGGTGAGAAATCCTGCCTCTCCCTTGAACTGTATGTGTTCTTGTGTGTTATATCTTTTATCTATCCCTGCCTAAAGCCTAAAAACCTGCATCTTATCTCTCTCTCTCTCTCTCTTAGTACAGTTTAAATATTAAACTATGCTTTTTTCTGTACTTTTCTGAAAGTGGCTACTGATGGGAAATGATGAAAAAAGAAAGCTTGCTTGCATATAAGATTTCCTCTGCATCTTTATCTTTCTTTGACAGCTTGGGTACTTTGTCTTTTCTTTGATATCTTTGCCAAATCCTTTCATGACAGCCTTGGCACTTTTGACAGCAAATTGCACTTCTTGGATTTTGATAGAAAGTTGTAACCTGGATTTTTTCAGTTTGGTTGAACTTGAACTATGCAGTTTTGACATTTTGAATTTATGCATTTGACATTTTGCATTCATGATTAAATGAATAAAATTCTTCCCTCTTTGTGAACCGGGAGAAATCCCGTGATTTGCAGAGAGGGTTAACTGATCCCAGTCAGTGGCCCTTAATGATGACTGCAAATTTTATCTGTCTTTTCAATTTAACTGCTTTTTGACTTTTCTCTTTTCTTTTTGCAGATGAATATTGGAACACCGGAGCGAAGGATAGCGGATGAAGATTTGAAGATTAGACAAATAATTAGGATAATCTTTTTATTTAAATTTAAATCAATGTAAAACTATTGTTTGTAATTAAATCATAAACAATAATTGTACAATTAATTTAATAATAACTAAAAGCTTTTATTATCCAATTAATTCTGTTTTCTCTTTATTGTTTATTTATTATTTAAAACTCTTTGAATTAAAATAATTGAAAACTAAATTTCAATCACTTAATTTAGAATAATAAATAATTTAAATAAAACAATGTTTTAGTAATTGACCAATTAAACCTGTCCTTTCCAATATCCAAAGCAAAGCAGCAGTTAACCAAAATAAACTGATCAAGCGCATTCCCTTTTCACTGATTCTTTTGCCAAGCACTGTAATTCCAAACTGCATATTTCTTTTGACTGACTCAATCAAACCAACGTGAATTCAAACCAACTGCCTCTTTCACTGATTAAATCAAAACAATGCGAATTCAACCCGAATCTTGGAAAATCTTGCAAAGTGCTGTGGAATTTTAATTTTGCTGAGAATATGCCCATAAAACCTTAATTCCTGATTAAATGCCAACGAACATTCGCCTGATCACAATTGAGCCAGAATCAACCAAAACCCTAAGCCAATTATTTGAAGCAATCCAGAGTCCTAAAAATCAATAAAACCCTAATTTTTGTTTGACTGACGAGAAAAGTCCGTTTGTCCGATTCTTGAGCCAGTTTGAAAAATCAGGAAATGCTTGAAGTTGTTATCTTTTGTGAAAAAATGTGAGGGCAAATTTTGGGGTACAACAGTTGCCCCTGTTCAATCTTCTTGGACCTGAAGAGTTAGATTGGCAAGTTTGCCTTTCGCGACTTGAAGGTAAAAGGAGATTGGACACTAAAGTGCCCAGAAAATTTGCACTCGGCGATATGATGGTGGAGGTGAATGGGCTTAAAGATGCCATTTGGTGATGGGCTTAAAGATGCCATCTGGTGACTGCTGGTAGGAGGATGGGCTTATAGATGCCATCTGGACATGTTGAACTGTATGTCAATGGTGAGTGGACAAGTGTCAGAAGGGCCTCCATGTTTCGGAACATCTCTGAATTGGGGTCTGAGCAAGCGATAGATTGACATCCACGTTTCGGAGAATCCGTAAACTATTTTCAGGAGTTGGGATTGAATAAGCAATAGAGCAACGTCCGTTGTTGGGAAGCGTCCGTAAACTGTTTTCAAAAGTTGAGAAGAGTCTGAACAAGTTGGTAGATTGACATCCGTTGTAGGGAAGAATCCGTAAACTGTTTTCAAAAATTGCACTTGAACAAGTTGGTAGATTGACATCCGTTGTAGGGAAGAATCCGTAAACTATTTTCAGAAGTTGCACCTGAACAAGTTGGTAGATTGACATCCGTTGTAGGGAAGAATCCGTAAACTGTTTTCAGAAGTCTTGAAGTTGAAGAGGAACCGGTGTAGGGTTTCCTGATGATGCGTCTGAATGAATCTGGAATAAGTATCAGAATGTCGCCGTGTCCGGGTCACATCTGAACTATTTCTGGATGAATCTTGGGAGATGATCTGTGTCTGTCGATTGATCTTACCTGAAAAGGCAAAGGGTTAGTTGTATGCAATGTTATGATGCATGATGCAATGTACGTGACATCAATATTTATGACATGAATGTGATGAATGCGCATGTAAGCTGATGAGCTAATCTTGCTGAGGATAAATGAATCCGAGATGGCTGAAGATAAAAGCATTTTGACTGCTGCCGGGGAAAATAAATCCTTGGCTGCTGCTGGGGAAGAGAATTCCTGATGACCTCTACTGGGGAATTCCAAATTAGTAGACTCATGTTGGGGAGGCCAGATTGAGAATCTTCAGCTTGATGGGAAGTAACTCTGGCGACTTCACTGGGGAACTCAAGATTTGCCCTTTCCAAAACTCTGTGGGGAGAAGGTTCAATGGTCTGGCTTCGCTGGGGATTGATAATTTGAAGTTTTAGCTTCACTGGGGATAATGAAACTTGACTCTGAGTGGAGTTAGCTTGAGAAGAATCTGAACAAGCGATAGGTTAACATCCGTTACTTGGAGAACCCGTGAACTGTTTTCAGAAATCTTGAGATTGAATAAGCAACAGAGCCGCATCCGTTGTTGGGAAGCGTCCGTAAACTAATTTCAAAGGTTGCATCTGAACAAGCTGATAGATTAACATCCGTTGTTGGGAAGAATCCATAAACTGTTTTCAGAAGTCTTGAAGTGGAATCAGCAATAGAGCCGCATCCGTTGTTGGGAAGCGTCCGTAAACTAATTTCAAAGGTTGCATCTGAACAAGCTGATAGATTAACATCCGTTGTTGGGAAGAATCCATAAACTGTTTTCAGAAGTCTTGAAGTTGAATCAGCAATAGAGCCGCATCCGTTGTTGGGAAGCGTCCGTAAACTAATTTCAAAGGTTGCATCTGAACAAGCTGATAGATTAACATCCGTTGTTGGGAAGAATCCATAAACTGTTTTCAGAAGTCTTGAAGTTGAATCAGCAATAGAGCCGCATCCGTTGTTGGGAAGCGTCCGTAAACTAATTTCAAAGGTTGAGAAGAGTCTGAACAAGTTGGTAGATTAACATCCGTTGTTGGGAAGAATCCGTAAACTTGTTTCAGAAGTCTTGAAGAGGAACCAGTGTAGGGCTTCCTGATGATGAGCTTGTGTAAAACTGCATCGGTTTTTGAACACTTTTGACATTCGAATGCCCCAAGTGGTGATGTAGATACTTTCCTGGCTTATTACAGGTGTTGATCTGGAATTCTTCAGACATGCCCTGGCTGGATACAGGAATCGAATCTGGAGACGTGGTCAACAGATATGCCCTGGCTGGATACAGGAGTCGAATCTGGAATTGTGATAGTTGATAGATATGCCCTGGCCGGATACAGGAATCGAATCTTCAAACTCTTCAGACGTGCCCTGGCTAGATACAGGAATCGAGTCTGGAAATGTTTGTAGTTGATTTGTTGAACATTTTTGACATTCGAATGCCCCAAGTGGTGATGAAGGAATCCTGAATCAGATTACTCTGCGTATTGAGAGATTTCTTGAAATCTTGACTGGACTGCCCCAGGTTAATTGAATTGTGCTATGTCATGCCCCTTGTTGATAGGAGATTTGATGGAAGTGTTATCCTCTTGAAGTGATTTTGCTCATTGAGAGAGTTTTCGTTCCTCCGAACATTCGCTGTATGAAATTCTTTGCTGTCAAACAAAAAAGTCAAATGCAGACAGTGATATTCAAGCAATGCAAAGTTTATGTTTGTCTCGAAGTTTTGAAAAATGCGTCTTTTAGCAGAAAACTTTTTATAAGACAGATCAACACAAGATTTAGAGCAAAGCCCTACAGGAGTCAGGATACCTTTTGTAACAGTATGCTTTCGAACTAACCCATGCTTCAATTAGGACTTTTGAAGGGTTGTAACGTGGCCTGGTTCACGGTTTGAGAAACAAAGGATAAAGGCTCAAAGTATATTTGTACCCACCCGCTCTTTGTGATGTTCTTCAACCTAAGCTCAGTTAATTGTGTCACACCCTGTTTTGAGTTTGGAACGACTTTTGGGCGACGGTTCACCATTTTGAATTTTGGGGAGACAGTCATCATCTCCTTTCTTTTTTTCCACCTTTTTTCATGCTGTTGAGGATTTTGTAATGACCTCACTATTTTGATTTTGATTTGTTATCCCTAACTTTTGCCTGACTGTTACCGTTTTCCGGGATTACAGTCAGCGGGATGCCCCAGCTTTCTTAAGCCTCCTTTATAGGTTTTGGCTCAGTGGGTTTTTTTTCTCTTTTTTGAGAGATTGACTGTCTATGTGATAGGGAACCACCCTTGTCTTTTGATTTCGGAGGAACGCTTTCTTTTTTTTGACTTCGTTCGATGTATTACGAACTGAGAGTTTGCGACTTCAATGCGCATTTTCTTTTGAATTAAACTGAGATACTACCCTGCCCCGGGTTTATATCAAAGGTTTTGATCGTTTTAAAACAGAAAACTCCTACTTCTTTGGCTCGAAGGGGTTGACTAGGGATTAACTTCCTTATAACTCCAGTGTTTGGGAATTGAAAGAAATGCCTGTACATCATCAGCAAGGTCTGTTCAAAAGCATACTGTATAAGATCATGGTATTGTTTCGTCATCCTCCCTCTAAAGGCTTACAACCTTTTATCAAGAGTCAAATATCATAAAGAAAAGCATAAGAGTAGTGAAACGAATGGATGAATTCAAGACAAACATATGCAATGCATTAATGAAAACAGAGTTTAACATCAACAGATAATTGTTTGACAACAAAAGAAATTACAACTTTGAAAATTCAAAAAGAAGCAAAAGTCTTTCAGCTTGGGCTTCGTCACTTCAAGCGGAGAACCCTTTAACGGAAGATTTTCATCTCGCCGTCTGGCATGAATTCCAGCACCCCAATGTCGATCAGATCTTGAATCTTATTCTTCAAGGCCCAACAGTCGTTGGTGTCGTGTCCCTGGCTGTAGGAGTGGTAAACACAAAATGCGTCGGGATGATAGTGAGGAGAGGATATGTTGGGCTTCTGAGGAGGATCCTTTACGGTAAGCAAATTGACCTCCAACAGGCGCTTCAGTATAAAGAATGATGGTATTTCAGTCTCCGTGAACTGTCTTCCCGACTTTTCTTGTTTACGCCGATTACCCCGCTGACGCTGGCGAGGTTGTTGATGGGTTTGTGACCCTGAAGCCAGCAAAGGAGCTTTCCCCTTGTCTTCTTGAGTTGATGGAGGCTGAGCGGTGACTTGCTCTTCGACCTCAGATGTTTGCCCCAGTTGGTTGTTTGGAAGCAGTTGGCGGACAAGAACTCTGAGTTCCTCTTGTCTTTGAGATAGGTCTTGGATGAGAGCCATCTGGCCCACCAAATGTCCCATCACTTGGGTCCTCAAGGTTGTCAGATCAAACTGCAGCTCCGCAAGCTGGTCACTCCTGACATTGTTGGAATTCCCCAAGCCCTTGGTGAGGAGAGCTTTCATCTCTTCTTGCCCCAGAGACAAGTTCAGGAACATCCCCTGCAGCTGAGCAGTCTGGTCTTGGATGTCTTTGACAGACCGCTCTAGAGCCATCTCTTGCTGAAATAAACAGCAGGAGAGTAAGGAAACCTGAAAAAGGAAAGATTGTCAAAATGCAATGCATGATATGTGGATGCATGCTTTCAAGGATCTCTTGGGGTAAACACAAGAAAATGTTAGAGGTTGAACTCTGCTCTTGGATTGGAGATCTCTGCACCGGTGGACGTCCTTCCACGAGAATCAAGCTCACCATGTCAAGTGGGTCATAGCCCCTGATTCCAGTTGTTGTTTTTGAACTTTGACTGAAGAACTTTGTATCGATGGATATCTTTCCACGAGAATCAAGCTCACCATGTCGAGTGGGTCATAGCCACTGATTCAAGTTGTTGCACTTGATCTTTGACTGGATTGGTTAGAGGAGAAATCCTCTTGCCCCCTTGGTAGATGTCTGGTTCAACGTAACCCTGCACCAAAAGAACCCTCGAGATCTTTGAAATGGTTATTGAAAATGCTATGGTATGATGTTATGATGTTATGTACATGTATGCACAAGCAAGTGAGTGTATACACAAGCAAACATATTCACACAAAGCAAACAAGGCCTTAGGTTTAGGCTTGCATGAGGTTCAGGTACTACCCTCTTTCAGTTTGTTGGTTAAAACCTGTCCTATCAAAAGTAACCGGGTTCTAAGGAGCTCAATATCATTGGATTGTTTTCTGTGTTCATTGTTTCGGTTTAGCCACTTACTGGCGACCAAAATATTCCAAGAAAACAATCCTCAAAAGAGTGTAGCATCGAGGATCTACCAACTTCGGACTGCACCAAAGCCGGTCATCTCACTACCCCTAAAAAGGCTAAGATGGTCAATTAAGGTTCTAAGAGTTCGTTAGTGCTTCATGACATCACACAACGGCCCCGTACTCTCCTTGACTACTCTAGGGTTACCGGTACTCACAAATATGTCACACTAACATAGCTTACTGCTTCAACCATGTCGGTATACCCTGCACAGTTCCCTCACATTTTTTTTTCTATTTACCTAAAAAGGTGCCCCAAATCCGGGTGGAGGATTTACAAAAAACCCAAACAAGAACCCCAAAAGATAAATCAATCAAGTCAATCAAAGCAAGAAAGTAAAGGTGATCTAAACCCTAAGGTAACCCCACTTCTAAAATAACTCCCCAGCAGAGTCGCCAGTTCTGTGATACGGTGGGAGAACTGACTAGTGTTTTACGTTCGTATTCGCACTTGTGCGGTTGAGTAAGAGTCGCCACCGACTTTTTATTTTATCCTAAAGGAAAGGTTAAAAAAGCACAGCAAAAACCTTTTGAGATATTTCGTGGGTTCGGGGGGTAGATTATGAAAAGGGAAGGTATTAGCACCCTTTTCATCCATGGTTATCCATGGGCTCTTAGTTACTTGGTTTTTTGATCACTTGCCTTGATTTTCGATTGCTTGAAAAATGGTGTGTGTGAGTGTTTTTGAAAATGTTTTGGAAGAAGATGCCTTGTCTTAGGCTAACCTTGTAACAATTCTGTACTCGAATATTTTACAAAGGCGTGTATCTTTTCGAAAAGATGTTTCAAAAATGTTTTGAGAGTTTGTTTTGAAAGTGTTGTGGATTGTGGTTTTTGAAAAGAAGGCAAGTGTTTTTGCAAATTGATCTCAAGTAACTAAGAGTTTTGTCTACCCTATTGTACTCAAAGGTTTTTTATTATGTTTTAACCCTTTTTAACAATTTTGTTTCACCATTGAAATTGGTGGACAATCTTGCGTTTAGGAAATTTATTCGGGACGGGCGCGGGTCATCGTATGGACCATGAATGCAATAGTGCCAAGTGTCTTTGGCAATTTTCTTTGAAGGGACTATGATCATTCCGTTTAGGCAACACTTTGAGAGACTTATGATCATTTGATTTTGTTTTGCCAAAGAAACTCGACGTGCAAGCATGGCCCATTTTGGAAGGCAACATGTGGGATTACCCTAGAGGGTGCAAGTGTGGTTGTGTATTGATTTCATGTATTTGTCTTGTATTAGGTTATCTAGCGTTTGATTTTATGTACATGCGAACCCTAGGTCTAACCATGGTATAATTGAAAGCGGTAAATTGCGAAAATGTAAAGTCTACGCTATTACAAATAGTATCCGGGAGTGGGGGTATAAATGTACAAATAGGGATGAGACTTATAGTATCCAATAAGTTACAACCAAATCGAATTTGCGATCAAATGTAAATATCGAATATACAAATATAAGATAAAAAAATGTGTATAGGGCAAATGTGAATGTATTTGTATCGTGTAAGTGAGAGATGTATATGTATATGTGATTATTTACATGTGCGGAATGTGGATTTAATGCGGATTAGGATATTTGTTTTGACCTAGAGAAAAAATTAAACGCCTATTTAATTAATTGGTCTTGTAATTTTGTATTTTTGATATGTATGAAAATAATGTTTTAATGAAAAGAAAATATTCTCAATTTAACTATATTGGGTATAAAATGTATTTTTGTAGTTTGTGTTTAATATGTACAAAAGAATATCCTCATTAAATGCTAGGAATTTAAATTGTGTAAAAAAGTGTATTTGTTATTTATTATGTACAAAAAGTGTTTTTAATTAAGTGTTTAAGAGTTTAATATTAGAAAAAAATGTGTTTATCTATTATGTACAAATGTATCTTTATTTATTATAAAAAGTATATTTAAATAAATATCAAGAAACAAAGTGGAAAAAAGTATTTTCAATTATATGATAAAAAAAAATGTATCTTTATTATTTATGTACAAATATAATTTAAATTAGATATTTTAAATAAAAAGTGTTTTTATATGTTTTAGTATTAATGTATTAATATAACAAATCTATTAAATTAGAAAAAGAAACTATATGGTGTTTAGAAACATTAAATGTTTTAACTTAATAAATAAAAAAAATGAAATAGGTTAATTAATTAACTAAAAAAAAGAGTTGTTTTATATAAGAGGTTTAGAGTTTTTAATGGGCTTTAGAGAGGGAGGTGTATTAAAATGCTTGGGCTTTAGGTGTTTTAGGAATGCATTAGGCCCATAACTGAACGATCAGTTTTAGAGTTTTGTTTTCGTTTCAATTGGGGACAAAGCGTTAGGGTTTGTGAAGCGCGCCGTTCATGTGTTTTCTTCTTCTCCGTTCATCCTCATGCATGTCCCGGTACTTCCCTCCGTTCGAGGCCACCGGCGCCACCCATCTCCCTCCTCCTTACACTCGCTCCAACGGCAATATAAAAGGTATGAATTCGTTCAAACGCATTAGGGATCTTGTGTTTTTTCATGCTTAGTTCTTTGCTTATTGATTCAGATTATGTGCTTCTTTGGTTCGAGTTATGCGAAGAGGGAAAAAATCTGTACCTTTCTGAGGAGACGGAGGAGGGACGGAGGCGGAGGCGCCCAGGCGGCCAAGGGTGGAACGAGGTGATGACGGACTTGTAGCAATCCCGATTTGTCTTCTTTAATGCTCTTTAGGGTTTGATGATGATTTTCTTTTGCACTGAAAACCCTTTTGTGAACCCTCACTTTTTTTTCTTCTTCTCTCCCACTGTAATCACGTCGCCTTTGATACTTTTACTCAATGATGTTATACTGAGGGCTTTATGTTGCCTTTGAATATATTGCTTTTTTCTGAGACTTTGATGCTTTGTACGCCTTTTCCTTCTTCTTCTGATTTTGCCCCTTTGTGTTGGTTGAAATGTGATGCTTGCTTGTGTTGCTTTTTGCCCAATGATGAGCTCTTACTGAGGGCCTGAGGGTTTTGACACTGAGTTGCCTTGGTTGCTTTTGTTATCTTTCTTCTTCGTCCCTATATTGCCCTTTGAAACTGTTAATTATGATGATTTGCTGGCTTTTCGCTTAAGTTGGATACCCAATGATGAATTCCTGGAATTCTGAGGGCTTGAGTTGCCTTAGATATCAGGCTTTCGTTTGAGGTTTTGAAAAAAGTGGTAAGGCCCTCTGATCTTTTCTTTTGACAGGGTTCTTGAAAGGCTTTCCTTTTTTTGAATGGTTATGCAGTAGGCCTGGTTTTGAGCAGTAGGTTTTGCTGGTATGGATTTGAAGTCTTTATTGATTATCTGTTAGGCTTGGCTAATGCAGGTTTATGTTTGTGGCTGGTATATGTTTTGAGCTTTAGCAGGTTTTGGTGTTTGACAGTAGGTAATAGTAGTGCTTCAGCAGGCTATATGTTTAGCAGGTGAATGGTTGTTGGGTTGTATATTTTTGGTTTTGACAGTATGTGGGTTTTGACAATGGTCAGGCTTCTTTTGATCAGGTTTTTGATGTTCAGGCCGGAGTTTTGGCAGTAGGTAAGGGTTTAGACAGGGGTTGAGCTTCAGGCTTGAACTTGGTTTATCAGGCCATTGTTTGGCTTCTATGGTTATGAGGTTTTGTTTGCTTTAGTATGTGGTTTGCTTCAGCAGGTTGTTTATGAACTTGAGCAGGTTTTTCTATGCTTCAGGTTTATCAGTTTGTAGGTTTTCTTTTTTACTTTGGTGAGAAATTCTGCCTCTCCCTTGAACTGTATGTGTTCTTGTGTGTTATATCTTTTATCTATCCCTGCCTAAAGCCTAAAAACCTGCATCTTATCTCTCTCTCTCTCTCTTAGTACAGTTTAAATATTAAACTATGCTTTTTTCTGTACTTTTCTGAAAGTGGCTACTGATGGGAAATGATGAAAAAAGAAAGCTTGCTTGCATATAAGATTTCCTCTGCATCTTTATCTTTCTTTGACAGCTTGGGTACTTTGTCTTTTCTTTGATATCTTTGCCAAATCCTTTCATGACAGCCTTGGCACTTTTGACAGCAAATTGTACTTCTTGGATTTTGATAGAAAGTTGTAACCTGGATTTTTTCAGTTTGGTTGAACTTGAACTATGCAGTTTTGACATTTTGAATTTATGCATTTGACATTTTGCATTCATGATTAAATGAATAAAATTCTTCCCTCTTTGTGAACCGGGAGAAATCCCGTGATTTGCAGAGAGGGTTAACTGATCCCAGTCAGTGGCCCTTAATGATGACTGCAAATTTTATCTGTCTTTTCAATTTAACTGCTTTTTGACTTTTCTCTTTTCTTTTTGCAGATGAATATTGGAACACCGGAGCGAAGGATAGCGGATGAAGATTTGAAGATTAGACAAATAATTAGGATAATCTTTTTATTTAAATTTAAATCAATGTAAAACTATTGTTTGTAATTAAATCATAAACAATAATTGTACAATTAATTTAATAATAACTAAAAGCTTTTATTATCCAATTAATTCTGTTTTCTCTTTATTGTTTATTTATTATTTAAAACTCTTTGAATTAAAATAATTGAAAACTAAATTTCAATCACTTAATTTAGAATAATAAATAATTTAAATAAAACAATGTTTTAGTAATTGACCAATTAAACCTGTCCTTTCCAATATCCAAAGCAAAGCAGCAGTTAACCAAAATAAACTGATCAAGCGCATTCCCTTTTCACTGATTCTTTTGCCAAGCACTGTAATTCCAAACTGCATATTTCTTTTGACTGACTCAATCAAACCAACGTGAATTCAAACCAACTGCCTCTTTCACTGATTAAATCAAAACAATGCGAATTCAACCCGAATCTTGGAAAATCTTGCAAAGTGCTGTGGAATTTTAATTTTGCTGAGAATATGCCCATAAAACCTTAATTCCTGATTAAATGCCAACGAACATTCGCCTGATCACAATTGAGCCAGAATCAACCAAAACCCTAAGACAATTATTTGAAGCAATCCAGAGTCCTAAAAATCAATAAAACCCTAATTTTTGTTTGACTGACGAGAAAAGTCCGTTTGTCCGATTCTTGAGCCAGTTTGAAAAATCAGGAAATGCTTGAAGTTGTTATCTTTTGTGAAAAAATGCGAGGGCAAATTTTGGGGTACAACAGTGTGATTCTCTTGAGAAATAACTTTATTTGGTTCTTGAAATAATCTTGTAAAAATATATGTTTGGTTAGTGAGCTTAGCCTGTTATCAGTTTTATTTGGATTGGGGATCTATTAGACAAAGGAAACTTATCTAGAGGTGGGTGAATAGATCCCAAGTTAAATATTTCTTTTGAAATTAGTTTTAAAAAGTTGTTAACTATGGCAAGCGAAAGACACTCAGATCAACTATCAGCTAATCCAAATCGTTATCAAAAAGCTCAGATATGTGTTAAACCAATGTTATATGCGATGATAATGATAAGCCATAGAGAAAATATATTTCCACAAACAACATGTTTGGATATAATCACAATAGTTATGTGTTTCCAATGAAATTTAAAACAACAAACACAAAGAAGCAAATTATCAAACACTTGGTGTGCAATTGATGTTGGTCATACTTTTCTTATTGTTTTATTGATTTCAAAAACCAATTACAATCTTATAGATTTTAATCAACTCAACAAAAAAGTTTTGAATTTACAAAAGGTTTATCTAAACGTGTCAATTGCATAATCAACAAATTCAATAATTTGCAATTGAAAGTAAATGAGAGAGATAAAGAGATAACATAATGATTTGTTTAGGAAGTTAACTAAAACAATTCGAGCAAGTAAGTATTCGACACATACCTCGAAGAGAGAACGAAAAGGCTGGTGACTTAGCACTAGAAGCCTCAGGATACAAGAGAGATCAAAATGAAGAACTTACCCAAGTAAGAGAGAAAGTTTGAGCAACACTGTTATCCCCTTCAGATTTGTCGATCGTGAAGTTAGGGGGTATAGACGCCGAAAATTTTCAAATTTTAACCATTAACAATGGACAAGAGAATGATTGGCGAAAGCCATTGGCTGACTATCTGTGCATTCCCACAGGGTCGACATATCGTAATATCAAGTATCGTGCTCTCAGTTATGTTTTGATAGAGAACAAATTATTTAAGAAAACTGCTGAAGGAGTTTTGTTAAAATGCCTTGGAGAAAGTGAGGCATACATGGCAGTGTCAAGTGTGCATAGTGGAGCATGTGGTGCATATCAAGCAGGACACAAAATGAAATGGCTTTTGGTGCGTTCAAGCATCTATTGGCCTTCAATGCTAAAAGATTGCGTCGAATTTGGTAAAGGTTGCCAAGAATGCCATATGCATGAGGGCATACAACATGTCACCGCAAGTGAATTGCGTGCAGTTATAAAGCCCTGGCCATTCAGAGGACGTGCTTTAGATGTGATTGGAGAAATAAAACCAGCATCATCAAAATAACAAAGATATATTTTAGTCAGTATTGATTACTTTACAAAATGGGTCGAGGCAGTAGCTTTGACTAACGTCGACCAAGAAGTTGTTATTAATTTTATACAAAATCATATCATCTGTCGGTTTGGAATTCCATAAATAATTAAGACCGACCAAGGATCAGTGTTTACTGGACGAAAAATGCAAGAATTTACGCAAGAAGTTGGAATTAAGTTGTTAACTTCTACCCCTACTATGCTCAAGCAAATGGCCAAGTCGAAGCTGTCAATAAAGTGATAATTAGCCTAACTAAGAAGCATGTGGGAAAGAAACCAAGAAATTGGAATTAAACATTGAATCAAGCCTTATGGGTGTGTATAAATTCCCCTAAGGAAGCAACATGAACTACTCCATTTCGACTTGCATATGTGCATGATGCAACGTTACCAGTAGAGATACATGTACAATCAATTAGAATCCAAAGACAACATGAAATACCATGTGAGGATTACTGGAATATGATGGCATACGAGCTTGTCTACATAGATGAGGAAAGGATGTTGGCCCTTGATTCATTAATAAGACAGAAAGAGAGAGTCGCCAGAGCTTACAACAAAAAGGTAAAGGATAAAATATTTTTTGTCGATGATCTAGTATGGAAAGTGATATTGCATATGGACAAAAAGGATAGGGTTTTAGGGAAATGGTCCCCAAATTGGGAAGGACCTTTCAAGGTGATACAAGTTTTTTCAAATATTGCCTATGAGCTTGAGGAGTTATCCCCGAATCGACGGATCTTAAGGGTAAATGGCAAGTACTTAAAAAAGTATAAGCCCATTCTTCAAGAAATCAAAATCTCGACTGAATAAATATTCTTCGAACCAACGAGCTGGTAAAATTTTGATGAGACTAGCAAATTCAAAACATGCATAAAATATGGAGATATTATAAAATGAACAAATAAAGGATTCGCTAAAATATGGCTTAGAGCCATGAAGAAATTACAAGATTGTTATTACAATGGTTACAAATGCTTAAATTTAGCTTGAAACGACTGCAATTCACCATGGAGGTTAGCGACCTGATACTCAAAACCTTCTTCATGAATCTTAAGTCTTTCGAGCTCTGTTTTAACAAAAGAAATCGTGTCACTTTCCGCCACGGCATCCACAACCATATGCTTAGCTTTTGCTTGGATGGGATTAATCACATTGTTGATTTCTTCCTCTTGCTTGGTGATTAACTCTAATTCCTTGTTGAGAACAGAAATCTGGTTACGGATTTCAGCAGCTCTATTTCGTTTGGGAATCAGTTCCTGTTTTTTCTCTTCAACCATTGCTAACAAACCATTGATTTCTTCAGTAACCTGCACCATCATATCCAACTTTGCCTTCACAAAGGCTTCCTTCGACTCAACCGATGCTTCATTTGCTCGAATTCTTTCAAAATTTTAGCATAGAGGGATGAAAAGTTTCTCAAACGCCATTGTCATCAACCTGGCTGATTCAGACATATTGAGTTCCTTCATTTAAGCAAGAACTTCTGAGAGTTCTGGCCCAAGAGTTGGATCAGAATGGAGCAGATGAGGCAAATCAGGATTTAAAGCATGAGTCCGAATTTTAGCCATCAGATTCTTGGCTTTAACTACTTCAGGACTCATCTTGTCATTATGCGCTTGAGATGGGTTGGAGTTAGAAGAAAGAGTGCGAGAGCTCACAAAGCGATGCAACTTAGCAATTTCCTCTAGACCAGAAGGATTGACTCCCATGTGTTTTAGCTTAATGGGTGAGTAGACCTTTGTTCTCCCAGAAGAAACGATAGGAGTGCCTTGCGTGCTTTCAGGGGGGGGGGATTTGGTAATTGGTGGCATTTTTATTTTCTTCTGAATCCTGCAGAGAATCTGAAAGGCTAGAATCAGAACTAGTCGAACTATAACCCTTATGTTTGGCAGGACTAGTGACTGAGTCAGAGTCACTAAGAGTAGCCGGAATAGTCAGGTCGATAAACTCACCATCATCAAAGTCAATATTTTCATGATGGTGAGGGGGAGAAGCTTATGACAAAGGGGTGTAGTCAGGTACGTGTTGTTATTGATCAGAGGTGTTGACCTAAAGAAAGTAAGAAAAGGTATTATTCGAAACAAATTCAACAAGCAGAAAACGAGAGAAACTAGAAAATAACCAGCTAATACATGTGTCGATGGATCAAGATCGATAGACATGTCCTTAGCTGAAACGTCAGTGAGATTTCTCACTGGGCTTTGAACCTCATCAACCCTAGGGGCACGAGTCGAAGTAACCAGAGCTGTGTCGACCACGATGGTGTTAGCACCCAAATTCAAAGTGGCTTCAGGATTTTCGACCAAAACCACATTATGTCTCCTTCTTGTAATAAGAGGAATTTCGACGTCAGCTGGATCCTCTGTTTCATCAAAGAGTTTCAAGCCAACCTTTGCCTCAGCACCTTGGGGTATAGGTGCCTTTGTATTCTTCTTCTTCTTCGTTTCCTCGCCTTCGGTGGAGGAATCTCTTTTCCTCTTATGACTTTTGGATTTGTGGGAATGTTAAGAGGGCTGAGCATCTGGTGATGGCTACAGTATTAAAGAAATATGTAAACCAAAGCAATTGTGTTAGTCGATAATGGAAGTTTTAAATTGACCGAATATACCTTAGCCCACTCAGAAGTATGTTTTTTGTCCTTCTTGGACCTTTTGGATTTGTCAGAGGGAGCAGCCAAATCCGCTGAGCGTTTTTGACTCTGGAAAACAAGGGAAATATTAATACAAGTTTAGGGCATAAACAACATAGAAACAAGAAGTATATAAATACACCCACCAAAGAAGCCTTCTTGAGTGAAGAAGAAATGGGTTCATCGTCGGAAGGTGTGTGGTCGGGAATGATCTACAAAATAAAGCTGAATCAGATATGCCAAATCAAGAATGATAGCTGACAGAAAATTGAAGTTTAAACCTGACGCGTTGGAGGTTTTTGTTTGCCGACAGAAAAGGCTCCCGCCTAATCTATTGGTATAGCTGCAACACAAGTGTAAAACAATCAGATAAGCAACCAAAGTAAAATAGGCAGGGGGTAAAACTTTCCAGAAATCGTTACCAATTTATGTAGTCGAAAGTACTCTAACATATCGGAGATCATAACGAAAATGCCCCGAATAGTTAGGTAGGTAATACTTCGTCGGTACCACTATGTTGGCCTTCGTGCTATAGGCATTTTGCATATCCGGTATGGAGCAATACCACCAATTAGGAATAGGTGGGCCAAAGGGATGGATGGTAAAGGAAGAAATTTGATGTTTCTAAAATGAAGAGCGTAAAGATATTTATCTTTCACATAACCAGGAATTTTTAGTGTCGAGATTCTATCGATTACCTTCTCCTTTAATTCGACAACAACCTCATAGATGGTCCAACGAAGATCATTAGGTCGGTACACAATTCAAAAGTAATTATGGAAAGCTCAAATTTGTTTAATATGAGTAATATTACATTTGGTCGCCTTTGCCTGCAAGTTTGAGAAAGTTGTGGTTAGTTCAGTCAGCTTAGCATTAGAATCACCAATGAATGTAATAAAATATGCCTGCCACAAAGTTTCAAATTCTTTGGTGCATTAAAAAGACGGTTGGAAAGGAGTGAGAGTGAGTGTGATCCCCCATGCCCATAGATTCTCTATATCATCCTTGATCATTTCGAAGGGTTGGTCAGTTGTGATGTCGACCAGCAGCCCATGTGAATTGAACAAAGATTTAGGAACAAGTTGACAGAGGCCAAATTTTTGAGGCACCAAGTTAGGCTGGTAAGCGACCAAACCTGGGTTTACACCGACAATCACAATAGATAAAAATTGAGGAGTCAAGTAACACCTCTAAAGGATTAAAGAATTTTTCTTGTCCTCTTCTCTCGTGGGTGGAAAAGCCCTAGTAAACCATTATGGGCCATCTTGTCTAGCATAAAAAGGGGCCATCGAGGGGGTGAAGTCGACTCTTGTCAGCATAATGGTGAACAGCAGCCTGAAAACTTCAGGATTTGAGGAGCCTTTATCGATAGGAGTCAGTGGGAGAAGGAGTTTCCAGACGATATGGTTTTGAGATGGAGGACACGCCACCTTTCTATTTGTAAAAGGCTTAATCTCCTCAGAGAAAGTGGCATTCAACCATAGCTGCAAGAGCCAGAAGGGACCATGGACTATGACGTTCTTTTTATTTGGATTATTAGGGTCAAAACGATTTATTTGGTTAGCAGCACCAGTCAAAGCTGCATAGAGAGAGGCCAAAATCAGCTGGCCTAGAGCAACATTTTCACCCATATGCAATTGGGTAGCCAGATAAGAGAATTGTTTGTCCACCTGCATTGACCTGGAACAAAAAACGAAGCGAGATAGCCACAAGGTCAGAAATGCCACATGCTCTTCATCAGTTATAGGACCAGAGGTTTGAGCATGATGGTCAATGAAATTATTATACGTCGACTTTCCAGCTTCACCCACATCAAACCTTATTGGCACATGTTTAACATCTCTATAGTTGAAAATCGTGCCAGATGGTTTCAACCATGTGATAGCGGCAACGTAGAGCAAGGTAGGAGTGATCATACCGCATTTAGTATGAAAGGTGTTGGTCGACCCCTCCCAAAAATATATGGCAGCTAAGAGCATGCCACTAGAATATGGTTGACCATAGCGAGAAAGTTCCAGCAGGGTATAAATACCCATCTTTTTCCACTGGTCTCCTTTGACAGTTTCTAAACGTGCCATCCAAGCATGAAATTTAGCACAACGCAGAGGTGGTGCGGTCCTAAAGTTCCTGTCAATATATTTAAGTGATATAGGGTTTGGAGAAGAGATGATGGGTCTGGTAGCGATGCTAGTAGGAAAAAACACCTCCTTATCATTTATGTAGATTTCAGAGGGTACATCAGCTGGAAGTGGTCCTAAAAAGGCTAAAGGTTTCTCCTTAAGAGAGAAAGGGATAAGTACCTGAGATTGCCAAATTTTGGCCTTCTCCTCAGCAAATGGAGGTTCTGGTACATAGGCTTTACCGACGACAAGGCGCAGTTGAAGAGCGACAGCTGGAGAAGAGGTTTGATTTTTTAGATTCACCATTGTTGAAGGTTGAAAGAGGATGAAGATGAAGAACAACGATGGTGTGCAGTTTCTGGGTTTCTATTTTCTAAAAGGGAATGGATTGAAGAAGTGAAGGAAAATATAAAAAATGGGGAATACGGGTATTTATAAACCCTGAGGAAAGATGAAATAATGGGAAAATCTTTTGTGATTTCCCAAAGTTCAAATCACGTCAGTTAGTGGTATGCGTGCCACAAGACCAACACAAGTTAGTGGGCCATGTTTCCCACTAAAAGCGTAATGATGGCAAGCAATTAATGTCACACATCTCGAAGCTGAAAGGTATGGAACGCTACCATGATTGCGTGACGTCACGGAAAAGATAGAACAATAATGTTCACTTTTTGAGAAATGGAAACGATTTGGTCGAATGGTGAAACCAATGCTTCAGAGATGCCATGATCTCATATTAGTCGAAATTTGAAAATGGCATCTCTTGGGGGAATTTTGTTACCTTGGAAAATCTTAAGGAATTCATGTGCATGTGATAAATGAAAATACTCTCATAAGTTAAGAGGAACCCTCCAAAATAAGGGTTTTTGGGAAACACGAGCCAATGTGTGAAAAGTTGGTTTTTATTAAGTCAGATTTAATGCTAGGAAGGAGCCACATTGAAATTGTCAAAAATTGAATCACGTTGGCTAGGAAGAAATAATAGAATATGCCAGGAGGATCGAATTGGTTTAGTCGACCAAAAGGGTAAAAGAGAAGGACTTGGTTGAAGATGGTATTAGTCGACAAAGAAGGGTATCTTGGACTTAGAGAAAGCGTGATTATTCTTTGCCAGAAAGAAAGCGTCGAAGCAAGGAAGAGGCGTTTGTGTTCAAGAAGCTTAGAGGAAACGTGGGCAGTTACCAACAACCCACGACGTGTTCAAGCGCCAAATAAGTGAAACTTCAAAATTATGAGCAGTTACTGGCAATCCACAACGTGTTTGAGCGCCAAAGAGGTAGCAACATCTAGTGAAGCAGTTACCTTCAAGAAGTTAATATTAGCCGTCGATTTTATCTAGGTAGTTACTTTGTAAACACTATAAATAGGCAAATTTTGTGTAGTTTGGGGGTGTTCACTTGTACTCTCAAATCACTTGTCAAACTCTCTCATTTCAAGCGTCAGGAAATCAAGAGTGAAGGGTGCTTGATGTACGTGAATCACCATCTTTATTTCAATGCAAATATTTTATTTTTCAGTTATATCTCTCGAGTGTTTTATATGTTTTCTCTTTGCTGTCGAGCAAGATCTATACGTTATCTTCTATTTTGCATGAACAATTCGACACTATCTGTGGGTCATGAGTCACCTATCATTTAGTTTAGTGAATCTCGCTTTTTGTACGAATATCTCCTGTCGATCACAAGTTACCAGGCAGTCAATTAAACCACAGTGTGGAAAACCATTGTACCTGTTTCTCCAGTCAAAAGAAAGTTGTTTCCCTTGACTGATATTTCGACGAAATAGGTGTGATAATAAGAACTCTTAACACACGCCTTGAGATTAACTGGTCGATCTCGCAAATTAACCTCAATTTAGGACTCTAGGAGGACCATAGGTTGTTTACCATTTTCCACAGTAAACACCCCAGATCATCTATTTGCAAGCCACAAATGTTGTTGTCTAAGCTCTAACTATCAAAAAAGAAGGTGATGGAATTTGGGAACAAATACCCCAAAAATCATCCCCTTCCAAATGAAATGAAATTTTAAGATATAACAAAATTCTAATCCACAAACATCGCCCGACGACATAAAAGCGTCGCCCGGTGACGGTCCTTATACACTTGGACCAGAATAAGCTACGTCATCAGCAGTTCAAAAATATCCTCCATCGCCCTGCGATAAAAAGCTTTGCCCGACGATACCTTTATTCCTCGCCTGGCGACGCAGCATCAAAGCAAGGCAGAAGCAATCATCAAAAATGGCCTTCTCGCCCACTATCGCCCAATGAAGCATGACAGAAGTAACAAGGAAACTTGGCCTACAAATTGCGCAGCGACAGGAACTTTCGCCCGACGATCCATGACAGTCCAACAACTTTTGTTGCTTTCCTGCATAACTTCCTATGGCTCCAATTTTTCGCCTTATACCTTTATTGATCCAAAAATGCATCTTATAGCTTTATTCTTCTTGCTCCAACAATGCTCAAATACCTACAAAATGAATACAAAACTATCAACCGGTATATTTTATACAAGAAAACTCATTATACACAAACTAAACATATTTATACACAAAGTTGGGTTATTCAACTGTGTGATACGGTGGCAGAACCGACTGTTAATACTGGTTTACATTTTTTGTTTACAAATGTCGCGGTAAGCAAGAGTTTCCACCGACTTTTCTTTTATCCAACAAAAGGAAAGGGTGAAAAGAATAGAAAAGACCTTTTTTTTAGAGTTTCTGAGTAAGGGGGGTTGATTATGGAAAGGAAAGGTGTTAGCACCCTTTCCATCCATGGTTTTCCATGGGCTCTTAGGTACTTGCTCATCTTTTAAAAATTGCTTGTGTTGGTGTGATTTGAAAAGCTTTGAAAATGCCTTAGTGCGGCGATTCACTTTATGGTAACTCTTGTATCAGACCTCAAGAGTGTGATAAAGCGTTTTTGAAAACTTTTGTTTGAAAAGTAGTATTTGAAAGTGTAGGGTGTAAAAATTTGTTTGAGCAAGTGCTTAAGAATTATCTACCTACTCGAAAAAAAAGTTTTTTCTTTTCCTCTTATCCTTTAGACAGTGCTATCCTACTATTAGTGAGTAGGTAGCTCTAGTCGTTGGATGTTTGAGGGACTATCGAAAGGGACGTACGGTCACTAAGGCAACAGGGCAAGATCTCTTAGTAACTTCCCTAAAGCCCTAAGATCACTTTTATACCGAGGCAACAGTCGAGAGGGTCATCGAGGGACTAGCGATCTCTATACTTAAGGACAACCACTAAGAATTCTCACGTTTCGAGAATTGTGACCGTAACTCAAAGGAAACTGAGTGAGGTATACCTTAAGGGTGCAAGTGTGGAGCAGTGTGCTTTTTTCAAATATATTTATCTTGAATTTAGTGATCTACTGATTGATCGATTAATCATACACGCCTAGGTTGCTAGCAATTATATACAAGCATATAAAATATGAAAGCAAGAAATAAAGGTCCTACGCTATTACAAGGCTTTGGTGTAGATACATAAATAATTACTGAAAAAATAAAGTGCGGAAATAAAATCCTAATTTAGCTATTACAAATCAGGCACAATTACATAATTAACAAAAATTGCTAAAGTAAATAAACGCGCGCATGAGTTGAAAATACGTCTAAAATCCTAAGTGAAAGGAAATTTTTTTATTTGTTTTTGTTATGAAAAGAAATTGAATTAAATATCCTAAGTCTATTAAATTTTAGTTTTTTAATAAAATATTAAAATAATTAATTAATTAATTGACAAAATTAATTTATGTAAAAATTTAAGCCTAATATTTTTTTGTGTTTTTTTTAATGTTAATTAAAACTTAGAAGAAGTGAGAACAAACAAACAAAAGAAAGGATGAAATCGAAAGACCAAAACAGTAAATGGAAAAAGTGCATTCTTGGAAGTAAGGCCTGGACCGAAGAGGCTTGGGTTGCCTTTCGATCCAGAGGGCTGATTGAAGACCTCATTCGAGGGTCTCGGGGGTGCTGGATCTGCAAGCAAATTTGTTAGAAATTGAAAATGCAAGGCCTGGGATTCGAACCCTGGTCCCTTCGATTGCACGAATTCCCTTTCACCACTTGAGTTTCTTGCTCATTCGAAATACATGACACTGCTTTTGGTCCTGCAAATTAGTTAATTTGAAACTAAACAAAACAGAAAACATGCCATTCGAAATCAATCCCTGAACCTTGATCTGGGTTTGTTTCGGTTTGCCACAACCGATATCATGGGTTTCAAAATTAACCAGCTTCGAAAAACTCTATCCATGGTGTTCGAACATATGAACACTGCAACTTGCATACACTTTGTTAAATCGCTCACAAATAATAACAAAAACTATGAACATGCAATCATGAGTCTACTTTAAGATTAAGTGAGATTGAACATTTTTACCACTGGAGGCGCCTGGATCTGCAGTCCTGGGTGTGAGATGGATGGGGCACGAACGAGTGTACGCCTGTGTGAACTCTAAGAACACGATCGAAGTGTTAACTTGGACGGAAGGTGCCTGCAATGGAGTTTTGACAACTTTGGAATTTGATGCTATTTTCCGGACTTTCATGGGGTAGGCTGCATTTTCTTTTGAGGCAGTCTTCGTGTGTCTCCGTCTGTTTTTTTCTATGAGATCATAAGGTTTATATAGACAAGGGAATTTAGGTCAACATTTGTGTATTAAATCTTGGTCCATTATGATGAAGAGATTTAATTTGATTTCTTCATAAAACTTGCTATATTTGATTCAATCAAGTGCCAATCTATTTTCATGTGTTACTGCCAGCCTGTTATGAGTTATTTGGGCCTCCAATACGATGAAAATCGAAAGCTGACCTGCCCCTACAGATCCACTTCCCTTCGAGTTTGCTCTCTTAAATGGCTCTAAGCTCCAATTCGAATTACTCAGAGCTTTCCTCATCAGAGCATTATTTCCTTCGAATGTTTTGAACTATAATTCGAATTGCACCAACTTTAATGTCATGGCTCCTTCGATTGAGCCACCCTCTGCTTCGATTGCTTGATTTGAAAAGAATCACTCTGGTCGAATCAGCTCTTGTGGAGTTAGGAATAAAAAGGCAAGAATCTGGCCTTTAACTCAGGAATTAATCCACAATCAACATTGAATTCTTGCCATATTTGCAAGGAAAACATGCCATTTTATCATGTTTAGTGTACCTGGACATGTTTTTCGAGTGCCCTCTTGATGGCCTCTTTCGAATGGCCCGGAAGGAGTTCTTCGAATGGCCCTTGTCCAAATACCAATCAAAGGGTATTTATTGAAATGTCAATCGAAGAGTCCTTTGCTACGCCAATCAAAAGATATTCTCCATGCCAATCGAAGGACACGATTAACATGCCTGTCGAAGCTGCCTGGACACAATGCTAAATCGAAAGATCCCTTGCCATGCCAATCGAAAGGCTTGGCCCAGGGTGCCAAACAAAAGGGTCTTTCAGAATACAAATCTAAGGCCTTGACACAATGCCAATCAAAAGGCTTGTCATGAGGCCAATCGAAAGGCCTTGTATCCATGCCAATCGAAGGGCTTGGCCATAATGCCAATCGAAACATTACTTGGTTATCATGCCTGTTGAAAGGCACTTTGTACGCTCTAACGAAAAATAACCTTATTTAAGATGCTCGTCGAAGCTGTCTTATTGGAAATGCCCATCGAAAGGCCCTATACCAATCAAAGGACCTTTGGAAGATACCGATCGAAGGACCTTTTGCAGATGCCAATTGAAGGACCTTTGGAAGATGCCAATCGAAGGATACTTAACCATCATTTGAAAATTTTCCTTTTCTTTAGGCAAAGATTTGTAACCACCTATACAAGAGGAAATCTTGGAAAAACATGAGAGGGCAAATTTTGGGGTACAACAACTTCCCCTGTTCAATCTTCTTAAACCTGAGGATGTAGATTGGCTTGTCTGCCTTTCGTGATATGAAGGTGGAAGATGATTGAACACTAAAGTGCCCAGAAATTTGCACTCGTCTGAGATGATGCTTTGAATGTGTAGAAAGTATCAGGACATGGCTTATAGATGCCATTTTAAAAAGATGACGGAACATCATCAGAGATGGGCTTAAAGATGCCATCCAGAGAAATGTTGACTTCATGAGATATTCTTTTATGGGGATCCCTATTCCTGTTGTTGAGGAGAATTCCGATGAGGAATGTTGGTCTTTGTTCGGGAAGTAGAGTTTAGGAGCTTTAATTGTCCATTACTCTACTGGGGAGTATCTCTTGATTGAAGAGACGTAAGTGAACGACTATCTGGTCAGGACCCAGGCTTCACAGTGACTTGCTGAGGATAATAAGGCTGCCTTCTATCTGATTGTCTTCGCAGCGACTTAATGGGGAAATAAGATTAAGCTGTTATCTGGTCGTGCTCTGGGCTTTGCACTTTCTTTAACTGGAATAGGAATCAGAATAATCTTAGGATCAATTCAACTGAACCAGAGAAAGCTCTTGAGTTGTCTTCAACTGGAATAGAAATCAGAGAGATCTTAGTGGCAATCTGACTGAACCAGAGAAGGTCTTTAATCAACTTTGACTAGAACGGCAATCAGAATAATCTTAGGGTCGATTCGACTGAACCAGACAAAAGTCTTGGGTCAATCTTCCACTAGAATAAGAATCAGGGAGATCTTAGTGGCGATCTGACTGAACCAGAGAAGGTCTTTAATCAACTTTGATTGGAACGAAACTCAGAAGACTCTTAGGATTAATTCAACTGAACTAGACAAAAGTCTTGGGTCAATCTTTAACTGGAATAAGAATTAGGGAGATCTTAGTGGCGATCTGACTGAACCAGAGAAGGTCTTTAATCAACTTTGACTGGAACAACAATCAGAAGAATCTTAGGATCAATTCAACTGAACCAGACAAAAGTCTTGGGTCAATCTTCAACTGGAATAAGAATCAGGGAGATGTTAGTGGCGATCTGACTGAACCAGAGAAGGTCTTTAATCAACTTTGACTAGAACGACAATCAGAAGAATCTTAGGATCGATTCAACTGAACCAGACAAAAGTCTTGGGTCAATATGCAACTAGAATAAGAATAAGGGAGATCTTAGTGGCGATCTAACAGAACTAGAGAATGTCTTTAATCAACTTTGACTGGAACAGAAATCAAAAGAATCTTAGGACCGATTCAACTGAACCAGACAAAACTCTTGGGTCAATCTTCAACTGGAATAAGAATCAGGGAGATCTTAGTGGCGATCTAACTGAACCAGAGAAGGTCTTTAATCAACTTTGACTGGAACGACAATCGGAAGAATCTTAGGATTGATTTGACTGAACCAGACAAAAGTCTTGGAATATCTTCAACTGGAATAAGAATCAGGGAGATCTTAGTGGCGATCTGACTGAACAGAAGAAGGTCTTTAATCAACTTTGACTGGAACGACAATCAGAAGAATCTTAGGATCGATTCGACTGAACCAGACAAAAGTCTTGGAATATCTTCAACTAGAATAAGAATCAGGGAGATCTTAGTGGCGATCTAATTGAACCAGAGAAGGTCTTTAATCAACTTTGACTGGAATGACAATCAGAAGAATCTTAGGATCGATTCGACTGAACTAGGCAAAAGTCTTGGAATATCTTTAACTGGAATAAGAATCAGGGAGATCTTAGGATCGATCTAACTAAACCAGAGAAGGTCTTGTGAGGACATCTTTCTGAAGAAAATGCTGAAATAGCCTTTCCTTAAACATAGTTTTGAGAAGACTATCAGGTCACATAAGTAGCCATTGGTGTTTATTGATTTGATCCTTTCCCTGAAAAGAGTTAGTTATATGCAATGTTATGATGGATGAAATGCATTGTGGTGATGTTCTCAAAATAAATGAGATTATGCTGTATGAGATATGTATGTGCATGCCATAATGTATGAATATGGAATGCTATTGTGATGTTTCTTAGTCTGGGAAAGTAAATCCCAGACTGCTTCTGAAGAGTATAAGGAGGCTGAATTCTTGTTTCCTCTGGGGATGACGAATGGATATAATTTGTCGGGGATTTCCTCTTCCTGTTTGAGGATGTTCTGTCGGTGATTGACTCTGCTTGAGAATAACTCTATGGAGGGAGATGCTTTATTGGAATATTTTGCCGTTGTAGAGAAATAAACTCTGTTGGGGAATGAACTTCTGTAGTTGGAGAAATGAATTCTACATGGGGGGAGATTTTATAACTGTTTGAAATCATAAAACTCGGCTGGGGAATACATGTTGCAGCTGTAGAAGGAACTTTGCTGGAGGAGATAATTTCTATTTGGGGAAGAAGAGATGAAAACTTCGGTTGTTTCTACTCTATGGGGAACTTAGACATCACGGGGTCGTGTGTAATGGTGACTTCGCATCAGGATGTTTTTGCCCCTGTACCTGCTGGAGAAAGAATCTGCGGAGGCTTGTGGATGGCTTGAGTGTCATCCCAACTCATGAGGCGCTTGGTAAATGCTGATCAAGATGATAAGTCTTCTACTGATAGGAAAATGACAAGATGACGGGACATAGTTATAAGCTTTACTCCCTAACTTTTTCCTGGACCGCTCTTTCGGATTTTTGGTCCACCGGGATACCCTTTTTTGCCCAAGCCGCCTTTTCAGGTTTTCGACTTGCCAGGTGTACACATTTTTTTGTACTTATCCCTAATTTTTGCCTGAACTCCTTTTGGTTCGCCGGGATGCCCTTATTTTTGCCTAGGCCAGTCAACCTAGCGGGTCTTTGTTCATACGTAGTCTTTTCTGACTATGTCCATGTTCATCGAATGCGGAGAATTGTCGATATCCATAGTAGTAAGTGTTGCCACACTGTCAGAAGATGTTTGTTTGATCGTACATGATTCGTTGCTGGAATTCATGTCCAATGCCCTAAGTGACTCAGATGGAGATCTGCCCCTGGCTATTTGGCATTTTTGAGAGATTCCTCGAATCTTGACTTGACTACCCCAGATGATGGACAATGATCATGCCGTGCCCCTAGGTTGGAAGTGTTTTTCAACTTGAGGTGAACCTTTTCATTGAGAAAGTTTTTATTCAATAGATATTCGTCTGTGAATTTCTCTGCTGTTGAATAAATAGTCATATGCAAACAATGTTATTTTAAGAATGCAAAGCTTATGTCTGTCTTGAATTTTTTTTTGAAAATGCGTTTTTTATAGTAAAACAGAATGTGATATCAACTCAAGATTTATAGCAAGGCCTACAGGAGTCAGGATACCTTTTGTAACAGTATGCTTCCGAACTAGCCCATGCTTTAGTTAGGACTTTTAAGGGTTATATCGTGGCCTGGTTCACGGTTTAAGAAACAAGGGATAAAGGCTCAAAGTTTATTTGTACCCACCCGTTCTCCGTGATGTTCTTCAGTCCTATACTCAGTTAATTGTGCGTTTAAATCCTGGTTGAGTCTGGCATCTTGTCCTTGATATTCTGGTGATGGTTCAGAAATTGAACATTTGTTTGAGAAGGCAGTCATTTTTGTAACCTTTTCTTTTTGTTGAGGATTTGTAGGACCTCTTTTTTTGTGATTTTGATATCCCTGTATCTTGCCTGAACTGTTTCTTTTTTGTGATTACAGTCAGCGGGATGCCCCGTTTTTTTTAAGTCTCCTTCAAAGGTTTTGACTTAGCGGGCTTTTATTTTGAGAGATAATGACTGCCGGTTTTAATGATTATGCGGAACCATCACCATCTTATGATTTGGAAGGACGTCTTTGATGCTATTAGTTATGCATGAAGTAGAATATTGCGACTGAATGCGCATCTGAATTAGCTGAGAAAACTACCCTACCCCCAGGTTATGATTAAGGGTTTTAATTTGTGTAAAAAGAAAAAATCCTACTTCTTTGGCTCAAAGGGGTTGAATAGGGATTATCTTCCTTATAGCTCCACCGTTTAGGATTTGAAACAACGTCTGTACATCGTCAACGGGGTCTCTTCAAAATCATATTGTAGAGATTGTGGTATCGTTCTCGTTATCCTCCCTCTAAAGGCTTAGAGCTTTTTAACCATGAGTTTGAATATCATAAAAAGGAAATAAAAACATAGTTTGAATATAATGAATACAAATGAAATAATTCAAGACAAACATATGCAATGTATTAATATGAATAACCAAAGTTTAACATAAAGATAAATTTTTTAAGCAACAGAGGAATTACAACTGATAATTCAAATGCAATAAACGCTCTCAATTTTGGCCATGATTTGGCGTTGGAACAATGGTCACACTGGGGTCTTAGGAGAGTCAAATTCGATCTTCTTGCTGTCGATCAAATCCTGAATCTTATTCTTCAAAGTCCAACAGCCGTCGGTGTCGTGCCCATGGCTATCAGAATGGTAAGCACATTTTACATTAGGATTATACCTAGGAGAAGAGGTATCAGGTTTTTGAGGAGGATCTTTTAGTGTAATCAGCTCCGCTTTTAGAAATTGTTGTAATGCTTGAGACAAAGGACTATTAATATCAATGTACTGCCTCTCTTAATATTTTATCCTACGCCTATTGCCCCGTTGATGTTGAACGGGTGTAGGATCAGACATTAACACTGCTCCCACAGACTGATGGTGGTTATTTGCCTTATTACGACCCTTATGGCCATACACAACATTGGCTTCCCTCTTACCAGCCAGTGGCTTCTTCTCAGCATTAGAAGATGCATCCATCGGGATCTTCCCACTCTTGATACCACTTTCGATCCTTTTTCCAGTCAGAAGCATCTCTATGAATCCAGATGAGAAACTCCCAATCAGCAGATTAAAGAACGGGCCTGTTAGAGTGCCCATGAACATATCTAACATTTCCCGATCATTCAGAGGAGGTTGTACCCTTCCAATTAGATCCCTCCGTTTCTGGTCATATTCTTTGAAGCCTTCGCTAGAACCCATAGACATGCTTTGAATTTGTGTACGAGTTAGAGCGAGGTCAACATTGTATTGGTACTGCTTGTAGAAAGCAGCAGCCAAGTCTTCCCATGTATGAATGTGTATTCTTTCTAGATGGTAGAACCACTTCAGTTGCGTTCCAGCTAAACTTTATTAGAAGAAATGGACCCATAACTTCCGGTCAGCAATGTGAGGCTGGATCTTCCTGACATAGGACCTTAAGTGCAACTTAGGGCAGGAGACACTGTCATACTTAGCGAACATGGGGACCTTGAATTTTGGTGGGATGATCACGCCAGAAACCAACCCTAATTATTCAAAGTCCAAGCCAGGTATCTGCTGAATCTCCATAGCATTGAGACGATCCTCCAATTGTTTGTATTTATCATTAGCATGAGGGTACTGCTCTTCATCATAGTCAATTTCACCATCATATTCTATTGGACTGGAGTCTTCCTCTCTTGTTTCCTCTTCCTGACTGTTTCCTTCCTTTGATGAAATTACCAGTTCAGAGGCTCGATGCACTGGTCCTATGATCCTTCTTCCCAGATTCACTAACCCAGTTGGTTTCTTTGGCTTCTTATTTCCTTTAATAAACAGGGCTTTCAGTTCTTATTGCCCCTTGGTCAGAGCCATGATCATCTTCTAGAACTGGGCATGCTGAGCTTGAAGGTCTTTTACTGTTTGTTCAAGGGCCATTTCTTTTGCTGAAATAAACAGCGAAAAGGTGAGAAACCTATACTGGAAGACCTGTTATGAAATGACATGCATGCAATGTTTTCAAGGATCTCGCGGAGTCAACAAGAAAATGTCAGAAGTTGAAGTTTGTAGCTTTGATTGAAGAACTTTGTATCGTTGAGTGTCCTTTTACGAGAGTCAAGATCACCATATCAAGTGGGTCATAGCCCCTGACTCAAGTTATCATGTTTTGATCTTTTGATAGCATCGGCCAAAGGAAAATAAATCCCCTTACCCCTTCCTAGACGTCTGGTTCATCATAACCTGCATCACAGGCCCTTGAGATCCTTGAGATGGTTAAGGAAATGCTATGGTATGATGCTATGATGTGCATGCTATGCATCAAGCAAAACTGCAGGGTGATGAAGACAAGTATGTCTTATAAGAAACCAATTTATTGGATAATGACTATAAACAAATCCTGCAAGGAAATCGCGTCGTTAGATAAAAACCCAGCAAGTAGCTTAAGTTGAAAGCAAACAAAGCACACAAGCAGCCTTAGGTTTAGGCTCGCATAAGGTTTGTAGGTAAGTACCCTCTTGAATATTAGTTGGCTCAACCTGTCCTAGTAATAGTAACCGGGTTCTAAGGGATCTCAATATCACTGACCTTTCCCACAAGCTTCGTTCGATAGACGACTGACTCGCAACCAAACAAAACTCAGGAGTCGGGTCTCAATGAGTGTAGTATCGAGTATCTACCGACTTTGGGAATACACCAAAGACGACCATCTCACTACGTCCTAATGGACAAGTTGTTCATTTAAAGGTTCTAAGGTTAGTTGAAGCTTTATGACACTGCACAACAGCCCCGTATTCTCCTTGATTAACTCAAGGGCTACTGGTACCAACCAAAGTGTCGCATCAACATAGCCATCGCTTCAACCGTGTTGGTATACTCCACACGGTTTCCACGATCTATTGCTACTTACCTAAAAGGTTTTTTTCCCAGATCCGGGTGTAGGATCTATAATACCCAAATAGATACCCTTAAAGTAAAGCAATCAAACAGTCAAATAAGCAAATTTAAAATGATCTAGACCCTAAGGTAAACCCCACTTTTATTAGTCCCCAGCAGAGTTGCCAGTTCTGTGATACAGTGGCAGAACCGACTATTAATACTGGTTTTTGCGTTTTTTGTTTTCAAATGTCGCGGTAAGCAAGAGTCGCCATCGACTTTTCTTTTATCCAACAAAAGGAAAGGGTGAAAAGAATAGAAAAGACCTTTTTTTGAGAGTTTCTGAGTAAGGGGGGTAGATTATGGAAAGGGAAGGTGTTAGCACCATTTCCATCCATGGTTTTCCATGGGATTTTAGGTACTTGTTCATCTTTTAAAAATTGCTTGTGTTGGTGTGATTTGAAAAGCTTTGAAAATGCCTTAGTGCGGCGATTCACTTTATGGTAAATCTTGTATCAGACCTCAAGAGTGTGATAAAGCGTTTTTGAAAACTTTTGTTTGAAAAGTAGTATTTGAAAGTGTAGGGTGTAAAAATTTGTTTGAGCAAGTACTTAATAATTATCTACATACTCGGAAAAAAAGTTTGTTCTTTTCCTCCTATCAGTTAGACAGTTCTATCCTACTATTAGTGAGTAGGTAGCCCTAGTTGTTGGATGTTTGAGGGACTATCGAAAGGGACGTACGGTCACTAAGGCAACAAGGCAAGATCTTTTAGTAACTTCCGTAAAGCCCTAAGATCACTTTTATACCGAGGAAACAATCGAGAGGGTCATCGAGGGACTAGTGATCTCTAGACTTAAGGACAACCACTAAGAATTCTCACGTCTCGAGAATTGTGACCGTAATTCAAAGGCAATCGAGTGAGGTATACCCTAAGGGTGCAAGTGTGCAACATTGTGCTTTTTTCAGATATATTTATCTTGAATTTAGTGATCTACTGATTGATCGATTAATTATACATGCCTAGGTTGCTAGCAATTATATACAAGCATATAAAATATGAAAGCAAGAAATAAAGGTCCTACGCTATTACAAGGCTTTGGTGTAGATACATAAATAATTACTGAAAAAATAAAGTGCGGAAATAAAACCCTAATTTAGCTATTACAAATCGGGCACAATTACATAATTAACAAAAAATGCTAAAGTAAATAAACGCGCGTATGAGTTGAAAATATGTCTAAAATCCTAAGTGAAAGGAAATTTTTTGTTTGTTTTTGTTATGAAAAGAAATTGAATTAAAAATCCTAAATCTATTAAATTTTAGTTTTTTAAGAAAATATTAAAATAATTAATTAATTAATTGAAAAAATTAATTTGATGTAAAAAGCTAAGGCTAATGTTTTTTGTGGTTTTTTTAATGTTAATTAAAACTTAGAAGAAGTAAGGACAAACAAACGAAAGAAAGGATGAAATCGAAAGACCAAAACAGTAAATGGAAAAAGTGCATTCTTGGAAGTAAGGTCTGAATCAAAGAAGCTTGGGTTTCCTTTCGATCCAGAGGGCTGATGAAAGACCTCGTTCGAGGGTCTTGGGGGTGTTGGATCTCTAAGAAAATTCGTTAGAAATTGAAAATGCAAGGCCTGGGATTCGAACCCTGGTCCCTTCGATTGCGTGAATTCCCTTTCACCACTTGAGCTGCTTGCTCATTCGAAATACATGACAGCTGCTTTTGGTCCTGCAAATTAGTTAATTCGAAACTAAATAAAACAGAAAACATCCCATTCGAAATCAATCCCTGAACCCTGATCTGGGTTTGGTTAAGTTTGCCACAACCTGTATCATGTGATTCAAAAGTAACCAGCTTCGAAAAACTCTATCCATGGTGTTCGAACGTATGAACACTGCAACTTGCATACACTTTGTTAAATCGCTCAGAAATAATAACAAAAACTATGAACATGCAATCATGAGTCTAATTTAAGATTAAGTGGGATTGAACATTTTTACCACTTGAGGTGCCCGAATCTGCAGTCTTGGGTGTAAGATAGCTGGGGCACGAACGAGTGTACGCCTGTGTGAACTCCAAGAACACGATCGAAGTGTTAACCTAGACGGAAGGTTCCTGAAATGGAGTTTTGACAACTTTGGAATTTTATGCTATTTTCTGGACTTTCGTGGGGTAGGCTGCGTTTTCTTCTGAGGCAGTCTCCGTGTGTCTCCGTCTGTTTTTTCACTGAGATCATGAGGTTTATATAGATAAGGGAATTTAGGTCAACATTTGTGTATTAAATCTTGGTCCATTATGATGAAGAGATTTGATTTGATTTCTTCATAAAAACTTGCTATATTTGATTCAATCAAGTGTCATTCTATTTTCATGCGTTACTTCCAGTCTGTTATGAGTTATTTGGGCCTCCAATACGATGAAAATCGAAAGCTGACCTGCCCCTACAGATCCACTTCCCTTCAAATTTGCTCTCTTCAATGGCTTTAAGCTCCAATTCGAATTACTCAGAGCTTTCCTCATCAGAGCATTATTTCCTTCGAATGTTTTGAACTCTAATTCGAATTGCACCAACTTCAATGTCATGGCTCCTTCGATTGAGCCACCCTCTGCTTCGATTGCTTGATTTGAAAAGAATCACTCTGGTTGAATCAGCTCTTGTGGAGTTAGGAACAAACAAGGCAAGAATCTGGCCTTTAACTCAGGAATTGAATCCACAATCAACATTGAATTCTTGCCATATTTTCAAGGAAAACATGCCATTTTCTCATGTTCAGTGTACCTGGACATATTTTTCGAGTGCCTTCTTGATGGACTCTTTCGAATGGCCCGGAAGGAGTTCTTTGAATGGTCCTTGTCCAAATACCAATCGAAGGGTATTTATTGAAATGTCAATCAAAGATTCCTTTGCTACGCCAATCGAAAGATCTTGTCCATGCCAATCGAAGGACACGGTTAACATGTCTGTCGAAGCTGCCTTGACACAATGCTAAATTAAAGGATCCCTTTCCATACCAATCGAAAGGCTTGGCTCAGGGTGCCAAACGAAAGGGTCTTTCAGAATGCCAATCGAAGGCCTTGACACAATGCCAATTGAAAGGATTGTCATGAGGCCAATCGAAAGGCCTTGTGTCCATGCCAATCGAAGGGCTTAGCCATAATGCCAATCGAAACATTACTTGGTTAGCATGCCTGTCGAAAGGAACTTTGTACGCTCTAATGAAAAACAACCTTATTTAAGATGCCTGTCGAAGCTGCCTTGTTGGAAATGCCCATCGAAAGGCCCTATACCAATCGAAGGACCTTTGGCAGATACCAATCGAAGGACCTTTTGCAGATGCCAATCGAAGGACCTTTGGCAGATGCCAATCGAAGGATACTTAACCATCATTTGAAAAATTTCCTTTTCTTTAGGAAAAGATTTGTAACCACCTATGCAAAAGGAAATCTTGGAAAAACATGAGAGGGAAAATTTTGAGGTACAACAAACTGATAGTAACAATAAAGAGTCGATAAGTGCAACAAAAATTATATAAAAAATAACTACACTTTTTCACTTATCACTAACCTAACTCACCCATTCTCCATCATGTTCTCCGGTCCTACTTTCAGTTATTTCGACATGAGTGTTCACCTTTCAAAAGGGTTTTGAAGTGTATAAGTGATGGATGATGAACCAACAAGGTCTTTGGAGTGGCAATCACTTTTTTTTTTCATTTATAGTCACATGAATTTGTTCTTTGAGGATTTTTGTTTTGTAATCCTTTTCATTTTTCGTTCCTTTGTTCTTTTTGCTTTTGTTTTTGTTTTTCCCTAACTTTTTCCTAGACTAGATTTTTTATTTTGAAGTCCAGCAGGATGCCCTAATTTTTGCCTAAGTCACTTGTTTTTAAGTTTTTAGAATTAGCGGGCTTTCTTTCTTTTTCATTTTGATTTCTTCTTCTTTTATGAACAAATCATATGACCTTGGTTAGTTTTGACCTGCTGAAAGGATTGTGACTGCCTCATTCCTTGATTGATGAGGGATAACCATTGTGGTTATTTATTTTCCGACCTCTTGATGTGTGGGGGATGGTATGGTTGATTCTCAGATAGGACACTCTTTTTCTTTTGAAATTTGAACACACAGTCAAATTAACTGAACACTACCCTTCCCCTGGTTAAAATCGAGGGTTTTTTCGTATAGAAAGAAACTCCTACTTCAAGGCTTAAAGGGGTTGATAAGGGTTTCTCTCCATTATATATCCAGTGTTTGGGGAATTTGAAACAATACCTTACATCGTCAGTAGGGTTTTATTTTACTTTGAATAGTACTGTTATTTGTACTCTTTTCTTCTTGACTAAGTTTCTTGATCTTTATCTTCTGATGATGTACTTCTGATTCTGAAGTAGTAAGCTTGGAAGAGATCAATCACTTGTCTTCATTCTTCTGATGATTGATTGATGAGTAGTTTAGAAACTACTTTGTTATTGTAGCGCAGGAACACTAGAGTGTCAGAACCAAATCTTGTCTTCGGAATTATGGGCAATGGCCTATCTGAAACACAAAGCTTTTCTTCTGATCTTAGAACTACTTATGAAGGAATATCTATTTTTTGATCTGAGAGATGAGTATTATGTTAAGAAGATGTTTTACTTCAGTTAATTTTAATAGTGGGTTCTTGTTTTCAAAATGATCGATAACAACCTATTTGATAAAATAAGTCTTGATTTTACGTGAAAGCTTTTCTGATGAAGATATCAAAATCTTTTCTGATTATGTACCTTGAAATCATATATTATGACAACAACCTATCTGATTCTCAAGTCTTTAAATTCTTGAGCTTTGATTCTTTTTTTCTTGCTGGATTTTTTCTGATTGAGGAGTGATAATGATCTAGAAGATTCTTCTTTGTTGTAGAGTCATGATCTTTCAGATAATTTGAGCATTATCTTCAGATATACAAGCAACAACTTATCATATGAACAATTTCTTTGAGTGAAAGCTCTTCTGATCTACTACATCTTGATCTTGTCTTGATACTTGATTATCAGCTTTTCTAAGCTGCATATCTGATGTCTGATTTCTGAAAAACAGCTTATATCAATACATCTGATTTTCACGTTGATTTCCTTCTTTCTGATCTTGACCTTGTATTGATTCCTTGATAATCAGCTTTTCTAAGCTGCATATCTGATGTCTAATTTCTAAAGCAACAACTTATATCAATACATCTGATTTGACGTTGAATATCTTCTTTCTGATCTCTTGATCTTTTTATAGATTCCCTTTCTTATGAACATTTAGTATTCCTTAGAACTGTTGATGTTTCTGTAGAAGTGGCCATAATGTTTCTTTTGTTGAGCACAATGGTCTTTATGATGATATTTATTTTCTAATGAATATTACTTTTGTTGAGTAGATTTTCTTGAGAAGATATCATCATTTGATATTGTCTTCTGATGGACTTTAAGATGTTGATTAGATGTGAGTCCACAAGATCTTTCTTCCTTTCTATGATGGAATAATTCTGATCTTGAATGAAGGTGCATATTCCATGAACTCTCCAAGTCTTCAGAATCTTGAATTTGTCTTCATACTATGAGAAAAACCTCTTCTAATGAGCATATCTTGATTTCTGATCTTGGAGTAGAAACTTTCTTCACATGTGATCAGAATCATGACTTCATCTTTAGAATCCAAGCAACGACTCTTCTAATGAATGAATCTTGACTTCTGATCTTGTGTTGTAAGCTTGTTTCTTGTGCAGTCTTGATTTCTGATCTTGCAGCAACACCTTATTAGAAACTTATTTCTTCTTGGAACCACATTAAGATTCTTTTCTTGTCGAACATTCAACATTCTATAGAACCACTAATGTTACGTTAGAAACATAATTCAATGGTTCTTCTTCTGAGTGATAAATGTGATTCTAGAATTCTAATAATGTGTTTGCACACTCAATGAAACCATTAGAACTAAAGTTGTTCTTCATAAAATATACACTTGTTATCATCAAAACTCAGAGGTTAAACATAGATTTAAATCTTATTCTTACACGGACTGCCACATAATGATTCCCACTGGAGAAGCGACGCCACTAACAATCACTCCAACTGACCGCTGTCTCCGTTTGCACAACAACCACCATCAAATTTTTCCCAACCACAACCACAGTCGTCTGCTACACCACGTCGTCTCGTCCCCGGACACCACTCCACTACAGATTGAAACACCATCCGTCACGCACCAAAGATCCAATAATCTTTGACGACCTCCAACTCAAACCCTCCAATCGCATCCGCTGCAAATCCAAGCTTTCCGTGCCACGATTCATTACTGGTAACCCATTTTTGCAGTTCTTGTAATGTTTGATTTTTCTTGTGTGAATGGTGTTTGAGGAAGTTTGTTGATTGCATGTGTGAAAAGAGAATAATATTTTAGTTTGAATCTGGGTTTTTGAGTGGGGAGAAAGTTTTGTTGTTTAACCATGGTCGTTTGGTTTTCGTTACTGTAAAAGAAGAGAGAGAGAGAGATATTATTTGATTGTTAACTTATTTCTCTTTCATTTAAACTGCATTTTCTATTTTATTTTTAATTAAAAAAATTGCAACATGTGAATTAGCGAACGGTTTGATTTTTTAAATTGAGAGAAAAGGTACCCTTTGAAAAATGATTCTCATGGTCTCTTTAAATAGAACAATAATAGGAAAAAAAGATCTATAACCCCTTCTCAGATTTTCGTTTTGTTCTGGACTGGGCCAACAATCGCCCCACTGTTGGGGAGGCCCAATTTAGTGTCTTTACTAAAGAACCAAAAGCATGCATCTCAATCTAAGAGCCGTTGGAAATTTCTCCACGTGTCTGCTAGGAGGACGTAGCCTACGTCTCCACATCATTATCATCCTACCCCCAGAAAATAACGGGTCCAACTCCTACTTTCTCGGGGCAGTTGACCAGGGAGGAGGCCATGTGCTGGTCTACATACACACGTAAACCATGTCAGTCTTTGTTTTTGGGCCTCATTGTGGCCCATCATTTAAGACCTTAGCCCAGTGCTGGGGGATATAAATACCCTCTCATTTGAGAGGGTAAGGTATTCATAATCATTCACTCATTCTCATACTTGCTAGCACTCATTCTGAAACTTACTTTGGCATCATAGTGTCTTGCAAGTACCCCCCCATTTCACATTTAACTGCTGCTCGACTCAAAGCTTGAAGGCTTTAACAATCCCTTCTGGTCAGGTACGATCAATGGCACGGTCCGTGGGAAACCAGCTTCCCCGTATTCTTCTCAAAACCAAAGCAAATTTTCATTAAACTGTACGATTGTCATGGTCGACCAAGCTGTCAACGATAACCGAAACGCTCACCTTGCCGACCCCAATAACAACAACATCGGTGACAATAGTTTCGACAATAAAAACTCTGACAACGACATCAACATGCCCGACCCCGAGCAAAACTATAGAGATAGACTGACCGCCTCTTCATCATTCCACTTGTAACCGCGCGAGGATGACTATTGTCCTCCCCAGAACTACAAACCAAATGTATTCCAGGAGGTCCACATTCCAGCTGGTGCAGACGCCACAACCAGAGCTCTGTTTGCAGCCATCAACCAAACCAACTATCTGATCTTCTCACTAGGTGAGCGGCTGAGAGTGCTCGAAAAAACTCGCTGCCCCCCCAGAAGGCACGAAAGACTTACCCCCCAGAAGCCAGCCCGAAGCTACAAGGAGGCACAATCACACCCCACCGCGCAGGGACTGACAGTCCCTTGGAAACACCAAAAATAGGGGAAACAAAGAAGGACATCCTCAACCAAGGGATCCTCCCCGCAGCCAAGGCCATCGCGAAGACCGCCACTACAACCAGTCCCCTTCCTTCTCTCCAGACAGAAGTGATGAAGATGACCCCCGCGGTCCATTATCCCAAGCGATCATGGAGGCTCCCATTCCTAGGGGAATGGAGAAGCCTCCCCTACTAAAAGAGTACGACGACATTGTAGACCCTATCGACCACATCGATGGGTTTGAAGCAATTCTCCATTACCACAACGCCGGGGGGCCAATTAAATGCTGGTTGTTCCCCAAGACCTTGAGAAAAATAGCCATGGACTAGTACAAGAACCTCTCCCCCGGATCAATCACCTCCTGGAAGAGCCTCAAGAACCAGTTCATCATCTCTTTCACCGCGTCTCGTTGACATCCGAAGACGGAGGCCTCCCTTGATGCAATCATCCAGAGAAGCAACGAGACCCTGAAGGAATACATTGATTGGTTCAACCGCGAGTCCATTCAGGTCCCGTGCACCGATCACATGAAAAGGTGCCTGCTTTAAAGAGGACTCCTTCCGGGCACTGAATTCAGAAAGGCTGTCGGCATTGATCCCCCCAGGTCTTTCGACGCTCTCCTTGAAAAGGCCAGAGCATAGATGTACTATGAGGAGAAAGAAACGACCAATAAAGCCGGCGATTCGAGGAACCACAGACCAACTAACATCCTACAACACCAGAATGTGGGCCCTTCTAGATGGACTAGGGAGAAGAGAAGGGAAGATAAACTCTACGATCCCTGCGAGCATAGAGGATCAGTAGGGCAGTTCATAGAGTACACCCTGCTGACCGCTTCCCACAAGCGTATCCTTGCAGAGTGCTCTAATACCGAGTTCTAGGACGGTGGCGCCAGGCGTCCTCGATCCGCTCC
Organism: Vicia faba; assembly: GCA_948472305.1. Classification (NCBI taxonomy): domain Eukaryota; kingdom Viridiplantae; phylum Streptophyta; class Magnoliopsida; order Fabales; family Fabaceae; genus Vicia; species Vicia faba. Next base: position 127,793,728 of record OX451739.1, read on the forward strand.
TGTGAAGTTCGAGGCTGATAGAACAAAATACTGCTAGTACCATCGTTGCCACAAGAACTTGACGGAAGACTGCGTCCACCTCAAGGATGCCATCAAGACTCTCATCAAGGGTAGGAGACTTGGGCAATACAGACGCAACGACGCCCCTCACCAGGACACACGCGAGGCAAAAGAGGTCGAGGAAGAAACTTGACCATCCAATGAATCGGGCTCCGTCTAGGTGGATTTCTCTATAACAAGGCTGTAACACTTCCACATCCCCAATAGCTACGAGGACGAACCTTTGTCCATACACAGCAGATGGGAGAAATTCCCCTCCTCCATGGTCATATCTGGTGGGGGATTCAACGACATCTCAATGAACCCGATTAAGAGGAAGCTCGATGAGTTGGTGGACGCATGTCCGACCCAGGAAGTAACACTCGAAAGGTTTAAAGGTAAATCTGAGCCAATCACTTTTTACCTGGAGGAGCTGCCCAGTGGATCCCTGAACTCGAGAATTCCTCTACTGGTGAGGGAGAGGATGGCCAACTTTGACATATATCATATTCTGGTCGATGAAAGGAGTTCCGCATCATGTACAACCATCTGTTCCGAACCCTGTAGCTCGACGATGCCCATCTGTCACCATACGTGGGGTCTGACCTGTAAGGATTCAACGACTCGACCTCCAAGTCGTGGGCTTACGTGGAGATCTTTGTCACCTTCAGGGAAGAAACTGCATCCGGACAAGTTAAGGTGTGATTTTTTGTGATCGACTACACCTCTCTCTACAAGTGCATCTTGGGGAGACCGACACTGGCTGAGCTGACCGTCGTACCCTCCAGTGTCCATTTAAAAATGAAGTTCTACACCAGGAGGGGAAGCTTCACCACCATCTATAGAACATCTTAGCTGCCATGAGATGTTTTCACACAGCCTCCAAAGGGCAGAGCATGGTCGACACTGGAACGCGACCCGCCAAAAAAGTAACCATACTCGACCTAAATCGAAGCTTGCTCAGATATAAGAACAAAGGGCTCCACCAAAGGTCGACTCCATCTCCCTCGACACTCGCTTTGACAAAGATGAAGTTGAAGCCTTCCATGGCGAACGGGATCCTCTCTAACCTATCTCAGACGGAGACTTCGAGTTCGTCCCCCTCGGCAAAGACCCTCACAAAGGCGTGAAGATTGGCACTGGGCTCCCTGACTTGGAAAGGAAGCAACTCAAAGCTTACTTAAGGGTGAACGCAGACTTATTCGCATGGAGCACTGCAGAGATGCCCAGACTCGACCCTGAGGTCGCCTGTCACCGATTTGCCATTGATCCAGCCACTAGGGAAGTAGTGTAACGTAGGCGCAGACAGACTCCTGAAAAAGCAAAGGCTACTGAAAAAGCTGTAAAAGACTTCCTAGAGGCAAATTTTATTTCTGAGGCCCGGTATTCAACCTGGCTCTCGAACATTGTACTTGTCAAAAAGAATAATGGAAAATGGAAAATATGTGTTGATTATACTGATCTTAATCGGGAATGTCCTAAAGATGCTTTTCCTTTACCTAACATTGATTTGCTGGTCGACAACTTGACCGACTACAAAATTTTATCATTTATGGACGCCTACTTGGGCTATAACCAAATTCCAAAGGTGATAAGCGACAAATATTACACCGCCTTCATGACCGGCTTGGGCAATTACTACTATAACGTAATGCCCTCCGACCTTAAAAATGCAGGGGAAACCTACCAGTGGATGATGAACAAAGTCTTCCGTGACAAGATTGGTGACAAACTTGAGGTATATATGGATGACGTGATTGTCAAATCTCTAACATAAACTGACCATGCTGCCCATCTCAAAAGAGTCTTTGCCCAAGCAAGGCAATGCAAAATGAGATTCAACCCAGAGAAATGCACCTTCGGGGTTAAGGAGGAAAAATTCCTCAGTTTCTATCTGACGGAACAGGGAATCAAAGCCAGTCTCGACAAATGCCGAGCATTCTCCGAGCTCCCCACACCAAGCTCGAAAAAATCCATACAAGTCCTAAACGATATGCTCACCTCACTTTCCCGTTTCGTGGCGAAATCCGCGTGACACGCGCTGCCATTTTTCAAACTCCTGCGCAAAGAAACGGCTTTTGAGTGAACAGACGAGTGCGAGAAAGCACTCCTCCACCTCAAGCAAAGAGTTTCACGACATGCACAAACCAGTGTATTTTACGAGCAAAGCGCTACAAGGACCCGATGTTAGGTACTAAAAGATTGAAAAAGTAGCATTATCCCTCGTCAACGCGACGAGGAGACTTAGACGTTACTTCCTCACGCACACAGTCATCGTGCAAATATACCAACCCGTGAGACAACTCCTAGGTCGACCATATATGGTTGGTCAAATGCTGAAATGGTCCCTGGAGCTATCAGAGTTCGACGTTCAGTACGAGAGCAGAAAAGCCCTTAAATCCGAAGCATTGGCCGATTTCGTCGCAAAGAAGACCACTCACTGCCCCCCATAGGGAAAAAATAAGTGGATCATCTTTGTAGATGGACCTTCCAGCTTGATGGGAAGCAAAGCGGGAATCCTCCTCGAGAATGGAGAAGGAGTTGTGATCGAACATTCCCTTACCCTCTCATTACCCACGTCGAACAACCAAGCTGAATATGAGGCCCTACTCGCAGGATTATGGCTGGCCGAGGATCTGGGTGCCCGAGAGATACAAATATTCACAAATTCCCAACTCGTCGCATCTCAAGTACAAGGAGGATATCAGGCTAAGAAAAACAACCTCATCGAATATCTGGACCTAGTCAAAGAGCGGATGAAACAGTTTGATCGGGCAGAAATCAAACACGTACCACGCGAACAAAACACACGGGAAGACATACTCTCAAAGCTCGCGAGCACAAAAAAGAGTGGTGGGAACAAATTCGTCATCCAAGAATCCCTTTCTCGCCTGAGCATTGAGAAATCAATTGCACCATTTGAGGTGAATTCCATTGGAGACAATTCATGTTGGATGACCCTGGTGTTTAACTTTCTCACAACGTGAGTATTACCCACTGACCAAAAAGAGGTGACCGCAACCAAACGACGAGCCTGCTCTTACATGGTGATCAAGCACAAACTTTATCACCGAGGGTTCTCCACTCTGCTCCTGAAATGCATCAAGGAATCCAAAATCCCTGAGATATTACAGAAAATCCATGAGGGGATCAACGCCCAACATTTGGGCGGAAAATCCTTAGCACGAAAGGCGCTGCGAGCAGGCTATTACTGGCCCACCATGCAGCATGATGTGAGGGAACACGTCAAAATATGTGACAAATGTCAGACACACACGAACATGCACCTCGCGCCCCCACACGAACTCAAAACACTATCGTCCCCATGGCCATTCTCCTAGTGGGGAATGGACATCCTTGGTCCATTCGTGCAAGGTTCATATCAGAATAAATTCCTGATCATGGCCGTCGACTATTTCATGAATTTGATAGAGGCTGAAGCCCTGTCCAAAATCACATCCCACAATATTATTCGTTTCTATAAATGAAACATACTTGCCCGATTCAAGATACCACAAGCGCTCGTCATCGAAAAAGGGACACAGTTCACTGATCAAACTTTCAAAAACTTCATCGCCAAGCTCGACACCAAACAACACTCCACTTTTGTCGAATACCCTCAAACCAACGGGAAAGCTGAGGCCACAAATTGAGTCATCCTACGAGGACTCAAGCGCAAATTGGGTGAAGCCAAAAAAGGATGGGTCGAAGAACTACACAACGTCCTATGGGCATACCGAACAATACCATACTTAACGATCGGCGAGACCTCATTCGGTTAACTTATGGTACCAAAGAAGTCATCCCCGTGGAAATCATGGATCCCTCCAGGAGAACTGAAGTCCCTTTTGATGAGGAACTGAGTGACAAAGCCCTAAGGCAAGAGCTCGACCTGGTCGAGGAAATCCGGTTAGGAGCAGCTCTCCGCGAAGCCACACTGAAACAACAAACAACCCTTCGCCACGACACTAAAGTCATAAAGCGCGAATTCTAGGTCGGTAACCTAGTATTACAGAGAAATCAGAAAGATTTCTGTGAGGGAAAGCTGGTCGCCAATTGGGAAGGGCCGTACCGCGTCCTTGGAGCTACGGGTACCGAGACATACCACCTCGAACACCTAAGTGGATAACTGCTCCCTCGACCATGAAATGCTATAAAGTTGAAACAATATTACAACTAGATCCTTGCTAAAACGTCGGGCCCTAGAAGTCGAGGGGTCCTCTCTGACAAATGACAGGACGCGCTCGACCATGGAGGCATGTCGAGGTATTGACATAGCCTCCAACCATCAACGAGAAGAACCTTAGGTCGACATGGACACCTCAATCGAGCTCCACTGTCGAAGTACCCAACAGGAAGAACACCCAACTCGTGATGGGAAGTTCACGCCACGAAGTCAAGACCTCGACCATGATCTTGACTTTGTTTCCCAGATTCTTACTCCACCTCCTCGACACATTCCAACATGATTCGATCACAACCAAGGTCGAGTATAAATCTCCACACATGGAAGTACAAAATTTCATGAAATGCACAAATGAAGCACAACAAATAGAAAATATTTAACATAATTGAGGGAAAGTAAAAGCATTTAAAATTCCGACCATGAAGGCCAGTGCTGTCCAAATAATTACAAAGATACGAGTGCGCAGGCCCAACCAAAAGCAAAATGGCCGAAGCCCTGTCCAATTTACAAAAGAAATATATGGGCATGCAGGCCACTAGTCCAAGCTAAAACAAAGGCGGGCAAGCAGGCCCAGAAGAACCTTAAAACTCGTCCTCCCTATCACTTCATTCCACGTTGTTGTACCCCAAAATTTTCCATCCCTTTTTACTCAACACATGCCCATTGAGGTCCCCAACTTGCCCAAGGATGACCAATAATTGGCCAGACAAATTCTCCTCCTAAGACAATGAACCTCTTACAAGGGTTTCAATTTTCATTAAGATATGTGAGCTCCAATGGTCTCAAATGTTTTCCATGGTCCTAATATGTCTTCAAGATTGTCCATGACAAATTTCATGCCTTTCACTACAAGTTTGCTCAGTCAACTGCTCAAATGCTTGAAAATCAACTATATTAGGTCAAAAATCAACTGTGGCCCATATACAGTCAAACTTCAAGATTTTTTTGTCAACATCAACATTTTGAAGTGATATCCATCATTTGATCAAGTTTTGATCATGATTCCTAAAGAAATGCTCTTAATTCATCAAAAGTGAAAAATTGCTAATTAGGGTTTCTATAGGAAAGGTCAACCAAACTTTAAGCAGACATAACGTTCTCATACTTTATCAGAAAATTTTCCACCAAAGCTCATTTTTAAGAGAATCCAATTCCTTATAACTTCTCTTCAGCCATCAAGTTCAAGAAATGCCCCGGTTAAAAGATACAAGCTCAGACATTATGGGTCCTTTCAAAAAGTCAACAAAAATACCTTTTGGGTCAAAACTTGGTACATGAACATGGAAGATCCAATTGAGATGAAACCAAAAGGGTTGTCTAGAGGACATCCTAAGATCTCTAAAAAGTCTAAGAACACCCTCATAGGATTAAAATTGAGAGAGATATGCATTACTAAGGTTGACCAATTTTGAAGAAATGCATGAAGAAAATATTGACCAATCTTGGTTATCTTCCACATGGGCCTTGGTTTTTATGATCTGAACTTATTCCTAACATGGCCCATAATTTCTAAGCTCAAGTACACACCCTCCTTTTGTTTATTTAATTTATTTTGAATTAAATCTTTAAAATTCAATTTTAATTAAAATAAAATGCAAAGAGAGACTTAAAGGCGTGTGGGCTTGATATCCAAGTCTCTTAAAAGCCAAGACAACTCATGCAAGGCTGTAACATGACAAGAGAATTGTGAAAGGCCATGAAAAAGAAAAAAATATTCAAAAATGGAAAGTTTGGAAACATTTTGAAACACCATAATTCCATTAGATTTGTGCCATATTTGTTACCCTAATCTCGTCTCACATAAAAGCACAAGCACTCCAGACCACAGACACACGCGCAACTTCCTTAGAGAAGCCCTAAAAAGTTTCAAAAAAATTTCAAAGGAGTGTAACCTTGGTTCATATGATCTAGCCAGCCTCAGCCAAAACTAAGGACTCCATCAACCTCCTGGAGATCTCAGCACCTCAGTCCATCCATCCTTGAAGGCCAAATCATCCAAGAACCAGCAAATCGGAATATCTCATCGTGGGTAATTTTTTTGATTTCATATTGATAATTCTATGATGCATTAATACCTTTCATGGCTTGATTCGTATTCATGATTTCATTTAGGAAAGGACCAACGTGAAACATGAGTGATTCGATGTGAATCAAGGATTTTTCCATGTTTAGGGAAAAATTTGTATCGTGTTTTGAACAAGGCAATACATGCATGATCCATGAAAACTAGGACTAGATTTGAACTCAGGAGCAATTTTCGTGTGGAATAGGCTTTTGATTTAGGGTTTAGGCTTCCAAAATTCGCAGATCACGTTTTTGTGCTCCTAGAGAAGATGACCGGAGATCCACTCTGGCATCGTTGACTTGTTTGACTCTGTTTGGAGCATGCGTGTCATTTTGTTTTGATCTGATTGGCTCATTCATATTGCTGACACACACATTTTTATTGACTAGGATTAGCACTGAATTACCATTATAATATTATTGTGTTATTATATATATGAATGAGCAGGCAACGCAGATGGTAAAGGCATAAGGCATGTGAGGGAGGGGACCTGGATTCGATCCTAGGTCCAACAATTTTCCATTTTTTCTAACGTTTGCTTACAGGATCCTATACGTTGCATCCCTAGACGTCCACCATACGTCCTTGCTCTCAACCATTGGACCATCCTCAATTCAGATCTGACATTCCATGCGTGTTCCTCATGGTGGACCCTCAAGCGCATCCCTCACTAGATCAAGCAGACACTGGGCTTTGCATGTTCTGGGCCTAGACCAAATTCAGCTTCACACCTCCCAAACTACTTCAAACCCCAGGCCCATTTAATTTCATTATTTCACTTTATTTCAATTGTTTTATTTTTTTAAATTCATTTTTATTTTAATCTAAAAATAAAAAAAATCACAAAAAAACAGACTTAGGGTTTTTCATAATTAAAGTTAATTTTTTTAAATTAATTTAATTTAATTATTCTAATCTTTTTCTTTAAATTAAAATTAATTAGAAATTAGGTTAAAAATTTCAAATCTTTTCTCAATGAAATACCAAAAATATTTTTCTAAATCAATTAGATTTTTTTAGGTTTTTTAACTTGTTCCCGTTTTAATATTCACGCGTTTATTATTCTCTGTTTTATTATTCTTTTCAATTATTGTATCTGTACATAGTTTGTAATAGCTTTTAACTTAGGGTTTATTTACTGTTTTTTATCTCCAAAGTTTTGGTTATGTATCCCCCTCCCCGAAGCCATGTAATAGCGTAGGATATTTCTGTTTGCTTTATCGTTTTTACTACTATTAATTGCTTAGATTAATAGGATTGTATGAAAAAGAATGAAAATGAAAACGATTAGATAACCCTAAATGCGCAGGATAAATAAACTGAATCAATACACTTGCACATGCTCACCCCTAGGAAATCTCCCACTCTGTTTGCCTTCGAAAACGGTTACAATTCTCGAAATGTGAGAATTTTTAGTGGCTGTCCTTTAGTTCACGAGATCACAAGTCCCTCGATGACCCTTTCGACGTTGCCTTGGTAATAAAGTGATCTTAGAACTTTAGGACAGTTACTAAAACCTCTTTCCAAGTTGCCTTATTGATCGTAAACGTCCCTTCGATAGTCCCTCAATATCCAACGATAAAGCTACCTACTCACTGATAGTAGGTTAGAATTATCTAAAGGAAAGGAGGAAAATAACACCTTTTTCGAGTAGGTAGATAACTGTTAGGTACTTGCTAAAAAAAACCTTTTTCACACCACACATTCAAAACATTTTCAAAATCGCTTTATCAACACTCTTGAGGACCGATACAAGAGTTATCACAAAGCAAACAAGCTTTTCAAAACACACAAACATGAAAGCAATTTTAAAAAATGAGCAAGTTCCTAAGATCCTGTGGAAGACCACTGATGGAAAGGGTGCTAACACATTTGTTGCACCCCAAAATTTGCCCTCCTAATTTCTTCTATCTGGCTTAGACTATCGCATTCATCTGTATATATTCCATTAGTTCATTAACATACATTTGCATTCAATAAAGCGCTTGAGGTTCGAAGTTCAGTGGCTGTGCGATATTAGGGTTTCACAACGGATAAGGTGTTCATATCCAATAAGGCATGATTCTTCTAATTATCCTTCAAGCAGTGAAATATGGAATTAGGGTTGCAACCTATGTTTATTGAGGGTTCTGTTCTCTTCAAGTTAAGAGGGTTATTACTCATTCAATACAAGAGTCAGAGTGTTTCTCCACCAAGTTTGTGCTTGACATCATTTCATCAATAGAGGTTCATTAGGTTTTCTAAGTCATGGCCAGCTTGGTCATATTCCCTTCTGTATCCCCATGTTCACTTCCAAATTGTTCTACGGGGTCATCTAAAGGCTACTAAATCAGGCATTCCTTATCTCCTTGTGCTCAACGTCATTGTGATCGGTGGAAATAGAACTGGCTGTTTTTTGAAATGCTGGTTCACGTAATGTCGCGGTAAGAGAGTCGCCACCGTCTTTTATTTTCTCCAACAAGGAAAGGACAAAAGCACAGCAAAATTCCTTTTCGAGATGTTTCTCGGTTCGGGAGGTAGATTATAGAAAGGGAAGGTGTTAGCACCCTTTCTATCCGTGGTTATCCACGGGCTCTTAGGTACTTGCTCACTATGTTTTCAAAATGTTTTGCTTTTCTTGTGTTTGTCGGTTTTGAAAAAGTTTGTTTGAAAACTTCGTTTTAACTCTTGTATCAGTCATCAAGAGTGTCGTGAAGTGTTTGTTTGAAAGCTTTTGTCAGAAAAGCGTAAGTGCAAAAAGTTATTTTTGTTTTGAAAGAGCAAGTACCTTAGAACCTCTACCTACTCAAAAGAAATTAAGCTGTGTAAATGTCCTTTAGACAGTACTATCCCACTATTGAGAAGTAGGTAGCACCGTCGTTGGAGTTTAAGGGTCAATTCGATTATAGGGACATGTGGTCACCAAAGCAATAGTAGGACGCCTTAGCGGTAACCCTAATGTCCTAGATCCTTTTTATCCGAGAACCGTTTCGAGGCAACTTGGATCTTTAAACAGGAGGGCGACCTCTAAAACACCCTATACTTAATGACCACGTCGAGGCAACCAAGTGAGGCGTACCCTAGGAGTGGCATGTGCGAGTGTGTCAGGATTCAATTTAATTATCTTTGCACATGTCATGGTGAGCTACGTTTTGATTTTATTTTCAGGCAAGTCTTGTCATGCATAGCAGTTAATAATTGTGCGGAAAGTAAATTGCGGAAAGTAAATCTACGCTATTACAAGGCGTCGGGTATTTACATCGCCAAAAACAACCCTTTGAAAAGTAAATTGCGGAAAAATAAAGAAAGCGATAAAAAGTCCTAATTAAAGCTATTACATCCTCGGAGCAAATACATAAATATGGATCACAATTAATATGCGCGCGAGAGAAATTGAATTGGAAAAGTCCTTAGGGTTTTGACCCTTTTTGAGAAAAGGATGAATTTTGGTCCTTTTTGCATTTAATTAAACCTAATTCTAATTAATTAAATAAAAGAAATATTTTTTAAGTTTTTTAATGTTTTTAATGAAAATAAAATAAAATAGTTAAATATATTAATTAACCTAATTCTACATGGATTTTATTTATTGTGAAAAAAAAAGGTTAAAGTTGACCTAATTAACTAAATTAATCTATGTTAGAATTTATTTACAAAAATAACAAATTAATAGTGAAATTAATAATAATAATAATAAAAATATTTAATTTTTTGAATTTATTATGAAAATAATTAATTTAGTTAATTAAATAATAATAATAATAATAATAATGGTTAGTAAAACAATTAAATAGAAACTAAAATGTAAAAGAAAAAGAATAAAGAAACCAGGGGGTGCTGGGCCATTAGGAGGTGTTGATTGCAATTCTGGCCCATTTGCACACAAGCCCTTGTTGACTTTCTTTGATTGTCCAGGCGTTGGTTGACTAGTGAGTATCATGATCCCTCATCTTTGGCCACATGATTTGTGTTTAAGGCCACTTGGCGCTTGGATGTCTGGAGGTACATGGTGTTTATCTTTTGGAAGCCTGCATATGATCATGTTAAACAAAATAATAGAAACATTTGGGGTGGACCTGGGACTCGAACCCAGGTCCCAATGATTTCCAGCCAGCACATCAACCACTACGCCATTTGCCTGCTTTTGTTAATATAATGACAAGTGAATATAATATATAAAAAATAACAATTATGCTGGAAACAACAAAATCACGCGCGCTATTTTAAACGGACCAATGATGCATCACCAGCTCATCATCTTCTTCCTTCGCCTGCATAAAAATACATTAGATAGCGGGGGCTTTTAACCCCCACAACCTACAGTGACCAAAAATAGCAAATAGAAATAGGGTGAACATAAATGTTTCGCGATGGTCCTCTTTGATTCGTCTGGTCTCAACGATTTCAACCATAGGTCTCTCAAGGCTTAATTTTTCCTGTACTGTAAAGCCCTAATTTAAAGGCTTATGAACCCTAGAATTCATCAATGGCATCTTGTGATTCTGTGTGTTTTAATTCAATTAAACTATGCCAATAGCTTCATGAGGTCTCCAGCAACACAAAACAAACAAGAAATCCTGTTAATGATGCATGAATCATGAATTACGATTATGAGAAAAATGTCAAACCGTGCGACTGTAAGTGATGATTTCTTGAGCCTTAGCGTTTGGTTTTGATTGCAATACGTCTCTGGGAACCCCTACAATAGATTAGAATCAATAAAAGCCTTTGAATCGTGCTAGAATATGGAAATCAGTTTTCAAGTTTCTTGAGTTTTTTCAAATGTGGTTATGGCTTTCTTGCAGCAGCTTTCACGTATGCATGAATAGGGTTGGCTTGTGTACTTATAGGAGAATGAAACTAGGTCAAATCTTGCACAAAAAATCCATCGAATGATGATGGAATATTTGATTGGAAATCACATCTTTTTGAATCTTCATGATTGGAAAAACTTGCTAAATTTGGAGATTTTGATATCCTTGATTTGTACACGAAATTTCCAGCCTTTTTAGGTCATTCTTGCTTCACCAAAAGATTGAAAAACCATATCTTTATATTTCCTACAATTTAAATCAATTAAATGAATTAATATTAATAAAAAATCCAATTAATTAATAAAAAATAAGAAAATAAATTCATTAGGCTTGATGGGCCGTGCATAGGCCTTGGATAAAGTTTCAAGAAGAAATTTGAGGCCCATTAGCAAAAACAAGGTGTTTTGAGCAAAGTTGACTTTTGCAAATTCATAAAAATTTCCCAACTTCTCCAATGCATATCTTGCTCAATTTTGATTATATGAACATGTTCTTGGACATTTTGGAAAGGTCTTGAAGTCCTCTAACCAATGCCTTTGGTCCCATGTCATTTGGATTTACCAATCTCAAGTTATGGTCTTTGACTTAAAGTGCACTTTTGTTGACTTTTGAATTTGACCTATAATGTAGAAATTGATAACTTTTTGTGAGAGCATTTCTTGGACTTGGAGTGTGAAGATGGATTGTAGGAAATGTCATTCTCTTCAAAATGTGCATTGGATGGGATTTTTCTGATGAACCATGAAAAGGTTATGCCCTTGTCAAGATACAATTGACTTTTCTACTGTCCAAAAATAGTAACTTTTTGCATCTTGATGATTTTTGAGCTATCCTTGTGGAATCATGATCAAGACTTGATCAAATGATGATTTTGGACTCAAAATAAGATGTTGACCAAATTTTTTGACTTTTGACTGCAAAATGACCATTTTACCCCTGTAGTTGACTGTGAAGCAAATGGAGCTTTTGACTGTGCAATCCTTTGAGGAATCTTGAACCATTTGAAGATGATTCTTGACAAATATTGAGGAATATGGGAGGGCAAATTTTGGGGTACAACAATCATCCTTTGATTAGGGTTTATTTCTCTAAATCATGTACCATTCAGGAGAGGTTTCTCTGTGAATTTGTGATTATCAGGCAAGGCTACCATCAGGGAATATCGTCCATGAATAACCAAGGTTTCAATTGATATATCTTTGGAAAATAAGAAGGAGATCATTGCTTAAATCTCTAGTTATGCGGGAAACAATTCTATTATAGAAAAGAAGATTCAGTTGGACCTTCTTCACGAATTAGGGTTTGTATACCTTATGATTCAAAGCTCTTCATCTGGTCGATTGGCATACTTGCGATATAACCTATTTTCTTCGAATTTCATTTCAATACTTTGAAGATCAAAATCTAAAAGCTTTGTGTGAAAGTTTAGGATTTATATCCTATCGTACTTGGGTTTATCAACATCTTTAATGGAGGTTCATGGGATGATAAGGCGTGATATAAGAATGGCATTATGAATTCACCAGGATCAAGGGCATTATCGTTCTCAATTGTTTGATCGCCTGTATTGCAAGTTGGCCTGGAGCAGGGAAGACTAAGACAGCAAAAACAGTAATGCAATGCCTGGCTACCCTTGGTGGTGGAAGTGGAATAGAGCATGAAATATTAAAGACTAATCCAATAATGGAAGTCTTTGGAAATGGAAAAACATTGAGAAATGACAACTCAAGTCGTTTTGGAAAACTCATTGAGATTCACTTCAGTGAAACAAGAAAATATATCGGGTGCTAATATTCAAACATTTTGTTGGAAAAGTCTAGAGTAATCCAATGCAACAAAGGGGAAAGGTCATATCATATATTTTATCAGCTATGTGCTGGAGCACCACAACCTCTCAGGGAGAAGCTAAATCTACAAAGTGTGGAAGACTATAAATATCTGAGGCAGAGCAATTGTTATTCAATTACTGGCGTTGATGATGCAGAAGAATTTTGTATAGTCATGGATGCTCTAGATGTTGTCCACATTAACAAAGGAGACCAGGAGAATGTATTTGCAATGCTTGCTGCAGTGTTATGGTTGAGAAACATATCATTTACTGTGATCAATAATGAAAATCATATTCAAGCCGTTGAAGATGAGGGGCTATTCAACACTGCCAAGCTGATTGGATGTGAAATTAAAGATCTGAAGTTTACTTTGTTAACTTACAAAATGAAAGTTGGTAATGGTATTATTGTCCAGAAGTTGATGCTATCTCAGGCCAGTGATGCAAGAGATACTTTGGCGAAATCTATTTATGCATATCTGTTTGATTGGCTGATCGAATAAATAAACAAATCACTAGCTGTTAGCAAAAGAAGAACTGGTAAATCTATCAGTATTCTAGATATATATATATGTCTTTGAGTCATTCAATAGGAAAAGTTTTGAGCAGTTCTGCATAAATTATGTAAATAAAAGATTACAACAATTCAATCGGCATTTGTTCAAGCTAGAACAGGAGGAATACATGAATATATCCAAGATGTAACTGAATGGGCTAAAGTTGAATTTAACGATAACTAAGACTGCCTTAATCTTTTGAAAAGAAACCAATGGAACTACTATCCTTGACAATATGGTTCTCATTCACAATCAGTTATTTGGATCTGATGATCTAGTCCAAGCTCCTGGAATCTTTAAAATTTCGGATGAAGACCAGTTGCGTTCCTTCAGCGAGTCATATAAATTGGGTACCAATTTAGTCGAGGGTGTCCATTCTCAAAATTTGTCCAGTTTAAATGCTAAAATTGTTCCAGAGCACTTGCTTTATCTCTCTATTGACCGCAGAAGGAAGTTTCTTTCGTCATCCAAATCTGCAAATAGATACAATTTTTACAAGGATTCAAATGCTCACGAGATTGAACGAATGTTGAAAGTACTTGCACACCTAAGACATCAGATTCTGTCCAATCTAAATGAGTGGGAAGAACAGAATGATCTTCAAAAAATTTTGGCTGTCATTGACATGCTCCTGATTCTTCCATCTGATATCCCTCTAAGCCTATAATGCTATAACCGTCAGCCTCTTGAATTATGACCCAGTCTGGAATTAATCAAGGCTGGCTTGTCTTCAGCCTTCGATGATTGTACCCAGCTGCTACACCGGTAGTCGTAAATATACGGCCGAGACCAATTTACCTTGCCTCGTATTTGAATTTGCAGCATTTTAAAAAGTCAAACCTAAATCTTCTAAACAATTTTAAACTAACAAGAATTTCACTTCTAGAACCAAAACTGCCAAAGCTGATTTCTAACTGACTATAACAAAATTTATTGAACTCAGAAATCTCAAAATTTCCCAACATTTAACAAACAGAATTGTAACAGAATTTATAACTTCCCCACTAAAAAACCCTGCATTACCAGTTCAGCCCTGTATTAGAATTAATAAAACCAAACAGAAAAAAAACTGAGCATAATAATTCTCTAACTAACAGTTAGCCAAATTCTAGCTCTGTTCTAACTGCTTCTAACAAACTTCAACAGAATTTCCTAACTTTCTATAACAAACTCCAAACTGTTTTCCTAAAGCCAATTTTCTATAACAAACCAAAAACATAATTCCCAACTAATCCATAACCAACTCTCAGCCCTCTATATAATAGAAATTCAGAGATTGCAGAGGGAGATATATATATCATCATTCAGTTCAGATTCATTACAGTTATTCAACACACAAAAGTCTCAAGAAACTCACAAAAAATATCAAGTTTCTCTATGTAGTCTCTGAAAATCTGAGTTTTTCTTTGCATCATCTTCAAGCAACATTGTCGATCTTTTCTCTCTGAACCTCTTCATCAACTTACTTTCTCTCTCTACGACATCAACACCTCAAGCACATCAATTTGCAATTCATCTACGATTCTTCAACATCAATATTCACCTTTCATCACCTTCTGCAAGAGTTCTTCATCACCAAAACCATCGCCAGAACAAGCAAACAACAATAACGATATCATCATCATCTTCAGATTCGTTTCTAAAATCACGACACAACACTCATGCAGACAAGGTAGAAGAGGAAGTAGAAAGTCCAAAGTGGGAGAAAATATTGAAACAAAGGTCTCAGAAGCATACCTGTGAGTTTCGTTCAAACCTCCTCCATCTCCTTTGGTAAAGGTGCAATTTCTGATACCTTTTCAGTCCATTCTTGATATGGTTGCATCGAGGGAATTAAGAGGAGTGGTAACCCCTTTTAATTGAGCTTCGAAATGCTATCATGGGCATTTAATCTGAGTATAAAAAAACTAGGGTTTAGTCTGTTCTTGTTGGATACGAGCAAAATCAGAAGAAAAGAGCCACAAATATGAACTCGGCAAGATGAGATTGAATAGAAGTTGTTACAAGGAGCTGGATAGCCACAAGCTGAAATCTCATTCCTTTCCAAACGCACCGTTTCATAATTTATTTTTTTTCTTTTAATTGTTCTTAAGTTTTTTTATTCAATATGAACAAATCATTGCTGAAATATTTGATGGGCTTGTGTTGCTGCAAATTGAACCGAGGCCCATTGGCTTGGAAGCTTGCAACAAAAAGACCTTCTTGGACTTATTCTGCATTGGGCTCAACACCAATTTGTTTCAGCACACATGTTTCTTGGTTCACCCCCCTTGACTCTCTTTCATTTGATTTTAGTCAATTTCTTGTTTTTTATAATTTTTGTTAATAAAAAAAAACATTAACGTAATAAAAACATTAATAAAAAAATGTTAGATTTTATGAGATATTTCGGGAATTAAATCATGATTATCCGATTACGTGAGATTTGTGACTTACTTTTTATTGTTGAGATTTAAGTCTTATGCAGGATATACGGATACACTTGAGTTTTCGATTGCGATTTATTTTCGCACTGATGATGCTTCGACACTTATTTCGAGCGTTTGACTTCTGACTCTTTTCTTGGATTGGTGAAGCTGTCGCGAAGGTCGTCAGGCTTCTTTGTTTTGATACACTTTGTTACAGATTGGTATCCGTTCGGTATCGTCACAACTCTATTTTGTTCTTCATTTCCGTATTTTACCGCAAGCTATGCATGCTAACATCAGGTAGAATTCCTTTGAAATTCTAACTTTAGGTCTAACAAATGCATGATAAAATTAGGTTTAGAAATAGGCTAGTCTCACCTTGACTTTTCTTTTTCTTTGCATATGCATTTAAAACAAAAAACTTCTTTTTCTTACAAACCTTAAAATACTTAAAAATTTACTGACAAGAATAATGACTTTGCTAAGTTTGGGAGATGATAAGCGGGTTTCTTCTCGATCTTATTATTATCTTATTCTAAGCCTTGGCATGGTTCAAGTCTCAAAGAATCATTTCATGAAAAATTGAGACATGGCTAAAATCTCTCTCTTGAGATCAACTAGCTGTTATCTACAAGCAAAAATACCAACCAATACAAAACTCTTTTTGCCTTTGGGCTTTCCTTCCAAATCTTTTCAAAAGAACAAGTTAATTCACTTCTGTGCTGACGCGTAAGTCTCCAAAGGCCGAGTTGTGGCAGAAGGCGAAATTAAAATCGTTCATTTAAAACACCACCAAATTCAAACCTTTTTATGCGCCCAAGCACATTTTCTCCAAATATTTTTCAGAAAGAATATGTTAATTCACTTCTGTGCCGACGCGTAAATCTCCAAGGGTCGAGTTGCGATAGAAGGCGAAATTAATATCGTTCATTACCAACACAAATAAAATTCAAACTTTTTGAAATTCTGGCAGCAGATACTCAATGTCACAGTGAATGTTATGACACCGTATCTGACTTTCTATAAGACAGTAAATAAAAACAGTAAAGAACACAGTCAATTGTTTACCCAGTTCAGTGTGAAACAACACCTACTCTGGGGGCTACCAAGCCAGGGAGGAAATCCACTATAAGAGATATTAATTCATGAATAAACCGACCAGTTTATCTCCTTCACTTAAGACCTACCCAATGCAACTTCAATCTAAGTTCAACTTAAACCTGAGTTCCTACTCACTCCCCCTCAATCACAGCTGTTGTACCCCAAAATTTGCCCTCCCATATTTCTCAAAACATTTCAAGAAAATTCACAAGTCCAACCCGGCGCGTTATATTCAGGTGTTCTTTCGCCAAGATATCTCTGATAACATATTCTCAAATTCAGGTTCGGCTCAAGAGTCAATTCTTTAAATAAGGTATCCGAATGTGTGAGTTTTCTTGAAGAAATATAGTGAAAAAGTGTGCTGAAAGTGCAGTTTTTACGCGCTAAAAAATTCATAACTTGAAGATCGTGACTCGTTTTGAACCCGTTCCGGTGGCCAAAATTTCGTCTTGACATTATCTACGTTTTCATCTCTCACGGCTGGAAGCCAATTTCGATCAGAAGGTCTTCAAAAATGTGGATTTATCAAGTATTTTCATGCAGAAAATTTGTGACAAGTTTATTTGCGTCATGTTCAAAAAATCATAACTTGGTCGATTTTCATCGTATCGAGCTGGTTCTGGCGCCAAAATTTCATAAATTGAGTTGGCTACATTTTCACAGAAGGTATTGAGTTCAAACGGTATTCAAAAGGCCTTCGTTTTTTGCTCAGAGTGCGTGACACGCTGAAAATCATGAATGCTGAATATTATTTCATCTGGGCCGAAACTTCGAAAATTCATAACTCGGTCAATTTTTATCGGATTGGGCTCATATTTTTACACAAGGTCACTGACTCATAGATTTACAACTTTGCTTCAAAAGTCGAGACCGGATTATGCTCCGATCAATACCAGTTTTTTATTGAAGAACGTGTCAGAGTCGACACTGGAGCCCAAAATAAGTTTGTCTGAGCTGAAACTTCAAAAATTCATAACTAATTCACCGTTTATCCGATTGAGCCGATTTTCGGACAGGAGTTAGTTATCGATGTCGGCTACATTTTGTCTTCACATTTCAACTTCAAAAATTGCACTTAAGTCCCTGCGATTTAGCCTGGAAAGTGACGAACTCAAGTGAACATTAGAGGCCCAATTGCACATTCAAAGCCCATTTTCTTTACCCTAATTTCCATTATATAATCACCTTCTTTTCACACAAACCAGGGAGGAGAAGGAGGAGAAAAGAAGAGAGAAAAAAAAACCTTGCCACAACACTGTTAGAATATCAAACTCTTTCAAGAACTCTAAAACCTTGAAATCCTTATTACAAATCCCTCTCTCACTACAAACAAGCCATCACAGTTACAAACCAATACCTCACTACTTCTTTAGTAAGGATAAGGCTGGCTTGATCTCCATGATCCTAATTTTCCAGTAAGGCATAAAAGCATTCAGGTCACTAATTTTCCAGTAAGGATAAGATTGATTTGATCTCCATGATCAAAAGGGTATAATCATTCATACATGCCATATTGTGCCTAAACATTAAATTTCTTCATATATTGGCTTTATTTTCATTTTATGATTTTATTTAATGTGTTCATGAGATTCAACACTGCAGATTTAGACAAGATCCCATGCAGGTTCATTAAGGAACGTTGAGGCCAAAACACAAATGGCCAAAAGCCAAAAGCCAAATGGCCAAAGTAGAACAACTTATGCATGATGAGACCAGAACACAAATGGCCAACAGCCAGAACACAAATGGTCAAACCACTCCAATTCACCTCCAAAAAGGGCCAGACACCCCCCATGGTTTGCATCATTTTTATTTTTTATTTGATTTTCCTTTTTCATTCTTTTAATTGTTTTAATTGTTTTCTTTAAATTCATGAATTAATTTTTATAATATAAAACCAGAAAATCAAAAACTAAGAATATGTTAATTAATTTACTTATTAAATATTTTTGTAAATAAATGTTAAATAATTAACTTAGTTAAATTAGGTTTTAAAACTTAAGTCTTTTTCTTAACAAATTAAAATATGTAGAAATTAGGGTTTTTAACTTTTCATCATCTTTTTAATAAATAATTTTTTCTTATTATTATTGTTATTAATTATTAAATATTTTTGTAAATAAACATGTACATTAAATATTTAGTAAATTAGGTTAAACTTTAACATTTTCATTAATAATTAAAAAAACTTAGAATTAGAGTTTCTTTTAATTTTAATTTTCTTTATTTCATAAATACAAAAAAACTAAAAAACATTTCTTTCCTTTTATTAAATAATTAATTAGCTTTTTAATTTCATTTAATTTCTTTAAAGGGTCCAACGCCCTCGAACGTTCTATTTTTATTTCTTTCGCACATTTATTTTCTTTCAAATATTATGTAATTGCTCAAGCCATGTAACTCGAACATTTTATATTTCCCGCATTTTATTTCTTTATTTTATGTCAAATCGGGTCCTGGTTTAATTTGGCGATGTGGACCCGCGCCTTTGTAATAGTTTAGGAACTTTATATTTCTCGCAATTTTTAACTATTAATAATGACATGCAAGAATGAATGATAAAATAAAAACAAACGCATAGATCACTTTGACAAAAGACAAAAATAAATGAAAACGACACACAAATCACACACCACCCCTAGGGTACGCCTCACTGTTGCCTTGCCTCGAAAGGTGATCGTCGAGTAGAGGATGTCTTAGTAAGTCCTCATGATCCGGGAACCTGGCATGAGGGTAGCTTCTAAGGTGTCTTCCCATTGCTCTGGTGATCACCATGTCCCGAACCTCGAATTGACCCGAACACCTCCAACGGTGGTGCTACCTACCTCTCAATGGTGTGATGGCACTACTTTAAAGGACATTTACACAGACGAATTCCTTAGGGTAGGTAGACGACTCGTGGATACTTGCTCTAATTCAAAACAAAACAAATCAAAAATACTTTTCACACCAACACATTTTCAAAAAGCTTTCGAAAGCATTTTTCAAACACTCTTGAGGACCGATACAAGAGTCGAACTGAAATTTTCAAAGAAACTTTTTAAAACCCACAGTTGAAAAGCAAACAAACCATTTTTGAAAACACAAGTGAGCAAGTATCTAAGAGCCCATGGATAACCATGGATAGAAATAGTGCTAATACCTTCCCTTTCTATAATCTACCTCCCGAACCGAGAGCAATCTCTTTAAGGAATTTTTCTGTGCTTTTGTCCTTTCCATTTGGAGAAAATAAAAGACGGTGGCGACTCTTGCTTCCGCGACATTTCGCGAACCAGCTTTAAACAGTCAGTTCCAGATCCACCGATCACAACATCAGTGATACTTAAAACAATTGACTAATGAAATAATGAAGACACTCTTCAGAACATACACTTGATTATGCTTCACAGCTTTTTAATCAAGTAACACAAACACTCGTGCTTCATAGCTTTGAGTGATACATAAACCTAACTTGACTTTGCTTCAAAGCTTTAGTCAAGAGACACAAACACTCTTGCTTCAAAGCTTTGAGTGATACAAAAACCCTTACAATCAAAACCTATTCCAAGTCACTTATCACAATGATACTTTCTTGGATTACAGCAGTTAAAACTATACAACTCCTAATTGATCTTCAGTCAAAGAGTTACTCTGCAACCAGCATTCCTGTTGAATATATATGCAGCTATTTCTTCAGTTAGGGTTTCCATAAAAAGCTAGGGTTAATTAGGTTTAACCTTAAGACTTGGTCACAAGACTTTATCAACCAGATTAGGGTTGAGCTAGGTTAACCTAAAGTCCACGTGAGACTCTGTTCTGGAAAGAATGAACCAACTTCCTGAAAAATCTCAGAATTAACCAAACTGCATATCTGTTAGATCAGTACAGGATGTCTTAACATTTGTTATGACATCAGAATTCCTGTTTACTGATTTTGGTAGAAGGCAATAAATGTGATCATTGCAAAATGCTCAGATACACACTCATAAACAGTAGCTACTGTATGCCATACTTTTTCTGCATAAAGCACCTAATAATCCAGAATGTTATGACATCAGTCATGACATTTACACACTTGGTTTTACCAAAAATACATGCCAATAACTAAACACTTACAAACTCCGCCTTTGGCAGATTTTTGGCTAAAACCCCTAAGCAATCAGAGAATATAGAGCAGCAGAATGAATATGACTGCAGAAAAAATATGATGTCTACCAAGTAATTAACTCAAAATATCCCCCCCTCTTTAGCCACAAATAGGCCAAAGATACATATAAAATCTGAAAACACTTGCATCAACAGGAACCAGCATCAGGCTTGTCAACTCCACCAAACTTTAAGCACTGTCATCTTCAGAGGAGCTACTTTCTTCAGCATTGAGCTGATCTTCAGCAACACCCTCTTCCCTTCTGTTTCCTTCAGTCTCCTCCTGTTCCAACTAGAGAGAGAACTTTGATTGAGAGAATGGGATTTGTTGCAGAGTTGAGAGAGGAAGGAGACAAATGAGTGTCTATTCAGCTTCTTAATAATTATGAAAGAAATGGGAAAGCATATGATTAACCCAATCAAAATAGACTTAACAAAAATAACTCCTTCAACCCTTGTTTTAAGCAAAATTAATTGCTACAATTCCTCCTGTTGGAAAATACCCAACTTGCCCCTCAAGTTTTCAAATTGATTTGCATCAAGTGCCTTGGTAAAAATGTCAGCCAGCTGTAGCTCAGTGGCAACATGTTCCAGTTTAATCGTCTTCTCTTCTACAAGGTCTCTGATAAAGTGATGTCTTATATCAATATGCTTGGTCCTGCTATGCTGAATAGGATTCTTGGAAATTTTGATTGTACTCAGATTGTTGCAGTACAATGTCATAACATCTTGTGTGACATTATACTCAGTAAGCATCTGTTTCATCCAGGTCATTTGAGAACAGCTACTACCAGCTGCAATGTATTCAGCTTCAGTAGTAGAGAGAGACACACAGTTCTATTTCTTGCTGAACATGGAGACCAGATTATTTCCTAAGAAGAAACATCCTCCAGAGGTGCTTTTTCTATCATCAGCACTTCCAGCCCAATCAGCATCACAATAACCAGTCAGAGTTGGTTCACAACCATGAGAGTACAGCAAGCCATAGTTGTAAGTTTCACTTACATACTTCAAAATTCTCTTTACTTGGTTGATATGACTGACTTTAGGATCAGCTTGGTATCTTGCACAAACTCCAACTGCAAAAGCAATGTCAGGTCTGCTGGCTGTTAAGTACAACAAACTTCCTATCATGCTTCTGTACAGACTTTGGTCCACCTTAACCCCACTTGAATCTTTGGATAGCTTTAAATGAGTAGGTGCAAGGGTCCTTTTGTGACTGGCATTCTCCATACCAAACTTCTTGACAATGTTCTTTGCATACTTGCTTTGAGATAGAAAGATTGAGTCCTCCATCTGTGAGACTTGCAGTCCAAGAAAATAAGTCAGTTCTCCCATGAGACTCATTTCGAATTCAGCCTTCATCTGGTCAGCAAAATGTTTAACCATTTGTTCTGACATTCCCCCAAACACTATGTCATCAACATATATTTGAGCTACCATTAACTTCCCTCCTTCATTTTTGACAAAGAGGGTTTTATCCAAGCCTCCTTTTCTGTATCCTTTGTCTGAGAGAAATTTTGTTAACCTGTCATACCATACTCTAGGAGCTTGTTTCAGGCCATATAGAGTTTTCCTCAATTTGTAGACATGATCAGGGTGGTTTGGATCCACAAAACCTTTAGGCTGTTCCACATAAACTTCTTCATTTAAGTACCCATTTAGGAAGGCACTTTTTACATCCATCTGAAACAGCTTAAACTTCAGGAGACAAGCAATTCCCAATAGGAGTCTAATAGATTCCAGTCTGGCTACAGGGGCAAAGGTCTCATCAAAATCAACCCCTTCAACTTGAGTGTATCCTTGGGCAACAAGTCTTGCCTTATTCCTAGTGACAACTCCTTCAGCATCTGATTTGTTCTTGTATATCCATTTTGTGCCAATAATGTTTGTTCCCTCTGGTCTAGGAACTAACTCCCAAACTTCATGTTGCTTAAATTGGTTCAATTCATCTTGCATTGCACCAATCCAGTATTCATCAGTTAAGGCCTCCTTAACATTTCTTGGTTCAATTTTAGACACAAAGCAAGAGTTTGAGATGATTTCTCTAGATCTTGTAATGACTCCACTATTTGGATCCCCTATAATGAGTTCTTTAGGATGATCTTTCTGAATTCTGATGGAAGGGATTTTGCTAGCTTCCTTGGATTAAGAGTCTGCTGTAGTGGTGTTAGGAAGGTCATTCTGTTGAGTTGGAGTCTCAAAGAATGTCTCAATATTACAAGGGACATCTGTTTCTTCATGATAATCATCAACTATGACATTTATTGATTCCATCATGACTTTGGTCCTGGAATTGAATACCCTATAAGCTCAGCTGTTGGAGGAGTATCCTAGAAATATACCTTCATCACTTTTAGGGTCCAGCTTTCTCCTTTGTTCACGATCTTCCAGAATATAGCATTTGCTGCCAAATACATGGAAGTACTTCACAGTTGGCTTTCTTCCTTTCCAGAGTTCATAAATGGTGGATGAGGTTCCCTTTATCAAAGTGACTCTGTTATGGACATAACAGGCTGTATTCATAGCTTTAGCCCAAAAATGAATAGGAAGTCTTTTGGCATGTATCATAGCTCTGGCAGATTCCTGTATGGTCCTATTTTTCCTTTCTACAACTCCATTTTGTTGAGGAGTTATAGGAGAAGAGAATTCATGACTAATTCCTTCTGAGGAACAGAACTCATTAAACTTACTATTTTCAAATTCCTTTCCATGATCACTTCTGATTCTGACAATACACCCTTCTTTTTCTCTTTAAATTCTTTTGCACAGTTCTTTAAAAACTTCAAACACATCAGATTTTTCCTTAATGAAGTTAATCTAGGTGAATCTGGAATAGTCATCCACAACAACATAGGCATATCTCTTTCCACCAAGACTTTCCACCTGCATTGGTCCCATCAGATCCATATGTAGAAGTTCCAGAACCTTAGATGTGGTCAGATGTCTTGACTTTGGATGTGACATCCTAGTCTGCTTACCAACCTGACATTCACCACAAACTCTCCCTTCATCAATTTGCAGTCTTGGAATCCCTCTGACTGCCTCCATGGAGATAATCTTTTTCATTCCTCTTAGATGAAGATGGCCAAGTTTTTGGTGCCACAGTTTCACCTCTTTTTCTTCTTTGGCAATAGAACACACAGTGGAGTAATTAGTGTTCTTAGGCTCCCACAAGTAACAGTTGTCTTTAGATCTGACTCCTTTCATTACAACTTCTTGTTTTTCATTAATTACAAGACATTCATATTTTGAGAAGTTGACCTTGAATCCTAGATCACATAATTGAATGATACTAATGAGATTAGCAGTCAGGCCTTTTACCAATAGTACTTCATTCAGATTTGGAACTCCAGGGCAGTCCAAATTACCAACTCCTTTGATTTCACCTCTAGCACCATCTCCAAAGGTCACATAACTAGTGGTGTGAGGTTTAACATTATTGAGAAGGTTCTTTATTCCAGTCATGTGCTTAGAACACCCACTGTCAAAGTATCAGTCTTCCTTTGCAGAGACTCTCAGGGAAGTATGGGCTATCAGGGCAGTAGCCTTTTTCTTCCATTGAGGAGTATGTGGTACCCTGTTAGACTTAGGTTTGACACCTGGGTTCTGATTAGGGTATCCATACAATCTGAAGCAGAAAGGCTTTATGTGACCAAACCTCCCATAATGATGACATCTCCATCTTTGGTACTTTTTCTTCATATTTCTCTGTTCCCGATGTTGAGTGTTATGTTGTGACATCTGCTTTGACCTTTGTTTATCAGACCTGATCTTTTTGTCTGCACCAGATTTCTTTGCTGCCACAAATCCTAAACCAGACTTGTTTCCCACATTTTGTCCAACCTGAAGGATTTCTTCCAATTTGTCAGTTCCATTTGACAGTATCTTGACAGATTTGGTCATCTGGTTCAGTTTTGAGTTCAGCATTTGAACTTCCCCTTCTAGATGACTTATAGTTTCAAGGTCTGCCCTTTTTTCAGCCTCCAACTTTATGATGAGTTTTGTTTGTCTCTCATTTTGCACACAAACTTCAGCACTTCTGATACATAATTTCTTTTAAGTATCAACCAGTTCTTCAAATGTCACTTCCTCATCACTAGTGTCACTTTCAGAGGTACAAACACCAGTTAGTGCAGTAACTAGTTTGGCAGATTCTTCTTCAGAATTACTTTCTGAATCACAGTCAGACCAGGTAGCAGTCATTCCTTTCTTTTGTTTCTTAAGAAAGGTAGGACATTCAGCTCGAATATGCCCATATCCTTCACAACCATGGCATTGAATTCCTCTGCCTTGATTTCCCTTCTCTTCAGACCTTGGTCTTCTGCTGGAGTCATAAGATCTATTAATGTCAGAGGGGATGTTCTCAACATTTGACCTTGACTTTGGATCCATTCTCTTGATGAGTTTGTTGAATTGTCTTCTAAGCATGGCTATAGCTTCTGAAATATTTTCTTCTTCATCCTCCTTGTTTTTATCTTCAGAGTTGGATACAAGTGCTATGCTCTTGTTTTTCTTGTCAACATTGTCACTGATCCCCATCTCAAAAGTCTGAAGAGACCCAATGAGTTCATCCACCTTTAACTTGCTGATATCCTGGGCTTCCTCTATAGCAGTTACCTTCATTGCAAATCTTTTAGGCAGGGATATGAGAATCTTTCTCACCAGTTTTTCTTCAGACATCTTTTCTCCCAAAGCTCCTGAGGTGTTGGCAATCTCCAAGATGTTCATGTGAAACTCATGAATGGTTTCATCTTCCTTCATCCTTAGGTTCTCAAACTTGGTAGTCAGCATCTTAAGCCTTGACATTTTTACTTTGGATGTGCCCTCATGGGTAGTTTTGAGAGTGTCCCACACTTCCTTGGCCAGTTCACATTGATGTACTAGTCTGAATATGTTTCTATCAATTCCATTGAACAAGGCATTTAAAGCTTTGGAATTACCCAGGGCTAACTCATCTTCTTCTTTGCTCCATTCTTCCTCAGGCTTCAGACTGATTGTCCCATCTTTCTCAATTATGGTGGGATGGTTCCATCCTTTATCAGCAGCTCTCCAAGCCTTTTTGTCCAGTGATTTTAAGAAGGCAATCATACGAGGTTTCCAGTAGTCATAATTTGTTCCATCCAGAATGGGTGGTCTATTTCCAAAAACTCCTTCTTTGTCCATAGTGCCAGAAAGTGATATCCCTAGATCTTACCCAGTAATACAGGCAGGGTGCTTGCTCTGATGCCAATTGAAATTCTGGCAGCAGATACTCAATGTCACAGTGAATGTTATGACACCGTATCTGACTTTCTATAAGACAGTAAATAAAAATAGTAAAGAACACAGTCAATTGTTTACCCAGTTCAGTGTGAAACAATACCTACTATGGGGGCTACCAAGCCAGGGAGGAAATCCACTATAAGAGATATTAATTCAGGAATAAACCAACCAGTTTATCTCCTTCACTTAAGACCTACCCAATGCAACTTAAATCTAAGTTCAACTTAAACCTGAGTTCCTACTCACTCCCCCTCAATCACAGCAGTGATACTTAAAAAATTGACTAATTAAATAATGAAGACACTCTTCAGAACATACATTTGATTATGCTTCACAGCTTTTTAATCAAGTAACACAAACATCGTGCTTCACAGCTTTGAGTGATACATAAACCTAACTTGACTTTGCTTCAAAGCTTTAGTCAAGAGACACAAACACTCTTGCTTCAAAGCTTTGAGTGATACAAAAACCCTTACAATCAAAACCTATTCCAAGTCACTTATCACAATGATACTTGCTTGGATTACAGCAGTTAAAACTATACAGCTCCTAATTGATCTTCAGTCAAAGAGTTACTCTGCAACCAGCATTCCTGTTGAATATATATGCAGCTGTTTCTTCAGTTAGGGTTTCCACAAAAAGCTAGGGTTAATTAGGTTTAACCTTAAGACTTGGTCACAAGACTCTATCAACCAGATTAGGGTTGAGCTAGGTTAACCTAAAGTCCACGTGAGATTCTGTTCTGGAAAGAATGAACCAACTTCCTGAAAAATCTCAGAATTAACCAAACTGCATATCTGTTAGATCAGTATAGGATGTCTTAACATTTGTTATGACATCAGAATTCCTGTTTACTGATTTTGGTAGAAGGCAATAAATGTGATCATTGCAAAATGCTCAGATACACACTCATAAACAGTAGCTACTGTATGCCATACTTTTTCTGCATAAAGTACCTAATAATCCAGAATGTTATGACATCAGTCATGACATTTACACACCTGGTTTTACCAAAAATACATGCCAATAACTAAACACTTACACTTTTTGTGCGCCCAAGCACATTTTTCCAAACTTTGTCAAAAGAGCATGTTAATTCACTTCTGTGCTGACGTGTAAGTCTCCAAAGGTCGAGTTGCGGCAGAAGGAGAAATTAATACCGTTCATTAAAAAATACAAACCAACAAAAACATATAAGCCGAACTACGGCTTCTCTGATTCCTTAAAAAGGATACGTAGGCATTGGGGTAGGGCCCGAACGAGCACAACTTTTATTTTCCCTACATTCTTTTCTTCTTTTCTTTTGCATGCATTCTCCCTTTAGCAGTAATAAACAGTAAGCATAGATTAAACACACCCATAAGATAGATAACAAGAGTGGATACCGTAGATTACTATGGGCGTGTGGTATGCTAATACCTTCCCTTCGCGTAACAGATTCCCTTACCCGATCTCTCGGTCGCAAGACCGTGACTTCTCCCTTCTCAGGTTTTCTAGATGTTTACCTTCCCTACATGTGGGATAAAAGACGTTCGATGGCGACTTCATTGTTTGATGATTTTCAGCCGGTTGTTTCAGTTGGCGACTTCACTGGGGAAAGGTTGACCAAATGCTGGTCCATCCCGGAGTCGATCCTAGCTCTTGTTTTCTTTTCTTTGGGTGTTTATTTTTATGCTTTCAGTTTACTCATTTGTACATGTTTATCTGAGCATAAGTTTGCATTGCATTTTATTTCTTTCCCTATTTGTTATCTATTATGCTGGATTCTGGTTTTCCATGTTGGGTGGGGATGTTACTATTGAGGTAAAAGGCTCAGTACCCAAGCCAGAGTGCACTAGGACACTAGGAATAGAGTGGGGGAATGAAGGCTATAGGACGTGGTCTGATTAGTGCAGTCATGTCATATACCACGCTCGGATGAGGTTCAAATGAATTACTATCGGCACCCACGTCTGTGGGAAAGCCCATAACACTTTCAGGCGGACCCGTGATTTTCGAGTTACCATTGTCTTACCCTGACCTAGTCTTCACCCGTGAGCGGGGAGGGAATTCTTATTACAGGTACAGATGGTGACTATGTTCAAATGGTTACTCATGTTCGGATAGTGACTATGATCAGACGGTGATTAGTGGTTCTAATGATTATGTTTTGGATTTTTGTTAGTGACTTATGCATACTATATTCTGTTGGTGACTATATGGTTCTCAGATTTATTTTCTGAGCTCCTGACTTGCTTACTTGGAGGTTCATTCGAGCCTTTGATCTTGACATTCCCAGCATATTTAGAAAATGCTCAACTGTATCTGATGTTCCAGAAGCCTTGACCCCATACAATGGGAGATCTACATAGTACTTGGCTCTTAAATGTGCGAAAGCTATGACAAATCTTTGACTTGATGATACTCATATGGTTCAGAAGCAGTGCAACAATCATATTCAGAAATGATGGAACCTTGATCCCATTTGATCTCATGCCTATGCATACATAACATGGTTAACCACATGCTTAACATACATGTTCTATTATTTCCAAGGAATCATATTTGTAAGCCTTGTGCCAAACTTTTCCATCTTTTACTTACATAAAATTAAAACCAAAGCACGTAAATTCCTTGGAAATGACGGAACATGACAGGGCATCCGTTCATGCATCCCATGTATATTCATGCATCCATAACAGATACTCGAAGATTGGGGATTCTTGCTCGGACCATGTGTTCTCCTTAGAGGTTCAGCTTGATTTTTTGCTCCACATGTTCAGAGATCAGTTATGGAATAACTCCATGTAGTATACATGCAAGATTTGACCCGTGATCAGAAATCTCTTCAATAAGGGAAATAGTCAATTAAAGACTCTGATGAAACAGGTCATGGAAGCTCTGATGATGATCAATAAACTTACTGCCGCGACAGGTTCTCTCTTCTCCTCATCTTCTTTTGGGTTTTGCTTTCAATCATGGAGTGCTATGCAATCCTGAGTTCTTGGAATATCTTATCAGTAGATGGTTCCCATTTACTACGTGATCTTATATCAGTGCTTCATTCTTATTGACCAACGTCAGATGTGGTTACCACACTGTGGCATCCGACTATTCATTCAGGGGGCATCCCACAACCTTGTGTTCACTGATCTGTTCAACAAGAGCCAGTCTTTATTCCCCAAGTGAATTCATGGGGGCAAATCTTTTAATCAAAGACACAAGAATCCTGATGAGCATGTTGATGCGAGCCCAATGCATTACATCCTATTATTCCCAGCTCTTCCTAGCTCTGATCTTTGAGGTCTTCCTCCCACAAACATCTCTTCTGATTACGATATGTATGCTAGATACATCCCATATTCTGGGGTACCCGGTTTTGATATTGAAGACTACAAAAGGGTTGAAATATAAAGCCCAACACTTGTTTGGCATCTCTTTCAAATGTCCAATTCCTTTTTGGCCAATTGCCACATTCTTTATCACCAGGTGGATGTCTCTTTTGTTTTGATAGAAGACAGACTGTATTAGTTTTTTATGGCGTAGTATGCCTGATGATGCAGTTTATATCGACTCGCTTGGAAAAGCATTCATTTGTTCTCCTGAAAGAATCCTCTACGCATATTATTCTGGGGCAATTGATCATTCGGTTGAAGATGGTACGTCATCCAGAGGCAAGGTCCAAGACGAGATCAATCCGGAGACTGTGGTGTCCTAATCATATCAAAAGAGGAATTCTCTCACTCACCTCATGCATCTTCATGCATCTTTATGCATCCATAGAAGGTACTCAGAATGGGGAATCCTTATTCAGACCCGGTGTTTTCCTTTCAGAACTACGAATCTTGACTTCTCGCTGCTTCGTGATTAGTTTCAATTTATGAAACAACTTTGAGAGGAATTCGGAAAAAAAATCAGATGGGGTCTGTTTATTGAGGATGTGCAAGCAATGGCCTGTAGTCATAAATTCTCAAGGGGAAAAATAGCTAGTTGAAGGCTTAGTTGAGTCGGGTATGGAAGTTTTGAAGACAGTATCAGCAAAGAAAATTGATCTTGTATATGTTGTTGCAACATGAGCTGTCATTCATCCCCAGCCTATGAGACCTTTTTTCAAATCATGAGATACTTTGTGGGTCTCACCCAGAACTTCGTATTCCCAGATTTTCTTGCTAGAAGCTAGTTTCTGGTCTCCAAGTAAACTCATGGGGTAAAACTTACCAGCAGAGACAGAAAAAGCTTGAGAAGCAGATTGATACAATCTCAAATGCCTTGTATCCAGTTACTTCCTCGTGTGTTGGAAGCTCAGTTGATTAAGCTTCGTACTTTGGGTCATCCTCCAACAAATTTCTCTCCTGATTTCGATACAAATGCTAGATGTGTCTCCTATTCTAGGGCCATTAGTTAGGATATTGAATACTGCAAGGGGTTGAAGTATGAAGTTTGGTACTTGTTTGGATTCTTTTCCAAGGTTCAGTCCATGTTTGGAAAACCATTTCAGGCTCTTTTTCCTCAGCTGGATGCTTCTTATGTGTAAGTATAAGATAGGGTGATGCTTCTGTGATGAAGAAGTATAAGATATCGAGTTCTTGGATATCTGCTATTGTGTAGAAGAAAAATACCTCAAAGGTCGAATGATATATTCAGAGTTTAGTTTCTTCTGTGTAGTAGAAGATTCTTTGTTACAATTTCTAAATTTTGCTTCTGTGTAGTAGAAGACAAAGACTCTTTTATGAAGTAGGAGATTCCCCGTAATTCGGTTGCTAAAACTTCTCTTTTGTGAAGTAGGAGATTAAGTTTACTCTCTTTTGTGTAGTAGAAGATTTCTTTGGTATGGTTGCTGGATGTCGCTTCTATGTAATAGAAGGCGTCGCTTCTTTTGTGTAGTGGGAGATACTCCGGAACTCAGCGACTGGATTTCTCTTCTGTGTGATAGAAGATGGTTGGCATTTATTCCCTATGGTAGAAGATACCTTGTGATGCAATTTATGCAAGTTCGCTTGATAAAGCCCTCATCACATATGGTGAAGGAATTCGACGTGATTACTATATTGAGACACTAGGCCATTCCATTGAAGATTGCTGAGCTTTCAAAGAAAATGTGCAAGACCTGCTGGACGCAAAGGCTTAATGTCAGGACAGCCAGTCAGATTTGAAGTATCCTTTGACTCAGTAGATATCAATACTGGAAGATCACCATCCGAAGCAACAAGTCCATACGGAGACTAGTCTCCTCAACATGGCATTTTCAAATTACATTTGCATTCTCATTTGTAATCTTTCTTGTTTTGGTTCAGTACTTTCTTGTATGCAAAACTTGCTTATTGCTGAATACTAATCATAATGCATTGAGTATGTTTGTTTTGAACTAGTCCATTCGTATTCACTCATGAATGTTTTTATTTTCTTTTTGATACTTAACTCTTGTTAAATAAAGCAAAGAACCTCTGGAGGGAGGATAATGAGTAATATACCAAAAATTTCAAACAATGTGCTTTTGAATAGGACCCTACTGACGATGTACAGGCCTTGTTTCAATTCCTAAACACCAGAGATATAAGGGAGATAGACCCTCATCAACCCCTTTGAGCCTTGAAGTAGGAGTTTCTTTTCTGTTCAAAAAAACCCTCACATTTAATCCGGTGCAGGGTAGATTTTGGTTAATCTGATTGGGCGTTCAAAACTCATTAAGAGTGCGCATCAAAGGATACAACAAAGGTTATCCTTCAGAAGTTTGAGAAAGAACAAAACTGCAACGGTTAACCCTCATTTATCAGCAGCGTGCGTCAATTAACGATATTCCAATGGATATCTCTCGCACGCCAGAAGGTCGAAAGACGACGATACCATAATGGTTATTCCTCGTCAACCAAACAGCAAGGCAGTTACACCTTTTCAGCAAGTCAAAAAATGACTCGAAATCACATGACTGGTTCAAACTAAAAGGAATAATAAAATAAAGAGACAAAAAGCCCCGCTAAGCCGAAACTCGAAAAGACAAGTCGCTTAGGCAAAAGTCAGGGCATCCCGCTGGACTTCAAAGTCAAATTTAAAAGGAATTTGTCCAGGAAAAAGTTAGGGAATACAAAAAGAAAGCGAAAAGTGCGAAAAGAGAAAAAGGGGATTACCAAATAAAGATACTCCACAAAGAATAATGTCATGTGATCAAATACCAAGAATGAAAGAGGTGAGTGACTGCCATATCCTCCTCAACCGTAGTAAACTCCTTTTGAGAGATGAGTGCTCGTATTGGTTTAACTGAATTTAGGACTGGAGAACATCGTGGAGAATGGGTGGGCACCAAATATTTTGAGCCTTAAATCTTTTTTTTTTATAAAAAAACCGTGAACCAGGCCACGTTACAACCCTTGAAAGTCCTAACTGAAGCATGGGTTAATTCGAAAGTGCACTGTGATGAGAATAAGGTAATCTGACTCCTAGGAGGATTGCTAAAACTTTTGAGTTGGTATCACTCTGTCTTTTTACTAATCTTTTGTACAAAATCTTTTGATGTTTCAACATATTTTTTATACAAGTTTTTTTAACTTCAAGACAAGCATGAGCTTTGCATTACAATTATCATTCTTAGAATAAACATTCTTTACATATGAGCAAGTGCTTAAACATCAAGTAAGTTTGCATAATGAGCATCAGATGAAAATATGATCATCTCCAGGAACAAATTGCTTCAGGATACCGTTTAAAGGTGAATCATTTGTGAGATTGGTCTTAATCTGGGGCAAATCTTCAGTTGACTCCGTGGAGTAAAAGAATACCAACTTGAGAAATAATCTGAAGTAGATTGCAAAAGGCGGTTTCCTAGAGTCTCTATCAAGCAGTGGCGCATTACTTTCAGTTGGTCCCGAGGGGTCGACTTCTTCAAGCATCCAATTAGAGACTAAAGCAGTTCAAGTCGAGGAGTATGGTTGTGAAGTAACCTACTTTCAAGACATAATCCATCCACCCTAAGGTTGTGTTGTCTTCGAAAAACCTCAAGTTTCTCATCCCTCCGCGAGCATGAGGCAAAGAAAATATTTGACGAGATTCTGCTGAGGAGGGGCAAGCGCGTCGAATACTCCGTCGAGTAAGTATGCAGCCAATCTGAGGCATTCAAGTCGGAATGCGATCCCTCAAAGTACAGTCAAACTGGGGCAGTTATGTCGAGATTTGATAAATCTCTCTAAGAATTTGTTGATTAGGGGAGAATCTTTTCAGAATTTATAAACGCACGAGAATTCAATCAAGCATTGTTGAAACTATTTCCAACTTTGATCAGCCAGGGGCAGTATTCTGAAGTTCATAACACTGGGGCAGTTTATCTTGGTGGTATAAATCTCGAAAAGTCCTATCGAGGCATTTTTTCTGTAAAATCCTTACAGACTGGGGCAAGAATTTATGTAAGGGCTTTCTCTCTTCTTCGGTGGTTGATCAGACCAAGTCCATACGCAGGCTAAATGACCTATGAAATTTTAAAATCATGCCAAGAAGTCAGGATTGTTATCTTCAACTTATCAGAGGCTCAAGTCCATTTGCTGATATCCTTTGTCCGAAGTCAAGGTTATTATCCCCAGTTGAAGTGTGGATTGTCATCCTCGGTAAGATATGAGCAGTAACGCAAAGATCATTTTGGGTTTGTTTACTCGTATAAGATGCGATGGAAATGTTGTTTCCTAGGGGGATGCCTACTCCCAGTAAAAAACCTGTTGCTACTTGACAAAGATCTGTCTACCAAGGGGTTTCTCTTCTAAGATATTTCCTCCCCAGTGAAGCATCCTCATTCCTTTGCGGGAGGAGAATGTTCTTTCTCCCTGGAAATGTAGAAGTTGTGTAAAGTCTAGATTGATCCCTTTTCATTGGACTACAATTTATTTTTGCAGCATCTTCTCTAATGTCCACTATTTAGTGGCATTCCTCCTCGGAGTCGACATGCCGAAGTTGCAACCTTACATCACGGTTTTTACCCGGGGATTGATTAGTTCAAATTGTCTATTCTTCAGTAAGGTTTTCCATTCCAAACAGGGGCATGTCGCCCCAAATTTTGTTTTGCAAATACTGATTGGTCTCGTATGACAAGATGCATACCAACAAATGAATCAAGCAGGGTCTATATGTGACTAACATGAGGATTTTCGTATAATGAGATCCAATTTTCCCAGTGGAACTATTCTTCTTTCCCTAATGGAGCAAGTGTCCTATCTCTCAGGTGATATGTACAGGGGATTTCCAGTCATAACTCTTTCATTACCAATGGTAGAAGATTTTATTGAGATATCCCCAGTGGAGTTTCTATCCCGGGATGTTTTTTCTTCCCCGAGTGAGGATCTTTTACCTCCCAGCAATGTTATCCGCAGGGTGGCCTGAGTAGAATTCTTTTTATTTAAGAATTTTTGTACTCCCCAACAGAAGCTATCTTCGTCAAAGAATTTCTACGCCAGAAGTTTCCATTCCCAGCAAAGCTTTCCTCTTTCCAACAAAGGATAAAGAATTCGTTCCCCGTGAAGTTGGGAGTTTGATCAGAATTCAGGATTTTCTCTTAACTACAATTTATTTTTGTAATGTTCTCCCCAAGAAGTTACTTCCCCAGTGATATCAATTGTTCAAGGTTGATGGTTTCAAATATCAGTTCCCCCATTGAAGTTCATATTGCTTTTTCTCTATAGAAGATCAGATGTGCCAGAATAATCATTCGAAAGTTCACTGTCTTCTCAGCAGCCGATGTTGATGGGTTTTCCAGTGCATTATTAAACACGCATCATTACATTGCATCATTACATTGCATCTATTAAAACGCATAGAATTTCCATTGTATGGAGTATTACGCTATAAAAAATTCAAACATGCATGAGTATAAGCCAATTGTGTCCACTTGTAGTAACCAAATTTGTTATGTGCTCAGATTTGATTTGTCTCCACAATAAGCCTATGGTAATTCTATGATGTTTTCCCATCAGAGTTTGTTTTGATTCACCACCAGTCGGGTCTTTGGTATTTCTCCATTTCCCCAGTAAGTTTATGGTTTGTGCTATTCTTTGCAAGCCTTTTGTTATTTTAACCGTGTATGCTTTGCCGTTAGAGTGTGAATAAGAGTTGGTGTATAACCTTTCTTGTTTCTCAAGTGTTTGAGTATCCATACTTGGTGTGTGGTGATTCAGATAATTGGCACTCTTGAAGAATTACACACCGCCTTTGGCCTGAGGGATTTTGTAGTTCTTGAGTATTTGCAACTGTTGTACCCTAAAATTTGCCCTCTCATATTTCTCAAGACATGTCAAGAAGAATCTCCAAGTGGCTCAAGATTGCTCAAGAGTTGGACAATCAAGTCATCTCCTAAGGCAATCAATCTCAAATTAGGGTTTTGTGTTGCATCAAGGTCCTTGCATCCAAATGACCTCAAGTTCTCCCCAATGTCCTAATATGTTCTCAAGTTCATCCATGTCAAATTTCAAGCCTTGCAGAGGAAGTTTGGTCAATCAATTGCTCAAGAGGTCCAAAAATCGACTGTGCTAGGGCAAAAGTCAATTGTGACCTATAAATAGTCAAACTTCAATATTTTTTGTCAACATTATCATTTTGAAGGATATTTCATCATTTGATCAAGGTTTGATCATGATTCATCAAGGATTGCTCAAAATTCATCAAGATTCAAAAGTTGCTAAATTAGGGTTTTATAGGAAAAGTCAACTCAACTTTGACCAAGCATAACTTTCTCATACTTTACGAGAAATGACCCATACAAAGCTCATTTTGAAGAGGATGCAATTTACTACAATCCATAATCATACCCCAAGATCAAGAAATCCACTCACAAGAAGTTACAAATTTGGACATTATAGGTCATTTTTGAAAGTCAACAAAAATACCTTTTTTGCCAAAGCTTATAACTTGAGCATGGAATATCAAAATGAGATGAGACCAAAAGGGTTGGTTAGAGGATATTTCAAGATCTCTAAAAAGTCCAAGAACACTTCCAAAAGTTCAAAATTGAAGACGTTATGCATTGTTGAAGTTGGGCATTTTTGCAAAATTGCCAAAAGTCAACTATCCCCAAAACTTCAAATTTTGTCAAATGGGCTCATTCTTTTCCACTTGATTTGATCTTGTCACACTAAACACGTGTCCTAGCTTCAGCCTCATGACCATTTATCAATTTTATTATTTAATTTGATTTTTTAATGAATTATTTCATTTTAAATCAATTTAAATCATATAAAATCCAAACATTGATTATTGGATCTCCTTTTGGCTATTCCAGGATCTAATCATCATCATAAAGTTGATCAAATTCGTATCTCACCATATCATGAACAAAAAGATAGATTTTGGACAAAATTGGAAGCTTTTTAATGGAGGATCAAATCAAATCTCCAAGCCATAATGCACAAAGATTCAGTCCACAAAACTTGACCTAATGCATTGCTTTATACATATACAAGTGAGAGGCACGAGTTTTAGACGTTGTAAGCTACAGAATCACAAAAATCAAAACTTGAAAATAGGTGGAAAAGCTTGAAACTGAAATCGTGCATAGAGGTGTTTTCAAGGCCAAATCTCATCACCAATCCATTGCTGGACATCCACTGAAGCGAAACCAACCCCTATCAAGCTTTCACACGCGCCCTAGAGCATTGTAAGCATATCACGAATCCTCTATGTTCATGAAATCTTAAGTCTTTATTCTTGCATCCATTCTCAAAAACGATTGCATATTCTGATTCCTCATGACATTTGCTAACTTTCTGTAATATTCAATTTCATTCTTGTGCTCTATAACGCAAAACGCCATGGTAGAGCTTCCTAGATTTTTTTTAGGGGTTTTTGATGCAGGTGAAATTAGGCCTATTAATGGACATGGTTGAGACCGGGATGAAGAGGCGAGTACAACCATGGCATTGGATGGAGTTTATATAGCCTGGGATGGATTTTGGAATGGACCTATGCCTTTTGCTGGGGATTTAAATCCGCAGGTAATCTCTGTATAAATCTGAGGACAGGGACGATAACGTGTCCCCATCCTATTACTCCATTCAAAATTTCGCGCTTTATTTTTTATTCTGGCATATTGTTTGTTTTTCCAATATTATATTTAGTGTTCATTCAACTAACAAATAAAACACGTTGACTGAGTGGTAGTGGAGCGTATGCATTGGCCTGCAGGACCTGGGTTCAAATCCCAGGTCCCCATATTATTTGTTATTATTTTCTTTCAGGTTATCCAATACCTTTCCAAGCGCGCAGTGCATGATACACCCTCATCCAATCACTTTTCAGATGGCCCCAGGCCAGATCTGGTGGTCCAGAACGAAAGTCCATCATACTCTCAAGTCAATGGGCGTGCATGGGATCCAGAAAAGTCAGCGCAGGCTTGCACTATTGGGCCTTGAAAATTGCCACTCTCACCCCCTGATCAGGCCCAAAACCCCCTTGGTTATTTCTATTTCTTTCTTTCTTTTTGTTTTATTTATTTATTTGTTTTATTAATTATTTTTATTATCATTAACCAATTAAACTTTTTTCTCATAAAATCAAAAACCAAAAAATATATTTTATCTATTAAAAATTAAATTCAACCTTTTATTTTTGTAAATAAATATTAATTCAATTAATTTAGTTAATTAGGAAATAACTTTAATATTTTTTGCAATAATTAAAATTAATTTAGACGATTAGGTTTTTATTAACTTTGATCAAATTTATTTTTATTTCCTTAAATATCAAAAAACTCCAAAAAATATTTTTATTAATTAATTAGTTTATTAGTTTTAATAATTAACTTAGATTTAATTTCTCATTCAAAAAATAACCAAAAAATGCTTTCTTTCAAAAAAGGGTCAAAACCCTAAAAAATTTCGCATCCGATTCAATTTCCCGCGCGCAATCCATTTGATTTCAATATTGTACCTGTTTCCCGGAATGTAATAGTTTAATTAGGACTTTGATTATTTTATTGTTTTATTTATTTTCCGCACTTTAATTTCAAGGGTTGCTTTTGGCGATGTAAATACCCGAAGCCTTGTAATAGTTTAGTTTTAATTTCTGCAATTTAATTTCCGCAACTTATAAATTGTTAGATGTTTGGTAATAGGGAATGCATGACAAGATCAAATGTTAAACCTAAAATCAACATAGATAACCATTGACATGTACAAAGATAAAATTAACCGAAATAACACACTCGCACATGCGCACTCTTAGGGTACACCTTACTTGGTTGCCTTCGAACGTGGTCATTCAGTATAGGAAGTTTTAGAGGTCGCCCTATTGTCCAAAGATCATAGTTGCCTCGAAACGGTTGCCTCGGAAAAATGATCTAAGATATTAGGGTTACCACTAAGGCTTCCTAACATTGCTTTAGTGACCACACGTCCCTTAATAGAATTGACCCTTAAAACTCCAATGATGGTGCTACCTACTCATCAATAGTGGGATAGCATTGTCTAAAGGACATTAGTACAGATTGATTCCTTTTTCGAGTAGGTAGATGGTTCTTAAGTACTTGCTCTTTCAAAATAAAACAAAACTTTTCGCACTTACACCTTTCAAACAAAAAACTTCTTTCAAACCCACAAACACAAAGAAAAGCAAAATTTGAAAACACTTTGAGCAAGTACCTAAGAGCCCGTGGATAACCACGGATAGAAAGGGTGCTAACACCTTCCCTTTCTATAATCTACCCCCCGGACCCGAGAAACATCTCGAAAAAGGAATTTTTCTGTGCTTATTTTCGTTTCCTTGTTGGATAAAATAAAATACGGTGGCGACTCTTGCTTACCGCGACATTTTGCAAAAACAAACGCAAAACGCAAAACGGAAACCAACATTTCCAAGAAACAATCAGTTCTCTCCCACCGTATCACCAGAACTGGCGACTCTGCTGGGGAAGAAATAAGTGGGGTGTACCTTAGGATTAAATCATTGTGTTTTCAATTGTATGCTTTGTATGATTTATATTTGTGGGCTTGTATCAGAGTTACTATAGATGCTAACCCGGATCTGGGGGATACCCTTTAGGTAAGTAGCAATAAACTGAGGGAACTGTACAGCATAGACCGATACGGTTGAAGCAATAGCTACGTTGGTGTGGAACTTTAGATTGTACCGATATCCCTTGTGTTAGAACGAGGAGAATATGGGTCATCTAAGGGGTCATTAAGCACCAACTGACCTTAGAACCTTTAAATTGACCAACTTGGCCATAGAACAGTAGCAGTATGCTACACTCATTGAGACTAAACTCTCGCGATGATTCCGGCCGCAAGAAAAGGTTGCTAAATTGGAATTATGACCGATTGAGGGTAGTCAGTGATATTGAGATCCTCTAAAACCCGGTTACTATTTTTAGGACAGGTTTAAACCAACTGAACTGAAAGAGGGTAGTACCTAAGCTCCTTGTCAGCCTGAAATCTAAGGGCTCTCTGTGTGACTTGTGTGCCTTTACCATGTTTGCTATTTGTGAATACTTGTGACGTGATTTCTATCATGACATCATAACATCATAACATTGCATACATCTTGCATTGGACTAACCTATTTCAAAGATAGGAGGGATTCATCTTTGTTCTGTTTTGTAGGTCATCATGATGCCCATGTGTAGGAATACCATCCGGATCAACTTTGTCCAGGTTCCCACTGTGCTTAAAGATTTGATTGCAAAGATGGATGATACTACCTCCTTCCTCAGAAGACATGGTTATCTTCTCAGTTTGGTCACCTCCAAATTGGACGAGCAGATGATGAGTGTCCTAGTCCAGTTCTATGATCCGCTGTACCATTGCTTTACTTTCTAGGATTACCAGTTGGTTCCCACCTTAGAAGAATTCTCTGAGCTGCTCAGTATCTCTATTCTGGAGCAGACCTCGTTTACTGGTTGGGAGAAAATTCTTAGGCCAAAAGAGATTGCTGCAGCCCTTCATTTGACAAAGGATGAGGTAATGGCTAATTGGGAGACTAGAAGTGGAGCAAAGGGCTTTCTGACTAAGTTCTTGGTTGGTAAGGCTAATTATTTCTGGGATAGTCTAGACTTCAAGTCATTCGAGGATATTCTGGCTCTTCTGATATACGGATTGGTATTGTTTCCGAACTCTGACTCCTTTGTTGATGTGAATGCGATAAAAATCTTCATCTCTCGTAATCCTGTACCCACTCTCTTGGGTGACATCCTTCATCAGCTCTATGCTCGTACTGCCCGAAAGCGGGGAACCTTGATGTGCTGTGCTCCATTATTGGCAAGGTGGTTTATTTCGCACCTTCCCAAATCAGTGCTGAAGAACAAAGAAGGCATGGGCTGGGCTTATAGGGTTATGTCTCTCTCCCATAATGACATCATCTAGACTCTCAAGGGTATGGACGAGGTGGCTATCATTGATCGATGTGAGGAATACCCCAATGTTCCACTGATAGGAACCAATGGAGGAATTTCTTACAACCCGTGCTTGGCCTTACATCAGTTTGGGCATGCCAGAAGAGAAGGACCTCATGAGTTGTTAATGCCTAGTATCATCTTTGATTTTCAAGGAGATAACGACGAGCAACGCCGCAGATTCATAAGGGCTTGGGATAGAGTTCACAGATATGATCCACACGAGCTGAGCCCAAAGACTTCACTTCCAATGGAGCCATATCTCAGATGGGTTCGTATCCATGCCCAGAAGCTGGGTATGCCGTATGAAGCCGTCCTGCCTATCATTGTTGAAGTTGCTAATGAAGAAGGGGTTCTTCCAACCATCCTCCATCCTTACATGCCCACTGACATTGGGGCACTGAAAAGGTCTTGGATGCAGCTGAGGGAAGAACGGGATGCTTACCGGGAAAAGTTCAACGAGCAAGAGCAGAAGATCCAGAGGTTGACTAGGCAGCTGGAGAACAAGCGAATTCTCAATGACTATGTCCGCACCGACAGGAAGAGACCATGGGAGCACTGATTGACCTTTGATTGTTTCTTTTCCAGTTTTTATTTACTTTTCAATATTTCCATTCTTGTAACGCCTTGAGGGCATCAGTTGAACAATTTGAATTCCAAAGTTTATCTAATAAAGTGTGTTTCCTTTCTAGTTTACAAATTTGAATCTCTCGATTGTCTTTGAAATCATGTCATACACATTTCATCCCATGCACTTCATAAATAGGTACCCATACATGTCTCTTATCTTCTTTGCTGTTTATTTCAGCACTCATCATGTCTGCCGAACCATCAACTGAGCAAGCAATCAAGGCCGTACAGGCCCATAATGCCCAATTCCAAGAGCTGTTCATGAATCTAGCTAAGGGTCAGCAAGATCTGAAGACCCTGATTCTGAAAGAGAAGAAGAAGAAGAAGAAGAGGACAATCCTATTTAACACGGGTCACAGGTTTGGAAATAGGCTACAGAATGAAGTTGATTTGACCACCTCATCTGGAGGGAAAGATAGTCAGGAAGAAAGGAGGGCTCCTAGCCCTGTGGTCTCAGACAACGAGACGGACTTCGACGAAGACCAGTATCCTCCTGCCAAGGATAGATACAAACAACTAGAAGACCGGTTGAGTGCTATGGAAGTTCAGAAAGTACCTGGTCTGGACTTTGGTGATCTAGGTCTATCATCTGGGGTAGTGATTCCCCACAAATTCAAGGCACCGGCCTTTGCTAAGTATGACAGAGTTTCTTGTCCGAAGCTGCATCTCCGGTCATATGTAAGGAAGATTCAGCCGTACACCACTGATAAGAACTTATGGATCCATTTCTTTCAAGACAGTCTCTCAGGGACTCAGCTTGAGTGGTTTTACCAGTTGGACGGAGCCAGTATCCGCAGTTGGGAAGATTTAGCTACTGCTTTCTATAGGCAGTACCAGTACAACTCCGACCTCGCTCCCACGCGTATCCAACTCCAGGGTATGTCAATGGGAACGGGCGAAGGATTCAAAGATTATGCTCAGAAGTGGAGGGACCTCG
The DNA here is from genome assembly GCA_948472305.1 of Vicia faba. NCBI lineage: Eukaryota > Viridiplantae > Streptophyta > Magnoliopsida > Fabales > Fabaceae > Vicia > Vicia faba. The sequence goes on from OX451739.1 coordinate 127,835,994, forward strand.
CCGGAAGAGTACAACCACCCTTGGCTGATCGGGAGCTTGTGGACATGTTTCTGGGGACCTTGTCCGGCCCATTTTTCAACCATCTGATTGGAAGCTCTTCATCTGGGTTTACGGAGCTAATTATGACCGGTGAAAGGATTGAGGCTGGTATTAAGGCTGGTAAGATACAGAAGGGTGCTTCATCAAGCACCGAGAAAAAGCCTTTTAAGAAGGAGTCCAGTGCTGTCTACAGTTCAAGAAGCCAGAGTAGACCTGAACGCCGCCAAGCTGTTAATGCAGTTGTAATTTCAAAACCTGCTGGTGCTCCTCAGCACAACAATCAACAAAAGGACGAGAGACCTCGAAGGCAATTCACCCGTCTCAACATGACCTTATCTCAGATTCTGCCACAGTTGCTGAAGACCAATCTGGTGATTCCAAGGGAAGCCCCGAAGAATCCAAATACAACATCACCGAAGTATAACCCTAATTCCCGCTGTGCTTATCACTCTGATAGCCCGGGGCACAATACAAATGATTGTTGGACTTTGAAGAATAAGATACATGACTTAATTGATGCTAAGGAGATTGAGTTTGAGGCACCCGAAAGACCTAATGTTGTGACTGCTCTTATGCCCAAGCATGGGGTGAATACTATAGATGAAGACTCGTTTGTGATTTCTATGAGCGACATTGTTACCCCTTTGATGACTGTGAAGAAGAACCTTTTGCTAGCCGGTTTATTTCCGGGCTGTGACGAAGATTACTGTATGTGTTCTGTTCTACCTACCGGTTGCCATCTTTTGAAATCAGGCGTCCAACGCCTGATGGATAGTAAAGAAATTCTGTTTGAGAAGACTGCTGTTCCTCTAGTTCATACTGAAGAAGTTGCCATTATCACCATATTTGCCAATTCTTCCAAGGCTCCCTCGAGGAAGCCTGTTAGAATTACATCTGTTCCAAGAATCGCACTTGTGATCATCACTGTTCCAGGGCCCATCCCCTATACCTCTGATAAAGCTGTCCCTTGGCATTACAGGGCTGATGTTTATTTTCGTGGAGTTAAACAAGAGTTGGATGTTGATACTGACGTCATCAATATTGTTGGACCTGCTAAAGTCACCCGCAGCGGAAAACTTTTCTCACCTGATATCTCTCCACCAATTGCCCGAAAACCTGTTGTCATTACACCTTCCAGTGTACCTGCTACCATTCCTGTTCAAGTTCCTATCCTTACCCCTGTCGCTGAGTCATCTGACACTCGGGGCAAAGGGACCACCAGTGAGCCTGCCCAGATGGAGGCACCGAAGACGATTACTGTTGAAGCTTCTAAACAAGAGATGGAAGAGATTCTGAAAATTATCAAAAAGAGTGACTACAATGTAGTTAAACAGCTGGGGAAAACCCCGTCCAAGATTTATATGTTGTCACTGTTGCTATGCTCAGAAGCCCATGCCAAGGCTCTGATTACTTTCTTGAAGACTGCCCACGTACCACAAGAGACATCAGCTTATCAGTTTACAGATTGCATGGCCAATTTGATTGCTGATAATGGGTTGGGTTTCTCTGACGCCAACCTGATTGCTAAGGGGAAGAATCATAACGATGCCCTGCATGTCTCCATTGAATGCAGGGGCACTACTCTTGCTCATGTATTAGTGGATATTGGTTCCTCATTGAACGTCTTGCTTAAGAAAGCTCTAGACCGGTTGGACTATGAATGGTTAGAGTTGAAACCGAGCAACATTGTCGTCAGGGCCTTTGACGGGTCTAAGAGAATGGTGCATGGAGAAGTTGATATCCCGGTTAAGGTTGGTTCTCAGGTTTTCAATTCTACATTCTATGTGATGGACATTCGACCATCTTATTCTTGTTTGTTGGGTCATCCATGGATCCATAAAGCTGGGGCCGTAACCTTAATGCTCCACCAGAAGCTGAAGTACCCGATCAAAGGGAAGATTGTGACAGTACAAGTAGAAGAGGAGTACATGGTTAGCCACCTCAACTCTTTCTGATATGTAGAGATGGATGGCGAGTTCATTGAGACCCCGTTCCAGCATTTTGAGGAGGTTCCCCAGACACTGGCATCAACTGAGACTGTTGTTGAAGATTCTCCTATGAAGATGACTTCCTTTAAGGATGCCCGGGCTGTTGTCGAGAAAGGTGGGTGTGCAAATTGAGGCCGACTCCCTGATTTTACACAGAAGACTAACAAGTTTGGTTTGGGTTTCACTGCAAAAGCTCAAAGGGCTGTTCGGAATGCACGAATCGGAAGACCTCCCGTGTTCATCAGCAACTCATGAGTGAATGCCATTGAAGACGATGTGGAAGAGTCTGAGTTCGACAGCTGGATCTATCCTACGACCGACGGTGGACAGTGCAACTGGACAGCAAAGGACTTCATCCCTATTTCTTTTGTTACCCAGTAATGAAACTTTTTGTTTTGAATAAGTAACAGATAATGTTTTAAACTTTATGGCCCGGTGTCTTACCCGGGGCACTGTGGCTTCATTTGTGAGGGCTTTATGTGTGTCATTTTCATATATCATTAATAAAAGCATTGGACGTTCTTGCATTTCAAATTTTGCGCTCCTTGTTTTTCTTTATTATATATTGCAAAACAGCTATTTTACACACACTCACATATACAGGTCCACATCCACTCTGGATCTCACTGGTAACGACTCTGCTACTGCCAGTTATGACTTTGAAAATCCGATCAACTTAGCCGAAGATGAAGGCGAAGATGATTGTGAAGTGCCTGGTGAACTTGCAAGACTATTACTTCAGGAAGAGAGGGCTATTCAGCCGCACGAAGAGTCAGTGGAATCAGTAAATCTGGGTACAGAGACAGACCAGAAAGAGGTCAAGATCGGTGCCAATCTGGAGCTTAGTGTGAAGCAACAGTTGATTCAGATGTTGCATGACTACGTTGAGATCTTCGCCTGGTCTTATGAAGATATGCCTGGTTTGGATACCGATATTGTGGTTCACCGCCTGCCTACCAAGGAAGACTGTCCTCCCGTGAAACAGAAGGTTCATCGAATGCGCCCAGAGATGTCTGAGAAAATCAAGGCTGAAGTTAAGAAACAGTTTGACGTCGGATTTCTAGCAGTTACTTCTTACCCTCAGTAGGTGGCCAATGTGGTTCCTGTACCGAAGAAGGATGGTAAGGTTCGAATGTGTGTTGATTATAGGGATTTGAACAGGGCGAGCCCCAAGGATGACTTCCCTCTACCTCATATTGACGTTCTGGTTGACAATACCGCTCAGCACAAGGTCTTCTCCTTCATGGATGGTTTCTCTTGTTATAATAAGATCAAGATGGATCCCGAAGAGATGGAGAAGACAACCTTTGTTACTCAATGGGGTACCTTTTGCTACAAGGTCATGCCTTTTGGATTGAAGAACACTGGGGTAACGTATCAGCGTGCCATGGTTGCTTTGTTTCATGACATGATCCATCATGATATTGAAGTATACGTCAATGATATGATTGCAAGGTCCCAAACTGAGGAAGAACACCTTGACCATCTGCAGAAGCTATTTGACAGGTTGAAGATGTACAAGCTGAGGTTAAACCCGAACAAGTGCACCTTCGGGGTGAGATCTGGTAAGCTACTGGGTTTCGTCGTAAGCGACAAAGGTATTCAAGTGGATCCTGCAAAGGTGAAAGCCATACAGGAGATGCCATTTCCCAGAATAGAGAAAGAAGTCAAAGGCTTTCTGGGACGTTTGAACTACATTTCCCGATTCATCTCGCACCTGACTTCTACTTGTGAGCCAATCTTCAAGCTACTGAAGAAATATCAAGTGGTACATTGGAACGATGAATGCCAGACCGCTTTCAAAAGGATTAAAGAGTATCTCCAAGAGCCACCTATTCTGATGCCTCCAGTTGAAGGGAGACCTCTGATCTTATACTTGACAGTACTCGATAACTCAATAGGGTGTGTGCTGGGGAAGCATGACGAGTCTGGCCGAAAAGAGCATGCTATTTATTACCTTAGCAAAAATTTTACCAAATATGAGACCCGATACTCGCTGCTTGAGAAAACTTGCTGCACTTTGGCATGGGCTGCTCGCCGGCTGAGACAGTATATGTTGACTCACACTACCTTATTTATATCAAAGATGGATCCAATCAAGTATATCTTCGAAAAGCCTTCCTTGTCCGGAAGAATAGCAAGATGGCAAATGATCTTGACTGAGTATGACATCCAGTACATGACCCAAAAGGCAATCAAGGGAAGTGTGTTGGCAGACCATTTGGCACATCAGGCAGTAGATGATTACCAGTCTATGAACTTTGAATTTCCGGATGAGAATATCATGCTAGTAACTGATTGTGAGACACTTGGACCGGATGAAGGACCTGAGGAAGGATCCCAATGGTCTATGTAATTTGATGGAGCTTCGAACGCTTTGGGTAATGGCATTGGCGCCGTAATCATATCTCCTAAAGGCTCTCATACTCTGTTCACCGCCCAACTATGTTTCAACTGCACCAACAACATGGCGGAGTATGAAGCGTGTACCATGGGTCTTCGAGCAGCAATTGACCTACGGATTAAGTTTCTAAGTGTCTTCGGAGACTCCGCTCTCGTGATCAGTCAGATCAAAGGCGAGTGGGATACGAAACACCCTAATCTTATTCCTTACAAGGAGTATGTATTGACGTTGCTTCCCCATTTCGAGGAGATAACCTTTGAACATTTACCTAGAGAGGAGAATCAGTTGGCGGACGCGCTGGCTACGATGTCTTCTATGTTCAAGGTCAAATGGGACAACGAAGCTCCCCGGATCATCATCGAAAGATTGGACGAACCTTCACATTGAGGTGACATTGAGACTGAAGAGGTAGCAGATAAACCTTGGTTTCATGAGGTAAAGAGATACCTTGAAGCTCAGGAGTACCCCGAGGGTGCATCTGTTAATGATAAGAAGTTTCTGAGGAGGTTCGCATCAAAGTTCTTTATCAGCAATGGCATCCTTTAAAAGCGTAACCATGATTCAACCTTACTGCGATGTGTGGATAAGAATGAAGCAGAAAGAATCATGGCAGAGTTGCATGAAGGTACTTTCGAGACTCATTCAGTGGACACACCATGGCAAAGAAAATCCTTCGGGCAGGATATTACTGGTCCATAATGGAAGCCGACTGTTATCAGCATTCTCGGACATGTCACAAGTGCCAAGTCTATGCTGACAAGGTGCACATATCTCCAGTTCCTCTAAACGTCTTGACGACACCTTGGCCTTTTGCAATGTGGGGCATTGATATGATCGGCGAGATCAAACCTACAACATCCAACGGACATCGTTTCATCCTGGTAGCGATTGATTACTTTACAAAGTGGGTTGAAGCAAATTCCTTTGCTACAGTAACCAAGAACATCGTGGCGCGGTTCATTCGGCACAATCTGATCTGTCAGTATAGAGTACCAGAGAGGATCATTACGGACAATGGTACCAATCTCAATAACAAGATGATCAGTGAGCTCTGCAACAGTTCAAGATACATCATCACAACTCTTTTCCCTACCGGCCGAAGATGAATGGGGTTGTCGAAGCGGCTAATAAGAACATTAAGAAGATTGTGCAGAAGATGACAGTGACATACAAAGATTGGCACGAGATGTTACCATTTGCTCTTCATAGGTACCGTACCTCAGCACGGACGTCAACAGGGGCAACACCCTATTCCTTGGTATATGGTATGGAGGCAGTCTTGCCCATTGAAGTTCAGATACCCTCTCTTCGGATCATGAAAGATGCAGGTTTGAGTGAAGATGACTGGATTCAGACCCGGCTTGATCAGCTGAACCTAATCGACGAAAAGAGACTTACTGCTATTTGTGATGGTCAGACGTACCAAAAGCGGATGATATAGGCATTTAACAAGAAAGTCAGACGACAAGAGTATCAAGTTGGGGACCTGGTAATCAAGCGCATTATCTTACCTCAAGGTGATCTCAGGGGAAAATGGACCCCTACTTATGAAGGGCCATTTGTGGCTAAGAATATTTTCTCATGAGGAGCTATGATTCTAACCACCATGGATGGTGACGACTGTGATCGGTGGAAATATAACTGACTGTTTTTTAGCTTGTTTCGCGAAATGTCGCGGTAAGCAAGAGTCGCCACCGTCTTTTATATTCTCCAACATGGAAAGGACAAAAGCACAACAAAATTCCTTCTTTGAGAATGTTTCTCGGTTCAGGAGGTAGATTTATAGAAAGGGAAGGTGTTAGCACCCTTTCTATCCGTGGTTATCCACGGGCTCTTAGGTACTTGCTCTTATGTTTTCAAAATATGTTTGCTTTTCAAGTGTGTGTGGGTTTTGAAAAAAAGTTTTGTTTGAAAAATTTCTAAGTAACTCTTGTATCTGTCCTCAAGAGTGTATGAAAAATTTGTTTGAAAACTTTTGAAAGTGTAGGTGTGAAAAGTTGTTTTTGTTTGTTTTGAGAAAGAGCAAGTACTTTAAGAGAATTCTACCTACTCTAAGGAATTAAGCTGTGTAAGAGTCCTTTAGATAGTGCTATCCCACCATTGAGAGGTAGGTAGCACCATCGTCGGAGGTGTTCGGGTCAATTCGATTATCGGGACAATATGGTCACCGAAGCAATGGTAGGACACCTTAGAAGTAACCCTAATGTCCTAGATCCTTTGTATCTGAGGCAACCGTTTCGAGGCAACTGGATCTTTTGGACAGGAGGGCGACCTCTAAGACACCCTATACTTGATGACCACATTCGAGGCAACCAGTGAGGCGTACCCTAGGAGTGGCACATGCTTGTGTGTTGTTTTTTCAGTTAATTGTCTTTGTACATGTTATTTGTGAGCTACGAATTAATTTTATTTACATACATTCTTGCAGGCATATTAGCAATTAGGGGTGCAGAAAGTAAATTGTGGAAATGTAAATCTAGCTATTACAAGACGCGGGTCTATACATCGCCAAAAGCAAAAACCCGTTTTTGAAAAGTAAATGCAGAAAATTAAAGAAAGCAATAAAATCCTAATTACTATTACATCCTCTGTACAGATACATAAATATAATGATAATAAATAAACACGCGCGAATGGAAATTTAACCGGGAACGTCCTAAGGGTTTTGACCCTTTTAAGAAAAGAATTGAATTTTTTGTCCTTTTTTTTGTAATTAATGAAATTAAAATTAACAACTAATTAATTAATTAATTAAAAGAAAAATGTTTTTGTATTTTTATGTTTTTAATGAAATAAAATAAAAGGAATTAAAATTAAAAGTTAATAAAAACCTAATTCTAAATTTATTTTAGTTATTAAGAAAAAAGGTTAAAGTTGCCTAATTAAAACTAATTCAATTTATTAGTATTTATTTACAAAATAATTACCTAAATGAAATTAATAAAGTATTTACATTTTTTTTGGTTTTTTTTGAATTTTATTGCAAAAATTAATTTGTTAGTTAATGAAAATAATATTAACAATTAAAAGAATTGAAAAGAGAAAAATATAAAAAGGTAAATAGACCAGGAGGTTAATGGACCAATGGGAGGTTTTTTTGTTGTATTTCTGGCCCAATAGAAGCAAGCCTGTTTGGCTTTTTGGATTATCCACGCTGGCTTTGACTTGAGCACATGGTGGTCAACCATCCCTGGCCTTTGGATCTATGATTGTGGACATCTGGTGCGTTTGGGTGTGAGGTGTATGGTGGGACGCTTTGGACTGCCTGTACATGAACATATTAAGAAAAAAATGAAACAATTATTTGGGGGACCTGGGAAAACTTACAGCGTGGTATGATGGACCTTAGGACGTGGCAAGGGTTGCTTTAGCTTCAAAGTATGGCAAAGAAGAGAGTCATGTTCTCCTTTTGGCCTGAAAATGCTTGCAACACTCCTTTTGATCTCACACTTTTTTTGACACTTTTTGGATTTTGCTCTGGCCGTTTGTGTAATGTTCAGGTTGTGAATGAGGCTTGTAAGGCTTGCATATGTAGTAATGAGTGAGAATAAGTCACATTTAGGAGCCTTTAACCATTGCAATTAAGCTTTGGATTTCGTCTTAACCACCATTAAAGGCCTTTCAAAGCTTGTTCAAAATTTGAATTTTCATGCCTAAATGAGCTTAGCACGAAATTGGTAGGTTGCAAATACTTCATGAAGGCTATTCAAACCATAAGATACCATTTAATTAATTTTTTTAGATTTACTTGAATTATTATGGATTAAAATGAATTAAATCCATAAAAATTAAATAAAAATAGAAAAATAATTATTTGGTCTTGAAATTGATCATGGGACACGTGGGTGGCATGACAAGACTGAATCAAGTGGAAAAAAGTGGTCCCTTTTGTCAAAAATTGAAGTTTCAAGAATAGTTGACTTTTGCCATTTCACAAAAATTTCCCAACTTCTCCAATGCATATCTTGCTCAATTTTGATCATATGAACATGTTCCTGGACATTTTGGAAAGGTCTTGAAGTCCTCTAACCAATGCTTTTGGTCCCATGTCATTTTGATTTACCAATCTCAAGTTATGGTCTTTGACTTAAAGTGCATTTTTGTTGACTTTTGAAAATGACCTATAATGTTGAAATTGATAACTTTTTGTGAGAGCATTTCTTTGACTTGGAATGTGAAGATGAGTTGTAGGAACTGTCCTCCCCTTCAAAATGAGAATTGGATGGGATTTTTCTGATGAATCATGAAAAAGTTATGCCTTTGTCAAGTTACAGTTGACTTTTCAACTGTCCAAAAATAGAAACTTTTGACACCTTGATGATTTTTGAGCCATTCTTGTGAAATCATGATCAAGACTTGATCAAATGATGATTGTGGCTTCAAAATAAGATGTTGACCAAATTTTTTGACTTTTGACTGCCAAATGACCATTTTGCCCCTACAGTTGATTGTGAAGCAATTAGGGTTTTTGACTGTGCAACTTGACCTTGTGAGCCTTGAAACTTGACATGTAGGTGCTTGACAATGTATATGAGCATATGGGACTTGATTGATCCCTTGAAAACCTCAACTTCCTTGCAAGAACCAAAACCCTAATTTGACTGGCTTAGGAGGGTGTTTGAACTGTGCAACCCTTGAGTAGACTTGAGCAAATTGAGATGATGCTTTGTCAAAACTTTGAAGAATATGGGAGGGCAAATTTTGGGGTACAACAGTTTCCCCTGTTCAATCTTCTTAGACCTGAGGATGTATATTGGCTAGCGTGCCTTTCGTGATCCGAAGGTGGAAGATGATTGAACACTAGAGTGCCCAGAAATTTGCACTCACATAGTAGAATATCAGCAATGTGATGTCGGGAATGGGCTTACAGATGCCATTTGGAGAGATGGTGGATAGGAGGATGGGCTTATAGATGCCATCTGGAGATGTGACAGAACCTTGTCGGGAATGGGCTTATAGATGCCATTTGGAAAGATGGTATGGGAGGATGGGCTTATAGATGCCATCTGGAGATGTGACAGAACCTTGTCGGGAATGGGATTATAGATGCCATTTGGAGACTGTTGGTAGGTGGATGGGCTTATAGATGCCATCTGGAGGTTGTCTGTTGAATTGTAATTTTTGTAAGTTGAAAGAGGGAACCTGTGTAGGGTTTCCTGATGATGAACTCGTGTAAAACTGCATCTTGGAAAGAAGGACACCTGTGTAGGGTTGACTGATGATGAGCCCGTGTAAAACTGCATCTTTGAAGGAAGGAAACCTGTGTAGGGTTTACTGATAATGAGTCCGTATAAGACTGCATCTTTGAAGGACGGAAACCTGTGTAGGGTTTACTGATAATGAGTCCGTATAAGACTGCATCTGAAATGGAGAAGGAACCTGTGTAGGGTTGACTTTGATGACGAGTCCGTGTAACACCGCATCTAGAGCTGAGAAGGAAACCTGTGTAGGGTTTACTGATGACGAGTCCGTGTAAAACTACTTCTGGAGTTTGAGAAGGGAACCTGTGTGGGGTTACTTTGATGATGAGCCCGTGTAAAACTGCATCCTGGAAGAAGTAAAACCTGGGTAGGGTTTCTGATGACGAGTCCGTGTAAAACTGCGTCTTTGGGAAGAGAGAACCTGTGTAGGGTTTCTTTGACGACGAGCCCGTGTAAAACTACGTCTGGAGAGAGAGAACCTGTATAGGGTTTCTTCGAGATAAGTTCGTGTAAAACTTCTGGAGGAACCGGGGTAAGGTTACTTCGGGATAAGTCCGTGTAAGACTTCTGGAGGAATCTGGGTAAGGTTACTGCAGGATAAGTTTGTGTAAAACTTCTGGATGAACCGGGGTAAGGTCATCTTGAGATAAGTCCGTGTAAGACTTCTGGAGGAACCGGGGTAAGGTCATCTTGAGATAAGTCCGCGTAAGACTTCTGGAGGAACCGGGGTAAGGTCATCTTGAGATAAGTCCGCGTAAGACTTCTGGAGGAACCGGGGTAAGGTTACTGCAGGGTAAGTTCGTGTAAAACTTCTTGATGAACCGGGGTAAGGTTATCTTGAGATAAGTCCGTGTAAGACTTCTGGAGGAACCGGGGTAAGGTTATTGCAGGATAAGTTCGTGTAAAACTTCTTGATGAACCGGGGTAAGGTCATCTTGAGATAAGTCCGTGTAAGACTTCTGGAGGAACCGGGGTAAGGTTACTGCAGGATAAGTTCGTGTAAAACTTCTGGATGAACCGGGGTAAGGTCATCTTGAGATAAGTCCGTGTAAGACTTCTGGAGGAACCGGGGTAAGGTTTCTGCAGGATAAGTTCGTGTAAAACTTCTGGATGAACCGGGGTAAGGTCATCTTGAGATAAGTCCGTGTAAGACTTCTGGAGGAACCGGGGTAAGGTTACTGCAGGATAAGTTCATGTAAAACTTCTTGATGAACCAGGGTAAGGTCATCTTGAGATAAGTCCGTGTAAGACTTCTTCTGAAAGAAAAGGAACCGGCGTAGGGTTACTTTGATGATAAGTCCGTGTAAGACTTCGTCTGAAAAAAAAGGAACCGGTGTAGGGTTACTTGTGGAGGGTGAGTCTGCGTAAGACTTCGTCTGAAAATTGAGAAGGAACCGGTGTAGGGTTGCCTGATGATGAGTTCGTGTAAAACTACATCTGAGGTTGAGAAGGAACCGGCGTAGGGTTGCTTGTTGATGAGCCCGTGTAAGACTTCTTCTGAAAGAAAAGGAACCGGTGTAGGGTTGCCTGAGGATGATCAAGTAGATAATTGTCCTGTTTGGTTTCGGATATTAACCCACGATCAGTCGTCCACAGAATTTTCCTGGCTTGTTACCGGTGTTGATCTGGAACTGCAAAGCTAGATGGTAATCATCTTCGGATTGACCTTTTCCTGAAAAGGCAAAACGTTAGCTGTATGCAGTGTCATGATGCATGAACTGCATGATATTAAGATGTTCTCAAAAATAAATGAGATTTGTGTTGTATGATGCGTATGCATGCTATAATGTATGAAGATGTGATGTTTATGAATGTATTCTCGTCTGGGAAAATAAATCCTTGACGAATACCGGGAGTTTGTTGAATCCTGGGCTAATGTTGAAGAGTAGAGTTCTTCGTTTCCGCTGGGGATGATGATTGCAAGAACAAACCGGTAGGAGAAGATGACTCTGTTGGGGAATAAACTTGATGGAGAGATTACTCTGCAGGGAATACTCTGTGGGAAGAGATACTTCGCTGAGGTTTTGATGATAACTCCACTGGGGATTCCGTTGATATGTTTTGTTGGAAGATTTGATGAACTCCGCTGGGGGATAGGAAGAACTTCGCCGAGGACGATCTTTCCGTGGTGATTAGCTGAGGATAACCCAGTTATACCCTGGTGGGGAATAACCTTCTGAAATAAAGCCGGGGAGAAGCGTTCGTACTCTTCAGGTGATAAACTTCCAGAATCCACTGGGGATAAGCTTCCAGAATCTACTGGGGAGATGGTTCAACTCTCCTGGGGGAACTTTTGAACTGTACTGGGGAATGGCTCCACTGGGGTGTCTGGTATTCCGCCGGGGAATAATCTTATATTAAGACAACCAGGGATGCTTGCTCAGGAACATCTGCATACTGCTGGAGAATATTGAGATTTTCTGGGGATACCCAACTTCCTTAAGGCTGACAGTAGACTAACTCTGCTTGGGGAGAGCATTGTTGACTTGCTGGAGATACTGTACCATGTCAGGGCTGACGGGAGACCAACTCTGCTCGGGGGAGAGTATTGCTGAATCTTATCTTACTCTGCGGGGAGTGAAGGTATCTTGGTCACGTTCTTCAGCTGAACCTACCTTAGTACCTTGGTGGACAAAGCAACTAGATCGCTTAGACAACTCATATTGCCCCTGTCTCTGTTGGAGAAGATACCTGTGGAGGCGCCTGATGACTGCCGGTTGACAAATCTTCTTCTGGTAGGCAAGTGACGAGATGACGGGACATAGTCGTACGCTTTTGATCCCTAATTTTGCCTGGACCGCCCTTTCGGGTTTTCAGTCCACCGGGATTCCCATTTTTGCCCAAGCCGCCTTTTCAGGTTTTCGACTTGCCGGGTGTACAGATTTTTCATTTCATCCCTTATTTTTGCCCGAACCCTTTTGGTTCGCCGGGAAACCCTTATTTTTGCCTAGGTGTGTCAACCTAGCGGGTCTTTGATTATGCGCAGTATTCTTTTGACTATGTTTGTGCTCTCAGGATATAGGGGGATGCCCCTGTCAGTAGTGTTGCATTACCATACCACCAGAAGATCTTCGTTTGATCGTCCAATGCCCCAAGTGATCCAGATGGAGATTTGCCTCAAGCTGGTTGGCCTTTTGAGAGATTCTCCGAATCTTGACTTACCTGCTCCAGATGATGGACAATGATCATGCCATGCCCCTTGCTTGGAGGTGCTTTTGTTCATTAGACATTCATCGTGCGAACTTCTATGCTGTTCAAACAAATAGTCATGTGCAAGCAATGTTATATTAAAAATGCAAAGCTTATGTCTGTCTTGAAGTTTTTGAAAATGCATTTTTTTCCAGTAAAACAAGCAAATTATGTAACATGTGATGTCAACTCAAGATTTTACAGCGAGCCTTAAGGAGTCAGGATACCTTTGTAACAGTATGCTTTCGAATTAACCCATGCTTCAGCTAGGACTTTTGAGGGTTATAACGTGGCCTGGTTCACGGTTTAAGAAACAAAGGATAAAGGCTTAAATTTATCTGTACCCACCCGCTCTTCGTGATGTTCTTCAAACCTAAACTCAGCTGATCGTGCGTTAGACCTTGTTTGAGTCTTTGTCCTGATATACCCGTGATGGTTCGGATATTGACAATTTATTTTGAATAGGCAGTCATTTCCTTTTGTGTTGAGGGTTTGTGAGACCTCTTTTTTTGATTTCGTTATCCCTGTTGTAGGTGTTTAGGTATTGGCTTGCATTTTTGGTAAATCCCAAGTGTATGTGTGAATGTCATGACTGATGTCATAACATTCTAGTTCAGTTTGTACTGACTCATTAGGTACCTTTGCAGAAAAATATTGTAATTGAAGTACTGATGTTTATAAGTGTGTATCTGAGCATTTTGCAAAATGATCACATTTTGCTAAATCAGTAGACAGGTTTTCTCAGATGTCATAACAAATGTTATGACATCCTGTTCTGAACTAACAGGTTTGCAGGATGGATAAGTCTGAGTTTTTTTCAGGAAATAACTCAGTCTTTCCTGAACAGAATCCTGCGTTTTCTGAGGGGTAACCTAGCTCAACCCTAACCTGGTTAATAAAGTCCTGTGACCTGGTCTTTAGGTCAAACGGAATTAACCCTAGGTTTTTGTGGAAACCCTAACTGAAGTTGCAGCTGCTATATATTCAACAGAGCTGCTGTTTTTCAACGTATCCCTCTTGATTGATCAGAAGATCATTTGTAATCTGTATAGATTTGATTATTGTACTCCAAGCAATTATCATTGTGATAAGTGCCTTGGAATAGGTTTCTAATTGTAAGGGTTGTGTAGCACTCAAAGCTTTGAAGCAAGAGTGTTTGAATGTTCCTTGACTAAAGCTGTGAAGCAGAGTCAAGTTAGCTGTGTGCATCACTCAAAGCTGTGAAGCACGAGTGATTGTGTTGCTTGATTAAAAAGCTGTGAAGCTTAATCAAGTGTTTGTTTTTGAAGAGTGTCTTCATCAATTCTTAAGTCAAATTGGTTTATGTATCACTGCTGTGATTGAGGGGGAGTGAGTAGGAACTCAGGTTTAAGTTGTACTTAGATTGGAATTGCATTGGGTAGGTCTTAAGTGAAGGAGATAAACTGGTTGGTTTATTCCTGAATTAAAATCTCTTATAGTGGATTTCCTCCCTGGCTTGGTAGCCCCCAGAGTAGGTGTTGTTGCACACTGAACTGGGTAAACAATTGACTGTGTTCTTTATTGCTTTTGTATTTACTGTCATATAGTAAGTCAGATACGGTGTCAAAACATTGAACGTGACATTGAGTATCTGCAGCCAGAATTTCACCTGTTTTTAGCCTGAATTGTTTCTTTTGTGATTACAGTCAGCGGGATGCCTCAGTTTTTGTAAGTCTCCTTCATAGGTTTTGACTTGTTGGGCTTTTATTTTGAGAAATGATGACTTCCTGTCTTTATGATCATTCGGAACCATCATTGTCTTTTGTTTTGTAAGGACTTCTTTGATGCCATTCGTTGTGCACTTGGATCAACTGAGAGAACTACCCTGCCCCAGGTTATGATTAAGGGTTTTAATTTTCGAAAAGAAAAACTCCTACTTATTTGGCTCAGAGGGGTTGACGAGGGATTATCTTCCTTATAACTCCAGTGTTTAGGAATTGAAACAATGCCTGTACCTCATCAGCGGGGTTTGTTCAAAAGCATACTGTAGATTGTGGTATCGTTTTCGTCATCCTCCCTCAAGAGGCTTAGAATTATTAATTGAGAGTTGACATCAAAAAATGAAAGCAGTTTGAATATAGCGAATGCAAATATATTGATTCAAAACAGACATATGCGATGTATTGATAAAGTAAAAGAGTTTGACATGAACAAATGTTTGAACAATCAAAGAAAAATACAACTTGAACATTCGAATGAACAAAATCTTCTTAGTTTGCACTAGTCATCTCAGATGGAAGATTCTCAGCAGAAGATTTTCATTTTTCCACCCGGCATGAACTCCAGCACCCTTCCGTCGATCAAGTCCTGGATCTTGTTCTTCAAGCTCCAACAGTCGTCAGTGTCATGTCCAGGACTGTCAGAATGGTAGGCACACCTCTCATCAGGATTATACTTCAGGGAGGTTATGTTGAGTTTCTTAGGAGGATCCTTTAAAGCAATCATCTTGACCTCCAACAAGCGTTTCAGTATTAGTGATGATGGCACACCAGTCTCCGAGAAATGTCTTCCGGACGTATTTTGCTTACGCCGATTACCCTGTTGATGCTGGTGAGGTTGATGCTGGGCTTGTGCCCCTGAAGCAAACTGAGGAGCTTTTCCTTTGTCTTTTTGCCCCAAAGGTGGTTGAATGATGACTGGCTCTTCAACCTTAGATGTTTGCCCCAGTTGGTTATCCCGAAGCAGTTGGTTGATGAGAACCCTGAGCTCTTCTTGTCTTTGAGCTAAGTCTTGAATGAGAGTCATCTGCCCCAGCATCTGGGTTCTCATTGTATCCACCTCAGCTTGCAGATGTTTCAGCCGTCCATCCTCACTGTCTTCTGGACTGTTCCTGACCAAAGTCCCCGTGAGGAGTGTTCTCAGCTCTTCCTGCCCCTTGGATAGATTTAGGAGGATCTCCCCGAACCGAGTCTCCTGAGCATGAAGGTCCTGGTTGTCTTGTTGGGAAGCCATTGCTGAAATAAACAACGGAGATGGTAAGTGACCTGTAACAAGGGTACCTGTTATGCAATGATATGTATGATATGCATGCAATGTTTTCAAGGATCTCGCAGGGTAAACAGAGAAAATTGTTAGAACTTGAATTTTGTAGCTTGATTGAAGGAACTTCGTGTTGTTGAGAATCCTTCTTCAAGAGTCAAGGCTCACCATATCGAGTGGGTCATAGCCCCTGACTCGAATTATCAACCTTGGCTAGAGGAAAATAAATCCCCTTGCCCCTTGCTAGGCATTTGGTTCATCATGACCTGCATCACAAACCCTTGAGATCCTTGAAATGGATTAGTCCTCATGTAGGATGTATGCAATGGTATGATGTTATGATGTTATGCTACGCGTGGAGTGACGTAAGTAAACCCTGTTATGAGCCCAGATTAAGGACTGTAAACAAACCCTGCAAGAAACTCAAGTGTCAGATAACAAGCATGCAAGTAGTCAAGTTTGAAGGCACACAAGTCACACAAGACAACCCTTAGAGTTTAGGCCAGCATGAAGTTTGGGGTACTACCCTCTTGAAGTTGGTGGGCTCAAAAACCTGTCCTATCAAAAGTAATCGGGTTCTAAGGATCTCAATATCATTGGGTTGTTTTCTGTGTTCATTGTTTTGATTTAGCCACTGAACTGGCGATCAAAATATTCCAAGAAAACAACCCTCAATGAGTGTAGTATCGAGTATCAACCAACTTCGGACTGCACCAAAGTCAGTCATCTCACTACCCCTAAAGAGGCCAGGATGGTCAAGTAAGGTTCCTAAGGTCAGTTGATGCTTCACGACACCACGCGGCGGCCCCGTACTCTCCTTGACTTGACTAAAGGGTTACCGGTACTCACCAAAGTGCCACATTAACGTAGCAAACTGCTTCAACCATGTCGGTATACCCCACACAGTTCCCTCACAGTTTGTTGCTACTTTCTAAAAGGTATCCCCTAGATCCGGGTTATGATCTATGAAACTCCCAAGACAGGCCCACAATTTTAGAGCAATCAAAGCAAGCAATTGAAAACATGATGATGAACTATTCCTAAGGTACACCCCACTTATTATATTCCCCAGCAGAGTCGCCAGTTCTGTGATCGGTGGAAACATAACTGACTGTTTTTTAGCTTGTTTCGCGAAATGTCGCGGTAAGCAAGAGTCGCCACCGTCTTTTATATTCTCCAACATGGAAAGGACAAAAGCACAGCAAAATTCCTTCTTTGAGAATGTTTCTCGGTTCGGGAGGTAGATTTATAGAAAGGTAAGGTGTTAGCACCCTTTCTATCCGTGGTTATCCACGGGCTCTTAGGTACTTGCTCTTATGTTTTCAAAATATGTTTGCTTTTCAAGTGTGTGTGGGTTTTGAAAAAAAGTTTTGTTTGAAAAATTTCTAAGTAACTCTTGTATCTGTCCTCAAGAGTGTATGAAAAATTTGTTTGAAAACTTTTGAAAGTGTAGGTGTGAAAAGTTGTTTTTGTTTGTTTTGAGAAAGAGCAAGTACTTTAAGAGAATTCTACCTACTCTAAGGAATTAAGCTGTGTAAGAGTCCTTTAGATAGTGCTATCCCACCATTGAGAGGTAGGTAGCACCATCGTCGGAGGTGTTCGGGTCAATTCGATTATCGGGACAGTGTGGTCACCGAAGCAATGGTAGAACACCTTAGAAGTAACCCTAATGTCCTAGATCCTTTGTATCTAAGGCAACCGTTTCGAGGCAACTGGATCTTTTGGACAGGAGGGAAACCTCTAAGACACCATATACTTGATGACCACATTCGAGGCAACCAGTGAGGCGTACCCTAGGAGTGGCACGTGCTTGTGTGTTGTTTTTTCAGTTAATTGTCTTTGTACATGTTATTTGTGAGCTACAGATTAATTTTATTTACATATATTCTTGCAGGCATATTAGCAATTAGGGGTGCGGAAAGTAAATTGCGGAAATGTAAATCTAGCTATTACAAGGCGCGGGTCTATACATCGCCAAAAGCAAAAACCCGTTTTTGAAAAGTAAATGCAGAAAATTAAAGAAAGCAATAAAATCCTAATTACTATTACATCCTCTGTACAGATACATAAATATAATGAAAATAAATAAACACGCGCGAATGGAAATTTAATCGGGAACGTCCTAAGGGTTTTGACCCTTTTAAGAAAAGAATTGAATTTTTTGTCCTTTTTTTGTAATTAATGAAATTAAAATTAACAACTAATTAATTAATTAATTAATTAATTAAAAGAAAAAGTTTTTGTATTTTTATGTTTTTAATGAAATAAAATAAAAGGAATTAAAATTAAAAGTTAATAAAAACCTAATTCTAAATTTATTTTAGTTATTAAGAAAAAAGGTTAAAGTTGCCTAATTAAAACTAATTCAATTTATTAGTATTTATTTACAAAATAATTACCTAAATGAAATTAATAAAGTATTTACATTTTTTTTTGGTTTTTTTGAATTTTATTGCAAAAATTAATTTGTTAGTTAATGAAAATAATATTAACAATTGAAAGAATTGAAAAGAGAAAAATATAAAAAGGTAAACAGACCAGGAGGTTAATGGACCAATGGGAGGTTTTTTTTGTTGAATTTCTGGCCCAATAGAAGCAAGCCTGTTTGACTTTTTGGATTATCCATGCTGGCTTTGACTTGAGCACATGGTGGTCAACCATCCCTGGCCTTTGGATCTATGATTGTGGATATCTGGCGCGTTTGGGTGTGAGGTGTATGGTGAGACACTTTGGACTGCCTGTACATGAACATGTTAAGAAAAAAATGAAACCATTATTTGGGGGACCTGGGAAAACTTACAGCGCGGTATGATGGACCTTAGGACGTGGCAAGGGTTGCTTTAGATTCAAAGTATGGCAAAGAAGAGAGTCACGTTCTCCTTTTGGCCTGAAAATGCTTGCAACACTCCTTTTGATCTCACACTTTTTTTGACACTTTTTGGATTTTGCTCTGGCCGTTTGTGTAATGTTCAGGTTGTGAATGAGGCTTGCAAGGCTTGCATATGTAGTAATGAGTGAGAATAAGTCACATTTAGGAGCCTTTAACCATTGCAATTAAGCTTTGGATTTTGTCTTAACCACCATTAAAGGCCTTTCAAAGCTTGTTCAAAATTTGAATTTTCATGCCTAAAAGAGCTTAGCACGAAATTGGTAGGTTGCAAATGCTTCATGAAGGCTATTCAAACCATAAGATACCATTTAATTAATTTTTTTAGATTTACTTGAATTATTATGGATTAAAATGAATTAAATCCATAAAAATTAAATAAAAATAGAAAAATAATTATTTGGTCTTGAAATTGATCATGGGACACATGGGTGGCATGACAAGGCTGAATCAAGTGGAAAAAAGTGGGCCCTTTTGTCAAAAATTGAAGTTTCAAGGATAGTTGACTTTTTCCATTT
This sequence comes from Vicia faba, assembly GCA_948472305.1. NCBI lineage: Eukaryota > Viridiplantae > Streptophyta > Magnoliopsida > Fabales > Fabaceae > Vicia > Vicia faba. The sequence goes on from OX451739.1 coordinate 127,855,220, forward strand.
CCCAAAAATTTCCCAACTTCTCCAATGCATATCTTGTTCAATTTTGATCATATGAACATGTTCTTGGACATTTTGGAAAGGTCTTGAAGTCCTCTAACCAATGCTTTTGGTCCCATGTCATTTTGATATACCAATCTCAAGTTATGGTCTTTGACTTAAAGTGCATTTTTGTTGACTTTTGAAAATGACCTATAATGTTGAAATTGATAACTTTTTGTGAGAGCATTTCTTGGACTTGGAATGTGAAGATGAGTTGTAGGAAATGTCCTCCCCTTCAAAATGAGCATTGGATGGGATTTTTCTGATGAATCATGAAAAAGTTATGCCTTGGTCAAGTTACAGTTGACTTTTCAGCTGTCCAAAAATAGAAACTTTTGACACCTTGATGATTTTTGAGCCATTCTTGTGAAATCATGATCAAGACTTGATCAAATGATGATTGTGGCTTCAAAATAAGATGTTAACCAAAATTTTTGACTTTTGACTGCCAAATGACCATTTGCCCCTACAGTTGATTGTGAAGCAATTAGGGTTTTTGACTGTGCAACTTGACCTTGTGAGCCTTGAAACTTGACATGTAGGTGCTTGACAATGTATATGAGCATATGGGACTTGATTGATCCCTTGAAAACCTCAACTTCCTTGCAAGAACCAAAACCCTAATTTGACTGGCTTAGGAGGGTGTTTGAATTGTGCAACCCTTGAGTAGACTTGAGCAAATTGAGATGATGCTTTGTCAAAACTTTGAAGAATATGTGAGGACAAATTTTGGGGTACAACAACGACCTTCCTCACCCCGTCAATGCAGACATAGTGAAAAGATACTACGCATAATCAAAGACCCGCTAGGTTGACTGGCCTAGGCAAAAATAAGGGCTTTCCGGCGAACCAAAAGGGTTCGGGCAAAAATAAGTGATGAAAATGAAAAATCTGTACACCCGGCGAGTCGAAAACCTGAAAAGGCGGCTTGAGCAAAAAAGGGTATCCCGGTGGACTGAAAACCCGAAAGGGCGGTCCAGGAAAAAAATTAGGGATAAGCGTAATACTATGTCTCATTGGATCACCTTACATCCAGACTTCGGTATCAACTATCAAGCTCGGATGGCACTAATCAAACTGATTCACCTTCAACCAAGCAGTATAGTGATGAGATGCTTGAAGATATAAAGGCAATAGTAGAGTTGGAACCCAGTGGGATTATTCACATAGCTGTTTTGTTTAGTCTTTTACAAATTGTGTAAATTCTATTATTCGGCGGCGTTCTCTTACTAGGACGTCAGCCTCTTGTACAAAAAACGCCTATTTACAGGCCAAACTTCAAAATACAAATTCATTTTCAAAGAAATTTCAAACTGTTTTTTCTTTATCTGTTTTGTTTTGCAAAGAACGTCCAAGGTTCATTTTTGATATATGCATTTGACATTAATTGCTGCTCATAAATATTTACATGCGAAACAAAAGACGAATTACTGGTAATATCAGAAATTGGGGCAATAAGAATTGTCCGAACTGTACAGTTGCCCTATCCACCAGGTACAAAGGTAGATTCAGCTGACGAGTATGGCTAAGATACCTCCACTTCCCGCAGAGTAAGACAGTAATGGTAGCTCTCCCAGCTGAGACTTGCAACTATGAACGAATCAACAATACTCTCCCCAAGCAGAGTTGATCTACCATCAGCACTAAAGAGGCTTGATATCCCCAGCAGTCTTAATATTCCCCAACGGAGTATAAGAATGTTCCCCGGCAGAATACAAGATACCCCCAGTGGAGTCAATATTTCCCCAGCACGGTCTAAAAAAAAAGCTTCCCCGACGGAGTCGAAGCATCATTCCCAGTAGACTCTGGAAGTCTATCCCCAGCGGAGTACAAAATAAATATCCCCAGTCGAGTTCAAAGGATCATTCCCAGAAGAACTCAAAGGATTATCCCCACAAGAGTCCAACAGGGTTATCCCCAGCAAGTTGCAACTGAAAGATCATCCCCAACGAAGTTCTTTCCTTTCAAAAACAGGAGTTCAATCCTCAACAGATTCAGTATTACCAGCAACGGTAATCTATCCCTAGTAAAAGTTTATCAGTGGAGTCCTCAGTAGAGCATCTCCACCCCACAGAGTAACCTCCTCATCAGTTTACTCCCCAACGGAGTTCTCTTCTCCTGCAGGTTTATTACCTTCGTTCATCATCCCCAGCGGAAACGAAGAATTCAACTCTACTCTCCAGCAGCTATCCGGGATTTATTTTCCCCAGCTAAAACATTACAGTTCCATACATCATGATACATGCATATACGCATCATACCACATAATCTCATTTATTTTGAGAACATCATTGCTTGATCCATATCATGCATTGCATATGACTGACCTTTACCTTTCAGGAAAGATCTAGTTAAGTTCTCAGCTATGTCAAAAACCTCTTCTGGTTCAGTCAGATCGACCCTAAGATCTCCCTGATTCATATTCCAGTTGAAGACATTCCAAGACCTTGTCTGGTCCAGTTAAATCGATTCCTAAAGATTTTTCTGATGCCGATCCAGTCAAAGTTTATCCAAGACCTTCTCTGGTTCAGTCAGATCGACCCTAAGATCTCTCTGATTCGTATTCCAGTTGAAGACATTCCAAGACCTTGTCTGGTCCAGTTAAATCAATTCCTAAATATTTTTCTGATGCCGATCCAGTCAAAGTTAATCAAAGACCTTGTCTGGTCCAGTTAAATCGATTCCTAAAGATTTTTCTGATGCCGATCCAGTCAAAGTTAATCCAAGACCTTCTCTGGTCCAGTTAAGTCGATTCCTAAAGATTTTCCTGATACCGATCCAGTTGAAGTCATTCCAAGACCTTATCTGGTCCAGTTAAATCGATTCCTAAATATTTTTCTGATGCCGATCCAGTCAAAGTTAATCCAAGACCTTGTCATGTCCAGTTAAATCGATTCCTAAAGATTTTTCTGATGCCGATCCAGTCAAAGTTAATCCAAGACCTTCTCTGGTCCAGTTAAATTGATTCCTAAAGATTTTCCTGATGTCGATCCAGTTGAAGTTATTCCAAGACCTTGTCTGGTCCAATTAAATCGATTCCTAAAGATTTTTTTGATGCCGATCCATTCAAAGTTAATCCAAGACCTTCTCTGGTCCAGTTAAATTGATTCCTAAAGATTTTCCTGATGTCGATCCAGTTGAAGTTATTCCAAGACCTTGTCTGGTCCAGTTAAATCAATTCCTAAAGATTTTTCTGATGCCGATTCAGTCAAAGTTAATCCAAGACCTTGTCTGGTCCAGTTAAATCGATTCCTAAAGATTTTTCTGGTGCCGATCCAGTCAAAGTTAATCCAAGACCTTGTCAGGTCTAGTTAAATCGATTCCTAAAGATTTTTCTGATGCCGATCCAGTCAAAGTTGGTCCAAGACCTCCTCTGATTTAGTCAGATCACCGATAAGATCTCCCTGATTCGTATTCCAGTTGAAGTTCAGACCATCTATCAATAGTCTCCAAATGGCATCTGTAATCCCATTCCCGACCTCACAATGCTGATACCACTTCATGCGAGTGCAAATTTCTGGGCACTCTAGTGTTCAATCATCTTGCAACTTCGGATCACGAAAGGCCCGAAAGCCAATCTATATCCTCAGGTTTAAGAAAATTGAACAGGGGCAGATGTTGTACCCCAAAATTTTCCCTCTCATATTTCTCAAGACATGTCAAGAAGAATCTCCAAGTGGCTCAAGATTGCTCAAGAGTTGGACAGTCAAGTCATCTCCTAAGGCAGTCAATCTCAAATTAGGGTTTTGTGTTGCATCAAGGTCCTTGCATCCAAATGACCTAAAGTTCTCCCCAATGTCCTAATATGTTCTCAAGTTCATCCATGTCAAATTTCAAGCCTTTCAGAGGAAGTATTGTCAGTCAATTGCTCAAGAGGTCCAAAAATCGACTGTGCTAGGGCAAAAGTCAACTGTGACCTATAAATAGTCAAACTTCAAGATTTTTTGTCAAAATTATCATTTTGAAGGATATTTCATCATTTTATCAAGGATTGATCATGATTCATCAAGGATTGCTCAAAATTCATCAAGATTCAAAAGTTGCTAAATTAGGGTTTTGTAGGAAAAGTCAACTCAACTTTGACCAAGCATAACTTTCTCATACTTTATCAGAAATGACCCATACAACTCTCATTTTGAAGAGGATGAAATTTCCTACAATCTATATTCATACCCCAAGATCAAGAAATGCACTCACAAGAAGTTACAAATTTGGACATTATAGGTCATTTTTGAAAGTCAACAAAAACACCTTTTTTTGCCAAAGCTTATAACTTGAGCATGGAATATCAAAATGAGATTAGACCAAAAGGGTTGGTTAGAGGACATTTCAAGCTCTCTAAAAAGTCCAATAACACTTCCAAAAGTTCAAAATTGAAGAAGTTATGCATTGTTGAAGTTAGGCATTTTTGTAAAATTGCCAAAAGTCAACTATCCCCAAAACTTCAAATTTTGTCAAATGGGCCCATTCTTTTCCACTTGATTTGATCTTGTCACACTACACACATGTCCTAGATTCAGCCTCATGACCATTTATAAAATTTATAATTTAATTTGATTTTTTAATGAATTGTTGCATTTTAAATCAATTTAAATCATATAAAATCCAAACATTGATTATTGGATCTCCTTTTGGCTATTTCAGGACCCAATCATCATCATCATAAAGTTGATCAAATTCGTATCTCACCATATCATGAACAAAAAGATAGATTTTGGACAAAATTGGAAGCTTTTTAATGGAGGATCAAATCAAATCTCCAAGCCATAATGCACAAAGATTCAGTCCACAAAACTTGACCTAATGCATTGCTTTATACATATATAAGTGAGAGGCACATGTTTTAGAGGTTGGAAGCTGCAGAATCACAAAAATCAAAACTTGAAAAAAGGTGGAAAAGCTTGAAACTGAAATCGTGCATAGAGGTGTTTTCAAGGCCAAATCTCATCACCAATCCATTGCTGGACATCCACTGAAGCGAAACCAACCCCTAACAAGCTTTCACACGCGCCCTAGAGCACTGTAAGCATCTCACGAATCCTCTATGTTCATGAAATCTTAAGTCTTTATTCTTGCATCCATTCTCAAAAACGATTGCATATTCTGATTCCTCATGACACTTGCTAACTTTCTGTAATATTCAATTTCATTCTTGTGCTCTATAACGCAAAACGCCATGGTAGGGCTTCCTAGGTTTTTTTAGGGGTTTTTGATGCAGGTGAAATTAGGCCTATTAATGGACATGGTTGAGACCGGGATGAAGAGGCGAGTACAACCATGGCATTGGATGGAGTTTATATAGCCTGAGATGGATTTTGGAATGGACCTATGTGTGATCGGTGGGAATAAAACTGTCTGTTTTTAGCTGGTTTCGTGAAATGTCGCGGTAAGCAAGAGTCGCCACCGTCTTTTATGTTCTCCAACATGGAAAGGACAAAAGCACAACAAAATTCCTTATTCGAGATGTTTCTCGGTTCGGGAGGTAGATTTATAGAAAGGGAAGGTGTTAGCACCCTTTCTATCCGTGGTTATCCACGGGCTCTTAGGTACTTGCTCTTATGTTTTCAAAAGATGTTTGCTTTTCAAGTGTGTGTAGGTTTTGAAAAAGTTTCGTTTGAAAAATTTCTAAGTAACTCTTGTATCAGTCCTCAAGAGTGTGTGAAAAATTTGTTTGAAATCTTTTAGAAAGTGTGAGGTGTGAAAAGTATTTTTGTTTTGTTTTGAGAAAGAGCAAGTACTTAAGAGAAATCTACCTACTCTAAGGAATTAAGCTGTGTAAGAGTCCTTTAGATAGTGCTATCCCACCATTGAGAGGTAGGTAGCACCATCGTTGGAGGTGTTCGGGTCAATTCGATTATCGGGACATGTGTGGTCACCGAAGTAACAGTTAAGATACCTTAGAAGTAACCCTAATGTCCTAGATCCTTTTTAATCCGAGGCAACTGTCGAGCCAACTGTTTCGAGGCAACTGGATCTTAGACATAAGAGTGACCTCTAAGACGTCCTATACTTGATGACCACGTTTCAAAGGCAACGAGTGAGGCGTACCCTAGAAGTGGTGTGTGCTTTGTGTGTTGTATTCAGTTAATGTTTGTCTTTGTAATTAGTGAGCTACGAGTTGTTTTTATTTACATACATTCTTTCATGTGAGTTTAGCAGTTAAGGGGGTGCGGAAAGTAAATTGCGGAAACATAAATCTTACGCTATTACAAGGCACGGGTCTATACATCGCCAAAAATACAAAGACCCGTTTTTTAGTAAATAAGTACGGAAAGTAAATAAAAACAGTAAACCTTATTAACTATTACATGTCTTGGAAGCAATTACATAATAATAAACTGTGCGCGAATAAAAATTAAATCGGAACGTTCTAAGGGTGTTGACCCTTTTAAGAAAAGAAATTGACTTTTTGGTCTTTTTGTAATTAAATGAAATTAAAAACTACCTAATGACTAATTAATTAATTTAATTAAAAGAAAATATATTTTTTTTGTTTTTTATGTTTTTTTATGAAATAAAATAAAAAGAAATAAAATTAAAAGTTAATTTTACCTAATTCTAAATCTATTTTAATTATTAAAAGAAAAGTCAAAATTGCCTAATTAAACTATTTCAATTAATGTTTATTTACAAAATAATATAATAATAATAATAATAATGTTAGTTCTATTTTTTTTTTTGATTTTTTATGAAAAAGTTAATTATGTTAATGGTTAATAAATATAATTAGTAAATAAAAAAAGAAAAGAAAAGAAAAAAAATGCAAGAACCATGGGGGGTATTGGGCCAGATGGAGGGGTGTTTGATTGAGATTTGAGGCCCATTTGAATCCAGCTCGTTTGACTTTTTGGAATCCAATGCTTGTGTGTTGACTCCTGAACATGGTGAGGACCACCTCCTGGCCATCAGATCTATGAGAGAGGCCACCTGGCGCTTGGGTCTGTGAGGTTTATGGTGAGTTATTTTATGAGACACTGCACTGGAAAGCGTTAGAAAAAATAATATTGGAATTATGGGGGGACTTGGGAATCGAACCCGGGTCCCAGAGATCACCAAGTATATTGCCAACCACTACACCAATCCTGCGCGTTTGTTAGTAAAATAGAAAAGAAACATAAGATAAAATAAGCGCACTATATGCTGAAAAAAGGAAAAAGCGCACGCCCGTTTTGAATCAGCCAATCACATGGAGGCACGTCCTTCATCTTCTTCATTTCCTGTAAAAAAATAAAGCAGATAGCGGGGGTGAGTTTGTGATGACTTACAGTGCTTGATATGGAGTCTCAGGGCGTGGTAAAGGTCTCTTTAGTTTCAGGGTATGGCAATGAAGGATCTCACGTGCTTTGTTTTGTCTGAAACTGCCTGCAACCTTGCTTTAGATCTCACACTTTTTTGACAAATTCTGAGTTTTTGCTCTGCCGTTTTAGGGATGCCTTTTTTCGTCCATGAGGGTGGGAAGGCTTGCATATGTGTATATGAATGAGAATCAATCACAATAAGGAGCCTTGAAGCCTTGCAATGAAGTTTTGATTTCCTCCATAACCACCATTGAACAACTTGCCTTTTTTGCTCCAAATTTGAATTTTTATGCTTGAAATAGGATGTACACGAAACTGGTATGTGTTTCATGATGCATTAAGGCTATTCAAACTCAAAGATATCCCTTAATTAATTTCTTTGATTTTTATTTGAATTTTAAAGATTTAAAATGAATTAAATCAAATAAAATTAAATAAAAATAGAAAAATTAATCTTTAATCTTGAAATAAATTGTGGGACACGTGGGAAGCATGGCCAAGCTGTACCAAGTGGAAAAAGTGGGCCCTTTTTGTCAAAAATGAAGTTTCAAGGATAATTGACTTTGGCCATTTTACAAAAATTTCCCAACTTCTCCAATGCATATCTTGCTCAATTTTGAAGCTATGAACATGTTCTTAGACATTTTGGAAAGATCTTGAAGTCCTCTAACCAATGTATTTGGTCCCATGTCATTTTGATTTACCAATCTCAAGTTATGGTCTTTGACTTAAAGTGCCTTTTTGTTGACTTTTGAAAATGACCTATAATGTTGAAATTGATAACGTTTTGTGAGAGCATTTCTTGGACTTTGAGTGTGAATATGAGTTGTAGGAAATGTCATCCCCTTCAAAATGAGCATTGGATGGGATTTTTCTGATGAACCATGAAAAAGTTATGCCTTGGTCAAGTTACAGTTGACTTTTCAACTGTCCAAAAATAGAAACTTTTGCATCTTGATGATTTTTGAGCCATTCTTGTGAAATCATGGTCAAGACTTGACCAAATGATGATTGGGGCTTCAAAATAAGATTTTGACCAAAAATTTTGACTTTTGACTGCTAAATGACCATTTTGCCCCTGCAGTTGACTGTGGAGCAATTAGGGTTTTTGACTGTGCAACTTAACCTTGTGAGCCTTGAAACTTGGCATGTAGGTGCTTGACAATGTGTATGAGCATATGTGACTTGATTGAGCCCTTGAAAACCTCAACTTCCTTGCAAGAATCACAACCCTAATTTGACTGGCTTAGGAGGATGGTTGACTGTGTAGCCTTTGAGTAGACTTGAGCCATTTGAGGTGATGCTTGGCAAAACCTTGAAGATTATGGGAGGACAAATTTTGGGGTACAACACTATGCATTTTGCTGGGGATTTAAATCCGCAGGTAATCTCTGTATAAATCTGAGGACAGGGACGACAACGTGTCCCCATCCTATTGCTCCATTAAAAATTTCGCGCTTTATTTTTTAATTCTGGCATATTGTTTGTTTTTCCAATATTATATTTAGTGTTCATTCCACTAACAAATAAAACACGTTGGCTGAGTGGTAGTGGAGCGTATGCATTGGCCTGCAGGACCTGGGTTCGAATCCCAGGTCCCCATATTATTTGTTATTATTTTCTTTCAGGTTATCCAATGCCTTTCCAAGCGCGCAGTGTATGATACACCCTCATCCAATCACTTGCCAGGTGGCCCCAGGCCAGATCTGGTGGTCCAGAACGAAAGTCCATCATACTCTCAAGTCAATGGGCGTGCATGGGATCCAGAAAAGTCAGCGCAGACTTGCACCATTGGGCCTTGAAAATTGCCACTCTCACCCTCTAATCAGGCCCAAAACCCCCTTGGTTATTTATATTTCTTTCTTTCTTTTTGTTTTATTTATTTATTTGTTTTATTAATTATTTTTATTATCATTAACCAATTAAACTTTTTTCTCATAAAATCAAAAACCAAAAAATATATTTTATCTATTAAAATTAAATTCAACATTTTATTTTTGTAAATAAATATTAATTCAATTAATTTAGTTAATTAGGAAATAACTTTAATATTTTTTGCAATAATTAAAATTAATTTAGACGATTAGGTTTTTATTAACTTTGATCAAATTTATTTTTATTTACTTAAATATTAAAAAACGCCAAAAAACATTTTTATTAATTAATTAGTTTATTAGTTTTAATAATTAACTTAGATTTAATTTCTCATTCAAAAAATAACCAAAAAATGCTTTCTTTCAAAAAAGGGTCAAAACCCTAAAAAATTTCGCATCCGATTCAATTTCCCGTGCGCAATCCATTTGATTTTAATATTGTACCTGTTTCCCGGAATGTAATAGTTTAATTAGGACTTTGATTATTTTATCGTTTTATTTATTTTCCGCACTTTAATTTCAAGGGTTGCTTTTGGCGATGTAAATACCCGACGCCTTGTAATATTTTAGTTTTAATTTCCGCAATTTAATTTCCGCAACTTATAAACTGTTAGATGTTTGATAATAGGGAATGCATGACAAGATCAAATGTTAAACCTAAAATCAACATAGATAACCATTAACATGTACAAAGATAAAATTAACCGAAATAACACACTCGGACATGCGCACTCTTAGGGTACACCTCACTTGGTTGCCTTCGAACGTGGTCATTGGGTATAGGAAGTTTTAGAGGTCTCCCTCTTGTCCAAAGATCATAGTTGCCTCGAAACGGTTGCCTCGGAAAAATGATCTAAGATATTAGGGTTACCACTAAGGCGTCCTAACATTGCTTTAGTGACCACACGTCCCTTAATCGAATTGACCCTTAAAACTCCAACGATGGTGCTACCTACTCATCAATAGTGAGATAGAATTGTCTAAAGGACATTAGTACAGATTGATTCCTTTTTCGAGTAGGTAGATGGTTCTTAAGTATTTGCTCTTTCAAAACAAAACAAAACTTTTTGCACTTACACCTTTCAAACAAAAAACTTCTTTCAAACCCACAAACACAAAGAAAAGCAAATTTTGAAAACACTTTGAGCAAGTACCTAAGAGCCCGTGGATAACCACGGATAGAAAGGGTGCTAACACCTTCCCTTTCTATAATCTACCCCCCGGACCCGAGAAACATCTCGAAAACGGAATTTTTCTGTGCTTTTTTTCCTTTCCTTGTTGGATAAAATAAAAGACGGTGGCGACTCTTTCTTACCGCGACATTTTGCGAAAACAAACGCAAAACGCAAACCAGCATTTCCAAGAAATAGTCAGTTCTCTCCCACCGTATCACAGCAACCTATCGAAATCCTAACTTTTTGGTAATCCTTGTTAGATTCTGCTTTGACCAGTCTCTTTCTTTTATAGAGTTCACCTCCAATTTGTGCTCTTTAAAGGTCCCGCTTAGTAGGTTCCCTATTTTGGTTTATCCGCGTTAGTCGGGTCCTCCTTTTGCAGCTTAGCTAACCTTTTATGTTAAGAGTCCTTCAGTGTCTCTTCAAAGTCCAATTGTCTGGTGTCCTTATTTAGGAGAATGCGCCCTTTTTTGTTGGGTCTTTCTTCAGTTAGTCTCGTTCCTGTACTCACTATCAACTCTAAACATTTTGTTTCTTAATTTCACTCTTGTGTATCTAACTCTGACCAGATACATATAACTTTATCCTTTAAAACCCCTCTTCGGCTGGTATCCTTTGTTAAAACCCCGCTTCGGCTGGCGTCCTTTGTTAAAATTCTGCTTCGGCTGGTACCCTTTGTTAAAACCCTGCTTCGGCTGATACCATTTGTTAAAACCCTACTTCGGCTGGTATCCTTTGTTAAAACCCCGCTTCGGCTGGTATCCTTTGTTAAAACCCCGCTTCGGCTGGTATCCTTTGTTAAAATCCCGCTTCGGCTGGTACCCTTTGTTAAAACCTCGCTTCGGCTGGTATCCTTTGTTAAAACCCCGCTTCGGCTGGTATCCTTTGTTAAAACCATGCTTCGGCTGGTATCCTTTGTTAAAACCCTGCTTCGGCTGGTATCCTTTGTTAAAACCCTGCTTCGAATGGTACCCTTTGTTAAAACCCCACTTCGGCTGGTACCCTTTGTTAAAATCCAGCTTCGGCTGGTATCCTTTGTTAAAATCCCGCTTTTGCTGGTATCATTTGTTAAAATCCACCTTCGGCTGGTATCATTTGTTGAGAGTCCCCTTCTACTAGTCTCTTTTCATTTGTAAGTTCGCCTTTGACCGGCGTTCCTTTCTTAGGAATCTACCTTCGGCATAGTATTCCTCGATGAAGATTCCCCTTCGGCTGGTTTCTTTATCATGAAGTCCACCTTCGGCTGGTACCCTTTGTTGAGAGTCCCCTTCGGCTGGTCTCTTTTCAATTGTAAGTTCGCCTTTGACTGGCGTTCTTTTTTTTAGGAATCAACCTTTGGCATAGTATTCCTCGACGAAGATTCCCCTTCGACTGGTTTCTTTATCATGAAGTCCACCTTCGGCTAGCATCCCTTAAAATCCATCTTTGGCTGGTACCCTTTGTTGAGAGTCCCCTTCGGCTGGTCTCTTTTCAGTTGTAAGTTCGCCATTGATTGGCATTCTTTTTTTAGGAATCTACCTTCGGCATAGTATTCCTCGATGAAGATTCCCCTTCGGCTGATTTCTTTATCCTGAAGTCCATCTTCGGCTGGCGTCCCTTAAAACCCAGCTTCGGTTGGTATCCTTTGTTAAAATCCATCTTTGGCTGGTATCATTTATCAGGAGTCCCATCCGCTTAGTCTCTTTTCTCAATAAAGTTCGCCTTTGATTGGTGTTCCTTCGTCAGAGCCTCCTTCGGTCGGTCTCTCCTTTTTGTATGTCTAAACTTGACCTGACATCCAAGAGATTTACTCAGCTGACTACTGTAATCCAAAAATATATAAAAAAAATATATAGAAAATACAGAAAACCAAAAAATATAATGTATACCTGACTGACTCCAGAGCGCAAATTTTCAGGTTCTTTTAAGTATTTAATCTTCTTCTACCTTGATAGTTCGAAAGGCTGACGCCAATCTCACCTTCAGGTTGAAGTAGATTAAATAGGGGAAGCTGTTGCACCCCAAAATTTTCCCTCATAATTTCTTCTATCTGGCTTAGACTATCGCATTCATCTATATATATTCCATTAGGTCATTAACATACATTTGCATTCAATAAAGCGCTTGAGGTTCGAAGTTCAGTGGCTGTGCGATATTAGGGTTTCGCAACGGATAAGGTGTTCGTATCCAATAAGGCACGATTCTTCTGATTATCCTTCAAGCAGTGAAATATGGAATTAGGGTTGCAACCTATGTTTATTGAGGGTTCTGATCTCTTCAAGTTAAGAGGGTTATTACTCATTCAAGACAAGAGTCAGAGTGTTTCTCCACCAAGTTTGTGCTTGACAGCATTTCATCAATCGAGGTTCATTAGGTTTTCTAAGTCATGGCCAACTTAGTCATATTCCCTTATGTATCCCCATGTTCACTTCAAAATTGTTCTACGGGGTCATCTAAAGGCTACTAAATCAGGCATTCCTTATCTCCTTGTGCTCAACGTCATCCTTTGATTAGGGTTTATTTCTCTAAATCATGTACCATTCAGGAGAGGTTTCTCTGTGAAGTTGTGATAATCAGGCAAGGCTACCATCAAGGGATATCGTCCATGAATAACCAGAGTTTCAATTGATATATCTTTGGAAAATAAGAAGGAGATCATTGCTTGAATCTCTAGTTATGCGGGAAACAATTCTATTCTAGAGAAGAAGATTCAGTTGGACCTTCTTCACGAATTAGGGTTTGTATACCTTATGATGCAAAGCTCTACATCTGGTAGATTGGCATACTTGCGATATAACCTATTTTCTTCAGATTTCATTTCAATACTTTGAAGATCAAAATCTAAAAGCTTTGTGTGAAAGTTTAGGATTTATATCCTATCGTACTTGGGTTTACCAACATCTTCAATGGAGGTTCATGGGATGATAAGGCGTGATATAAGAATGGAATTATGAATTCACCAGGATCAAGGGCATTATCATTCTCAATTGTTTGATCACTTGTATTGCAAGTTGGCCTGGAGCAGGGAAGACTAAGACAACAAAAACAATAATGCAATGCCTGGCTGCCCTTGGTGGTGGAAGTGGAATAGAGCATGAAATATTAAAGACTAATCCAATACTGGAGGTCTTTGGAAATGGAAAAACATTGAGAAATGACAACTCAAGTCGTTTTGGAAAACTCATTGAGATTCACTTCAGTGAAATAAGAAAAAATATCTGGTGCTAATATTCAAACATTTTGTTGGAAAAGTCTAGAGTAATCCAATGTAACGAAGGGGAAAGGTCATATCATATATTTTATCAGCTATGTGCTGGAGCCCCACAACCTCTCAGGGAGAAGCTAAATCTACAAAGTGTGGAAGACTATAAATATATGAGGCAGAGCAATTGTTATTCAATTCTTGGCGTTGATGATGCAGAAGAATTTCGTATAGTCATGGATGCTCTAGATGCTGTCCACATTAGCAAAGGAGATCAGGAGAATGTATTTGCAATGCTTGCTGCAGTGTTATGGTTGAGAAACATATCATTTACTATGATCAATAATGAAAATCATATTCAAGTCATTGAAGATGAGGGGCTATTCAGCACTGCCAAGTTGATTGGATGTGAAATTAAAGATCTGAAGTTTAATTTGTCAACTCGCAAAATGAAAGTTGGTAATGGTATTATTGTCCAGAAGTTTATTCTATCTCAGGCCAGTGATGCAAGAGATACTTTGGAGAAATCTATTTATGCATATCTCTTTGATTGGCTGATCGAACAAATAAACAAATCACTAGCTGTTGGCAAAAGAAGAACTGGTAAATCTATCAGTATTCTAGATATATATGGCTTTGAGTCATTCAATAGGAACAATTTTGAGAAGTTCTGCATAAATTGTGTAAATAAAAGATTACAACAATTCAATCGACATTTGTTCAAGCTAGAACAGGAGGAATACATGAATATATCCAAGATGTAACTGAATGGGCTAAAGTTGAATTTGAAGATAACTAAGACTTCCTTAATCTTTTGAAAAGAAACCAATAGAACTACTATCCTTGACAATGTGGTTCTCATTCACAATTAGTTATTTGTATCTGATGATCTAGTCCAAGCTCCTGGAATCTTTAAAATTTCTGATGAAGACCGGTTGCATTCCTTCAGCGAGTCATATAAATTGGGTACCAATTTAGTCGAAGGTGTCCATTCTCCAAATTTGGCCAGTTTAAATGCTAAACTTGTTCCAGAGCACTTGCTTTATCTCTCTATTGACCGCGGAAGGAAGTTTCTTTCGTCATCCAAATATGCAAATAGATACAATTTTTACAAGGATTCAAATGCTCACGAGATTGAACGAATGTTGAAATTACTTGCACCCCTAAGACAACAGATTCTGTCCAATCTAAATGAGTGGGAAGAACAGAATGATCTTCAAAAAAATTTGGCTGTCATTGACATGCTCCTGATTCTTCCATCTGATATCCCTCTAAGCCTATAATGCTATAACCGTCAGCCTCTTGAATTATGACCCAGTCTAGAATTAATCAAGGTTGGCTTGTCTTCAGCCTTCGATGATTGTACCCTGCTGCCACATCGGTAGTCATAAATATATGACCGAGACCAATTTACCTTGCCTCGTATTTGAATCTGCAACATTTTAAAAAGTCAAACCAAATTCTTCTAAACAATTTTAAACTAACAAGAATTTCACTGCTAGAACCAAAACTGCCAAAGCTGATTTCTAACTGACTATACCAAAATTTATTGAACTCAGAAATCTCAAAATTTCCCAACATTTAACAAACAGAATTGTAACAGAATTTATAACTTCCCCACTAAAAAACCCTGCATTACCTACCAGTTCAGCCCTGTATTAAAATTAATAAAACCAAACAGAAAAAAAAAAGAGCATAACAATTCTCTAACTAACAGTTAGCCAAATTCTAGCTCTGTTCTAACTGCTTCTAACAAACTTTAACAGAATTTCCTAACTGTCTATAACAAACTCCAAACTGTTTTCCTAAAGCCAATTTTCTATAACAAACCAAAAACAGAATTCCAAACTAATCTATAACCAACTCTCAGCCCTATATATAATAGAAATTCAGAGATTGCAGAGGGAGATATATATCATCATTCAGTTCAGATTCATTATAGTTATTCAACACACAGAAAAGTCTCAAGAAACTCACAAAAAAATATCAAGTTTCTCTATGCAGTCTCTGAAAATCTGAGTTTTTCTTTGCATCATCTTCAAGCAACATTGTCGATCTTTTCTCTTTGAACCTCTTCATCAACTTACTTCCTCTCTCTGCGACATCAACACCCCAAGCGCATCAATTTGCAATTCATCTACGATTCTCCAACATCAATATTCACCTTTCATCACCTTCTGCAAGAGTTCTTCATCACCAAAACCATCGCCAAAACAAGCAAACAACAATAACGATATCATCATCATCTTCGGATTCGTTTCTAAAATCACGACACAACACTCATGCAGACAAGGTAGAAGACGAAGTAGAAAGTTCAAAGTGGGAGAAAAGATTGAAACAAAGGTCTCAGAAGCATACCTGTGAGTTTCGTTCAAACCTCCTCCATCTCCTTCGGTAAAGGTGCAATTTCCGATACCTTTTCAGTCCATTCTTGATATGGTTGCATCGAGGGAATTAAGAGGAGTGGTAACCCCTTTTAATTGAGCTTTGAAACACTATCATGGGCATTTAATCTGAGTATAAAAAAAAACTAGGGTTTAGTCTGTTCTTGTTGGATACGAGCAAAATCAGAAGAAAAGAGCCACAAATATGAACTCGGTAAGATGAGATTGAATAGAACTTGTTCGAGGCGAGGTAGAGAGAACGAAGAGGAAGATGAGATGAACAGAGTTGATCGACGATGGAGATACGGCGCTGTTGAATATTGCGAGAGAGAACAGGAGATTTCGTGTTGTTACAAGGAGCTGGATAGCCACAAGCTGAAACCTCATTCCTTTCCAAACGCACCGTTTCATAATTTTTTTTCTTTTAATTGTTCTTAAGTTTTTTTATTCAATATGAACAAATCATTGTTGAAATATTTGATGGGCTTGTGTTGCTGCAAATTGAACCGAGGCCCATTGGCTTGGAAGCTTGCAACAAAAAGACCTTCTTGGACTTATTTTGCATTGGGCTCAACACCAATTTGTTTCAGCACACATGTTTCCTGGTTCACCCCCCTTGACTCTTTTTCATTTGATTTTAGTCAATTTTTTGTTTTTTAAATTTTTGTTGATAAAAAAAAAACATTAATGTAATAAAAACATTAATAGAAAAATGTTAGATTTTATGAGATATTTCGGGAATTAAATCATGATTATCCGATTACGTGAGATTTGTGACTTACTTTTTCTTGTTAAGATTTGAGTCTTATGTAGGATATACGGATACACTTGATTTTTCTATTGCAATTTATTTTTGCACCGATGATGCTTCGACACTTATTTCGAGCGTTTGACTTCTGACTCTTTTCTTGGATTGGTGAAGCTGTCGTGAAGGTCGTCGGGCTTCTTTGTTTTGATACGCTTCGTGACAGATTGGTATCCATTCCGTATCGTCACAACTCTATTTTGTTCTTCATTTCCGCGTTTTACCGCAAGCTATGCATGCTAACATCAGGTAGAATTCCTTTGAAATTCTAACTTTAGGTCTAACAAATGCATGATAAAATTAGGTTTAGGAATAGGCTAGTCTCACCTTGACTTTTCTTTTTCTTTTTTGCATATGCATTTAAAACAAAAAACTTCTTTTTCTTACAAACCTCAAAATACTTAAAAATTTACTGATAAGAATCATGTCTTTGCTAAGTTTGGGAGATGATAAGTGGGTTTCTTCTCGATCTTATTATTCTCTTATTCTAAGCCTTGGCATGGTTCAAGTCTCAAAGAATTATTTCATGAATAAATAGAGACATGGCTAAAATCTCTCTCTTGAGATCAACTAGCTGTTATCTACAAGCAAAAATACCAACCGATACAAAACTCTTTTTGCCTTTGGGCTTTCCTTCCAAATCTTTTCAAAAGAACAAGTTAATTCACTTCTGTGCTGACGCGTAAGTCTCCAAAGGTCGAGTTGCGGCAGAAGGAGAAATTAAAATGTTCATTTAAAACACCACCAAATTCAAACCTTTTTGTGCGCCCAAGCACATTTTCTCCAAATGTTTTTCAGAAAGAATATGTTAATTCACTTATGTGCCGACGCGTAAATCTCCAAGGGTCGAGTTGCGGCAGAAGGCGAAATTAATATCGTTCATTACAAACACAAACAAAATTCAAACTTTTTGTGCGCCGAAGTACATTTTTTTCCAAAATTTGTCAAAATAGCATGTTAATTCACTTCTGTGTTGACGCATAAGTCTCCAAAGGTCGAGTTGCGGCAGAAGGCGAAATTAATACTCTTCATTAAAAAATACAAACCAACAAAAACATATAAGCCGAACTACGGCTGCTCTGATTCCTTAAAAAGGATACGTAGGCATTGGGGTAGGTCCCGAACGAGCACAACTTTTATTTTCCCTACATTCTTTTCTTCTTTTCTTTCGCATGCATTCTCCCTTTAGCAGTAATAAACAGTAAGCATAGATTAAACACACCCATAAGATAGATAACAAGAGTGGATACCGTAGAGTACTACGGGCGTGTGGGGTGCTAATACCTTCCCTTCGCGTAACAGATTCCCTTACCCGATCTCTCGGTCGCAAGACCGTGACTTCTCGCTTCTCAGGTTTTCTCGATGTTTACCTTCCCTACATGTGGGGTAAAATACGTTCGATGGCGACTTCATTGTTTGATGATTTTCAGCCGGTTGTTTCAACATCCCTTTCCATAATCTACCCCCTTACTCAGAAACTCTCGTAAAAGGTATCTTTCTGTTCATTTCACCCTTTCTTTTATTGGATAAAAGAAAAGTGGTGGCGACTCTTGCTTACCGCAACATTTGCAAATACAAAATACAAAACCAGTATAACAGTCGGTTGTGCCACCGTATCACACACGTGATCATCATCGGGGGGGATAAAAGATCTTATCATCGAACACCTGATCAAATGGCCCCACACTTTCGACCACTAACTCGACCCCGAGGTTAAGAATCTTAAGCTGCTCCATGGCTGTGTTGAAGCCATAACTTAGAGTATCTACGACGTCTTGTTCGAGCACGCGAATCTGCGCAATTTGATCTCTCCTAGTTACGAGGGATTTCTCCATGTAAGCCTCTTCCTCGGCGGGTTCCACGATCCCCTCTAGATCTTTTACCTAGCCAACCAGTTGCTCGTTTTCTCTATTCGCGGCCTCCAGTTGAGGCCATAACTCATTCATATCTTTGAGGAGCTGGACCTGCGCCTCATACTTTGCCCCGTGGTTGAGAATGTCACCCTTTAGCTTCTCATTTATCCCCTGCAGTTTTTGGATCCAGGAATGGGATTTGTCATGGGCGGCCTAGGAGCCCGCAACTTCATTGTTCAACATCAACACTGTCTCAAGAATGCTCATCACGGCAGCCACGTCGTTTGCCAGATTCTTCTGCCAGGTCTCTTTATCTTCAGACAAGATTTCTTCCCTTTCCTCCCCGCTGAGATATAAAGAACTCACCCCACTGAAGATGTCCCGATTGAGGTAGCAAGGAGGCAACACACAAACTCTCTCAGTTCCCCTAACACCTTAAGGCGCTACCCGCTCGGGGTCCTCCAGGAACTTCCTCTTTGCCTGTTATTCAGTAGGGGAAGCCTGATTCTTCGAGGAGGAAAGCGAACCACTTGCTCGAACATAAGTTTTGACCTGCTCCTGAAGTTGAGAAGCCCGACTCTTGGGCCCCAAGTTGGAGGCATTCTCGGGCCTCATCTTGAGTAAGCGCTTAGAAAGGGATGCCATCCGATCTATAATAAAAAATAAACTATCAATCACAAGAAAAACATACAAAGATATAGTCACAGGCATATCTCCTACCTAAAAGCCGCAAAGCCTCCCTTTTGAAAACACTCGAGCAACGCTTTTGTATTTATCAGTCTGTGAAGAGGAGATACTCCCCTTTATCATCTAAAAGGAAGTTATTGTCCATGTCCACACACCTCGTAGGTGTGAAACTCCAGACATAAGCCACCAGGCTTCACTGCGTAATACTCGAGCTTCTACTCGAAGTGTTTCCACTACTATTCGAGAGGAAATCTAGCCGTCAACCGAATTATTATGCGACCTTCATCGACCTCTTTTGAGCAATCGTATAATGAAGCCACAACCTCATCTATGAGAGGCTTCACGATGAAGTGCCTCTCTTTAAAGTGGTGAATAGATTCGGGATACGGTCAGAAAATTTTCCTAAACTGTTTAAAATACACCCAGGCTTGTCCCTCCAATGGACTGCCTTTGCAAATGGAAAATGCGGAAGAAGAGGGGAAATGTGGCGCCTATTTGAAGATATTGATATACGAGCTCGAATGCACGCATGAACGCGAGCGCATTCGGGTGAAGCTGGGAAGGTGCCAATTGTAACCATTTGGAAAACTCCCACTTGGAAATCATTGAAAGGAAAACACATCCCCGCTTCCTTAAAGGAAAATTCATACATGGGAAAGCATTTTCCCGGGTATTCCGAGCATATCCTCCTATTTTGATGAGGGATCTGGAGGGCCCAATTGGCAGAAGCACCCTCTGCTTGAACCCCTGGGAAATTAAATGCCCCAAAAGCGTTCTGCGAGAGACATGATTTCTTGTTCCTAGGATCGGGCGCAACCCAGGCCAAAGGGTCTTCCGTGACAGTATTGTCGTCCTCATGGGTGGCAGGCATGGCGTCTTCCTCGACTTCATGTGCCATCGTATCTAAAAGGCAGAGGAAAATAGTGAGTTCGACACCATCAAATTCACCCTTCCATCGTAAATCAACTGAAAGGGCGATGAATGCGTCGAGGAATGGACCTCGACCCAAGCCCTCGACAACAAACCTATGAATGAACCACGCCCTATGCGGGGTCATTTGGTCGACCCTAAAACCTCCCCGCTATTCGGGGAGGATGACCCCGACACACAACTATGAAGTTGGACTTATGAACCTTCATCCGCAACCATGAATTTTGATGAACGCCCATGAAGATTCACGGAAAAACACATGAATAGTTATCCAGAAATTTATCCGTTCATGACAGAATCTAAGTATTTAATCTAAAAATTCTGAGAAAAAGCATTATCAAGAAGATATGACTTACTTGGAAAGATGTTTTCTGAAGTGTTATACGGTGGTGCTAGAACGAAGAAGATCCACGAGAGAAAGAAGAAGAGTTGAGAAGAGAGCTTGAGAATGGAAAATTAGAGAGCTTGAAAATATAAAAATGAGCTTGTGGATTCCCCTTTTTATAGATGGTTCACACCCCATGAGGAAATACACAAAAAGTCATCAATACTTTGGGCTTTTGAACTTCCCTATGAAAAGATGGCACCCTAAAAAAACTGCTACGTGGGGTTGACAAGCAACCACGTGCCCACTCTTGGAGACAAACTCATCCCCGACTCAATTACAAAACATTGTATACGGTAAAATTGGTGACGTTTCACAGTCAGCGAGGGGAAAACGCGTGACCTCATGACACAACTTTACCTATGGGCACTTTTATGATGTTTCTCCCAAAGGCGGGGAAAACACTCGTCATCGAAGCAACGCCTCATAGACGGCCACATAAAAAAAAGAATCTAGGAGAAACTCCTCGCGTCCTATGGATATACCCCCATACGCATGTTTTCTGAATCCTTGACACAAGCCAACGAGTTATCCTCGGCGGAGTTTGGTAATTTCCCCTTTGGGGCGATGTTTCCCCGATAATGGAGCTGAATTTAAGTCACCTCCCTTTCACCTAAGGAAAATAACTTGGGGGACTTCTGTTCTAGACTGGGCCGACACTTTCCCCACTGTTGGGGAGGCCCAATCCATTGCCTTTACCAAAGGCCCAAAAGCATGCAGCCCAATCTTAGAGCCATTGGGCATTTCCCCACGTGTCCGCTAGGAGGACGTAGCCTACACGTCCACATCATCATCATCCCGCCCTCCGGGAATAACGGTTCCAACTCCTGCTTTCTCGGAGCAGTTGACCAGGGAGGAGGCCACGTGCTGGACTCCATACACACATAAACTCTGGCAGTCTTCGTTGTTGGGCCTCATCGTGGCCCATAATTGAAGACCTTGGCCCAACGCTGGGGGCTATAAATACTCTCTCATTTGAGAGGGCCAGGTATTCATAATCATTCACTCATTCTCATACTTTCTAGCACTCGTTCTGAAACTTACTTTGGCATCAGAGTGTCTTGCAGATACCCCCCATTTCACATTCAACTGCTGCTCGACTCAAAACTTGAAGGCTTTGACAATCCCTTCTGGTCAGGTACAATCACATTTTAGTTTATTTTTGTTTTTTTAAATTATTTCCTTGATATTTGATTAATATTAGAATAATAGATTTAGGTTTAGCATTTGGGCCCTTTAATTAGAGTTAGGCCCATTTTCTTGTTACCAAGCATCACCCCCAATTTAATTTGTGCACTCTCTGATTTTATTTTAAGTTTAATTTATTTTTTTAGCTTAATTAAATTATTTAATTTTTATCATGTTATTTTTTCTTGACGAAAATCCCAAAAAAATGTAACTTCTTTAATTAGGCAATAAATACCTCTTACATAAACAAACAATTTTTTTAAATCAAATTAATTATAACAATTTCACAAATAATAAGATATACATCCTCAAGTAATTAAATGGTTGGTTCAATGCCTTATTAATTATTCAAATCAAAATATCTAAAACTCATGAACCTATCAAATTAATTTCTTCACCCAACGCGGTTTAATTCTAATAAAGATAAACTCTTTATCAATTCAAAACTCAGATCAAATTCAAAACAACTAACCAATTCAAAAATCATTTTCTACTGACATAATCAAAACTTAAGACTATTTCAATAAAGGATTGTCTGATGTCTTTCTATATAAACTCAAAAACTTCGCTTACCATAACTTATTTTCAAACTAAGGAAAGTTTAAAACCATTCGAAAGCAACCTAACACAATCATATAAAAACACCAACCAAACACATTCGAACTACAAAGGACTCTGATTTTTTCACAAGAGGATATGTAGACACACGGTTGAAAAACTAAGTCAAGTCCACTAACTAAAAAACTAAATCTTGTTCCTCATTTTATTATTTAGCAATATAATAAAGAAATGTCCCCAATAAGTCCTAGATCTAAAAATGATCCCCTTGAGTACAAGGGGCGTAAGGGGTGCCTAACACCTTCTCTTTATCTAATCAAAATCGCGAATATAATAATCTCTAAAACAACTAGGTTTTTTCCATTTCTTTCCCGTCCTTAGGACAAATAGGTAGTAGTGGCGACTCTCTTGTTTTTTTCCGGTTACGACACACACACACATTCGGACCTTGCCACCTTTCTTGGGAACATGGACAATGTTAGTTAACCATTGAGGGTATTCAGAAATGACGAGAAAAACGACATCAATATATTTTTGAACTTCCTCTTTAATTTTGACGGCCATATCTAGACGGGTCCTTCTCAATTATTGTTTAACAAACATACACTCTGGTTTTAACGGCAGACGATGCTCTACATCTCAGTGTCTAATCCAGGCATGTCACGATAAAACCAAGCAAATACATCCACAAATTCTTTGAGAAGATCTATTGTTTTTCTTTTAACACTCAGATCAAGTAGTGCCCCAATCTTGACTTCCCTCCTTTCTTCCTCAGTGCCCAGATTAATCACTTCTACTGGTTCTTCATGAGGCTGAATGGCTTTCTCTCATTTTCTAACAATCATGAAATCTCCTCAGGAACTTCTTCTATATCTTTCTCCTCAGCTTCAAACACAGGGAACTCAAATTCGAGAGAGGGCATATGATCATATTTTTCAACGAGTTTATGATTTAATCTGCACATATGATTTATGTTCGACGTTAGAGATAGGTGGAAAAAATGTGGAATTTATGCAGATATTGAAAGTGATTCTTATTTATCAATTTTAGGTTTTTTTAGATTACCATTTTTCATAAAAAGAAAAAAGTAAAAATAATAGTATATGAGACAACATGACTTTTATTAATGATGGTAAATTTGAAACAAAATCCCAATACAAGATCTTTTCCACCTTAGGTATAATGGAAAGAGTTATTTTTAACAAAGCCCTACACAACTACTCTTTCGCCTTGGGCAGAGCGGAAAGTTTTGGAAAAAAAACAACAACAATATTACCAGAGATATGAACAACTAGGGGAAATCAATGGTGATCATGTTCTGGAAAATCCTTCCATGCGTCAAAAAGTTTGGCGAACCCCCTTCAGGATCATTTTCAAGAATGGAGTTGACTTCGAGCATCGTTGGGAAAATAAAGCCGACACTACAGAACGTCTCTTGGATAGGACGGGTGACAATATCTCCCTTATTAACTTTGTTGGGTATGGAAAAAAAACCTAGACCTTCGCGGAATTTATTTTTGGGTAAGTTCAACACGACACCTCAACCAGTACTTATACCACTTTGTACCAACCGTTGTGCATCTTTGTATGAAGAAATGGATGCCCCATTCTTCGTAGTACCTTCATCAGCAATAGACAATGCCTGAAAATGAGTGCCAACCTCTTCACTGGAGTCAATGTAGGATAATGATGAGAGATGACTCACTATTAAAGCTTGCTCTCCGCCTACCATAACCAACTTCCCATTGTTTACAAACTTCAGCTTTTGGTGAAGCATTGAAGTAAAAGCTCTCGCATCATGAATCCATGGCCGCCCCAATAAACAGCTATAAGCACCCTGTATGTCCATTACCTGGAATGTTATTTGGAAAGAGTGAGGACTAATTTTTATTGGGAGGTCCACTTCACCAATTACCGTCTTCCTTGAGCCATCAAATGCTTTAACAATAACCCCACTAATTCTCATGGGAGTGCCCTAATACAAGAGCCTAGACAATGTAGATTTAGGAATGACATTTAGTGATGAACCGATGTATACCAACATGCTAGACAAACCATAGGACAAACAACTCATGGAGATGTGCAGCATAAAATTATGATTCTTTCCTTCCTCTGGGAGGTCTTCATCACTAAAGCTCAGGTTGTTACAAGCAGTGGTATTTCCCACTATCCGACTGAATCAGTCAATTGTTACATCATGGTCAACAAAGGCTAGGTCTAATACTTTCATCAGTGCTTCCCTGTGGGTTTTGGAATTCATTAGTAGAGAGAGTATAAAGATTTTGGAAGGTGTATACAAAAGCTGGTCTATCACTTTGTATTCACTCTTCTTAATCAACTTCAGGAATTCATCAGTATCATCATTCAAACTGGTTTTTGTTGGATTGTCCATTCTCTACCCCAAGATTAGGAATCATAATAGAAGTCTTATTCGGGACATTTCCAACCTTTATTGGAGGTACAATGGAGAACACACGACCACTACGGACCAGGCCACTAATATCAGCTATGTTCACAACAAAATAAGGAGGGGGAATGGGGTCTTCTTTTCCATTCTCAATCATAGTAGCATTGTACTTATATGGTATAACTTTATCATAATCATAGGGAACCTGTCCTGGAAAGTAAACAACCATAGGAGAAATAGGAGTTCTTTGACTGTTATATGTTACTTCCAAAGGCTCGGGTATGTTGAAATAAGAGACTATCACATTCACTTCAGCGTCCATATCCCTTACCTTATAAATAATAATCTCAACACTTGTATTAAGAGAGTCCTCAACTGACAACCTAATATTAGGTGATACTTCTTCAGTTCTTCTATCAGCAATAATAGCCATTTCTCCATCCTTAAATAGACCCAGGCTCTTCAATATTTAGAGGCATTTCCTCACGGTTGTGCACCCATGAGGTCTTTCTTAACATTCTGGACAACTATCTTGACTGAAACCAATCAACCCCAATTCAACGTACTTGGAATGTGTGATACGGTGGGAGAACTGACTTGAGGTTTTGCGTTTGTGTTTGCAAATGTTGCGGTTTAGCAAGAGTCGCCACCGACTTTTATTTTATCCAAAAGGAAAGGTAAAAAAACACAGGAAAGACCTTTGAGATTGTTTTTGGGTTCGGGGGGTAGATTATGAAAGGGGAAGGTGCTAGCACCCTTTTCATCCATGGTTTTCCATGGGCTCTTAGTTACTTGTTTTAGATCACTTGCTTTGCTTTTTCAATTGTTTGAAATGGTGCTTTGTGTGGTTTTGAAAGTATTTGAAAAGAGGCCTTTGTTTAGGAAATCGTTGTAATGATTCTTGTTTGTAAGAATGTATACAAAGATGTTTGTCTTTTGAAAAATGTTTCAATGTTTTGAAAGTTTGTTTGGAAAATGTTTTGAAATGTGTGTGTTTGTTTGAAAATAGCAAGGATGGTTTGCAAGTTTGATCAGTAACTAGAAGCATCTACCTACTCAAAAGTATTTCTTGCACATTTTTATTCCTTTGATATTGTTGACCTACCATTGTTTTGGTAGACAACCCATTCTTTGGATGTTAAACGGGACGGGCGTGTGTCATCGTATGACCATGATAACAATATTTCCAAGTATCTTAGCAAGTTTTGAGGGACCAAGATCATTTTTTTTAGGCAACCAAGATAGCGTCATCGAGGGACTATGCTCTTTTGTTTTTTTTTTTGTTTTGCCAAGATACCTAGCATGCATACCATGGCCATGTTTAAGGCAACCAAGTGGGGAAACCCTAGAGGTGTTGTGTGCAAGGTGTTGTCATTTTTTCATGCATCTTTGTCTTGAATTAGGTCATGCTATTTGTTTGATTTTGTCTTATCATACAAATCCTAATTTACTAAACATGTATATAATGCGATAAATTGCGTAAAGTAAATCTAAACTATTACAACAATATTATGGGAGGGGGGATACAAGTTTTTGAATGGGGATATTTGCATAAAATAAAAACCTAATTTACTATTACAACCCAATTGAATTTATTGTACAATAAATAAATAAATAATTATTTAAATATGCAATAAAATGTAAATATGAAAAAAATGTTTTGTAATTGTTTTATGCATGAGAAAATAATATTATCTAAGTCCTAAAAATAAGAAAAATAATGTTATTATTTTTAAAAGGGGAAACCCTAATTTTTTGATTAAAAGAAAAATATATGTTTTCTAATATTCTTGTCCATTTTTGTTTAAGAAAAATAATAATAATATTATGTATAAATATTAAAAATTAAAATATGTGAGAAAATAATATTTTATGTGTATAATATAAATAAATAAAATATTTAAGTATTTTATTATTATTTACAAGTTTGTTTAAGAAAATAAATTCTATTAAACCTAATAAACTATTTTTATGCCATAAAAAATAATAACAATAATAAAATAAAATGCAAAAAATTAAGAAAATATTTTTGGGATTTTTTAATGTTCAGAAAAAAAAAAATAAAGTCAAAAATATAAAAATAACAAGAAAATATGAAAAATAAACAAAATATGAATCAGGGGGGTGCAAAGGCAAAATGGGGGGTGTGAAAAGAAACATGCCCAAGGCGCCAGGCCCAGAACACCACTTCATCCCTGTCAATTCTCCTTCGCGCGCACCCTGTGCTTTAACCTGTAACTCTTGCATACGTGCATAAAAGAAAATCTTGCAACATGAAACTTGTAGCATGTTAACTCACGATTCTAATGATATAAAAATCATGACCTAACTCTCAAAGATCAAGGAGAATTTTATCACCCCTAATTTATGACCTAAAATTTTCATGAACTTCGAGCTTCAAATTCTCACTACTCAGTTAATATAAATAAAAAATATGCATATGTACAACTCAAGCATGTTAAGGACTACATCTTTGCTTCACAAACCTAAGCTTAAGGATGCCTAAATAGAGAGATAGAAACTTGACAAATACCTTATTCAGTTGAGTTTGGATATGGCAATGTGGGAACTTTGAGTGAGGCCTGAAGTTCTTGGGAGCTTCCTTGAAGTCCCCTCAACCTTTTCCAATGCTTAGCTGGTCTTGTAGATGGCTAAAACTCCTTGCACGAGTCAACCTGCAACTTTGCAAAATGAAAATGGTGAAGTGTGAAACTGAGCTCACAGTTGCAAGACAGGGGCCTGGATATCTTGGATGTGATGTAGGGAAGATGTTTCAAAGATTGAAAGATAAAACGCACGAGCAAGTTTCAAGTTGGCAAGTGATTTGCAGAGACTGCCCTGTTTGGGCAGAAAATGGTGTTTTTTGTGTTTAAGGGTGTTTTAGCTGTTAGCAATTCGTGTTTAGGCTTGTTACAATGTTCTGAGGTTGTTTGAAATGAAGCCAAGGCTTGCCTTTATCAGATGGATGAGTTCTCTTGACTTTTGCAAGTTTGCTTGCTTTTGAAGAAAAGTTGGAAGTGACAATGCCAAAGCCTGTACAAGCTTGCTTGCTAGCTGCACATAGTTGGTACAAGTGTCCTGATATTTGTGGATATTGTTTGCAGCAAAAGATTAGGTCCATGGCTCAAGATTTGCAAAGTTGGAAAAAGCAAGCTTTATCAAAATGGTATTATGAACTTTATGCCATAAATGGATTAATTCATTGTGCAATGCTTCAAAGATCAGAACAAGACCATTATCCAATGTGTTTGCATTTAATTATGGAGTGTAGAAGGGATTAGGACATGTAAAACCAAGTACAAGCATGTTTGAAACTGATTTGCAACTTGAAGCATTTGTAAACATGGCTTGAACAAAAGTGATAAAATGCCATTTTCATTTCTTCAATTCTCGCTAACCATAAATGATCTTGGAGAGTTCTTGGACATTTTGGAAAGCTTGTAACATTCTCTACAATACATATTTGTAATGCAACTTGAGATACCTCTTGGAACTAGGTGAAAAGTTGCCATGAAGTTAGGTCAAAAATCTGCCTAAACTAGGGCAAAATTTCACTAAGTTAAAAGTTTTATGGACCCCTATTCATAAAATCATAACTTGAGATCCAAGCATCTTTTGGGAAAACTTTATGAATAAAAGTTGTATATTTCATGGAGGACTACAACTTTCATGTTGGAAGTTTTGTTTGAATCCCATTGCATCATGGTTAAAAAGTTGTGGAAAGTTGGGAAAAAATAAGAAATTTTCCATAACTTAGAAAACTTCTAAGTTATGAAAAATTTCAAATTAAAACCCTAATTTGAAAAATTAGGTTTCTTGGTCAACAATTTTCACATTTTGACATATCTTGATGAATTATGACCCTTGGCACTTGATTTTGACCAAAAAGTCAAAGTTTGACTTTTCAGTCTACAATTGATTTTTGATCAGTTGACTGGAAAATTCATCTGTCAATCCTATGCATTTGAGATCTTTTTAACTATGTGATTAGGTAAAGATGATGCTATTGAGTCCTTGAAATCATGCTTGAACCCAATTGGTCATTGGCTAGGTCAAAAATCAGAAATTGCCCTTTCCCAATCAAAACCCTAATTTTGACCATTTTGCCCTTTTGATGATCTGATCAAATTTCTTGAGGAGTTGTGGTCCAAACTTGATCAAATGGTACATAGGACCCTAAAATGTTGTTGTGGATCAAAAATTATGAAGTTTGACTGTAAATTTGCCATGGTTGACTTTTCCCCCAATACAGCTGATTTTTAGGTCAACTGTTCAATTGACTGGGCAAAAATGTGATTCAAGGCTTGAAAGTTGGTATGAGCAATATTAGGGGTCCAATATGGTGTATTAAATTCACATGAAGTATTGATGGTCCAAAAATCCTTGTGCAAACTCAAACCCTAATTTCAGGTCATCAGTGCAAGAGGAGGTCTTGAGCTGAGCAAACCCTAATCCTGTCTGGAGTCCAAGAGGTCTTGTGAGGAAAATATTGATAATATGGTAGGGAAAATTTTGGGGTACAACAACTGCCCCTGTTCAATCTTCTTGAACCTGAAGAGTTAGATTGGCTAGCTTGTCGTTCGTGACTCGAAGGTAAAAGATGATTGGACACTAGAGTGCCCGTAAATTTGCACTCGTTAAAATGTAATTGAGGGAATGGGCTTAAAGATGCCATTTGGAGATGTGATAAAATCTTGTTGGAGATGGGCTTAAAGATGCCATCCAAGTATGTTTGTTGAATTATATGTTGTAAGTCAGAAGAATAAGTATCAGAATGGTATCCGTGTTTGGAACGTATCTGTACTGTATCTGGGGACTGAATCTGAATGAGCAAAGGAAATAGCATACATATATGGAGCGTATCAAAGCTGTATCTGAACTTTGTTTTTTGAGTAAGCAATAGAATAGCATCCGTGTCTGGAGCGTCTCTGAGCTGGGGGAAATCAGAATAAGTGACAAAATGACAACCGTGTTTGGAGCGTATCTGGACTTGTAGCCTGAATTTTGAATTTGAATGAGTAATAGAATGACTTCCGTGTCTAGAGTGTATCTAAACTGTATCTGAATCGGCGAACTGAATAAGGGCTAGAATGGCATCCGTGTCTGGAGCGTATCTGAACTTGAATCTGAATAAGTGACAAAATGACTTCCGTGCCTGGAGTGTATCTGAACTATATCTGATAGTTGAAATCTGAATAAGTACCAGAATGACATCCGTGTCTGGAGCGTATCTGAACTGTATCTGAGATCTTTGAACATTGTTAATGATAATTTGTTAATCTTATCCTGAAAAGGTTAAAATGTTAGTTGAAACACAAAGTTATGTTGCATGAAATGCATGATGCCATATATGTGCTTTATCAATGTTTATGATATATGGTTGTAATGTATGTGCATGTAAGCTGATTTGCTGTCTTGCTGAGGAAAATAAATCCTTGACGTCTGGGGATAAAAACTCTTGACTGCTGCCGGGGAAAATAAATCCTTGACTGCTGAGAGTAAGAAATCATGGGCTACTATTGGAGATTCAAATCCTTGATAACTTCTGTGGGGATGTGAGGATCCTTCACGTCTTGAAGTTGGAGTTTTGACAAAATTCTGTTGTGAGAGTAATGCCAAACTGCTTGAGAAATATGCTTGGAGAATCCAGAGAGCTTTGACTTCTACTGGAGATCACACAATGGGAATCCTTACTCGGCTGGGGAATAGGGAAAACTCTGATGATTTCTGCGGGGAACTAAGAATGAGAATCTTCATTCTGTTGAGGAGTGAAAACTTTGGTGACTTCATACTAGGGAGTGATGAAGACTCTGGCAACTTCACTGGGGAATCAAGAATGAGAATCTTCATTCTGTTGGGGAGTAAAAACTCTGTGGGGAAGAAAGCTTACTGCTGGAGAGTAAGTTCAGGAGTTTTCGGTCGTCTGCCACCCTATTGGGAAGTTATCCTAGGTTGGGGTGAGACAAAAGTTAACTGTTATCTGGTTAATTTCCAGGCTTTAAGATAACTTGTTGGGGAAATAGATGGTTTCCACTGGGGATTAGAAGTCTTGACTTGACTTGGGATGAAGGTTTCAGCTCCGTTGGGGTTCTGTAACTCAAAGTTTTTGCTCCGTTGGGGATTGGGAGTTTGAAGTTTTAACTCTGATGGGAATTAAGGGTTTGAAATTTAGCTCCACTGGGGATATGTATTTTAAGGTTTTAGCTCCGCCGGGGATCTAAATGATGTACTGCAGGGGATTTCTCTTGGAATAGACTAAAGACGTTTTCCTATCCTTTCAGTCTGTCAGTAATTGTTCTTTTCCATTATGTTTATTCATAAACAGTAATTATGTTCAAATGCATATGTTCATCAATTAATCATTGGACGTTTTTGCAAATAAAAACACAAGTGTAAAATAAAAAAGGCAAATGGTTTTCTGTACTTTAAAGAGACATTTTTGTATTAACTTTGAGTAAGTGTTTTGTACAAAGGAGACATACATCCTAGTAAGAGGATGGTGTCATAAAAGTAATAAAAAATTTATACAAAGAAAGATAGCTATGTGTGTAAAATCCCACGGGGTTTCCATTCTGCTATAGCCTTCGTAACTCCGAATATCTTGTCCATTTGTTGCTTTGTCCGAAGATGATTAGATTGATCAGAAGCTCAGAGTTTGTCTGTGAAGAGATTCTCCTTAAAGTGATCCGACGAGACATAGTCATACGCTTTAATTCCCTAACTTTTTTCTGGACCGCCCTTTCGGGTTTTCAGTCCACCGAGAAACCCTTTTTTTCCCAAGTCGCCCTTTCGGGTTTTCAACTTGCCGGGTGTACAGATTTTTTTGTTTATCCCTAATTTTTGCCTGAACCGCTCTTTCGGGTTTTCGATTCACCGGGATGCCCTTTTTTTTGCCTAGGCGTGTCAACCTAGCGGGTCATTCATGCGTAGTATCTTTTGACAATGCTGCATTCACAGGGTGTGGCAGGTCGTCGCCGTCCATGGTGGTTAAGATCATGGCCCCACCAGAAAAGATGTTCTTGATTACAAATGGTCCTTCGTAGGTAGGAGTCCATTTGCCCCTGGGATCACTTTGCGGCAAGATGATGCACTTGATTACAAGATCCCCGACTTGATATGTCTGGCGTCTGACTTTCTTGTTGAAAGCCTTGATCATCCATTTTTGATACGTCTGACCGTGGAAAACAGCAGTAAGTCGCTTTTCGTCAATCAAGTTAAGTTGATCAAGCCGGGTCTGAATCCAATTGTCTTCACTCAAACCAGCATCCTTCATGATTCTCAAGGAGGGAATCTGAACCTCAATAGGTAAAACAGCCTCCATGCCATATACCAAAGAATAGGGTGTTGCCCCAGTTGATGTGCGTGCCGTGGTACGGTACATGTGAAGAGAAAACGGTAGCATTTCATGCCAGTCCTTGTAGGTGATTGTCATCTTTTGTATGATCTTCTTGATATTTTTGTTTGCATCTTCGAATGCACCATTCATCTTTGGTCGGTAGGGAGATGAATTGTGATGTTGAATCTTGAACTGCTCGCACAATGCCACGATCATAGAATTGTTAAGGTTTGCACCATTGTCAGTGATGATCCTTTCGGGGATACCGTACTGGCAAATAAGGTTCTGTTTGATGAAGCAGGAAACCACATTCTTAGTAACGGATGCGAAGGAAGCTGCTTCGACCCACTTGGTGAAGTAGTCAATGGCCACCATAATGAAACTATGTCCATTTGATGTTGTAGGCTTGATCTCTCCAATCATGTCGATTTCCCACATAACGAACGACCAAGGAGCTGTTAGGACATTTAGAGGAACTGGAGGCACATGTACCTTGTCGGCATAGATTTGACATTTATGGCATGTGTGGAATGTTGATAGCAGTCAGCTTCCATGGTAGACCAGTAGTAGCCTGCCTGTAGAATCTTTTAGCCATTGTATGCCCGCTAGAGTGAGTGCCGAAGGTACCTTCATGAAATTGAGCCATAATCCTTTCAGCTTCAGCTTTGTCCATACAACGGAGCAGAACAGAATCATGATTGCACTTGTATAGGATGCCATTGCTCAAGAAGAACTTTGTCGAGAACCTCCTTAAGAACTTTTTGTCGTTGACTGAAGCTCCTTCAGGGTATTCTTGCGCCTCGAGATACCTTTTGACTTCATGAAACCACGACTGGTCCACTACTTCATCGGTATTAATCTCGTGACAATGTGCAGGTTCTTCCATTCGTTCAATGGAGATTTGGGGAGCCTCATTGTCCCAATCAAGTTTAAACATGAATGACATTGTAGCTAGAGCATCTGCTAGCTGATTTTCTTCTCACGGGAAGTGCTCGAAGGTAATCTGCTAGAAATGTGGTAACAATGTCAAGACATGTTCTTTGTAAGAGATGAGGTTTGGATGTTTAGTATCCCACTCTCCTTTGATCTGACTGATGACCAAAGCTGAGTCCCCAAACACATCTAAAAATTTGATTCTCAAGTCTATGGCAGCCTTGAGTCCAAAGATGCAAGCTTCATACTCTGCCATGTTGTTCGTACAGTTGAAACAAAGTCTAGCAATGAAAGGTGTATGGCAACCTTTTGGGGAGATGCGTACTGCGCCGATACCGTTTCCAAGTGCATTGGAGGCCCCATCAAAGTACAGGGTCCATCGGGATCCTTGTTCAGGTCCGTCATATGGTCTGATACCTTCAATGTTGTCCAATGTCATGATGTCCTCGTCACGGAAGTCAAATCTCATGGATTGGTAATCTTCAACAGCTTGATGAGCTAGATGGTCAGCTAGCACACTCCCGTTTATATATTTTTGGGTTGTGTACTGTATATCGTATTCCGTTAGGATCATCTGCCATCTAGCTATTCTTCCAGATAGAGCAGGCTTCTCAAAGATGTACTTGATTAGATCCATCTTAGATATCAGTAAAGTGGTATGATTCAACATATACTGCCTTAGCCGGTGAGCAGCCCATACCAAAGTACAACAAGTTTTCTTGAGCAGTGAGTATCATGTCTCACAGTCGGTAAACTTTTTGCTGAGGTAATAAATGGCATGCTCTTTTCGGCCAGACTCGTCATGTTGGCCCAGTACGCACCCCATTGAATTCTCTAGGACGGTCAGATACATGATTAGCGGTCTTCCCTCGACGGGTGGCATCAGGATATGAGGTTCTAGCAAATACTCCTTGATTTTATCGAAAGCACTTTGACAGTCATCATTCCATTTAACTACCTGATCTTTCTTCAACAATTTGAAAATTGGTTCACAGGTATATGTTAGGTGAGAAATGAACCTAGCAATGTAGTTTAGGCGTCCCAAGAAACCTCTGACCTCCTTCTTAGTGCGAGGAGCAGGCATTTTCTTGTATAGCTTTGACTTTGGCAGGATCAACCTCGATGCCTTTGTTGCTGACAATGAAACCCAAGAGTTTACTGGACCGGACTCCAAATGTACACTTGTTTGGATTCAATATGAGCTTGTACTCCTTCAACCTGACAAACAGCTTTTACAAGTGATCAAGTGTTCTTCTTCAGTTTGTGATCGGGCTATCATGTCATCTACGTAGACCTCTATCTCATGATGTATCATATCATGAAACAAAGCTACCATGGCGCGTTGATAGGTTGCCCCGACATTCTTCAGTCCGAATGGCATCACTTTGTAGCAGAACGTACCCCATTATGTAACAAAATTAGTTTTCTCCATGTCCTCAGGTGCCATTTTGATCTGGTTATAGCCTGAGAATCCATCCATGAAAGAAAATACTTTGTGCCGAGTTGTGTTGTCGACCAGGATGTCAATGTGCGGAAGTGGAAAGTCATCTTTAGGGCTGGCCCTGTTTAAGTCTCTGTAATCGATACACATTCTGACTTTGCCATCCTTCTTAGGCATGGGCACACTGTTAGCAACCCATTGTGGATAGGAAGTAACAGCCATAAATCTAGCATTGAACTCTTCATAACTTCTGCTTTGATCTTTTCAGACATGTCAGGCCTCATGCGGCAGACCTTTTGTTTCACTGGTGGGCAGTCTTCTCTTGTGGGGAGATAGTGAACCACAATGCCTGTATCGAGTCTTGGCATGTCTTCGTATGACCAGGCGAAGATCTCAACATAATCATGTAGTAGCTGAATTAGGCGCTCCTTGATACTCGACTCTAGATTGGCACCTATCTTGATTTCCTTTTTGTCATCCTCAGTTCCCAAGTTGATTGTATCCAACTGCTCTTCATGAGGCTGAATTGCTCTTTCCTCTTGCTGTAGAAGTCTGGCCAATTCCCCTGGCACCTCACAATCTTCCTCACCTTTGTATTCGACTTGGTTGATCAGATCTTCAGAGTCAATGAAGGCTATAGCAGTATCGTTACCCATGGGTTCCGGAATGGAAGGGCACCTACATTTGTGAGTGTGGGTGTGTGTAAGGGCATATCTATCTTAAAACAACAAAATGTAAAAGAAAGACAATGAGCAAAAAGGTTTATATATGAAAATCGTCCATGATTCATTAAAATGACATATGAAATGAAAATAAGAACCCTTACAAATGGACCTATGTGCCTCAGGTAAGACACAAGGTTGAAAAAGTATGAATTGTTTGTGAATTATTACAATCCAACATAAATGGAAAAGATAAATTACTGATTTATGAAAGGAATCGGAACAAAGTCTTTTGCTTCCCAGTTGCACAGTCCTCCGTCAACAGTAGGGAAAATCCAGTCTTCTAAGTTGCCCTCTTCTTCATTGTCCTCTAGTGCATTAACCCCTCGATGGCTGATCTTCACAGGTGGCCCTCCGGCACGGAAGCGACACACGGCCTTTTGATCAGTCAAAGTAAATCCCAAGCCGAATTTGTCTGCTTTGAAAGGAAAGTCGGGAAGCTGCCCCCAGATTATGGATCCGCCTTCTTCCACCACTGCCCTAGCATCCTTTAAAGAAGACATCCGAGGCGGAGGTCTTGTAATCACAGGAGTTGAAGACACTGCCTTGGTCGCTGCTATCTCTTCAGAAACTTCTTCTAAGTGTTGGAAAGGGGTATCTATGATTTCGCCATCTAATTCCACATAACAGAATGAATTTAGATGACTGATCATGTATTCCTCTTCGCCATGATCAGTTATAATTTTCCCCTGGACAGGGTACTTGAGCTTTTGATGCAGAGTAGAAGTGACAACTCCAGCATGGTGAATCCAAGGTCTTCCCAACAGGCATGAGTAGGAAGGACGGATGTACATCACATATAATGTTGAATTGAACGTCTGGGTACCCACTTTGATCGGGATGTCCACCTCTCCATGGACCATCCTTTTAGAACCATCAAAGGCTCTGACAACGATGTTGCTGGGTTTCAGGGTTAAGCCTTCACAATCCAATCTATCCAAGGCTTTCTTCGGCAAGACATTTAAAGACGACCCAGTATCAACCAAAACATGAGCTAGGGTGGTTCCCCTACACTCCACCGAGACATGTAGCGCGTCATTATGTTTTCTCCCTTTGGAGGTCAAGTCTGCATCAGAGAATCCCAGGCCATTATCAGCTGTTAACCTGGCCACACATTCCTGGAATTGATCAACGGAGGTTTCTTGTGGCACGTGGGCCGTCTTCAAAAACTTGACCAAAGCTTTAGCATGTGCCTTAGAGCACAGCAACAAGGCTAACATAGATATTTTGGAGGGGGTCTGCCCCAGTTGTTCAACAACATTGTAATCACTTTTCTTAATGATCCTCATAATCTCTTCCATCTCTTTCTGGGATGTTTCAGGAAGGACTAATGACTGAGCCTTCGTCAAGACAGGATCCACTTGAACATTCTTTCCTTTTTTCTCAGCATCGGCAACAGGGATTGGAATTGCATTGTCATTGTTGGTGGGTACAATTGTAGGTACAATCACAGGGGTAATCTTCGGGATGGCCGCGGGTCCAAAGACTGCTGTTGGAGGAGCAATCTCTGGAGAAAAGATTCTCCCACTACGAGTAATTTTGCTTGTTCCAGCAATGTTACTGATGTCGGGATTATCTTCCTCAGAGTTTTCTTCTTCAATGGTCTGTTCAATCTGTTTGACACCATGGTAGTAGATTTCTCCACCATAGTTCCATGGTACCATTTTATCAGTTTTGTAAGGGGTTGGCCCTGGCATTATCATCTTCAACAGAGTAGTCATAAGAGCGGATGTAATCCTAACGAGTTTTTTAGGAACCCTGGAAGAATTGGCGTATATGGTTATTATTGAAACTTCGGGAACTGGAATGGGTGAGACGGGAGCTTTCTCAAACAAAATTTCCTTGTTATCAATCAATTGTTGGATTCCTTTCTTCAAAAGAGGACAGTCAAATGGAGAGGACAGGCAAGCACGTAAATCTTGGTCATATCCTGGGAACACCCCAGCCTTCAACAAATTCAACTTAATGGTTAGGAGAGGAGTTGACAGTTCATCTACAGTAGAAACAAACAGATCTTCTTCCACATCATTGGCATTGTGCCCATGCCTCGGCATTGGGACGGAGATTACATTCGGCTTTTCGGGAGATTCAAATTCAACTTCCTTGGCATCAATTAAATCATGAATCTTGTTCTTCAGGGCCCAACAGTTGTTGGTGTCGTGCCCTAGACTTTCTGAGTGGTACGCGCATCTGGAGTTGGGATGGTAGTGTGGAGATGAAGTGTTAGGATTTTTAGGGGCCTCCTTTAGCATGTCCAAGTTCAATTTCAAGATATGTGGTAAGACATGAGCAGGAGTCATGTTTATCTTGGTGAATTGCCTTACAGGCCTTTCCACCCTTTGCTGGTTATTCCTCGGCTGATCATTTCTCGGCTGATTGTTTCTCGGTTGGTCTGACGCATACTTTTGAATCATAAAGGCCCCCACAATTGGTCGTCTTTCAATTCTTCCCTAATTTCTCCGGGCATAGACAACTGACACCTCCTTCTTTCCAGTGAAGGACTTCTTTACAGCAGCAGAGGTAGATGCATCTTTCTGAATTTTTCCGCTTCTAATACCGGCTTCCATCCTCTCTCCAGTTAGAATCAACTCAGTGAAACCTGCAGAGGAGCTTCCAATCAGGTGATTAAAGAAAGGACCTGACAGAGTCCCCAAGAACATGTCCATTAGTTCTCTTTCAGATAAAGGTGGTTGCACCCTTCCGGCCAAATCCCTCCATTTCTGGGCATAGTCTTTAAAACCCTCATTGGTAGCCATGGCCATACTCTGTAGCTGAGTACGGGTTGGCGCCAAGTCGGCGTTATATTGATACTGTTTATAGAAGGTGGCCGCCAAATCTTCCCAATTATGCACATCAGACCTCTCCAACTGGTAAAACTAATCCAACTGTGTCCCCGATAAACTGTCCTGGAAAAAATGGACCCACAGGTCTTTGTCAGAAGAATGTGGTTGAATTTTCCTGACATAAGATCGTAGGTGCATCTTTGGGCAAGACACCTCATCATACTTAGCAAACAGAGGTAATTTAAACTTAGGAGGGATTACAATTCCAGAAACCAGCCCTAACTCTTCAAAGTCCAACCCAAACACCCTTTGTATCTCCATAGCAGCTAGACGTTCTTCCAAGTTCTTGTATTTGTCATCGGCCGGAGGATACTACTATTCAGAATAGTCCCCATCCTCTTCTTCCTCTGCCTCAGAATCAGATGGCGTTGCAGTTCCCTTACCTTTTCCTTCCCCCTCTTCAGATGTTGATGGGAATTCCAAAGTCCGTCTGGCTTGTCCTTCAAACCTTCTGCCTAAGATAGCCACACCAGCTCTCATCTTCTTCTTCTTTTTCTCTTTTTCCTTCTCTTGTAGAGTCTTGAGCTCCTCCTACCCCTTGGCTAGGGTCAAGAGTAGCTGTTGAAATTGTGAATTCTGAGCTTGTAAGTCTTTGACCATTTGTTCAATATCCATCTTGCTGAAATAAACAGCAGAGAGATGAGGAAACTTGGTGTGAAGACCTGCTTATGAATATGATGAATGATGTGTATTCATGTAATGCACTCAAGGATTCAGAAATTCAAATTTGTTTTAAACAAAAAGAAACACACGTCATATTAATAAGATAGAATTTGTTAGTACATCAATGCCCCATGGGCAAAATAATACAAAATTCTAAGATAAAAAGATGTTGCGCATCCTCTTTGGTGCAATGTAGGTGTTGAGAGTCTGCTCTTCGTGAAGTTGACGAGTGAGTTCCAAAACCTTCTTCTCGCTTGCGTAGAATTGGGCTTCAAAAGTATCGCGCTCTCCCTTGAGCTGTATCCAACTCCTTTGTAAATCTTCTAGTGATGTTGGCATGTCAGGATGTAGGAGGGTGTATGGAACCTCTCCCTCCATAACAGGCTCTATAATCACATGGAGAATGTAGGGGTAAGGCATCATAAGACTTTGGGCACGGTTTCGTACCCACTTGAGGTAAGGCTCAAGAGGGATGGAATTCTTGTGTCCCAAGGTCTTACTGTCCACCTTGTTGGGCATTCTCCAAGCTCGGATGAACCTTTGTCGGAGTCTTTGGTCGTTGTTGTCGAAGTCGAAAACCAAACCTTAAATCAGCATGTCATGTGGGCCATCCCTTTGGGCATAACCAAACTGTCTCAGAGCCAAGAAAGGGTTATAGGTGATGCCCCCCTAATGCCAAGTAGAGGGACATTGTGGAATTCTCCACAACGGTCAATGATGATGACATTCTCTTTTGATCGAGAACACCAATGAATATCTGAATGGGTAAGAGTCATCAATCGTTGTGACCACCTCAAACCTTTCTCATTCTTCAAAACTGATTGGGGAAGATGAGAAATAAACCATCTTGCCAATAGAGGAGTGCAACACATGAGAACACCTCTTTTCCTCATTGTACGAGTGTGAAAAGAGTGGAGGATATCCCCAAGCAATGTGGGCACCAGGTTGCGAGTCATGAAGATTTTGACAGCACTCACATCTATGAGTTGATCAGGGTTAGGGAACAAGACCATCCCATAGATGAGAAGAGCTACAATCTCCTCAAAAGCTTGTAAGTCCAAAGAATTCCAACAGCTTTGGGCCTTCTCAAACAGAAACTTTGACAAGAAACCTTTGACACCACTTCTAGTTTCCCAATGTGTTGTGACATCAGATGAGTGCAAGTGTAAGGCTTGAGAAATCTCTTCTGGCTTTGGATCTCTTTCCGTACTGTTGAAGGATAGTTGATTGAGAATAGGAATCCTCAAGAGTTGATAAAATTCCTCCAAAGTGGGCACAAGTTGGTAGTCAAGAAATGTGAAGCAATGATGCAAAGGGTCAAAGAACTGGAAGAGAACTTTCAGCATATCCTCCTCAGTGTTGGCAGTGACTAAGTTGAGTAGACGACCATGCCTCTCGGTGAATGGAGAATTCTCAGGAATCCTTGAAGCAAGCTCCTTAAGTTGAGGAGGAATTCTTACAAGGTTAATTTGGACAGTTTTCCTGCGAAGTGAATCCATAACCTACAAAACAGGAACAAAGATGAAAATCCAAAATCCTTGAAATGGTTAGTGGATGCATATGATGCTTCATGATGTACATGATGTTATGCACAAGTATATGTACAAACAAATAACACAAGTTCCTAGTTTAGGCTTGTATGGGATTTCATAGGTAAGTACCCTCTTGAAGTTTAGTTGGCTCAACCTGTCCTAGAAATAGTAATCGGGTTCTAAGGAGCTCAATATCACTGGATTGTTTCCTTGTTCATTGTTTCAATTCAACCTCTTTACTGGAGACCGAAATATTCCAAGGAACCAACCCTCAATGAGTGTAGTATCGAGTATCTACCAACTTTGGACTGCACCAAAGCCGGTCATCTCACTACATCCTAAAAGGCCAAGTTGGTCAAGTAAAGGTTCTAAAAGTCCATTAGTGCTTCATGACATCACTCAGCGGCCCCGTATTCTCTTTGATTGACTCAAAGGCTACCGGTACCCACAAATATGTCGCACTAATATAGCTATTGCTTAGACCATGTCGGTATACCCCGCACAGTTTCCACAATGTATTGCTATTTACCTATGAATGTTTCCCAAATCCGGGTAGAGGATTCAAACCCAAACAATAGAACCAAAGTGTAAAGTAAACAAGTTAAACAAGATAAGCATGTAAAGGTGATCTAAAACCCTAAGGTAACCCCACTTTTATATTTATCCCCAGAAGAGTCGCCAGTTCTGTGATGCGGTGGGAGAACTGACTTGAGGTTTTGCGTTTGTGTTTGCAAATGTTGCGGTTTAGCAAGAGTCGCCACTGACTTTTATTTTATCCAAAAGGAAAGGTAAAAAAGCACAGGAAAGACCTTTGAGATTGTTTTTGGGTTCGGGGGGTAGATTATGAAAGGGGAAGGTGCTAGCACCCTTTTCATCCATGGTTTTCCATGGGCTCTTAGTTACTTGTTTTAGATCACTTGCTTTGCTTTTTCAATTGTTTGAAATGGTGCTTTGTGTGGTTTTGAAAGTATTTCGAAAAGAGGCATTTGTTTAGGCAATCTTTGTAATGATTCTTGTTTGTAAGAATGTATACAAAGATGTTTGTCTTTTGAAAAATGTTTCAATGTTTTGAAAGTTTGTTTGGAAAATGTTTTGAAATGTGTGTGTTTGTTTGAAAATAGCAAGGATGGTTTGCAAGTTTGATCAAGTAACTAGAAGCATCTACCTACTCAAAAGTCTTTCTTGCACATTTTTATTCCTTTGATATTGTTGACCTACCATTGTTTTGGTAGACAACCCATTCTTTGGATGTTAAACGGGATGAACGTGTGTCATCGTATGACCATGATAACAATATTGCCAAGTATCTTAGCAAGTTTTGAGGGACCAAGATCATTTGTTTTTAGGCAACCAAGATAGCGTCATCGAGGGACTATGCTCTTTTGTTTTTGTTTTTTTTTGCCAAGATACCTAGCATGCATACCATGGCCATGTTTAAGGCAACCAAGTGGGGAAACCCTAGAGGTGTTGTGTGCAAGGTGTTTTCATTTTTTCATGCATCTTTGTCTTGAATTAGGTCATGCTATTTGTTTGATTTTGTCTTATCATACAAACCCTAATTTACTAAACATGTATATAATGCGATAAATTGCGTAAAGTAAATCTAAACTATTACAACAATATTATGGGAGGGGGGATACAAGTTTTTGAATGGGGATATTTGCACAAAATAAAAACCTAATTTACTATTACAACCCAATTGAATTTATTGTACAATAAATAAATAAACAATTATTTAAATATGCAATAAAATGTAAATATGAAAAAAAATGTTTTGTAATTGTTTTATGCATGAGAAAATAATATTATCTAAGTCCTAAAAATAAGAAAAATAATGTTATTATTTTTAAAAGGGGAAACCCTAATTTTTTGATTAAAAGAAAAATATATGTTTTCTAATATTCTTGTCCATTTTTGTTTAAGAAAAATAATAATAATATTATGTATAAATATTAAAAATTAAAATATGTGAGAAAATAATATTTTATGTGTATAATATAAATAAATAAAATATTTAAGTATTTTATTATTATTTACAAGTTTTTTTAAGAAAATAAATTCTATTAAACCTAATAAACTATTTTTATGCCATAAAAAATAATAAAAATAATAAAAAAAAATGCAAAAAATTAAGAAAATATTTTTGAGATTTTTTAATGTTCAGAAAAAAAAATAATAAAGTCAAAAATATAAAAATAACAAGAAAATATGAAAAATAACAAAATATGAATCAGGGGGGTGCAAAAGCAAAATGGGGTGTGTGAAAAGAAACAGGCCCAAGGCGCCAGGCCCAAAACACCACTTCATCCCTGTCCTTGCTCCTTCATGCGCACCCTGTGCTTCAACCTATAACTCTTGCATACGTGCATAAAAACAAAATCTTGCAACATGAAACTTGTAGCATGTTAACTCACGATTCTAATGATATAAAAATCATGACCTAACTCTCAAAGATCAAGGAGAATTTTATCACCCCTAATTTCTGACCTAAAATTTTCATGAAATTCAAGCTTCAAATTCTCACTACTCAGTTAATATAAATAAAAACTATGCACATGTACAGCTCAAGCATGTTAAGGACTACATATTTGCTTCACAAACCTAAGCTTAAGGATTCCTAAATAGAGAGATAGAAACTTGACAAATACCTTGTTCAATTGAGTTTGGATATGGAAATATGGGAACTTTGAGTGAGGCCTGAAGTTCTTGTGAGCTTCCTTGAAGTCCCCTCAACCTTTTCCAATGCTTAGCTGGTCTTGTAGATGGCTAAAACTCCTTGCACGAGTCAATCTGCAACTTTGCAAAATGAAAATGGTGAAGTGTGAAACTGAGCTCACAGTTGCAAGACAGGGACCTGGATAGCTTGGATGTGATGTAGGGAAGATGTTTCAAAGGTTGAAAGGCAAAACGCACGAGCAAGTTTCAAGTTGGCAAGTGATTTGCAGAGACTGCCCTGTTTGGGCAGAAAATGGTGTTTTTTGTGTTTGAGGGTGTTTTAGCTGTTAGAAATTCGTGTTTAGGCTTGTTACAATGTTCTGAGGTTGTTTGAAATGAAGCCAAGGCTTTCCTTTATCAGATGGATGAGTTCTCTTGACTTTTGCA
This sequence comes from Vicia faba, assembly GCA_948472305.1. Lineage (NCBI taxonomy): Eukaryota > Viridiplantae > Streptophyta > Magnoliopsida > Fabales > Fabaceae > Vicia > Vicia faba. The sequence continues at coordinate 127,898,556 of OX451739.1, forward strand.
AGTTTGTTTGCTTTTGAAGAAAAGTTGGAAGTGACAATGCCAAAGCCTGTACAGGCTTGCTTGCTAGCTGCACATAGTTGGTATAAGTTGCCTGATATTTGTGGATATTGTTTGCAGCAAAAGATTAGGTCCATGGCTCAAGATTTGCAAAGTTGGAAAAAACAAGCTTTATCAAAATGGTATTATGAACTTTATGCCATAAATGGATTAATTCATTGTGCAATGCTTCAAAGATCAGAACAAGACCATTATCCAATGTGTTTGCATTTAATTATGGAGTGTAGAAGGTATTAGGACCTGTAAAACCAAGTACAAGCATGTTTGAAACTGATTTTCAACTTGAAGCATTTGTAAACATGGCTTGAACAAAAGTGATAAAATGCCATTTTCATTTCTTCGATTCTCCCTAATCATAAATGATCTTGGAGAGTTCTTAGACATTTTGGAAAGCTTGTAATATGATCTACAATCCATCTTTGAAATGAAACTTGATATACCTCTTGGAACTAGGTGAAAAGTTGCCATGAAGTTAGGTAAAAAATCTGCCTAAACTAGGGCAAAATTTGACTAAGTTAAAAGTTTTATGGACCCCTATTCATAAAATCATAACTTGATATCCAAGCATCTTTTGGGAAAACGTTGTGAATCAAAGTTGTATATTACATGGAGGACTACAACTTTCATGTTGGAAGTTTTATTTGAATCCCATTTCATCATGGTGAAAAAGTTATGGAAAGTTGAGAAAAAATAAGAAATTTGCCATAACTTAGAAAAATTCTAAGTTATGAAAAATTTCAAATTAAAACCCTAATTTTCAAAATTAGGTTTCTTGGTCAATAAGTTTCACATTTTGACATATCTTTATGAATTATGACCCTTGGCACTTTATTTTGACCAAAAAGTCAAAGTTTGACTTTTCAGTGTACAGTTGATTTTTGATCAGTTGACTGGAAAATTCATCTGTCTATCCTATGCATTTGAGATCTTTTGAACTATGTGATTAGGTCAAGATGATGCTATTGAGTCCTTAAAATCATTCTTGAACCCAATTGGTCATTGGCTAGGTCAAAAATCAGAAATTGCCCTTTCCTAGTCAAAACCCTAATTTTGACCATTTTGCCCTTTTGATGATCTGATCAAATTTCTTGAGGAGTTATGGTCCAAACTTGATCAAATGGTACATAGGAGCCTAAAATGTTGTTGTGGATCAAAAATTATGAATTTTGACTGTAAATTGGCCATGGTTGACTTTTTCCTCAATACAGCTGATTTTTAGGTCAACTGTCCAATTGACTGGGCAAAAATGTGATTTAAGGCTTGAAACTTGGTATGAGCAATATTAGGGGTCCAAGATGGTGTATGAAAGTCACATGAAGCATTTATGGTCCAAAAATCCTTGTGAAAACTCAAACCCTAATTTCAGGTCATCAGTGCAAGAGGAGGTCTTGAGCTGAGCAAACCCTAATCCTGTCTGGAGTCCAAGAGGTCTTGTGAGGAAAATCTTGATAATATGAGAGGGTAAATTTTGGGGCACAACATAATGTATCTCTACAACAGTTACCATGTCAAGGTCTAAATTTATAGGCTTATCTGAATAGCTTCCAACCATATTCATCCCATTATCATTTCTATCATAAGTGATGGTGATGGTCCTCTCATCTATCAACATCTGAATTTCCCTTCTCACAGCAAGGCAACCACGTGGATTTTTTGAGAAGACTCTGCACTGAAGGTGCGAAGAGAATGCAAGAAAGGGGGCTTGAATTGGGTTTTCCTTTCTTGTAAAAAATTCACTTCTAAGCATTATTCGTTGAACAATTCTTCTAATCCGTGCTTCTAATTAATGCTTCTAATTTGGTTCAGAAAACATAAACTCTAAAGCAGAAGCAAAAGTAAGGAACACGCGATATATCTTGGCTCACTTGAGAAACCCCTAAGCTAATCCAGTCCACATTTACGAGGTGATTTCACCTTGAACTCAAGGACTTAATCCACTATAATTAACCTGATTACTATCACACGGGAAACCGCTGGTGAGTAACATCCAATGAAACGTCCAGGGATCCAAACCTGATATAACATTCTTTGACCCAACAGAATCCGATTCTCCAGAATCTTCTATCAGGATTTCCTTCCAATGATATCCATCAGTGATCTCATAAGACTTACCTTCACTGAGTCCCCTTTGAGATATGACTACCATTGACCTAATAGAATCTACTACCAGGATTTCATAATGACCTTCAGTCACCATCTTCTTGAGCACAGACCTTCACTCAGCCTCTCAAGGTATCATTAAACAACTGTTTGATTTACATTTGTTTACAATAATATGCTTTTACAGAAGCTGGATGTAAACATAATTTAAGCATATATCAGAAGATCCTAATGTACACTAAAAATATTACATTGTCTTGTAGCTTAATATGTGGTCTTATTTTCTTCAAGTAGCTTCTTCTCGGATAACAACCCAAAGCACTTGAATTACTAAAGTTTTCTTCTCCATAAGCTTCTGGAATCTTTATTGATCTTGATGTAGTAAAGAGAAGAACTTCTTCATCTTGATTCACCTTAGAACATTCTATACAACAACCCTTGTTCTATTTTCTTATATGATAACTTTAGAGCACAACATTTGTGTTGTGGATTTGTAACTGGAGCTTTCATGATCATCTTCATTATCTTCTACAACTTAGGGAGCTTTGTGCAACATACGAAATTAAGCACATTGTGAATCAATGATTTCATTGTAATCATTATGAACATGATTGAATAATCATTTTGATAACAATTGTTATTGTTGTTGTTATAGTGGTTGATAGTGTGATACGGTGGCAGAACCGACTATTTAATACTGGTTTGTGTTTTTTGTTTGCAAATGTCGCGATAAGCAAGAGTCGCCACCGACTTTTCTTTTATCCAAAAAAAGGAAAGGGTGAAAAGAACAGAAAAATACCTTTTTTCTAGATTTCTGAGTAAGGGGGTAGATTATAGAAAGGGAAGGTGTTAGCATCCTTTTCATCTATGGTTTTCCATGGGCTCTTAGGTACTTGCTCATTTTTGAAAATTGCTTTTGGGTTTGTGTGGTTTGAAAATTCCTTAGTGCGGTGACTCACTTTATGGTAACTCTTGTATCAGTCCTCAAGAGTGTGATAAAGCGTTTTGAAAACTTTGTTTAAAAAGTGTTTGAAAGTGTGGTATGAAAATTTATTTGAGCAAGTACCTAACAGTTATCTACCTACTCGAAAAAAGACTGTTCTTTTCCTCCTATCCTTTAGACCGTGTTATCCTACTATTATTGAGTAGGTAGTCTTATCATTGGATGTTTTGAGGGACAATCGAAAGGGACGTAATGGTTATTGAAGGAAACATATAAGGATACCTTAGCATTTCGAAGGGACTATCATCATAAGATCATTTCTCGTAGGCAACTCGAGGGATATTTAGGGACTATGATCTTTATGATGACTTTAAACTGAGGGCCTTTTCTAAGAGTATCCCTATGTTCGAGGGACATGACCACTGTTTCCGAGGCAACCAAAGTGGGAAATACCCTAGGAGTGCAAGTGTGCAATAGTGTGCTATTTCAGATATTTTATCTTGCAGTTTAGTGATCTACTGATTGATTGATTAAGCATACATGCCTAGGTTGCTAGCAATTTATATACAAGCATATAAAATATAAAAGCAAGAAATAGAGGTCCTACGCTATTACAAGGCTTTGGTGTAGATACATAAATAATTACTGAGAAAAAATAAAGTGTGGAAATGAAATCCTAATTAAGCTATTACAAACTGGGCACAACTACATAATTAACAAAATAATGCTAAAGTAAATAAATGCGTACATGAATTGAAAATACGTCTAAAATCCTACGTGAAAGAAGTTTTTGTTTGTTTTTGTTATGAAAAGAAATTGAATTAAAAAAAATCTTAAATCTATTCAATTTTAGTTTATTTAAGAAAATATTAAAATAGTTAATTAATTAATTGACAAAATTAATTTAATGTAAAAACTAGGCCTAATGTTTTTTGGGGTTTTCCTTGTTAATTAAAACTTAGAAGAAGTAAGGACAAGCAGTCCATCAAAAGGAAACAAAATCGAAAGGGCCAACAATAGGAAACGAAAAGAAGGAATTCTTGGAAGCAAGGTCTAGATCGAAGAGGCCTGGGTTGCTCTTCGATCCAATAAGCTGATCAAAGACCTCATTCGAGGGTCTTGGGGGTGCTAGATCTACAAGAAAATTCGTTAGCAATTGAAAATGTAACACGTGGATCGAAGAAGCTTGAGAGAATATGCGCCTGGGGCGTTCGATCTGGATGTGACGTCCTTTGATCTGGGATACTAGATCTGCAAGAAAGTTCGTTAGAAATTAAAAGTGCAAGGCCTGGCATTCGAACCCTGGTCCCTTCGATTTCACGAATTCCCTTTCGCCCCCTGAGCTTCTTGCTCATTCGAAACACTTGACGCCTGCTTTTGGTCCTGCAAATTAGATAATTCAAAATAGACAAAACAGAAAAATGTCCCATTCGAAATCAATCCCTGAACCCGGATCTAGGTTGGTTTCGATTTGTCATAGCCATGATCATGGATTTCAAAAGTAACCAGCTTCGAAGAAACTCTGTCCATGGTGTTCAAACATATGAACATTGCAACTCGCATACACTTTGTTAAATCGCTCACGAATAATAACAAAAACTATGAATATGAAATCATGAGTCTAATTTTAAGATTAAGTGAGATTGAACATTTTACCACTGGAGGCGCCTGGATCTGCAGTCTCGGGTGTGAGATGACTGGGGCACGAATGAGTGTACGTCTGTGTGAACTCCAAGAACTCGATCGGAATGTCAATCTGGACGGAAGGTGCCTGCAATGGACTTTTGACAACTTTGGAATTTGATGCTATTTTGGATTTTCATGGGGCAGGCTGGTGTTTTCTTTTGAGGCAGCCTCCATGTGTTTTTCGTCTGGAAGTCTCCGTGAGTTTTTCGTCTGGCAGTCTCCGTGAGTTTTTCGTCCCCTTTTCTCTGAGAGCATGAGGTTTATATAGACAAAGGAATTTAGGTCAATATTTGTGTATAAAATCTTGGTCCATTATGATGAAAAGATTTGATTTGATTTCTTCATAAAGACTTGCTATATTTGATTCAATCAAGTGCCAATCTATTTTCATACGTTACTGCCAGCCTGTTATGAGTTGTTTGGGCCTCCAACATGATGAAAATCGAAAGCTGGCCTGCCCCTGCAGATCTAACTCCCTTCGAATTTACTCTCTTAGATGGCTTTAAAGTACCAATTCGAATTACTCAAGCTTCGATTGCATAGCCCCTTCGATTGAGCCTCCCCCTGCTTCGATTAATTGATTCAAAATGAATCACCCTGGTTAACTCAGCTCTTGTGGGGTTGGGAGCAAACAAGGCAAGAATCTGGCCTTTAATTCATATACTTGAGTCCACAATCAACATTGAATTATTTCCATATTTGCAAGGGACACATGCCATTTGGAACTTTGGGTGAACCTAGACAGGTTAGGATATGTGTTTTTGCTTATTCATGCCAGCCTATTTCATTCCTTCGAATCTTCCTTCCTTGCTAGCCTTAAACTCCAATTCGAGCCAATCAAGAATTTCCTTATTAGAACCTTATTATCCTTAATGGTTCTGAGTCGAGTTGTGCCAGCTTCAATACTAGGGCTCCTTCAATTGAACCACCCTTTGCTTTGATATCCTGTCCTTTTGAAGAGAATTCCCTATTAGGCAACTTCGACCAACCCTTAGCCTTGTGATGAGTCTAAGTTCTGATTCTAAGTGTTCAGAACTTCCTTCATCAGAGCATCTTAGATTAAGACAAACTCTGCACTAAAATGCCATTCGAAGGTCATTTCATTCTGATGTTCTGATTGGGGGAAACTCTGAAGTTTCAGTCGAAGAACACTCTGAAGTTCCAATCGAAGGACCTTTTAGAATTCCAATCGAAGGGTCTTTGTCCATATACGAATCGAAGGATATTTATTAAAGTGCAAATCAAAGGACATTGTTACAATGCCAATCGAAAGGTACTTGTTAGAATACCACTCGAAAGGCCTTATTAACAGGCCAATCAGAGGACCTCTGTTCTGATACCAATCGAAGTGCCTTGCTCAGACACCAATCGAAGTACCTTGTTGACCGATCGAAAAATTCGTTCTGCCTTCTTTGATTTTCTTCAGTTTGGACCAATCAAAGTGACGTTAAAATGTCAATCGAAGACGCCTTTGTTCAGATGCCAATCGAAAGACATTGTTAAGATGCCAATCGAAAGACACCTTATTCAGATTCCAAATGAAAGACATTTTGTTGACATGCCTTCGAAGTACACCCCATCGAAGGACACTTTGACCAACTTCAAAATTTGTTATTTTTCTTCAAGCAGGTGTTTGTAAACACCCATGTAAGAGAAGATCTTGTAAAAAATGAGAGGGAAAATTTTGGGATACAACAGCTGCCCTTGTTCTATCTTCTTAAACCTGAGGAAAACTCTATGGGGAATAGAGTCTAGGAACCTCGATTGTCCATTACTCTACTGGGGAGTCATCTCTTAACTGAAGAGATTAAAGTGAACTGCTATCTGGTCAGGGTCCAGGCTTTGCAGTGACTTGCTAAGGATGATAAGGCTGACTACTATCTGGTCGTATTCCAGGCTTCTTAGTGACTTACTGGGGAAATGAGATTAAATTGTTATCTGGTCGTACTCCAGGCTTCACAGTGACTTGTTGAGGATGATAAGGATGACTGCTATCTGGTCATATTCTAGGCTTCACAACATCTTATACTGTTATCTGGTCGAAATCCAGGATTTACAATGTCTTAAATTGTTCATTGACTACTATCTGGTCATATTCTAGGCTTCACAACATCTTATACTGTTATCTGGTCGAAATCCAGGATTTACAATGTCTTAAATTGTTCATTGACTACTATCTGGTCGAGTTCCGGGCTTCATAGTAACTGACAGAGTAAACTTCTATCTGGTTAGATTCTAGACTTCGCAATGCTTTATACTATTATCTGGTCGAAATCCAGGCTTCATAGTGTCTGAAGAAGTGAACTACTATTTGGTCAGATTCCAAGCTTTACAACACCTTATACTGTTATCTGGTTGAAATCCTGGTTTCAGTGTCTTAAATTGTTGATTGACTATTATCTGGCCGGGTTCCAGGCTTCATAGTAACTGACAGAGTAAACTGCTATCTGGTCGGATTCCAGGTATGATACGGTGGGAGATCTGACTTGGGTATTTTGAGTTTGATCGCAAATGTTGCACTTAGCAAGAGTCACCACCGAATTTTCTTTTATCCAAAAGGAAAGGTGAAAAAGCACAGGAAAGACATTTGAGATTGTTTCTTGAGTTCGAGGGGTAGATTATGAAAATGGAAGGTATTAGCACCCTTTTCATCCATGGTTTTTCATGGGCTCTTAGTTACTTGCTAGATCACTTGCTTTTGTTTGAAATTGTGCTTTGTGTGGTTTTTGAAAGTATTTTGTAAAGAGGCCATTGTTTAGGCAAACTTTGTAATGACTCTCGTTCGTAAGAATGTATTCAAAGATAATGATCTTTTGAAAATGTTTTCAAGTTTGTAAGATGTTTTGAAAGTGTAGGTGTTTGTTTTGAAAATAGCAAGGATATTTTGTTTTGAAAGTGAGCAAGTAACTAGGATTATTCTACCTACTCAAAAGTCTTTCATGTTCATTTCCTCTTTCCTTTGACATTGTTATCTCACCATTGATTTAGTAAGTAACCCTATCTTTGGATGTAAACGGAACGGGCGTGGGTCATCGTATAACCATGATTAACAATATTGCAAGGTATCTTAGCATTATTTTTTTAGGGACTAAGATCATTTTAAAGGCAACATGGATAGCATAATCGAGGGACTATGATCTTGTATTTTTTCTTGTTTTTTGCTAAGATGCCTCACATGCGTAATACGACCATTTTGTAAGGCAACCAAGTGGATTTATCCTAGGGGTGCTTGTGTGCAAGTGTATTATTTTCATGTTTGGTTTTGTCTTTTATTAGGGTTTTCTAATTGATTGGTTTTAGTCTTTCCATACAAACCCTAGTTATTAGCATTTGCATATAAAGCGATAAATTGCGGAATTTTAAAATTACTACGCTATTACAATACTTGTGGGAGGGGGTGTACAAATTATAAATGGGGATTGCAAGAAAATAAAACCTAATTATCTATTACAACCATATTGAATTTGGATAAATATACGAGAAATTAAATGAATATAATGTACAAGTATGAATGGATAAGGAATGAATTTTGTGTGGATTTTGTTTAAAAAAAGTTTTGACCTAATTGACTTGAAAGAAAATAATTAACTAAAATAAGAAAATTAAAATTAAGTTAATAAAAGAAATTAATTTATTAAAGAAACAAGTTTTTTAGGGTTTTGTTTGTGAAAAGGTTTTAATTAAATTTTTGATAAAAGAAAACAAACTTGGTTCTAATGTTAATTTATTTTGAGAAAAGAAATTAATTTGTTTTAAGAAAATACTTTTAATGTGTGAAAATAATAATCAAAACCCTAACTTTTAATTAATTTATAAATTAATTATCAAAGATAAAATAATAGATGATTAAAAATAAATTTATTTTTATGTAAAAAACTAATTTAATTAAATAAAAGCCTAAATCTATTTTTTCACGATTTTTGTATTAAGTAAAATATATTTAAGAAAACAAATAAATAAAAATAAGAAAAAGAAAATAAAATGGGCCAGGGGTGTGGGTAGCCAGCAAGGGGGGTTAGCAGTAAGGGAAAAAAAAGCCCAAAGGAGGCCCAGGCGCCTGTCCAAAAAAGTCAGAAAGTGAGAAATGTGTAAAAAAAATCAAAAGGGTACCACTAGGGCTCGAACCGAGGTCCCTATAGTCACATCCGCGCGCCTCTACCACTGAGGTGGCTATAAATACGTTTATATAATTAAAACCATAAATATATGATAGTAAACAAGTCCATGGCCTGAACTTCATCTTCAACCTCACGTCCAGCCAGCGCCTCTGTATCTTGTTCAATTCTACACAAAAATGAATATTGTAAATAGCAAACTTGTAGCAAATTTCCTCACAATTTCAGAAATGCAAAGCAAGAAAATTATAGATTAAAGACAAGCATGAATTTTAATGGCCCTAATCTGAACCCTAAAAATCTCAAAAACTTCAATCTTAAAATTCTCTAAGCTCAAGTAAAATTAATGAAAACTATGGACATGGTTAGCTTTAGGGCAATGATATCTACATTTTTCATTCATAAATAAACCATTAATGATGCCTGTATGAAAAGTTCCAAAGTCAGAAAAATTACCTTGCAAGAGGGTATCGGGTTTGGATTTTGAGTAGCTTTCAGTGAGTTCCAATGATTGAATTAGCTTCCTCAAGTTCCCAGGAAGCTAATGGGATGCTTAGCTTGAGCTGAAAATGCCTGAGGAGTTCTGGAGAAGTCAAGGTGCGAGGTGCTGTTTTTGAAAATGGTGGATGATGATGGAGGTGTTACAGTGGTGCTTCAGGTGTTGGGATTGTTTGTATATGTTGTTTAGAAGCTTCTGAAAGTAAAAGGCCAAGAAACACACGAGCAAATTTGGATATTGGATTCAAAACTCAGAAATGACAAGTTCTGAAGTGTTTTTGATGACTCTGTGTTCTACGTGTTTTCAGGGCTTAAGCATGCGTGGGATTTGTAGAAAATGGATTGTGTATGTATAAGCAAAAGGTCTTGAGTAGTTTTGAAAGTCAGAAGTACAAGTTATAAGCTATTTGCCATGTTACTTGATTTTTAAGAAGTGGGAAAACAAGTTTCAAGGGGAAGTACAAGCATGGGCTGAGTGATTGTAAGTGCCTAACAAGTTTATTATGAGTTATGGGACTTGTATGATCAGAAGAGAACAAGTGAAAGGCTCAAGAACAAGTTTTGTGCAAAAAGCCACTTTATCAAAATGGCAATGTGCACTTTCTTCCCAAAATGGATATAAAGCATGACCTTGCATTGAATGATTGAAATGACACCTCTAACAGCTGTGCAAGCAATTAATTATGGAGTTCCTAATAAGTTTGAGGCCTGCAAAGTAGAGGTAATGCAGCAAAGTTTTGAATTTTGAAGTTGTTCATCACAAAATGACTTGTAATTCAAGTGATCAAACCCTAACTTCATCTCATCGATTCTCCCTACTCAAAAATGATATCAAGGAGTTCTTTGACATTTTGGAAAGCTTGCAATGTGATCTACAACCCATATTTGAATTACTTTTGAAAATTCACCTTGGAACTATATGAAAAAGTGCCATGAAGTTAGGTCAAAATCCTGACCAAATTAGGGCAAAATTTCACTAAGTGTTTTTGTTTCATGACCATGTATTCTTAAAATTATAACTTGATATCCAAGCACTTTAGAAAGGAGTTGTGTGAAGAAAAGTTGTATATTTCATGGAGATCTACAACTTTCATGTTGGAAGTTTCTTTTGAATCATCTTGCATCATGGTGAAAATGTTGCTCAAAGTTGTGAAAAAATAAGAAATTTCCAACACTTAGAAATTTTTCTAAGTTTAGAAATTTTAACTTTTCAAAATGAAATATTGAATTTTTGATTTCTTTATGAATAAGTTTCATATTTTGACATGCTTTGATGAATTGTGATCTTCTACATTTGAATTTGATCAAAAAGTCAAAGTTTGACTTTTCAATATACAATTGACTTTTGATCAGTTGACTGAAAATTCATATGTCAATCCATTGGACTTGAGCAATGATTTGAGCCATATCATTTGGTAAAGATGATGCAATTGGACTCTTGAGATCATGCCTTAACCAAATTGATCATTTGCTAGGTCAAAAATAAGAAATTGCTCTTTCCCAATCAAAACCCTAATTTTGACCATTTTGCCCTTTTGAAGATTTGATCAAATTTCTTGAGGAATTATGGTCCAAACTTGATAAAATGATACATATGAGTTTAAAATGTTGATATGGATAAAAAAGTATGAAATTTGACTGTGAACTGGCCATAGTTGACTTTTTCCCTAATACAACTAATTTTAGGCCAACTGCTCAATTGACTGAGCAAAAGTGTGATCCAAAGCTTGAAACTTGACATGAGTAATATTTAGGGTCCATAATGATCCATGAAAGTCATATGGGGCATTGGAAGTTCAAATATACTTGTGCAATCTCAAACCCTAATTTTGGTCATCAGTGCTCAAGGAGGTGTCTTGAGCTGATCAATCCTAATGCAGTCTTGAGTCAAAGGAGATCTTGTGAGAAAATTCTTGATAAATGAGAGGGTAAATTTTGGGGTACAACACCAGGATTCGCAACGCTTTATACTTTTATCTAGTCGAAATCCTGGCTTCACAGTGTCTAAAGAATTGAACTTCTATCTGGTTGGATTCCAGGCTTTGCAGCCCCTTATACTGTTATCTAGTCGAAATCCATGCTTCACAATGTCTTAAATTGTTGATTTACTATTATCTGGTCGGGTTCCGGGCTTCATAGTAAATGACAGAGTAAATTGCTATCTGGTAGGATTCCAGGCTTCACAGCGCTTTATACTGTTATCTGGTCGAAATCCAGGTTTCAGTGTCTTTGAAGAAATGAACTACTATCTGATCAGATTCCAGGCTTCGCAGTTTCTTCAACTGGAATGGAAATCAGAGAGATCTTAGTGTCGAACTGACTGAACCATAAAAGGTATTGGATTAACTTTGACTGGAATGGAAATAAGAATAATCTTAGCATCGATTCAACTGAACCAGACAAAAGTTTTGGAATATCTTCAACTGGAATAGAAATCAGAGTGATCTTAGTGTCGGTATGACTGAACCAAAGAAAGTCTTGGGAGCATATCTTTCTGAGGAGAATACTAAAATATCCCTTCTTCAGACGTAGCTTTTGAGAAGACTACCAGGTCATGTAAGTAGTCAACGGTGTTTGTTGATTTGATCTTTCTTGAAAAAGGTAAAGAGTTAGTTGTATGCAATGTCATGATGTATGAAATGCACTGTGATGATGTTTTAAAAATAAATGAGATTGTGCCGTATGCAATATTTATGCGCATGTGTTGTACCCCAAAATTTTCCCTCCCATTTTCACACAAAACATACTCCTAGAGGTCCTCAATTGCTCAAGTTGACTAAGGATTGACCAGACAAATCCTCCTCCTAAGACAATGAGCCTCAAACTAGGGTTTCACTCCTCATAAAGATGTTTGAGTTCCAAGGGTCCTAAATGGTTTCCATTGCCTTAATATGTCCTCAATATCATCCATGCCAAGTCTCATGCATGCACAAGAAGTTTGCACAGTCAACAACTCAAATGCCTGAAAATTAATTATACTAGGTAAAAAGTCAACTGTGACCCACATACAGTCAAACTTCAAGATTTTTGGTCAACATCAACATCTTGAAGTGATATCCATAATTTTATCAAGGGTTGATCATGACTCCTTAAGAAATACTCCTAACTCATCAAAAGTCAAAAAATGGCAATTTAGGGTTTCTATAGGAAAAGTCAACCAAACTTTGACCAAGCATAACTTTCTCATACTTTATTAGAAATTTTCCAACCAAGTCTCATCATGAAGAGAATCCAGTTCCATACAACTACTATTCATCCCTAAAATTCAAGAAATGCACCATTTGAAAGATACAAGTTCCTACATTATAGGTCATTTCAAAAAGTCAACAAAACACCTTTTGGGTCAAAGCTCCTTACATGAATATGGAAGATCCAATTGAGATTAAACCAAAAGGGTTATTTAGAGGACATCTTAAGCTTTATAAAAAGTCCAAGAGCACCTTCTTAGGGTTAAAAATGAGAGATATATGCATTGCTAAAGTTGACCAATTTTTGGAAATGTGCATGAAGTCAACATTGATCAAAATGACTTTTTTTTTCCAAATGGGTCCATGTTTTCTTGTTTGAAACTTTCTCCTAAGATGGCCCACGAGCCTTGAGCTTATCCATGTATTATTTCATTATTTTTATTATTTATTTTGATTTTTTGTTCACTTAAATCAAAATAAATCAATTTAAATAGTGGAATAATCAAATAAAATCAAAGATTTGATTTTATGAGCACATTATGAGTCCATGAACAGCTAGAAAATCAGGAAAATTCGTGCAAGGGCTAATTGATTGGAAAAGATCATGATTTGGTTTGTTTTAGAAACAAATCATACAAGGCAAAAAAATAAAATCTTTTTCAACAATTTGCAAATATTGAATACAGTTTTGTTAACCTAATTGATTCTATTATATATAGACAACATTTCCAAAGCATGAAAACAGGGTTTGACCGTGTGAATTGAGAGCACAAAACTCAAATTTTGAACAAGAAAGAGGCAATCAGATTTCCTTTTACAAGGAGATTCAAGGTGTTTTAAGGCCAGCAATTCATTCCTAGAAGTATTTGGAAGCTATTTGGACCATTACCAAGCCTTAACACGCCCATAAGCGCTCTACACGAGTACCACAGTTTGCCTTCCTTCTTGAAATTGATTTTTGCAATTTACGCCTGATAAACAATTTCTAACTATACATTCATGTTTGTATCATTATTTAGAACATGTTTGCATATTTAATTGCGAGTTTTGATGCGTATTGGACAACCTGCCATTGTTAGGGTTTAGAGTTTCTTTTTAGGGCTTTTCGGTTCAGGGAGAATCAGGGCCAAAGATGGATACCACTGCATTCAAGAGATCAAACCCAATTGATTTGTGTAATTAGATTTGATTTATATTGGCTGGATATGATTTTTGAGATGCATAGGTTTGTAGCTATAGCCTATGTCTGTGGGTAAAAGTCATGTCTAAAATGACAGTCCCAACGAGGAAGACGATGGCGTGTCCAAGCCTGGTTAGACAATTTGAATCTCTTGCATTTTATTTATTACACTGACTGTTCATTCTATATAATGTATTATTTGTGTTTATATAAACGATTGAGTAGCTTGGTTCAGTGGAAAAGGAGAAGGGTTTGCAAGGCACGCGTGTAGGAGGGTAGGGGTTCGATCCCTGCCTCCTACATAATATTTTTCTCAATATCTGTTTATAGATTCAGTGGTTTCATCACATGGGCATACACCATACGCCTCCATATCATCATCATTGGATTAATCTGCATCCAGATCTAGCGCCTCAAGCATGCAGGCACACGGTGGATTCTCTTGGCACAAACTCATCAGATCCAGCGCTGGTGATGGGCCAACAAGACTGGGCCTTGGCAGAATTCAGCAAAACATCCTCCAGTTTGAGCCTACACTCCCCCCCCCCCTCCCCAAGCCTAATTTCTAACCTTTTTTTCTAGTTTTTTTTTAATTAATTTATCATCATTATTTTGTTTAATTATTTTTATTAATCAATTTTTTTACAAAATCATAAAAATCAAAAATCACAAAAATAGTACTTAGTTTTTTTTATATAAATTAATTTTTGTAAATATATTAATTTCTTCAACTTTAATTTGTTTTTCATTAATTAAAATCAATTAGAAATTAGATTAAATTTAAATCTTTTTTCACAAAAAATCCAAAAATATTTTAATGATCAAATTAGGGTTTTTTAGGGTTTTAAACTTTTTCCAGTTTTTGATTCTCGCGCGTAATTATTTTTACTGTACGATTATTTTTTCACTATTGATGTAACTGCGCCTGGTTTGTAATAGATTAATTAGGGTTTAATTTCCGCAAATTTACTTTTAGTCAATTCTTTATGTATCTCTCCAAAAGCCTTGTAATAACGTAGGACTCTTTTTACTTTCTCGCTTTTATATCTTATGCTTGTATATAATTGTTAGCAACCTAAGCTTGTATGCTTAATCAATCAATCGGTAGATCACTTAACTTCAAGATAAATAAACTGAAATCAAACACTTGCACATATTCACTCCTAGGGTATCTCCCACTTCGGTTGCCTCGGAAAAATATGGTCACTATTCTCGAACGTGAGAATTCTTAGTGACTGTCCTCTAATTCAGAGATTGCAAGTCCCTTTCGAAGGTTGCGTCGGTAAAACAAAATGCGATCTTATAACATTAGGATAATTACTAAGAGATCTTTCTCTGTTGCCTTAAGTGACCGTAATCGTCCCTTTTGATTGTCCCTCAAACTCCAACGATGGAGCTACCTACTCCTTAATAGTAGGATAGAACTATCTAAAGGAAATAAGAAAACGAACAGTCTTTTTCGAGTAGGTAGAAACTCTTAAGTACTTGCTCAAAACAACCAGTTTTTTTTCACACTTACACTTTTCGAACAAAGTTTAAAAAAACGCTTTATCACACTCTTGAGGACTGACACAAGGGTTACCATAAAGTGAAACGCCGCACTAAGGAAATTTCAAAACTTTTTAAAATCACACAAACACACAAAAGCAATTTAAAAATGAGCAAGTACCTAAGAGCCCGTGGAAAACCACGAATAGAAAGGGTGCTAACACATTCCCTTTCTATAATCTACCCCCATACTCAGAAACATCTCGAAAAATGTTTTTTATGTTCTTTTTCCCCTTTCCTTTGTTGGATAAAATAAAAGACGGTGGCGACTCTTGCTTACCGCGACATTTGCAAACACAAACGCAAAACCAGTAGTAAAAAAAACAGTCAGTTCTGCCACCGTATTACAGAACTGGCGACTCTGCTGGGGAAATATATAAAGTGGGGTTTACCTTAGGATCTAGGTCATTTTAATTGCTTCTTTGGCTTGTATTGTTTGATTTACTTTTAAGGGTATCTGTTTGGGTTGTTTGGATCCTAAACCCAGATCGGGGAATTCCTTTTAGGTAAGTAACAATAAACTGTGAGGGAGCTGTGCGGGGTATACCGACACGGTTGAAACAATAGCTACGTTGATGCGATACTTTGGTGTATACCGGTAGCCCTTGAGTAATCAAGGAGAATACGGGGCCTCTGCGTGGTATCATAAAGCGTCAACTGACATTAGCACCTTAATTGACCAACTTGGCTTTTTAGGATGTAGTGAGATAACCGTCTTTGGTGTAAACCCAAAGTCGGTTGGTACTCGATGCTACACTCATTGAGGTTTGACTCTTGAGTTTTGTTTGGTGGCAAGTCAATTTTCTATCGGAACAAAATTTGGGGGAAACATCGGTGATATTGTGATCCCTTAGAACCCGATTACTATATTTAGGACAGTTGAACCAACCCAACTTCAAGAGGGTATTACCTTAAAATCCATGCAAGACTTAAACGTAAGGTCTCTGTGTGATTTGCTTGTGTTTGCTATATCTTCTATATATGAGCATAATCATGACATCATAACATAACATATCATACTAACCATTTCAAGGATTCTTAGGTTTTATTTTTGTCTTATTTTGTAGGACATGGCCCTCGCCCGCAGATTCACTATCTAAGTCAGTCTAGTAAAGGTACTGTAGCGGTAGAAATGTTCAAGACTAAGCCATTGGATTGACTAGACTTTATATAAATCAAAATAAAAATCGCCACCACGTTTTATTGTTCCAAAGGAATGTGAAAAGAGCGAATAATCCAAAAAGAGGGGGAAAGATTCAAGGTAAGAGGGTTGGTTATGCAAAGGGAAGGTATTAGCACCCTAAACATCTACGGTGCTGCGTAGGAGCCTCTTTGTAAAAAATCTGTATATTTTGGCTATAAAAATTGTTATATAAAATGGATGGTGGAGGTTAGAAAAGAAATATATATTTTATGATTTTTGCACCAGCCGCAGTTGCGAACCTTTAGTGCCTACGTACCACCTTTCGTGCAATAGGGGATCGGGGTACACGTAGTTCCTCTTTCAAAAATTTAAAACTCAAATGTGTTGGTTAATTTTATAAGATAAAACATCATCGTCATTGTCCGTGTGGAAAACACACCTACTACCCTCAATCATGAGAAAGGAGAATTTGCATCATCTCAAAGTGGAGGATATGGCTTGGATTTTAAAATCAACAATGCCTCACTCAACACCCAAGTGGAAAATATCTCTCTTCACTACATATTGTAGAAGTATAGTTGTTTGCATCATTACAAGGATTGGCAAGAGTTTAGTCTTTTAAGAAAAGTTTTAAAAGGTAAAAAGCCAAAGTGGCAAAATGGTTTGAAATGAGATTGATTGGCTTTTAGTCTTCTCACAGAAAGATGTCAAGGTATTATTAATTTGATTGGAGTTTATTTATGAAAATGTTTTGAAAATGCATGAACCTAAGTCCAAGTTTTATTATAAAAGTGGTTCAAGTTTAAATCAAGACGAGTTTTCAAAAGGAGGGAGAAGATTTTTGAAATTAAAGAAGATGGGAGGAGAAGAAGAGACTATCCTAAAGCATAAGGTAAAAGCTAGGGATAAGAACCATCTAACCAACAAGAAGCCAATACTGGGCATTATGAGCCAAGATATAGTTCCCATTCTTTGGATTGAAACCAAGCAAGCAAAAATACTAGACCCCTTGAGAGAACCGAAACTTCAAGTGTATTAAGTCTTCATAAAAATTGGGCAGAGAAATGGCTGTATACGGGTGAATTCCAGATTACAAACAATGGGTGTAATCACAATAACCTGCACACAAAACAAAAAAACAACCCAATGTCTTAAGGTAAACCTCAAGAGCTCCAGACAAAAATAATCAGATAAGATCATAAGGTTTCTAATCCTAAGTCCAAGAAAAGTCCCATGCTCTATAATGCCAAGGATAGTAGCCAAATAGTCCAAGTACCATTAAAGATTTTTAGAGTTTAGGTTGATTATTAAGTATCTTAAGAAAGGAAAAGAAAAGCTCAAGTGAGCAAAGTACAAAATGACAAGAAAATAAATGCTCAAATGAGCAAAGATGAAAATGGTATGAAATATAAATGCTAAAAGTAAATAGTACATAAAGCATAAGAAAGAATAAAACATAAGGTAAAACAAGTCAATAATTAGTGGTTAGTTGGATGACCATCTTGAAGCTTGCATTTGGAACTCATTAGAGGATTGGTAGAACCAAAGCCTCCACACAACAAGTTGCATTTGCTTTTTATCAAGTTTATAATCCATTTGGAATTCTCATAAGTACCATTTAATGATCAACGATGTTTAAGTGATCCGCGTTGACCAAAGGTGTTGTAGATCCATTAGAGGATTGGTAGAACCAAAGCCTCCACACAATGAATCTCAAGGTTATTGGATCAAAGAGATCAAATTAAAATACTTGGGCTTGCAATCATAAGTTTGGACCACGAATGACCATTTATTCGAATCGGGACAAAATTTAGCGCTATGTTAAGCAATCGTAAGTGGACTTATATAGAAGTCACACCTATTTTGTGGCCGGTCAATAGCAATTTATGCACCATTTGTTTTGAGACATGATATAGAGATCATGCTCCAATAACACCTAGTGCAATAAGAAGGGGATGAGATGAAGAGGGATAGGGAAAAAATATACAAACCACATTTGAATCAAATTATAATCAAACTATTATTAAAATCATTCATCCATTTTTTGTGGAGTTAAACTCAACACCATGGATCCAATGATGTTAATAAAGTTCATGATCCAAAATCTAACCCAAGATCTACCAGAAAATAGTCACAAAATAATATCACATTTTAATATATACAAAAGGGTTAAAAAATAATGTTTAAAAATAGAAAATAAAGAGAAAAAATACCAGCTATGTTCAAATTAAGCAAAAAATAAAAAGTAAGACCATAGAAAAATCAGAAATGGATCCAAATATTTTTATAAATTTTTTGGTAATTTTTAAAAGTCAGAAACTATTTTTAAACTATTTAAAATTGCTCAAACAAATAGAAAATAGGTCAAAATAGTAAACCTCAATATAAAATTCCAAAAAAAATTCATAAAGTCAAAAATATGCAAAATAATATTTATGAATTTTTTCAGAATTAAAAATTTCAGAAAGTATTTTTTTTAAGTAATTAAAAGAAAGCAAATGATTCAAAAAATACAAAAAAATATCAAAATAAAAATATGAAAAAATAGTCATGAGATCAGAAATAATTCAAAGTATTTTTGTGAATTTTTTCATAATTTTTGGATAAAAAATAAAAGAGTTATGAAATTTTGAAAATTTAATAAATAAAAAATATAAAATCAGAAAATAAAATAAAACCAAAAAGATGTGGACCATCAGATCATAGTCAAAACGCGTTAGTAAGCTGATCCAGTAGACCAGGCGCGCTGTGCTTGATATGGAACTTAGTGAGATGCGCATAGGATCAGAAAAAGGGCAACCAATGAAATTAAAACGTTTGGCACGCTATCATTGGCTGAGACGAGACATGTCATCATCTTCAACCTCCAGACACCCTGCAATGGGGATTTTGTGAGATCCTTCAAATGGAAAAATTAGAATCCCAGGCTAGTATCATTGAACTCGTCTCTTCAAGACGATTCTAACACCACCATCATGCCAAATTTATATAAGGTATGGAGAGAGATATGAATCAAAAACCCAGAAAATAGCGAGCACCTTCAATTTAGGATTTCTCTCTCAATTCTCAATGGATTTAAAAATTGTAAGCAACATTAGAATCAGGAGAAGGAGTATAATAAATTAGTGCTTGATTTGGATCCAAATGGTGGAGAATTCTACCTTTTCAAAGTTCAAGGAAGAAACTCTGAAACTGGACTTCTGTAGCTCGAATTATGGCTCGTTTTGATTGGTTTAAGTGCTGGAGAGTTTGTATGATGCTTAAGGATGATGAATGCGCAAAGAATTTTGG
Source organism: Vicia faba (assembly GCA_948472305.1). Lineage (NCBI taxonomy): Eukaryota > Viridiplantae > Streptophyta > Magnoliopsida > Fabales > Fabaceae > Vicia > Vicia faba. The sequence goes on from OX451739.1 coordinate 127,918,306, forward strand.
AAAAGGGAGCTTAAATATCAGAAATTAAATTAAAAAAAGATGGGTTCGTATGAGGTTTTAGCAGGGTGTTTTTGGCTCTCAAAGCTTGAAGAAATGAATGGGGGTGACCCTCTATTTATAGGGAAGTGAATGGGAATGAAAATTTGAAGAAACAAGGAAGTTTGGAGGGAAATTGGATGAAGGTCGAGCACGAGTGAAGTGTGACTTCATTTCCATCAAAACTCAACCAAATCTTACGTTTTGGGGTGCTAATCACTTCTGGAAAGTTTTCTAATCAAGTTTAAATCCAAAACGCGCATAAATTTTGTGCTTAGAAGTCACATTATGGATTTCAAAATTCTGACTTTGTGGAAAATTCAGTTTCAAGTTACCAAATTCAAATCCATGACATTTCCAACTTAAGGGGTGTTAGGGCATGATTCTTGATGCTTTAGAAAGACGAGGTTACAAGCTTTGCAATGGAAAAAGAATGGAATCAAATGGATGCTTGAGCTGAAAGTTGCATTGAGTCAAAGTTGAAGAAAAAGGGTTGACTTTCCATACGTAGAAATATTTCAAATTCTTCTTTAAAAATGACCTATAATCTTTTGCATCCAAACATGGACTTCCACTTGAAATTTGCTCTTGACCAAAAAAGATGGAATAAAGTAGATCTCTTGAATGACATTTTGAAACTTGAACCACTCAAAATATCCAAAAATTGAGCAAGTTATGACTTGTTGAAGTTGGCCAAAAATCATGAAATGACCTATAATCTTTTGTATATTTAAGGAAACTTCCATCCATTTTACCACTTTGCACATAAAATAAGGCATAAAGTTCACATCTTCAAGATCATTATGGAAAAATAATGGACCCAAGGTGATGAAAATTGACCAAGTTATGATTAATTGAAGTTACTTATGTAAAATTGTGGATTCATCGGGATGACTTGTAATCTTTCCTCTTAATCAAGTTTCTTCCACATGAAAAATACTTGGAACTTTTGAAGTGATTTGTTGATAACCCTTTTAAGAGAAGGATGTCTTTGTAATAATTCAAAAATACCAAAATATGAGCAAGATATACTCCTTTGAAGTTCAAAACCCTAGCTTCTAGATCAAGAAAATGCCTTGAGGAACTTTGACAAGTTTGTACAAGCTTCTTGTACCAATATTCTTGCTTTGTGAATAGAAGTTGTTGAGGATTATAATGAGGACTCATATCCACAAAAAATACTTCCATATCTTGAAATTTGAGAGAACTGTTCCCCTGGTGGCCAATATGAACAAGGCCTTGTTCAAACATAACAGCTTCTCCAATCAACCCCTTGTACTTTTGAATAAATCTTGATAACTTTGAAATGTGGTAAACCAAAATAAACCTTGCCATACCATTTCTTCCAAAACAACTTCAATGATAAGGTTTTAACTTCTCAAGCTTTTATTGGCTAGGGCATGGAAATAAACTCATGAACCCATGGAGTAATTTGTTAAATCTCATTCCCCTTCACCTACATGTATAACAAGCAAGACAAACCAACATTGCATTTTATTAGTTAAATGAAGAAAACAAAACAATATTAATGATCACAAAAGGAACATAAGTCCAGGTTCTTGGTAATTCCTCAAAAGGAGCAAAGCTCAAAGTAGGGAGGGGAACCAAGAATCCTAGTGTTATCTTGTTGTGAGTGAATCAACATGGTATGATGAAGGGATCTTAAGGGAAAAAATTGGGGTACAACAGCTGCCATTATTTAAGTTTCTTCTATCCGAAGATACGAAAGTTAAAAATCTTCGTGTCGACGCGATCGAAGATACTTAAATATAAAACAAACCCTATTTTTGGCCCTAATATACCATGCAAATGCTTATGATCATGAATGCATATGGACAAGACCAAAGAGACACAAAAATAACACTGGGGGTGCAACAATAAAGAAACAAAGGAGCACCCCCACTAGGAAAATAAATCACTGGTGGACCAAAAGAACTGAATCAGAGAGGATGGTAGGATGGCACACCAACTTCTACCGAAGGCGAAGCTACCAACGTTTACTGAAGGTAGAGAGAAAGATAACAAACATCAACGTTCACTGCCGATGTTCTACCAACTTTCACTAAAGGTAGAGGGAGAATATATCATGGCACCGCCGTTCACTGATGATGAACTACCAACGTTCACTGAGGGTAGCAAGATAACAAACATCGACGTTCACTGCCGATGGTCTACCAACTTTCATTGAAGGTAGAACGAGAATATATCATATCACCGCCGTTCACTGACGATGAACTATCAACTTTCACTGAAGATAGCCAAAAGATAACAAACATCGATGTTAACTGCTGATGGTCCACCAACTTTCACTGAAGGTAGAAAGAGAAAATATCATATCACTGCCGTTCACTGATGATGAACTATCAACATTCACTGAAGATAGCAAAAGATAACAAACATCGACGTTCACTGCCGATGGTCTACCAACTTTTACTGAAGGTAGAAAGAGAATATATCATATCACCGTCGTTCACTGACGATGAACTATCAACATTCACTGAAGATAGAAAAAAGATAACAAACATCAACGTTCACTGCCGATGGTCTACCAACTTTCACTGAAGGTAGAAAGAGAAAATATCATATCACCGCCGTTCACTGACGATGAACTATCAACGTTCACTGAAGATAGAAAAAGATAACCAACATCGATGTTCACTGTCGATGGTCTACCAACTTTCACTGAAGGTAGAAAGAGAAAATATCATATCACCGCCATTTACTGATGATGAATTATCAACGTTCACTGAAGATAACAAAAAGATGACAAACATCGACGTTCACTGCCGATGGTCTACCAACTTTCACTGAAGGTAGAAAGATAACATATCATATCACCGCCGTTCAGTGACGATGAACTACCAACGTTCACTGAGGGTAGCAAAAAGATAACAAACACCGACGTTCACTGCCGATGGTCTACCAACTTTCACTGAAGGTAGAAAGAGAATATATCATATCACCGCCGTTAACTAACGATGAACTACCAACATTCACTAAGGGTAGCAAAAAGATAACGAGTTTCCCCAAGATTCCGGTGTTTCACCTAGAACGGGTCTCAACTTCTTCTTTAACCGAGGCACTCCGCTTGGAAAGGATGATACATGAGCTGTCTCAAATAAAGAGAACTTGCTATTTGCGATCACGAAGGATTGTAAAAAGAAATGACTTTTTGGGCAATAGGTATGACTTCCTGGGGAGATTCCATGATATTATCGCTAAGGGGATAAAGTCTTCTTGTGCAAAATAAATGTACCAACCAAAGCTTGGAGTTTTTTCAGGATTCCAAAGTGAATAATATTACCGGGGGATCACAAATCCAAACCAGAAATAAACTGGAATGAAACAGTCAACCAGAATATATCCTTTGAGAAATAAACTCAAAAGGTAAAACAAGATCCGTCCAAACAAGGAACTGTATCGGAAGGTTTAAAGCAAAAATCTTCCATGAGGGACAACTCAGTAGAGAAATTGAAAGAGTGTGCGTTTTCTACTTAAGACCGACACTCTAATGAAAAGAGGGTAACTTATCTCTTCAAAACAGGGTAATGTGTCAACAAAAATATTAACAAATGTCAATGAACGATGATTTGTCAATTTTAGCTATACATGATGCATGTATGAATGTATGAGTGTTATCGTGTGCATGCTAACAAAATAGATACACAACATGGGGAACAACCAGGAAAAACTGCCTTTGGCACTAAAAACACTCGGCTAAGCTTCAACCAAGATGATTATTCGAAGAAAGGTAAAGGCCAGCTGCGGAAACCAAACCTACTACCTGCTTTTAACTTTACCGAGGAGAAACAAAATCTGGAGATGGACAAATCAAACAGATACCGGGGTAGAACATCCTTTTTCAGGCTTCATCGGGAAAACCAGTGTTTTTTCAAAAGTAACATGCCTACTGGAGATTGCAAGACCAGTCTCAAATAAAGCAGACTGACACCGAAACAATCAAACTTTGCTGGGGAATTCAGACCCACTTCGCTGGAGAAAAACGCGGATTAAAACTTCACATTATCAGAACTCAGAAAAGAGGAGAAACGAATCCAAACTTGACCGAGGATACCAGAACCATAAATCTAATACGGCGAAAACAACCTGACTAGCCCTTCCCGGGGGGAACAAAAACCTCTTAAATCAACTGGAGTTTGTCCATTCCTGGGATCACCATTTTTGTTGTCATTGTTTCATCACAAATCTCAAAGTAAAAGTAAATTGTAAAAATCTCTTTCTTTTTTGAAAAATAAATTTTTTTATTTAATCTCTTTGCTTTGAAAGTTATTATCAGTAATAAATGGAGTTTTTGCAAGCTAAATAACATAGGAAATACAAAGAATTGGGTAAAAGCTCGACTTTCATTAATAGAATGGTAGCCTGCGAATGGCGAGACTCCATAGATGATTACAAAGTTTTGGAAATGGTAATATATAATGGAAAATATGCATTGAGATACAATGACCACTATCCCCCCTAATAACTTTTGAAATCCCGAGCAACAGCTTTTGTTGAAGTATGGTGACGATCCGAGAAGATTGTTGCTTTAACGATCAAGTCTTGTCTAACGTAGTTACTTGCCAAGAAAATCCCTAACTTTTGCCTAAGCTGCCCTTGCGGGTTTTCAACTTAGCGGGAAATTTATTCTGTTTATGTCTCTAATTTTTTCCTAGACCGCCCTTTCAGGTTTTCGGCCTACCGAGACGCTCCTTTTTGCCTAAGCCGCCCTTTCGTGTTTTCAACTTAGCGAGCTGTTCTTTTATTTATTTAGGCGAAGTATTTCTTGACTGCATCAGCATTCATGGGACGTGGGAACTCCTCGCCATCCATAGTTTCAAGAATTAATGCACCACCAGAGAAGGCTTTCTTGACAACATATGGGCCTTCAAAATTGGGAGTCCACTTGCCCCTAGAATCAGTGTTGAAAGATATGATCTTCCTGAGCACGAGGTCGCCTTCTCTGAATTCACAAGGTTTGACCTTTTTATCAAAATATTTCTTCATTCTTCTCTGATATAACTGGCCATGATACAAAGCTATCATTCTCTTTTCCTCAATCAAATTCAATTGGTCAAACCTGTTATGGACCCATTCAGCCTCCGTCAACTTGGTTTCCATTATCACACGCAACGAGGGAATCTCTACCTCGACTGGGAGTACAACTTCCATTCCATATACTAAGGAGAACGGGGTCGCTCCTGTTGAAGTGCGGATAGATGTTCGATATCGATGCAGAGCAAAAGGAAGCATTTCATGCCAATCCTTATAAGTAACAACCATCTTCTGGATAATTCTCTTGATATTCTTATTAGCAGCTTCAACAACCCCATTCATCTTTGGCCTGTATGGAGATGAATTGTGATGGACAATATTGAATTCTTCACACAGTTATGTCATCATCTTGTTGTTCAAATTCGAGCCATTATCAGTGATGATTCTACTCGGCACACCATACCGGCATAAAATATTATTCTTAATGAAGCGCACAACCACCTGCTTAGTAACATTGGCATATGAAGCAGCCTCCACCCACTTGGTGAAGTAATCAATTGCTACCAAGATAAAATGGTGCCCATTCGAAGCTTTAGGTTCTATCATCCTAATCATGTCAATACCACACATAGAGAAAAGCCACAGGGAGGAAATCACATTGAGAAGTGTCGGAGGCACATGGACCTTTTCTGCATAAATCTGGCATTTATGGCACTTCTTTGCAAATTTGTAACAATCAGATTCCATTGTCAGCCAATAGTAATCTGCCCTTAGTATCATTTTAGCCATTGAATGTCCATTGGCATGAGTGCCAAATGAACCTTCATGAATCTCATGCATCAACATGTCTGCTTCATGTCTATCCATGCATCTGAGCAAGACCATGTCATAATTTCTCTTGTATAACACATTTTCACTGAGGAAGAAACTACCTTCCAATCTTCTCAATGTCTTTCTATCTTTCCTCGATGCACTAATCGGGTATTCCTGAGTCTGAAGAAAATGCTTGATATCATAATACCAGGGTTTTTCATCTGCTACCTCCTCTGCTTTAAACACATGAGCGGGCCTATCCAGCCGTCAAACCGCAATTCGGGGTATATCATTCCAAGTATTCACTTGGTACATAGAAGCTAGAGTTTCCAGAGCATCCGCCATTTTATTTTCATCTCTAGGGATGTGATGGAATTCAACTTTATTGAAGAATGGTAATAATCTTCTAGCATAATATTTGTAAGGGATCAAGCCAGGGTGATGAGTGTGCCATTCTCCTTTAATCTGATTTATTACCAAAGCTTAATCACCATACACGTCTAGAATTTTAATTCTGAGATCAATAGCTTCTTCGAGACCCATGATGCAAGCCTCGTATTCTTCCATATTATTAGTGCAATCAAATATTAACCTTGTAGTAAAAGGAATGTGCGATCCATTAGGAGTGACAATCACAACACCAATTCCTTTACCATAAGCATTCATAGCTCCATCAAATATCATACTCCAACGAGATTCAGGGTTCGAAACTTCCTCAGGTAATGGTTCATCACAATCTTTCACTTTCAGGAACATCACATCCTCATCAGGGAATTCATATTCTGCAGACTGGTGATCTTCCACTGGTTGGTGAGCAAGATAATCTGCCAACACACTACTTTTAATAGCCTTTTGAGTGCGGTATTCTATATCATATTCAGATAACAACATCTTCCAGCGGGTAATTCTCCCAGTAAGAGAAAGCTTTTCGAAAATGTACTTGATTGGATCGATTTTGGAGATCAACCAAGTGGTGTGATTCAACATATACTGCCGCAAACGCTTTGCCGCCCAGGCCAAAGCACAACATGTTTTTTCCAACATGGAATACTGCGACTCACAATCAGTGAATTTTTTATTGAGATAATAGATGGCGAACTCCTTCTTCCCTGTTTCATCCTGTTGTCCCAGAATACAACCCATGGATTTATCTAACACTGTCAGATACATAATCAATGGTCTTCCTTCTACGGGAGGGAGCAAGATAGGAGGTTCAAGCAGATATTCCTTAATACTCTCAAATTCCCTTTGGCAGTCATCCGTCCACACACAACCTTGATCTTTCTTTAACAACTTAAAGATCGGTTCGCATGTTGCAGTCATGTGGGAAATGAATCTGGAAATATAATTCAAACGCCTGAGGAAACTTTGACTTTATTTTCATTTCCTGGTGCTGGCATTTCTTGAATTTCTTTGACTTTATCAGGGTCAACTTTAATTCCTTTCTGGCTAACAATAAAACCCAACAACTTCCCCGATCGAACACCGAAGGTGCATTTATTTGGATTCAGGCGGAGACGATACTTCCTCAAACGCTGAAACAACTTCAACAAATCTTCTATATACCCTTCTTCAGTCTGGGATTTGGAAATCATATCATCAACATATACTTCAATTTCCTTGTGCATCAGATCTTGGAATAGGGTTGTCATAGCCCTCTGGTACGTTGCACCAGTGTTCTTCAACCCGAAGGGCATCACTCTGTAACAGAATGTTCCCTAGGGTGTGATAAACGTTGTTTTTTCCATGTCCTCTGGAGCCATTCTTATTTGATTATACCCGGAAAATCCGTCCATGAACGAGAATACTTTGAATTTTGCTATGCTATCCACTAACATATCGATGTGAGGCAATGGAAAATCATCTTTTGGACTAGATTTATTTAGATCTCTGTAATCTACGCACATGCAGACTTTTCCGTCTTTTTTCGATACTGGGAAAATATTGGCAATCCATTGAGGATACACTGACATCATAAGAAAACCAGCATTAATCTGCTTTAAAACCTCCTCTGTGATCTTTACTTCCATATTTGGGTGAGTTCTTCTCAATTTTTGTTTAACTGGCGGAAAATCTGGCTTCAACAGCAAATGATGCTCGACAATATCTGTATCTAGACCAGGCATATCTTGGTAAGACCAAGCGAAAATATCCACATACTCTTTCAACAACTCAATCAAACTTCTCTTCACATCGGGATGCAACAATGCTCCAATCTTGACTTCCTTCAGGTCTTCTTCTGAATCCAAATTGATTACTTCCAAAGGCTCTTTATATGGTTGAATGGTATTTTCCTCGTGCTCAAGCAACCGTGAGACCTCTTCTGGAATCTCGCCATAATCTTCTTCTTCAGCCCCAAACACAGGACATTCAAAGTTGGGAGAGGGTGCAGGGTCATTGTATTCAACGGTTTTTTTTAATTAATATGCACATATGATTTATGATTGCTTTTTAGAAACTGACACATATAACAAGTGATCATGCAAATTGAATTTCAGTTATTATTTATTTTGAAAGGTTTTTTCTGATTACCATTTTCCAAGAAAAAGAAGAAAATAAAGACATAATTTGGGAAACAAAGACAACATTTATTATTGATTTTAAAAGTCACAACAAAAGATAAGCCCTACAACATTAATACTTCCACCTTGGGCAGAGTGAAAGCTTTTTCAAAAAACGATTAACAAATCAAATTACTTTGAAACATGTATGTAAGAGGGAACATCAATGGTGACCCAGTTCTGAACCCTGACTCCGTGCGTCACATATTCGGCATTTCCTGCTCCGCTTCATCCTCCTCAACATCATTAACTCCAAAATCAGTTGGATGGAGGTAACCTCTGATGCAAAAAACATCATGATAGCTGCTCATAGTAGACTTTGACTTCAAACCTTCGACTCTTCCATTCTTCAAAGAGAAACCCAAACCAGTTCTGTTCTTATTCACGGGTGGAACCACAATTCACCCACAAACTTCATTATGACCATTGTGCACAACCTACTGCGCGTCCTTCAGTGAAACTATGGAATTCTTATTTCTCCTTATGTTGTCAACGGATAGGGCTTGGAACTGGGTTCCAACAGCAGCCTCATCCGCTTCTACAATACTCAAGGAGGACAAATGAGATATCAATAATTCCTTCTCCCCACTTATAATCACCACCTTCCCTTCATGCACAAATTTCAGCTTCTGATGTAAAGTTGAAGTGACAGCCCCTGCTTCATGTATCCATGGTCGTCCTAGCAAACAACTATACGCGGGAATAATGTCCATGACCTGGAAGGTTATCTGGAACAAATGTGGTCCTATATGGATGGGTAAGTCCACTTCACCGATGACAGATTTCCTCGACCCATCAAATTCTTTCACAATGATGCCACTCGGGCGCATAGGTGTTCCTTGGTATTTCAACTTCATGAGAGTACTCCTCAGTATAACATTCAACATGGATCCATTATCAATTAGCACATTGGATAGCGAATCATTCTTGCAGTTCATAGATATGTGGAGAGCCAGGTTGTGCTTCCTCCCTTCATATGGTAATTCATCATCGCAGAAACTAAAGTTATTACATGACGTAATGTTTCCAATTACGCTGCTGAATTGATCTATTGGCATGTCACTCTCCACAAAATCTTGGTCCAGTACTCTCATCATGGATTCTCTATGAGCAGAGGAGTTCATTAATAAAGCTAAGATAAATATCTTTGAAGGAGTCTGCAGTAGCTGATCTACAATTCTGTAGTCGCTCATCTTAATTATCTTCAAAATATCATCCACTTCTTTCTCTACCGTAGCTCCACTAGTCTCACCCGTAGCCTTCTTAGGTTCATCATTCTCGGAAATTTTCTTTCTAGCAGCAACATCTCTCCGAACAACTAGCGCAAACACACGACCGTTACGGGTCACTCTGTTGTTTTCAGCTATATTCCCAACATCGGGCATTGGCTGGATGGGAATTTCCACCACGTCTTCTAAGATTGTAGCGTTGTATTTTTAAGGCACAACCTTATCTGACTTATAGGGGATAGGACCTGGAAAACTAATTACCAATGGGGCAAGAGTTGGCTTGCTATGATACTCCACCTCAAAATGAGCGGGTGCGCCAAAACAAGGCACAGTGACGTTTACCCGTTCTTCAACACAACCAGTCGTTAATAAGTCATTTTTGGAAAACAAATCTTCGTCTGAAGAGAAACACTCATCTGCGGAGGCATACTCTTCCTCTGACTCTTCTTCCGTTAAACCAACTTCAACCATACCAACCTCATGATATTCATCCCTCTGACCCATGATCTTGATAGTTCCATTGTCTAACAGCAACTGAACACTCTCCTTCACGATTGAACATCCTCTGGGATCTCGACAGCAAACTAGGCAAGATCCATATTGGTGCTCCACCTGACCATCCGTGTGGCAGAAGGTAGCGTGCAACTGCACGAGGTCCTCATTCAAATGCGCTACATCAAAAACTCAGAATTCACCAGGACATCCAGAAACCATATTTACTTCCTCTTCATACTCTGCCCTAGGCCTAATTATGTGAATGAGGCCCCCATCCATCATCTCCTGTAAATCAACCTTTATCTTATTGCAACCCTGTATATTTGTACTGAAAATAACACAACCAGAATGGTCATGCGTGTAGTAGCTAAATTCACAAAGGTATGCATGCATATTCACCAAATCTCCTCTAACCAGATTAATGTCAAAAATCTGGAAGTCGCCTGGACAACCGGCCACCATATTTACAGCATTTACTCCCCCATGCTTGGGTAGAGGATCATCTTTCACATTAGGTCCCATGTCCTTGAAAGATAGAACATCGAACTTTACCAATTTCTACACCTCATTCTTCAAAGGATAACAATTCTCAACACTATGCCCTGGTGCTCCCTGATGAAAAGGACATGTTTGGTCTGCTTTGTAATACCAAGGCAATGGTGACGGTAAGACGGGAGGTGGTCGTGTCTGGACCAACTTTTTCTGAATCAAGGCCGGTAGAAACTCTGTATAGGTCATGGGAATAGGGTCATAACTCTCCCTTCTCTGATTATACCCTTGATTCCCCTATTGGGACGATCTCTGATAAGCAACGGTAGTTGGAGCAGCATTCATAACATGAGTAACTGAGGCGACTTGCTGATGACACTGATAATTCCTTCTAGGAGCGTTTACCCTCCTCTCTTGTATAACACCATTTGCATCTCCTTATTTCTTTTTGGTAAACCCATAAGATGCCTTTTTCGCACCTCCAGATCCTTCACTCTTTGTTAAACGGCCTTCTCTTACAGCCTCTTCCAAGCGGATACCCATTCCTACCATCTCAGTAAAGTCACTTGGCGCGCTTGCTACCATCCTCTTGTAGTAGAAAACACCCAGCGTCTTCAAGAAAATCTTAGTCATCTCCTTCTCTTCCATGGGAGGAATCACTTGGGCGGATACCTCACGCCATCTCTGTGCATACTCTTTGAATGATTCCCTGTCTTTCTGAACCATGGCCCTAAGTTGATCACAGTCAGGTGCCATGTCCATGTTGTACTTGTATTGTTTGATGAATGCTTCTCCAAAATCATTAAAAGTATGGATATTAGCGTTGTCCAAACTCATATACCACTTTAACGCAACACCAGTCAAACTATCCTGAAAAAAGTGAATCAGCAGACGTTGATCGTCAGTATGGGTAGACATTATTCTCACGTACATCACCAGGTGAGCACGAGGACAAGTGTTGCCCTTATACTTCTCAAATTTCGGGACCTTAAACTTAGCAGGTCTCTTAACATTTGGAACCAAACATAGCTCATTCACATTCTGTCCAAATAGATTTTTCCCCTGAGGGCCTTCATCTCTCTCTGCATTTTGTCAAACTTCTCTTGAAAATCATCCATTCTGTCATAAAAATCCAAGTCTTCACTCGGTGGAGGGAAAGGACGACACACATCATCATTAGCAAACAAAACCAAATTCACTGAAGGAGGTGCAGCATGAACAACATGCACCACCGGAGGTGCTGGAGTAACAATAGATTGAACCACTGAAGTATCTTGAGGACCAAGATTGAAACCTTCAGATGCGAAATTCTATGGCATTCCCCATGGATAACCTTGAGGCATGCGATTATGAACAACAGCCTGAGTAGCAGATACGGGAACAGTCGGAGCTTCAGTAGTTGCCCTTATTGGTTGAGGTTGAACACTCGATGGCTGATTCTGAGAAGCCACCAGAGCAGTCAGATTGGTCATGTCGGCCTTCAAAGCAGAAACTTCTTCGCGCAGCTCGCGATTCTCTTGTTCTAAGTTGTCCATCTTCTTCTTAAAATTAGCCCGAGTATTGTAGTGATGAGTCAGCTTGCTGAATGAAGTAAAGAAGCTTGGTAAGAAACCTGGATATGCATAATAAATGCAAGAAATATGTGCAATATGATGCATGGTATGCAATGCATATGATTATTTTTACTTTATTATTTAATATTTCTAGGGATTTAAAGTTTATAGACATATTGCAAACATCAAAGTAATAAAGATTTTGAAATACTGAAAAATTTTATTATAATAATTCCAAAATGGATTACAAGTTTCAATGATCTCAAGTACAAGAGGAAAATACAATCTAAAATCCTGAGAAAAAGAACTGATGGAAATTACTCTATACGCTGCGCTTCTCCGTGAGCCTGGCAATCTGAGCCTTCAACCTTTGGTTTTCTTCCATATGTCTGATGGCAATCTCCTTCCAATTATCTGAATTAGGAAGTAAGTGATTAGTACCTGATTAAGGCTTACGAGAAAATAAATCCCATTGCCTCAATATAAACTCTACCGCCCGACTCTGAAGGATCTCAATCAAGTCATCTTTCTCCTTCAGGTCTGCTCTGTAGGAACTCTCTAAAGTCTGGAACTTGTTCTTCCAAGCATCCCTTTCCTGTTGCATCCTAACCAAAGCAAGTTGCAGCTCTTCCAAATCATCTAATAAGGGAGGAGTGGTCTTCACCAACAGATCAGGCATATGTGTCTCTCGGGTATATGACATCTTTAACTGAATGGATCTTGATCGGATCCACTGAAGATATGGCTCCAAAGAAACAACATCCCTAGGTCCCAAATCCTTCCTACCCTTATTATGAATGTGACGTCAGGCCTTCGCAATCTGCTCCCTAGCTTCCCTATGGTCTTCCCCTTCCTTCAAAAAGAAACTACTCAAATGAATATTATTCGGTTTATCCCTCATCGGATAACCAAGCTGTCGTCGTGCAAGAACAGGGTTATAATTAATTTCTCCCTTTCTACCAAGAAGAGGTACATTGGGGAAACTACCACAACTGTTAATAATGTCTATATCCTGATAGGCTCGATGATACCAATCAATATCCGAGTGAGTAAGTGTCATGATCTTAGGAGCACAACGGGGTTCCTTCTTGACATCCCAAAAAGCATCAGACTGAGGCATATGAGAGATAAACCACCGGTACAATAGAGGCATGCAACAGATAATCATTCCCCCATGATAAGAATTCCGAAGATGAATAGAGTAATAAGCATCGCCCAACACTGTAGGAACTGGGTTTCCAATCATGAAAATCCGGATATCGTTAATGTCGACAAACTTGTCCACATTAGGAAATAAGAACAACCCGTAAGAAAGTAGAGCAAAGATGGCCTCAAATGCAACTGTACTTTTCATCCTGGAAAAGTAATGAGATTTCTCCAATAAGAACTGAGCTGGTAATCCTCTAATCCCTCCTTTAGTAGTCATATGGGCTTCCACCTCAGACTTCCCCAGATGAATCAAAGCAGCAATCTCATGTGGTTTTGGCTCACCCTCCAAACCAGTAAAAGGAACATGATCGGTAACAGGTAAATCCAATAGATAAGAATACTCCTCCAGTGTAGGCATCAACTGATAGTCGGGAAAAGTAAAGCAATGATACATCAGATCATAGAACTGGACCATTGTCGAGAGAAAACCCTCCTTCATCTTCAGCTTCATGAGAGGGATAATGGATACATACTTCTTCTGAAAGTCTGTAGAACACTCGATCTCGTGAATTAGACTGATCAACTCATCTATCTTGGGATCCTTGAAACTGTATTTTCCGGTCTTTCTCTTTCCAGAATCCATGGTTAGAAAGTACCTGAGATATTCACAAATACTCAACCTTTAAATCCCCTGAAATACGGTTTTTTCAAAAGATGCTTATGAGTGCATGGATGCATGATGCAACAATCACACACAAGATCACACATATAAGGTTCATAGGTTCAACGTCACGAGCATGAGGTCAAAGGTACTACCCATAAGGTATTGGTCTAAAAGTTATCACCTGCCAAACAAGGTTCTAGAGGTTCCCAGAGTCTACATCCTTCCTTCGGATATTACCAACTTCCTGATTAATTCGGTAATTAGTAATATTCTCAAGAAAGACTCGTCCGAGCATAGTATCGCGTGACAACTATTTCTAGATTACTCCGTCATAGCTTATGCACTACACCTAAAAGGCCAAGATGGTTTTGGTATTCTACGGTCCTCAGTTTCAGCAGGCTCCCAGGTCGAAAGCAGTACGTCTTCCCGATTACTCGGTAAACGACACTACAGTAAAAGGGGCCTCCACTGAGTGGGGGGTCTCATGCCTCCTTTTTTGGGATTACTCCCTAAAAGTTAACATGGCTATACCGCCCGTCCTATCTTAAAGTTTGCCCAAGTCCGGGTATAGGACTTATGAGTAATCACCAAGCACCCTGAAAACCAGGAAAATCCAGACAAACATACATATAACATATAACACAAAAAACAGTAATAAATACAGATATAAATGAAGATAGGCTTAACCTAGTTAGGGATGGACCAGCAAGAGGTCAATCTGTCCCCAATGAAGTCGCCATTTTTCTGTAGTAGTAGAAATGTTCAAGACTAAGCCATTGGATTGACTAGACTTTATACAAATCAAAATAAAAATCGCCACCGTGCTTTATTATTTCCAAGGGAATTACAAAAGAGCGAATAACCCAAAAAGAGGGGGAAAGATTCAAGGTAAGGGGGTTGGTTATGCAAAGGGAAGGTATTAGCACCCTAAAAATCTACGGTACTCCGCAAGAGCCTCTTTGTAAAAAATCTGTATATCTTGGCTATAAAAACTGTTATATAAAATGGATGGTAGAGGTGAGAAAAGAAATATATATTTTATGATTTTTGCACCTGCCGCGGTTGCGAACCTTTAGTGCCTACGTACCACCTTTCATGCAATAGGGGATAAGGGTACACGTAGTTCCTCTTTCAAAAATTTTAAACCCAAATGTGTTGGTTAATTTTATAAGATAAAACATCATCGTCATTGTCCGTGTGGAAAACACACCTACTACCCACAATCATGAGAAAGGAGAATTTGCATCATCTCAAAGTGGAGGATATGGCTTGGATTTTAAAATCAACAATGCCTCACTCAACACCCAAGTGGAAAATATATCTCTTCACTACATATTGTAGAAGTATAGTCATTTTCATCACTACAAGGATTGACAAGAGTTCAGTCTTTTAAGAAAAGTTTTATAAGGTAAAAAGCCAAAGTGGCAAAATGGTTTGAAATGAGATTTATTGACTTTTAGTCTTCTTACAAAAAGATGTCAAGGTATTATTAAGTTGATTGGATTTTATTTATGAAAATGTTTTGAAAATGCATGAACATAAGTCTAAGTTTTATTATAAAAGTGGTTCAAGTTTAAAAGAAGAAGATTTTTCAAAAGGAGGGAGAAGATTTTTAAAATTAAAGAAGATGGGAGGAGAAGAAGAGACTATCCTAAAGCATAAGGTAAAAGCTAGGGATAAGAACTATCTAACCAACAAGAAGCCAATACTGGGCATTATGAGCCAAGATAGAGTTCCCATTCTTTGGATTGAAACCAAGCAAGCAAAAATACTAGACCCCTTGAGAGAACCCAAAATTCAAGTGTATTAAGTCTTCATAAAAATTGGGCAGAGTAACGGATGTATACGGGTGAGTTCCAGATTACAAACAAAGGGTGTAATCACAATAACCTGCACACAAAACAAACAAACAACCCAATGTCTTGAGCTAAACCTCAAGAGCTCCAGACAAAAATAATCAGATAAGATCATAAGGTTTCTAAGATAGGCCAAGGTTTCTAATCCTAAGTCCAAGAAAAGTCCCATGCTCCATAATGCCAAGGATAGTAGCCAAATAGTCCAAGTACCATTAAATATTTTTAGGGTTTAGGTTGATTATTAAGTATCTTAAGAAAGGAAAAGAAAAGCTCAAGTGAGCAAAGTACAAAATGACAAGAAAATAAATGCTCAAATGAGTAAAGATGAAAATGGCATGAAATGTAAATGCTAAAAGTAAATAGTACATAAAGCATAGGAAAGAATAAAACATAAGGTAAAACAAGTCAATAATTAGTGGTTAGTTGGATGACCATCTTGAAGCTTGCATTTGGAACTCATTAGAGGATTGGTAGAACCAAAGCCTCCACACAACAAGTTGCATTTGCTTTTTGTCAAGTATATCATCCATTTAGAATTCTCATAAGTACCATTTAATGATCAACGATGTTTAAGTGATCCGCGTTGACCAAAGGTGATGTAGATCCATTAGAGGATTGGTAGAACCAAAGCCTCCACACAATGAATCTCAAGGTTATTGGGTCAAAGAGGTCAAATGAACATACTTGGGCTTGCAATCATAAGTTTGGGCCACGAATGATCATTTATTCGAATCGGGACAAAATTTAGCGCTATGTTAAACAATCGTAAGTGGACTTATATAGAAGTCGCACCTATTTTGAGGCCGGTCAATAGCAATTTATGTACCATTTGTTTTGAGACATGATATATAGATCATGCTCCAATAACACCTAGTGCAATAAGAAGGGGATGAGATGAAGAGGGATAGGAAGAAAATATACAAACCACATTTGAATTAAATTTTAATCAAACTTTCATTAAAATCATTCATCCATTTTTGTGGAGTTAAACTCAACACCATGGATCCAATGATGTTAATAAAGTTCATGATTCAAAATCTAACCCAAGATTAACAAGAAAATAGTCACAAAATAATATCACATTTTAATATATACAAAAGGGTTAAAAAATAATGTTTAAAAATAGAAAATAAAGAGAAAAATTACCAACTATGTTCAAATTAATCAAAAAATAAAAAGTAAGACCATAGAAAAATAAGAAATGGATCCAAATATTTTTATAAAATTTTGGGTAATTTTTAAAAGTCAGAAACTATTTTTAAACTATTTAAAATTACTCAAACAAATAGAAAATAGGTCAAAATAGTAAAGCTCATTATAAAATTCCATAAAATTTCAGAAAGTCAAAAATATGCAAAATAATATTTATGAATTTTTTCAGAATTAAAGAATGTCAAAGTATTTTTTAAGTAATTAAAAGAAAGCAAATGATTCAAAAAATACAAAAAATATCAAATATCAAAATAAAAATATGAAAAAATAGTCATGAGATCAGAAATAATTCAAAGTATTTTTGTGAATTTTTTCATTATTTCTGGATAAAAAATAAAAGAGTTATGAATTTTTGAAAATTTAATAAATAAAAAATCAAAAAACAAAAAATAAAATAAAACCAAAAAGATGTGGACCAGACGCGTTGTGCTTGATATGGACCTTAGTGAGATGCGCATAGGATCATAAAAAAGGCAACCAATGAAATTAAAACGTTTGGCACACTATCATTGGCTGAGATGAGACATGTCATCATCTTAAACCTCCAGACACCCTGCAATAGAGATTTTCTGAGATCCTTCAAATGGAAAAATTAGAATCCCAGGCTAGTATCATTGAACTGGTCTCTTCAAGACGATTCTAACACCACCATCGCGCCAAATTTATCTAAGGTATGGAGAGAGATATGAATCAAAAACCCAGAAATTAGCGAGCACCTTCAATTTGAGATTTCTCTCTCAATTCTCAATGGATTTAAAAATTGTAAGCAGCATTAGAATCAGGAGAAGGAGTAGAATAGATTAGTGCTTGATTTTGATCCAAATGGTGGAGAATTCTACCTTTTTGAAGTTTAAGGAAGAAGCTTTGAAACTGGACTTTTGTAGCTCGAATTATGGCTCGTTTTGATTGGTTTAAGTGTTGGAGAGTTTGTATGATGCTTAAGGATGATGAATGCACAAAGAATTTTGGAAAAGGGAGCTTAAATCTCAGAAACTAAACTGAAAAAAGATGGGTTCGTGTGAGGTTTTGGCAGGGTGTTTTTGGCTCTCAAAGCTTGAAGAAATGAATGGGGGTGACCCTTTATTTATAGGAAAGTGAATGGGAATGAAAATTGGAAGAAACAAGGAAGTTTGGAGGGAAATTGGATGAAGGTTGAGTACGAGTGAAGTGTGACTTCATTTCCATCAAAACTCAACCAAATATTATGTTTTGGTGTGCTAATCACTTCTGGAAAGTTTGCTAATCAAGTTTAAATCCAAAACACGCATAAATCTTGTGTTTAGAAGTCACATTATGGATTCCAAAATTCCAACTTTGTGGAAAATTCAGTTTCAAGTTACCAAATTCAAATCCACGGCATTTCCAACTCAAGGGGTCTTAGGGCATGATTCTTGATGCTTTAGAAAGACGAGGTTACAAGCTTTGCAATGGAAAAATAATGGAATCAAATGGATGTTTGAGATGAAAGTTGCATTGAGTCAAAGTTGAAGAAAAAGGGTTGACTTTCCATAATTAGAAATATTTCAAATTCTTCTTTAAAAATGACCTATAATTTTTTGCATCTAAACATGGCCTTCCACTTGAAATTTGCTCTTGACCAAAAAAGATGGAATTAAGTAGATCTCTTGAATGTCATTTTGAAACTTGAACCACTCAAAATCTCTAAAAATTGAGCAAGTTATGACTTGTTGAAGTTGGCCAAAAACCATGAAATGACCTATAATCTTTTTTTTTCATATTTAAGGCAACTTCCATCCATTTTCCAACTTTTCAAATAAAAGAAGGCATAAAGTTCACATATTCAAGATCATTATGGAAAAATAATGGACCCAAGGTGATGAAAATTGACTAAGTTATGATCAATTGAATTTACTTATGTAAAATTGTGGATTCATCTGGATGACTTGTAATCTTTCTTCTTCATCAAGTTTCTTCCACATGAAAAATCCTTGGAAAATTTGAAGTGATTTATTGATAACCCTTTTAAGAGAAGGATGTCTTTGGAATCATTCAAAAACACCAAAATATGAGCAAGATATACTCCTTTGAAGTTCAAAACCCTAGCTTCTAGATCAAGAAAATGCCTTGAGGAACTTTGACAAGTTTGAACAAACTTCTTGTACCAATATTCTTGATTTGTGAATTGAAGTTGTTGAGGATGATAATGAGGATTCATAGACACCAAAACCACTTCCATACCTTGAAATTTGATAGAACTATGCCCCTGGTGTCCAATATGAATAAGGCCTTGTCCAAACATAACAACTTCTCCAATCAACCCCTTGTACTTTTGAATAAATATTGATAACTTTGAAATGTGGTGAACCAAAATAAACCTTGCCATACCATTTATTCCAAAATAATTTCAATGATAAGGTTTTAACTTCTCAAGCTTTTATTGGCTAGGGCATGGAAATAAACTCATAAACCCATGAAGTAATTTGTTAAATCTCATTCCCCTTCACCTACATGTATAACAAGCAAGACAAACTAACATTGCATTTTATTAGTTAAATGAAGAAAACAGAACAATATTAATGATCACAAAAGGAACATAAGTCCAGGTTCTTGGTAATTCCTCAAAAGGAGCAAAACTCAAAGTAGGGATGGGAACCAAGAATCCTAGTGTGATCTTGTTGTGAGTGAATCAACATGGTATGATGAAGGGATCTTAGGGGAAAAAATTGGGGTACAACAGGTACCTCCTCAACTTAAGGAGTTAGTATCAAGGGTTCCTGAAATCTCTCCCTTCAATGAAAGGCATGTTCTACTTCTCAACTTGGTCACCTCAAACCCTGATGAAGAAATGTTAAAAGTGCTCTTTCAATTCTTTGACCCTCTACATCACTGCTTCACTTTTCCGGATTACCAGTTAGTGCCTAATATGGAGGAGTTTTCTTTGTTAATGGGGGTGCCTATCCTTAAAAAGGTACCTTTCAATGGTACGGAAAGAGAACCTAAAACTGAATATATTGCTAAAGCTCTATCCTTACAACGGTTTGACATAGTAGCAAATTGGGTAACCAGGAGAGGTGTCAAGGTTTTTTTTGGCTAAGTTCTTGTTTGAGAAAGCTCATAATTTTTTGGATACCCTGGACTTACAAGCTTTTGAAGAGGTGTTAGCCCTTATCATCTATGGGTTGGTACTGTTCCCTAATCTGGACCAGCTCACAGACGTGAATGCGGTTAAGGTTTTCCTGTCACGCAATACGGTACCTACTCTGCTTGGAGATATCCTACATTCTTTGCATACTCACACTATAAGGAAGAGAGGAACCTTCCTGTGTTGCACTCCTATTTTGGCTAGGTGGTTTATTTAGCACCTACCCCAATCCGTCTTGAAGAATGAACAAGGTTTGAGATGGTCTCATAGGCTAATGACTCTTACACATTCAGGTATTCATTGGTGTCCTCGATCCTCAGAGAATGTTACCATCATTGGTTGATGCAGAGAATTCCCTAATGTCCCTCTCTTAGGAATTATGGGAGGAATCAGTTACAATCCTTATTTGGTACTGCGACAATTTGGATGTGCGAGTAGGGATGGTCCTCATGATACACTTATCCAAGGAATCACCTTCGACTATGAGAATGATGCTCGGGGTTACCGTAAAAGGTTCATGCGAGCTTGGGGCATGGTACATAGGGTTGATAGCAAGACACTGGGGCACAAGAATTCCATCCCTCTTGAGCCTTATCTCAAATGGGTACGAGCCCGAGCTCAAAGTCTTATAATGCCTTACCCCGCCATCCTACCTATGATTATGGAACCGATTGCTGAAGGAGACACTCCTTATCTTGTTCTTCATCCTAACATGCCAACTAATCATGAGGAGTTACAAAAATTCCGGGTTCAACTTAAGGAGGAGCGGGATACGTTTGAAGCTCAATTCTACGCCAGCGAGAAGAAAGTCCTGGAACTTACTAGGCTACTTCATGAAGAGAGGAATATAAACGCCTACATTGCACCAAAGAGGATGAGCTTATGGGAAACCTAATTTTCTTTTTGTTTAAGTTTTACTTTGTTTGATTTTAAGCCTAAAGGGCACTCTTTGTAACAATTCGAGCTTATTAATACAATTAACATGTGTTTCTTTTGTTTAAGAGAATTTGAGTCTTTAAGAATCCTTGAAATCATTTCATACACATATCATCCATGACATTGAATAAATAGGTTTCAAAGTAGGATTCTCATCTTCTTCGCTATTTATTTCAGCAATAATGACTTCTGAACAAAGTATCAAGGATCTCCAGGCACAAAATGCCCAATTTCAGCAGATGTTCGTAGCTTTGGCTAAAGGGCAGGAAGATCTGAAGGCCCTTATTTTGAAGGATAGAAAGAAGAGGGTGAATAAGACCGCTGGTGTGGTAAACTTGGGAAGAAGATTCAAGGGACCGTTGAAGCAAATGGTTGATATGACCTCTTCATCCAAAGAAGGAGAGAATCAAGAGGGTGAGACAAAGGAGGAAAACCCTAGTCCAAGGGAATCTAATAATGACACTGATTACAATGAAGAGCAGTATCCTCCGACTGACGAAAGGTACAAACAATTAGAGGATCGTCTGAATGCAATAGAGATCCAAAGAGTACCAGGGCTGGATTTCGAAGAGCTGAGTTTGGTATCCCACAGAAGTTCAAGGTTCCAGTATTTGCAAAGTATGATGGGGTTTCTTATCCCAAGCTTTATCTCCATTCTTATGTGAGGAAGATTCAGCCTCACACTGCTGATAGGAACTTGTGGGTCTATTTCTTTCAAGACAGTCTGTCCGGGACTCAGCTTGAGTGGTTCTATCAACTGGAGGGAATCAATGTCCGCAACTGGGAAGATCTGGCTGCTGCTTTTTATAAGCAGTATTAATATAACGCTGACCTTGCTCCTACCCGTACTCAACTCCAGAGTATGTCTATGGGTGCAAGCGAAGGTTTTAAGGACTACGTTCAGAAGTGGAGAGATTTGGCAGGGAGAGTCCAACCCCCTTTGTCTGATAGGGAGTTGGTGGACATGTTTCTTGGTATGCTATCTTGTCCGTTCTTTAATCACTTGATTGGTAGCTCCTCAACTGGTTTTACTGAGTTGATATTACCTAGAGAAAGGGTAGAAGCTGGGATCCGAAGTGGCAAGATCCAGAAAGACACTTATTCAAGTATAGTGAAAAAGCCATTCATGGGTAAGAAGGAGGTCAATGCTATTTATAATCCAAGAAGTTAGAATAGAACTGAGCACCGTCCAACGGTAGGGGCTGTGATGATACCTAGGCCTGTGGCTACTCAACAACGAAACAATCAACCAAGGGTAGAAAGACCTCAAAGGCAGCTTACCCAGATCAATATGACGTTGTCTGAGGTTTTACCCCATCTATTAAAATCTAATTTGGCAGGCTTAAGGGAGGCTCCCAAGAACCCCAACACAATATCTCCTTGTTACCATCCAAACGCTCGGTGTGCTTACCATTCTGAGAGTCCAGGCCACGATACAAACGATTGTTAGGCTCTGAAGAATAAGATACATGATCTGATCGAAGCGAATGAGATTCAGTTTGATGCTCCTGAGATGCCTAAATTCATGACTTCTCCCATGCCCAAGCACAACCGTGGTGTTAATTCCGTTTATACTGATCTATTTGTTACTTCTATTGATGAAGTTTCTACTCCTCTCATGATCGTCAAGAAGAAATTGTTGCTAGCCGGTTTATTTCCGGGTTGCGGTGAAGGTTGCTACATGTGTTTATCTTTTCCTTCTGGTTGTTATTTTATGAAAGCAGGTGTTCAACGCCTGATGGATAACAAAGAGATTTTGTTCAAAAAGACTCCGGTTCCAACTGTTCTACATAAAGATGTTGCTATCATAACCATTTCCACCAATGCTTCCAAGGTCTCCTCCAAAAGAACGGTTAGGATTACATCTGCTCCAAGAATTTCGCCATTAATAATCACTGTTCCTGGCCCTGTACCATACTCCTCGGACAAAGATGTTCCTTGGAATTATGTGTTAGAACAAAGTTTGAATCTACTACCCTAAGTTTAAGTTTTGATGATAACAAAATGCAAAGATATATTAATTGTATGATTCATGTAAGAACTATTTGCTACCTAAAAATTACTTTCTGTTTTACAGAAACTCTGATGGGTATCAGCAAGAGAACATCATCATCAACATCAGAAGATGAGATATCAGCATCAGAAGATGTTATATCAGATACCAGAATCAGAAGATCAACTTGCGCGTATGCTGAATCTTGATGAACAGATCTGCGCTTAATCATCTGAACTCTGATAAAGACAACAACAGTTCATCAACACCTAAGCAGCGTCAGAATGAGCCAAAGCCAGAACACGCATAAGTGGCAACTGTACTGTGCATTCAAGATGATTTATTACCAACGGCATCATTCTAGACAAGATCTGCTTAATAAGGAAAGAATGTTATTGGCATTGAAACAGAATTATTACTCCAACGTACACTATTTCCAATGCTATATAAACAAGTCAATGAAGATTGAATTGGCTAATGCTCTACAACACTCTACACGCCTAAAGCTATTCATCATCTTCCTCACTCTCAGTTTGCTAAAAGCTCTCAATTCCTTACTCAATTATTTTTAGCACTCTAGTTCTCATAAGCTTAATTTATGTAGTATCACAGTTGTGATAAACAGTTTTTGTAGAAAACATTCACACACCTAGATTTCAATTCTTTGTAAGAAAGTATTTCCTTGAGAAACCGGTTTGTGGTTTGACTCAAGAAGGCTTTAGCAGTTGTTAAAGCAGTTGTAATATTCAGTTGAATATAGTGGATTAATACCTCGTTGGAGAGAGGCGAAATCACCTTGACGGGTGGACTGGAGTAGTTTGAGATCAAACGAACCAGGATAAAAATACCGTGTTGACTGCAATTGATTTCCAATTTTTACAATTCAACCCCCCCTTCTTGTGTTTTTCACTTCTTCATTATGGTGCTGACGTTTACTACCATGGCGTCAAGCAGGATCTGTTAACCATTAAAGATGGAAAAACAAAAGAGGCTGATCCCGATATCAGTAACATTGTCGGGGACCAGCAAAATTACTCGAAGTGGAAGGGTTTTCTCTCCCAATATCTCCTCAAAGACTGTTGCAAAGCCTGTTGTTATTCCATTTGTTGTTCCGGCGAGTACTCATGCTACTACTCCCATCCTTACTCCAGTTGTTACCCCTGCCGATGAGTCATCTGGGACTCGGGGCAAAGAAGTTGTAGGTGAGCCTTCCCGGACGGAGGCACCTAGAAAAGTTATTTTGAAATCCTCTAAACAAGAAATGGAGGAGATTTTAAAGATAATCAAGTAGAGCGACTACAATGGGGCCCAACAGCTGGGGCAAACCCCTTCGAAGATATCAATACTCCGGTAAAGCAAAAGGTCCGTCGCATGCGCCTTGAAATGTCAGAGAAGATCAAAGCAGAGGTTATGAAACAGTTCAACGCTGGGTTTTTAGCTGTCACTTATTACCCCCAATGGGTGGCCAATGTAGTACCGGTGCCTAAAAAAGACGGTAAAGTATGGATGTGTGTGGACTATAGAGATCTGAATAGGGCAAGCCCCAAGGATGACTTCTCGCTTCCCCACATCAATGTTCAGGTTAACAACACCGCACAACATACAATCTTTTCCTTCATGGATGGTTTCTATGGCTACAACCAGATCAAGATGGCACCCGAAGACATGGAGAAGATAACCTTCGTCACACAGTGGGGCACTTTATGTTACAAGGTGATGCCTTTTGGGTTGAAGAATGTTGGGGAAACTTATCAGCGAGCCATGGTAGCTTTGTTCCGTGATATGATTCACCATGAGATAGAGGTCTATGTTGATGACATGATAGCCAGGTCTCAAAATGAGGAAGAACACCTTTACAAAAGCTGTTTGACAGGTTGAAGACATACAAGTTGAGGTTAAATCCGAATAAGTGCACCTTCGAGGTAAGGTCTGGTAAACTTCTGGGGTTCATCGTCAGTGACAAAGGTATTCAGGTAGACCCTGCAAAGGCGAAAGCCATACAAGAGACGCCGTCTCCCCGTACTAAGAAGGAATTTAGAGGTTTCTTGGGACGCCTAAATTATATCGCAAGGTTCATTTCACATATGATTGCTACTTGTGAGCCGATCTTCAAACTCCTGAAGAAAGATCAAGTGGTAAAGTGGAATGACGAATGCTAGGTCTTCTTCGACAGAATAAAGGAATACCTCCAAGAGCCTCCTATTCTGATGCCTCCAATTCAAGGAAGACCTTTGATAATGTACTTAACAGTGTTAGATAATTCAATGGGGTGTGTGATGGGGCAGCATTACGAGTCTGGTCGAAAAGAGCACGCAATATACTACCTTAGCAAAAACTTTATCGACTGTGAGACAAGATACTCACTGCTTAAGAAAACTTGTTGCGCTTTGGCATGGGATGCTCGCCGACTAAGACAGTATATGTTGACCCACACAACTCCGCTGATATCTAAGATGGATCCGATCAGGTACATCTTCGAGAAGCCTGCTCTCTCCGGAAGAATAGCAAGATGGCAGATGATCTTAACCGAATACGATGTCCAATATACAACCTAGAAAGAAATCAAGGGAAGTGTATTAGCTGATCATTTGGCTCATCAGGCCGTGGATGACTACTAGTCCATGAATTTTGAGTTCCCAGACGAGAATATTATGCTAGTGACTGACTATGAAGAA
Source organism: Vicia faba (assembly GCA_948472305.1). Lineage (NCBI taxonomy): Eukaryota > Viridiplantae > Streptophyta > Magnoliopsida > Fabales > Fabaceae > Vicia > Vicia faba. Next base: position 127,944,065 of record OX451739.1, read on the forward strand.
CCTGGACCGGATGAAGGACCTGAAGAAGGATCCCGATGGACCATGGTTTTTGATGGAGCCTCGAACACACACGGTAATGGCATTGGTGCTGTAATTATATCCCCTGAGGGCTGCCATACTCCTTTCACTGCCTGACTATGCTTTAATTATACCAACAACATGGCAGAGTATGAAGCATGCATCATGGGTCTCAAAGCTGCTATCGACCTGAGGATCAAGTTCTTAAACATTTTCGGGGATTCAGCCTTGGTGATAAGTCAGATCAAAGGAGAGTGGGACACGAAGCACCCGAATCTCATCCCTTACAAAGAGCACGTGCTGACATTGCTTCCACACTTTGAGGAGGTAACCTTTGAACATTTTCCACGAGAAGAGAATCAGTTAGCAGACATGCTAGCTACCATGTCTTTTATGTTCAAGGTCAGGTGGGATAACGAGGCCCCTCAGATCACTATTGAAAGATTAGATGAACCAGCATATTGCTATGAGATCGACACTGAAGGAGTAGCGGACAAACCTTGGTTCTATGAAGTAAAGAGATATCTCGAGGCTCAAGAGTATCCCGAGGGGGCATCTGTCAATGATAAGAAGTTTCTGAGAAGGTTCTCCGTAAAGTTCTTCCTCAGTAATGGAATCCTCTACAAGCACAACCATGATTCTACTCTACTTTGGTGCGTAGACAAGAGCGAGGCAGAGAGGATTATGACATATTTACACGAAGGTACCTTCGGAACCCATTCGATTGGATATACCATGGCTAAAAAGATCCTACGGGCATTATTGGTCCACTATGGAAGCCGACTGCTACCAGCACTCCCGAACTTGTCACAAATGCCAGATCTATGCTGATAAGGTGCATGTACCTCTGGTTCCGTTGAATGTCTTGATGGCTCCTTGTCCCTTTGCAATGTAGGGCATTGACATGATCAGAGATATTATACCTACCACTTCCAATGGGAATTGCTTCATCCTGGTGGCCATTGATTACTTCACGAAGTGGGTTGAAGCTACCTCTTTTGCTACTGTTACCAAGAACATTGTGGCGTGGCTTATCAAGCATAACCTGATTTGTAGGTATGATGTACTAGAGAGAATCATCACTGAATGGTACGAATCTCAACAACACAATGATCACTGAACTCTGTAAATAGTTCAAGATCCAACACCATAACTCTTCCCCTTACCGACCAAAGATGAATGGCGACGTGGAGGCTGCTAACAAGAACATTAAGAAGATCATACATAAGATAACAATGACATACAAAGACTGCCATGAGATGTTACCATTTTCTCTTCATAGGTATTGTACCTCCGCATGAACATCGACAGGGGAAACACCCTACTCTCTGGTATATGGCATGGAGGTTGTCCTGCCTATTATGGTCCAGATCCCTTCTCTGAGAATCATGAAGGATACAAGTCTGAATGAAGATGATTGGATCCAGACTCGACTTGATCAACTGAATCTGATCGATGAGAAGAGACTTACTGCTGTCTATCATGGTCAAATGTATCAAAAACGAATGATCAAGGCTTTCAACAAAAAGGTCAGACGCCAAGTATATCAAGTCAGGGATCTAGTGATCAAGCGCATCATACTGCCGCAAGGTGATCCCAGGGGAAAATGGACTCCCACATACGAAGGTCTATTTGTGATCAAAAGTATATTTTCTAGTGGAGCCATGATTCTGACCATCATGGATGATGACGACCTTCCTCACCCTGTCAATGCAGACATAGTGAAAAGATACTACGCTTGATTAAAGACCCGCTAGGTTGACTGGCCTAGGAAAAAATAAGGGCTTCCCGGCGAACCAAAAGGGTTCTGGGAAAAATTAGGGATGAAAACAAAAAAATCTGTACACCCGGAAGTCGAAAACCTGAAAAGTAGGCTTGGGGAAAAAAGGGTATCCCGGTGGACTGAAAACCCGAAAGGGCAGTCCAGGAAAAATTTAGGGATTTAAAGCGTATCACTATGTCCCATTGGATCATCTTGCGACCAGACTTCAATATCGACTATCGAGTTCGAACGACACCGATCAATCCAGTCAGCTCCGGACAAGTAACAAAGTGATGAGATGCTCGAGGACATAGCGGCAATAGTAGAATTGAAACTCAACGGGAATATTACACATAGCTGTTTTCTTCTCTTTGTACATAATATTGTATACCTTTGATTTCCACGACGACGTCCTCTTACTTGAGCGTCAGCTTCCTTGTACAAAAACGCTTGTTATAGGCCAACTTCAGAAATTAATACAAGTCATTTTTACAAAACCATTTGTTTTTATTTTTCTGTTTTGTTTTGAAAAAACGTCCAATGATTTATTTTTGACATATGCATTTGAATATGATTTCTATTCACAAATATTTGCATAAGAAATGGAAAGACAGCTGCTTATAACTTAAGAAAGAGGGGTAAAAACTAAAAAACCATGTCAATCCCGACAGTTACTCCTTCTGGCAGGTACATGGGCAGGGACAACTTTGAAACAAAGTCGAAATTACATGCAAACCCGTGACATCTACACTCCCTACAGAGTAGAGGCAACCAAAGCTTTGACATCGGCTTCCCCAAACAGGAGCTACTTTCCCCAGAAAAGTTCCTTCAGAGAACCGACATCTATATTCCCTAGCCGAATTTTATAGTCGCAAGCGGTTCATAAAGTTTTTCTCCCGAGCAGAGTTTATTTCTCTGAATATAGAAGCTCAATCCCCAATAGAGTCTATTCCTCCAGCTACAGAAGTCCATCCTCCAGTGGAGTTTATTTCTCCGAATCAGCAAAATCTTCCAGCAAAGCATCTCCTCTCTCAAACAGAGTCATTCCCTCGCAGAGTTATTCTCAAGCAGAGTCTCTCCCCGACAGAATATCCACAAACAGAAAGGAGTAAATCCACGGCATAGCCATCTCCGTTCACCATCCTCAGCGATTATTATGTCGGGGAGAGACTCTGCATGAGAACAACTCTATAGGGGAATAACTGTGTTTCAGAGAGGAGATGCTTTGCTGGAATATTTTGCCGACTCAGAGAAATAAACTCCGCTAGGGGATGAACTTTCGTAGCTGGAGAAATAAACTATGTTGGGGATTGATCTTCCTCATTCATAGAAATAAACTCTACTCAATAGGAGGTTCCGCAGTCAGAGAAATAAGCTTTACTCGGGAGAAAGCTTTATAAACCGTTTGTGATTATAAAACTCGGCTGGGGAATATAGATATCGGCTCTCTGAAGGAACTTTGCTGGGGAAAGTAAATCCTGTTTGGGGAAGCAGGGATCAAAACTTTTGGTTTCCTCAACTTTGTGGGGAATGTAGATGTCACAGGGTCATATGTTGAGGATACGGTGATGACTTCACATCAAAATGTTCCTGCCTCTGTACCTGTTGGAGAAAGTACTTGCAGAGGCTTTGTGGATGGATCTATGTGTTGAAATGAGTGTCAAAATGACACCTATCTCTAGATCGTTTCTGAACTGTATTTGGAACTTGTATTAAATGAGTGTCAGGATGACATCCAGCTCTAGATCGTACCTGAACTATTGCTAGAAGATAGTCTAGAATAAGTATCAGGATAATGTTCGTCTCTGGATCATACCCGAACCATTTCTAGATGAGAATCTTGAGTAAGTGTCATAATGATATCCATCTCTGGATCGTACCTGAACTGTTTCTAGATGAGAACCTAGAATAAGTTTCAGGATGACATCCATCTTTAGATCGTGCCTGAATTGTTTCTAGATGAGAATCTGGAGTAAGTGTCAGGATTACATCCATCTTTGGATGGTACCTGAACCGTTTCTAGATGAGAATTTGGAGTAAGTGTCAGGATGACATCCGTCGTTGGATCGTACCTGAACCGTTTCTAGATGAGAATCTGGAGTAAGTGTCAGGATGACATCCATCTTTGGATCGTACCTGAACTGTTTCTAGATGAGAATTTGGAGTAAGTGTCAAGATGACATCCATTTTTGGATCGTACCTGAACCGTTTCTAGATGAGAATCTGGAGTATTCAGAATGTTTCTGTTGGGGAAGGGAAACTCTGTAATCCGCTTGGGGAATCCCGAGAAGTTTGGCGACTTCATTGGGGAATTTTTGTTGGAGCAGTAATTTAGAGATTTTTCTGTGCCGAGGGTATGAGAACACCTGACATCAATAGGTTGTAAGCTGAGAATATGGCAGTGACCTTGTGGTAGAATGCCCTTGTCCCGATACCTGTTGTAGAAAATATCAACTGGGGATATTGTAGATGGTTTGACTATTATCCCGACTTTTGGAGTCCTTGGTGAATGCAGATCAGGGTAATAAACCTTCTACTGATTAGACAAGTGATGAGATGATGGGACGTAGTCGTACACTTTAATCCCTAACTTTTGCCTGGACTGTCTTTTCATATTTTTCAGTCCATCAGGATACCCTTTTTTTGCTCAAGCCGCCTTTTCTGGTTTTCAACTTGCCGGGTGTACATATTTTTTGTTTTTATCCCTAATTTTTGCCCGAACCCTTTTGGTTCTCCGGGATGCCCTTATTTTTTCCTAGGCCAGTCAACCTAGCGGGTCTTTGTTCATACATAGTATTTTCCGACTATGTCCACATTCACCGGATACGGAGAATTGTCACTGTCCAGTGGACATCCCTGTAAAAGTGGGTTCCCAGACCTTTGAATCCACCTTCTATGTGATGGATATCAGGCCATCTTATTCTTGTTTGTTTAGTCATCCTCGGATCTATGAAGCTGGAGCCATTAGTTCTACGCTGCACCAAATGCTGAAGATCTAGTGAAGGGAAAGATTGTCACTGTTCATGGTGAAGAGGAGTACATGGTAAGCCACCTAAACTCTTTCAGGTATGTGGAAATGGATGGTGAGTTCATAGAGACCCCTTGTCAAAATTTTGAAGAGGTTCCCCAGACTATGGCATCAACCGTGACTATTACCAGTGTGCCAAAGATCACTAGAACTCCTTTGAAGATGGGTGTACCATTTGGGGACAACTCCCTGATTTTCCTTACAAAACTGACAAATTTGGTTTGGGCTTTACTTCAGGAGCTCAAAGGGTTGTTCGACGTGCTCGGGCTGGAGGACCTCCCTTACGCATTAGCAATCGTGGGGTCAATCCTATAGAAGACAATAATGAGGATTATGATATTGAAAGCTATATCTACCCTACTACCAACAGTGGACCTAGTAACTGGACGGCCAAATATTTTGTGCCGATTACTTTTGTTTAGCATTAATTGTCTTACTTGTTTTCCGGATTGGTAATAAACAATATAAACTCTATGGCCTTCTGTCTTACCTGAGGCACAATGGTTTATTTGTGAGGGTTATTATATGTCATTATCATATGTCATCAATAAAACATAGGACGTTCTTGCATACAAATTTTGCGCTCTCTATTTTTCTTTTCTGATTTTCACTTTATCAATACAGCTATGCTCTTACACACACTCACATATCAAACTGCAGATCCATATCCACTATGGATCCCATTGATAGCAGTCCTGCTATTCCCAGTTATAACTTCGAAAATCCGATCAACCGAGCCGAGGACGAAGGTGAGGAAGATTGTGAGGTACCTGGAGAACTTGCTAGACTGTTACAACAGGAAGAGAGGGCTATACAGCCTTATGAAGAGCCAGTTGAGACAATAAACTTGAGCACAGAGGTAGACAGAAAAGAAGTCAAGATTGGCGCAAATCTGGAGCTTAATGTCAAACAGCGGTTGGTACAGATGTTGCACGATTATGTTGAGATCTTCGTCGGGTCATATGAAGACATGCCGGGACTAGACACAGATATAGTAGTAAGTGTTTCTACACTACCAGAAGATGTTTGTTTGATCCTACATGATTCGTTGCTGGAATTCATGTCCAATTCCCCAAGTGATTCAGATGGAGATCCGCCCCTGGATATTTGGCATTTTTGAGAGATTCCTTGAATCTTGACTTGATAGCCCCAGATGATAGACAATGATCATGTCGTGCCCCTTGGTTGGAAGTGTTTTTCCACTTGAGGTGATCCTTTTTATTGAGAAGGTTTTTGTTCACTAGATATTCGTCATGCAAATTTCTCCGTTGTTGAACAAGTAGTCATATGCAAACAATGGTATTTTAAGAATGCAAAGCTTATGTCTGTCTTGAAGTTTGAAAATTCATTTTTTAGTAAAACAAACAAATTTTGTAAAAGTGTGATATCAACTCGGGATTTGTAGCGAACCCTACAGGAGTCAGGATACCTTTTGTAACAGTATGCTTTCATACTAACCCATGCTTCAGCTAGGACTTTTAAGGGTTATAACGTGGTCTGGTTCACGATTTAAGAAACAAAGGATAAAGGCTCAAATTTTATTTGTACCCAACCCACTCTTCGTGATGTTCATCAGTTATATGCTCAGTTAATTGTGTGTTCAGATCCCAATTGAGTCTAGCATCTTGTCCTTGATGTTCTGATGATGGTTTGGATACTGAAAGTTTATTTAGAAGGGGAAGTCATTTTGTAATTTTTTTTTTGTCGAGGATTTGTAGGACCTCTTTTTTTATTATTATTCCTTCTTTTTCCTGAACTGTTTCCTTTGTGATTACAGCCAGCGAGATGCCCTAGTTTTTTTTCTTAAGTATCCTTCATAGGTTTTGACTTAATGGGCCTTGATTTTGAGAGATAATGACTGTTGGTTTTAATGATTATGCGGAACCATCACCATCTTCTGATTTGGAAGGATGTCTTTGATTCCATTCATTGTGTATGAAGTGGAAGATTGTGACTGAATGTGCACCTGAATTAATTGAGAAAACTACCCTGCCCCAGGTTACGATTAAAGGGTTTTAATTTGTGTGAAAATAAAAACTCCAACTTCTTTGGCTCAAATGGGTTGACTAGGGATTATCTTCCTTATAACTCCACTATTTAGAATTTGAAACAATGCCTATACATTGTTATAGGGGTCTATTCAAAAGCATACTGTAGAGATTATGGTATCATTCTCGTCATCCTCCCTCTAAAGGCTTAGAGCTTTTGATCGAGAGTTGAACATCACAGAAAGTAAAACATAATTTAAGTATAGTGAATACGAATGAATTGATTCAAAACAGACATAAGCAATGCATTGATAAAGTAACAAAGTTTGACATGAATATAATGTTCAAACAATCAAAAGAAAATTACAACTTGAAAATTCTAATGAACGAAAAGCCTTCTTGTCAGAACTTGTCACTTCGGATGGTGTGCCTTTGGGGAATGGAAGAAGAATTCCAGTTGACCGTCTTGTCTGAATTCTAGTGCTCCTTCATCAACCAGGTCTTGAATTTTATTTCTCAATATCCAATAGCTATTGGTGTCATGTCCAGGACTGTTGGAGTGGTACACACATCTTGCATTTGGATTGTACCTTGGGGAGGTTGTGTTGGGATTTTGAGGAGGGTCCTTTAACGTAACCAACTTGGCCTCCAACATGTGTTGCAATGCTTGAGCCAATGACATGTTGATTTCGGTGAAGCGTCTTTCAGATGTATTCCGCTTACATCAATTTCCCTGTTGTTGTTGGCGAGGTTATTGTTGGACCCATGAGGTAGTAGAAATTTGGAAAGGTCCACTCTTCACCAAACCAACCTCTTGTCTTTTTGGAGGTTAATCAATGACTTGGTCCCCAGTCACGACTGCTTGCTTCATACGGTTGTATCCTTCTTGATGAAGTTTGTTGATAATGGCTCTCAGCTCTTCTTGTCCCAGGGCTAGGCCTTGGATAAGATCCATCTACCCCAGCATCTGAGTTCTCATTGCTTCTACCTCAGTTTATAGTTGTTCTAACTGTTCATCCTTATTGTCCTCTGTACTTTTCTTGGCCAGGTCCCCAGTAAGGAGTGCTTTCAACTCTTCCTGACCCTTGGATAGGTTTAGGAACATTTCCATGAACTGAGCCTCTTGAGTTTGGAGATCTTTGTTGTCTTGTTTGAGAGCCATTGCTGAAATAAACAACAAGAACATGAGATACCTGTACTGGACACTACCTGTTATGCAATAACATGTATGATATGCAAATGTTTTCAATGATCTCACGGGGTAAACGAGAAAAATGTTAGGCGTTGAACTTTATAGCCTTGATTGAAGCACTTCGTATCTTTGAAGGTAATTTTACAAGAGTCAAGCTCACCATATCAAGTGGGTCATAGCCCCTGACTCAAGTTGTTGTGTTTTAATCTTTTGACGACATTAGCTAGAGGAAAATAAATCCTCTTGCCCCTTGTTAGACGTCTGGTTCATCATAACCTGCATCACAAACCCTTGAGATCCTTGAAATGGTTAAGGAAATGTCGTGGCATGATGTTATGATGTATATGCTATGCGTTAAGCAAAAGTGTATGGTGATGAAGACAAGTGAATCCTGCAAGAAATCCAAGTTATTGGATAATGACTGTAAACAAATCCTACAAGTGAAATCACATCGTTAGATAAAAACCCAGCAAGTAGCTCGAGTTGAAATCAAACAAATCACACAAGTAGCCTTAGGTTTAGGCTTGCATGAGGTTTGTAGGTAAGTACCCTCTTGAATGTTCAGTTGGCTCAACCTGTCCTATTAATAATAACCGGGTTCTAAGGAGCCTTAATATAACTAACATTCCCTTCAGAAATTGTTTCAGCTTCGCACCGAAGTATTGCGGCCAAAAAATCCTGAAAGTCCAGCCCCAATGAGCGTAGTATCGAGTATCAACCAATCTTCAGTCAGAACCAAAGCCGATTATCTCACTACTTCCTAATGGCTAGGATGAGTCAATTAAAAGTTCTAAAGGTCAATTAACGCTTAGTGACACTATGAGGAAGCCTAATGTTATCCTTAACTTACTCAAGGAACATTAGTACAATCCAAAGTATCGCGCTAACGTAGCCACCACTTTGTTTGTATCGGTCTACACTGTACAACCTCCATGGTTTATTGCTACATACCTAATAAGGTGCCCCAGATTCAGGTGTAGGATCTTTTAGTAACAACCAAAGCAAACCCTTAAAGATAAAGGAAGAAAACACACAATAAAGCTTTTAAAATGATGAACTAAAACTCTAAGGTAAACCCCACTTTTATTCTCCCCAGCAGAGTCGCCAGTTCTGTGATACGGTGGCAGAACCGACTGTTTAATACTGGTTTGCATTTTTTGTTTGCAAATGTCGCGGTAAGCAAGATTCGCCACCGACTTTTCTTTTATCCAAAAAAAGGAAAGGGTGAAAAGAATAGAAAAGACCTTTTTTCGAGATTTCTGAGTAAGGGGGATATATTATGGAAAGGGAAGGTGTTAGCACCCTTTCCATCCATGGTTTTCCATGGGCTCTTAGGTACTTGCTCATTTTTGAAAATTTCTTTCATGTTTGTGTGGTTTGAAAAGCTTTGAAAATGCCTTGGTGCGGCGATTCACTTTATGGTAACTCTTGTATCAGTCCTCAAGAGTGTGATAAAGCGTTTTGAAAACTTTATTTGAAAAGTGTTCTAAAGTGTGGTGTGAAAATTTATTTGAGCAAGTACCTAACTGTAATCTACCTACTGGAAAAAAGACTGTTATTTTCCTCCTATCCTTTAGACCGTGTTATCCTACTATTAGTGAGTAGGTAGCCTTGTCGTTGGATGTTTTGAGGGACAATCGAAAGGGACGTAATGGTCATTGAAGGAAACACGTAAAGATACCTTAGCATTTCGAAGGGACTATCATCATAATATCATTTCTCGTAGACAACTCGAGGGACATTAAGGGACTATGATCTTTATGATGACTTTAAACTGAGGGCCTTTGCTAAGAGTATCCCTACGTTTGAGGGACATGACCACTGTTTCCGAGGCAACCAAAGTTGGAAATACCCTAGGGGTGCAAGTGTGCAATAGTGTGCTATTTCATATATTTTATCTTGCAGGTAAGTGATCTACTGATTGATTGATTAAGCCTACATGCCTAGGTTTCTAGCAATTTATATACAGGCATATAAAATATAAAATCAATAAATAGAGGTCCTACGCTATTACAAGGCTTTGGTGTATATACATAAATAATTACTGAGAAAAAATAAAGTGCAGAAGTAAAATCCTAATTAAGCTATTACAAACTGGGCACAGCTACATAATTAACAAAATAATTCTAAAGTAAATAAACGCGCGCATGAATTGAAAATACGTCTAAAATCCTAAGTGAAAGGAATTTTTGTTTGTTTTTGTTATGAAAAGAAATTGAATTAAAAAAAATCCTAAATCTATTCAATTTTAGTTTTTTTTAAAGAAAATATTAAAATAGTTAATTAATTAATTGACAAAATTAATTTAATGTAAAAACTAGGCCTAATGTGTTTTGGGGTTTTCCTTGTTAATTAAAACTTAGAAGAAGTAAGGACAAGCAGTCCATCAAAAGGAAACAAAATCGAAAGGGCCAAAAACAGGAAACGAAAAGAAGGAATTCTTGGAAGCAAGGTCTGGATCAAAGAGGCCTGGGTTGCTCTTCGATCCAATGAGCTGACTGAAGACCTCGTTCGAGGGTCTTGGGGGTGCTAGATCTGCAAGCAAATTCATTAGCAATTGAAAATGTAACGCCTGGATAGAAGAAGCTTGAGAGAGTGCACGTCTGGGGCGTTCGATCAGGATGTGACGTCCTTCGATCTGGGATATTGGATCTGCAATAAAGTTCGTTAGAAACTAAAAGTGCAAGGCCTGGGATTCAAACCCTTGTCCCTTCAATTGCACTAATTCCCTTTCGCCCCCTGAGCTGCTTGCTCATTCGAAACACATGACGTCTGCTTTTGGTCCTATTAATTAGATAATTCGAAACTAGACAAAACAGAAAAATGTCCCATTCGAAATCAATCCCTGAACTAGGATCTGGGTTGGTTTCGATATGTCACAGCCAGAATCATGGATTTCAAAAGTAACCAGCTTCGAAGAAACTTTATCCATGGTGTTCGAACATATGAACACTGCAACTCGCATACACTTTGTTAAATCGCTCAGCAATAATAACAAAAACAATGAATATGCAATCATGAGTCTAATTTTAAGATTAAGTGAGATTGAACATTTTACCACTGGAGGCGCTTGGATCTGCAGTCCTAGGTGTGAGATGGCTGGGGCACGAACGAGTGTACGCCTGTGTGAACTCCAAGAACTCGATCGGAATGTCAACCTGGGCGGAAGGTTCCTGCAATGGAGTTTTGACAACTTTGGAATTTGATGCTATTTTGGACTTTCGTGGGGCAGGCTGGTGTTTTCTTCTGAGGCAGCCTCCGTGTATTTTTCGTCTGGCAGTCTCCGTGAGTTTTTCGTCTGGCAGTCTCCGTGAGTTTTTTGTCCCCTTTTCTCTGAGAGCATGAGGTTTATATAGATAAAGGAATTTAGGTCAATATTTGTGTATCAAATCTTGGTCCATTATGATGAAGATATTTGATTTGATTTCTTCATAAATACTTGCTATATTTAATTCAATCAAGTGGCGATCTATTTTCATACGTTACTGCCATCCAGTTATGAGTTGTTTGGGCCTCTAACATGGTGAAAATCGAAAGCTGACCTTCCCCTGCAGATCCAACTCCCTTCGAATTTGCTCTCTTCGATGGCTTCAAAGTCCCAATTCGAATTACTCCAGCTTCGATTGCATAGCCCCTTCGATTGAGCCTCCCTATGCTTCGATTGCTTGATTCGAAACGAATCACCCTGGTCGAATCAGCTCTTGTGGGGTTGGGAGCAAACAAGGCAAGAATCCGGCCTTTAATTCAAAGACTTGAGTCCACAATCAACATTTAATTATTTCCATATTTGCAAGGGACATATGCCATTTTGAACTCTGGGTGAACCTGGACATGTTAGGATATGTGTTTTTGCTTATTCATGCCAACCTATTTCATTCCTTCGAATCTGCCTTCCTTTCCAGCCTTAAACTCCAATTCGATCCAATCAAGACTTTCCTTATTATAACCTTGTTCTCCTTAATGGTTCTGAGTCGAATTGTGCTAGCTTCAATACTAGGGCTCCTTCGATTGAACCACCCTTTGCTTCAATTTCCTGTCCTTTTGATGAGAATTCCCTATTAGGCAACTTCGACCAGCCCTTGGCCTTGTGTTGAGTCTAAGTTCTGATTTGAAGTGTTTAGAACTTCCTTCATCAGAGCATCTTAGATTAAGATAAGCTCTGCACTGAAATGCCATTCGAAGGTCATTTCATTCTGATGTTCTGATTGGGGGAAACTCTGAAGTTCCAGTCGAAGGACACTTTGAAGTTTCAGTCTAAGGACCTTTTGGAATGCCAATCGAAGGGTCTTTGTCCATATACCAATCGAAGGATATTTGTTAAAGTTCCAATTGAAGAACACTGTTACAATGCCAATCGAAAGGTACTTGTTAAAATACCACTCAAAAAGGCCTTGTTAACAGGCCAATCTGAGGACCTTTGTTCTGATACCAATCGAAGTGCCTTGCTCAGATGCTAATCGAAGTACCTTGTTGACCGATCGAAAAATTCATTTTGCCTTATTCGATTTTCTTCAGTTTGTACCAATCGAAGTGACGTTAAAATGCCAATCGAAGACGCCTTTGTTCAGATGCCAATCGAAAGACATTGTTAAGATGCCAATTGAAAGACACCTTGTTCAGATTCCAAATGAAATACATTTTGTTGACATGCCTTCGAAGTACACCCCATCGAAGGACACTTTGACCAACTTCAAAATTTGTTATTTTTCTTCAAGCAGGTGTTTGTAACCACCCATGTATGAGAAGATCTTGTATAAAATGAGAGGGCAAATTTTGGGGTACAAAAGATAGCTTTTTGGTTGTGTTACAATAATGACAACTTTCATTTTAATATTGGACACCAACAACCTTTGATTTACAACTTACAACTTTTAGCACCCAGCTAAGTATCCCATGGCAAGCTCATCATTATTCAATATCATGTGTTGAGCAACAGCTAACCAACCAACAATTTTAAACTTACGATTCTTTTCTTATATAGCCAAGCAAAATAGAGTCGTTGGCTATTTGAAAAGGATGAAGATGTGAAAAAAACAAGAAGGGGGGGTTGAATTGAAAATCTGGGATCTAAAACAGCTTAATGACACAGTATTTTTATCCTGGTTCGTTTGATCTCAAACTACTCCAGTCCACCCGTCAAGGTGATTTCGCCTCTCTCCAACGAGGTCTTAATTCACTAATCTCAACAAGATTACAACAGCTACTTTAACAAATGTTAAAGTCTTCTTGAGTACAACCACAATCCGGTTAATCTCAAGGATCTCTTTTAGAATTTGATTTAAACAAAATGTGTTATTGTTTTTCTAACAAAAACAGTTTATCACAACTGTGATAAATTACAGGTTTATAACTTAGAATAAAGAATGAATTTGCTTGAGCTAGAATATGCGTGGTTGGTGATCTTAGCAAATTGTTGTATGTACGTACGTGCTTCATTATGCAAGCTAACTTGTTTATATAGGCAATGCAATGTCGTTGTCCATAAAGCAAGTTTAATGTTATTAACGCACTTTCCTTTTGGAGAAGATTCTGTCTGAAGAAAGTCGTTGGCATTAATTTTGTCTTGAATTTTCAGTAATGCTTCAGAGTCTTTTCTCCTTACTGCTGATGACGCTTCAAAATATTGATGACTTGGTTTGATATGTTCTTGTTCAGAATCAGAGTTTACTATAATTAAGCGCAAGTTCTGGTCACCAATCTTCAGCGTATAATCTGATTACTTCAGTTTGTAATACTTTATGACTTATCTTCTGATGCTGATCAGATCAGAACTTCTGCATACATAAAACATATTTATAAGGTGCATATTTGTTCTTTGTATTTATTTATTCTTTGTATTTGTTATCATCAAAACTCTAACCAAGGGTTGTAGAATCAAACTATGTTCTAACAATCTCCCCTTTTTTGATGATGACAAAAACTAGATTTTTCAATTTAAAAATAAAGAATAAAAAGTTTAGAATAAAGAAGAAAAACTCCCCCTGAGTTGATTACTTCCTTTAAGATCCTTGAGTCTTTGAACATCAGAGTTTAAGTGCATCTTTTATCAGAGTTTTGTACCTGTTCAAACTTTTTAGAAGATAGAGGTTAAGTAGTTCAGAATGTTTGAGACTTCTGTCTCAGTAAACCGTTATTGAAAATATCTTATTTTCTCCCCCTTTTTGGCAGTTATCAAAAAGGCTATATAATCAGAGCTAAAAAGATGATTTATATTAAAAATAAGAAGCAATGATAAGTAGTTCAGAACATAAGCAATGTAAAACAAACGTTATAAATAAACAGATTTAAAACAGAAGAAAATCTAAGAGGGAGGAGGAAGGCGTGTGAACAAAGCTTCCAGCAAGCCCTTGATCTGGGTGTTAGTTTCCTCTTGTTTGCTCAAAATGCTCTTGATTTCTTTATTTGTGTCCTTCTCCTTATCCAACCTTTCCTGGATTACAGCATTTGCTCTCTTCAATTCTTCCAGAGTTTTCCTGTCATAGGAAGGAGCTGGAGTTTCTTCAGTATCTGGACGCTCCTTAGAGCATTCGGCAACTTGATCATTTTGAACCAATTCCTCTGCTGAGATTATCTCATCTGGAACAGCAGTCAAGGAGAGACCTTCTGATTCTGGTTGAACTTCATCAGAGGGACGATGTTCTCACCAAGGAGCATTATCCAGAGGGAGAATCTCCTCCTTGAGCAGATGGCTCAGAACTTGGTCTTCAAAAACCTTTAGTATATCACTAAAATTCCGTTGAACCTGTTCATAGCTCTGTTCTTGTAGCTTAAGTGTTTCAGAACTTAGCCAGTTTCTGAAACTTGTCCATAGATAATCTGAAGTAGCATGATTAGTCATCTCTAGACTAGCTTGCTTCAAGGAGGTTATCCGTTCCTGCATTCCTGTTTCAAACATCAACTGACTTGTACCAACATCTGGTGTGGGTTCAGTTGGTTTTGGTTTGGGAATGGCAGTTTTGTGAGATATAGCAGCTAATCATTCCAATGCAGTTAGATCAACGGCAAGTCTTACGTTGTCAGTTGGATTGCTCTTGGGTGAGGGAGTGGGAGAGTCGGGTATTATGATTGGACTAGTTGGGGAATTTGGTAGTGTGGATTCGAGAGAAGAAGGAATTTGTGGAATGTCCAGGATGGTGAGAGGCATGCGAATTGCCAGAGGTTCAGTGATTCCTGGGATTGGTATAATATCTAAATCTGAAGTAGGTTCTTCAGATTGGTTGGATGAAACATTGTGAGGTTCTGGTTCAAGGGTCTCAGATGGTTAAATCTCAGAAGTTTGAGCTTCTGGTTGTTCAGGTTGAGGTGATGGTGGATGAGGAATATCTTGTTGTGGAGAGAGAGGTAGTGGAATATCTGGTTGTGGAACATATGTTGTAGTTTCAGAGTTTGGATTATCAGGGATGAGAGGATTTGGATTTTGTGGTGTGGAAGCTGAGATATCTTAGTCAAAAGAGTCAATATCTGACAGAACTTTGGCAAGTTCTGGTTGAGTTGGTTTAGGATTTGGATTGATAGGAAGGGAGTGAGTTTCTCTTAGACTTAGAGTTTCTGATGGATCAAACCCTATGTCAGAGTCATCAAAAGTTTGTGGGGTTGGAAGTTCCGATTGGGTAGTTATGGGTTCAGATGTTGATATAGTTATTGATTTTAAAACAGTAACATAAGAAGGATTACCTTTCTTTTTAGCAGCTTTTGGAGTCCTTTGGGATGATCCTTATGCCGCTGCCTTCCTTTTCTTGGTCTTCTTCAAAACAACTTCTGGAGCCTCCTGATGCAAGTTCTGGATGTTTAACCCTGGTGCAGTGCCATCTGCCTTACACGCATCCATATTTCTGACAATTATCTCAGGCTTGTAGTCAATCTCAGAGAAAAGAGGAAAATCATCCAGAGGAATTCTTCTGGAAGTGATGGTTGCAAAAGAAGTAATGTTGGGTTCCTTCTTGATGTTCTCAATAATTTTCTTCTTTTTCAGATTCTTTGCATTCAGAGGCTTCCCAGCAGTTGCTTCTAGTTAGCTAATTTCCTGTGCTTCAGTCAGATTCTCTATCAGCCTATTCTCTGTTAGAATATCTGATATGAGTCTTCCCAAGGGTATCCAATCCCTTTTGGTACGCTCATCTTCTCTTGTTTCCTTTACACTGGTCCTCAGATGATTAAATAGCAAGTGAGGGAGATTTACCTTAGTCTTGTTGGAGATAAAGTAGATCAGAAACTGTTGATCAATGTTTATGTAATCAGGAGAGCTGGTAGGCTTCTTGTGGTTGATGCATCCCAGAATTATCTTAGCCCAGATTCTGTGATGATCCTTCAGATCCCTAATCTTGCTGGAGGGTAGACCCAGAGTGAATATTTCCCTTGCAATTGAAGCAACATCAGAACATCTTTCAGCCATGTCTATACACCTGACACCTCCATTATTGTAACCGATAAGTCTTGAAATTATGTCTTCAGTAATGACAATCTTCTTCCCCATGACATACGAGGTAACTTGATGGTTTGAGGAGGAAGCATGAATCCAGAATTCTTTGACAAGAATTGGAAACGTTGGCCCTAGAAGACGGTCAAAGTATCTGCTCCATCCTTGAGCATTGACCTCTTCAGAGAGATTGAAGCCATTTTCTTGAAGACTTTCAAAATCAACAATCAGTTCTGAAAGAACTTCCAGATTGTCAATGGGCGTGAGTAGAGTTCTGTATGGTTCTTCATACTGTTCCATAGAGTCGGTTCCCCGAGTACTGGTGTTTTGGACGCTTGAAGAAGCCATGTTCACACAAGAAATTTGAGAAAGATGAAAGGGTTTTTGAAAAAACGAACTGAAAACAATTAGAAGGTATTGAAAGAGTAAAAGTGAAAGAGTGTGAAGAGTGAAACTTGAGTTTAAATAGATTTTCTTGAAAGCATAAACAGTAAGAGAGAGAAACAATTAATCATGATTATAAGCATTAATGATAGCTGATTTTAGGGGATTCAGAAAGATATTGGAACGGTTACCCATGACATGTGTCTCAATGCACCCAATCAGCGCTTTTGACCTTTCAGAAAAGTGAACGCGTGTTCAGCCTCAGAAGGTAGCTGATGAATGGATGACAACTGTTTGCTTATGTGAACAACACACTTCTATCCTTGAAATAAAACGCTCAGATCTTCATGGATAGATTCTGATACAATCTGTACTTCTAAAATTTTGAAGGCAGGTTGATCAGTAGTTCACAGAAAATAACTAAAATTCTGAAGGTTAAGATATGTAAATAAACTAATTTATTATGGGCACAGCTTCATACTGAGATGTTTCAGAATGAAGTTAAACCTATCTTCAAAAAGAGGTTTTGTAAAGACATCAGCCCATTGATGGTCTGTGTCAATGAATTTTAAGTTAAGAATCCGTTTCTGAATATAGTCCCTAATAAAATGATGTTTTATTTCTATATGCTTAGCCCTAGAATGCAAAATAGGATTTTTACTGAGACAAATAGCAGAAGTATTGTCACAGAGGATATGGATGTTACTCTCAAATATATTGAAGTCCTCAAGTTGACTTTTCATCCAGAGCATTTGTGTACTACATCTAGCTGCTGCTATGTATTCAATTTCTTCTGTTGATAGTGTTATTGTGGATTGTCTTTTGATGGACCATGAGATCATATTTTCTCCCAGAAACTGGAAGCTTCTAGAAGTGCTTTTACGTTCCACTCTGTCTCTAGCAAAGTCAGCATCACAGTATCCTACTAAGCTGTAATCACTTGATTTTATATAAAACAAACCCAGATTAGCAGTACCTTTCAGATGCTTGAAAATTCTCTTAACTGCTGTTAAGTGAGATTCTCTAGACTCTGATTGGAATCTAGCACAAATGCAAACACTAAATAGAATGTAAGGCCTTGAAGTCGTCAGATAGATAAGATAACCAATCATACCTCTATAGACCTTTTGTTCTACCTTTTTACTTACCTCTTCCTTTTCCAGAATGCACGTGGGATGCATTGGAATCCTTGAGGGCTTACATTCTGAGAGATCAAATTTCTTCAGAAGTTCTCTGACATATTTGCTCTGATGAATGTAAGTTCCTTCTGGAGTTTGATTTATCTGAATGCCCAGAAAGAATTTTAGTTCCCCCATTAGGCTCATCTCAAACTCTGCCTGCATACATTTGGCAAACTCTCTTCCCAGAGAGGGTTTAGTAGATCCAAATATCATGTCATCAACATAAATCTGACAAACTAACATGTCATTCTTATTTGTCTTACAGAACATGGTTGTGTCCACTTTCCCTCTGGTGAATTCCTTTTCTAATAGGAAGTTACTTAGTCTTTCATACCAAGCTCCGGGAGCTTGTTTCAGACCATAGAGTGACTTCTTTAGTTTGAAAACATGTTCTGGATTTTTGGAACTCTCAAAACTAGGGGGTTGGTGCACATATACCTCTTCATCTATATAGCCGTTTAAGAATGCACTTTTGACATCCATCTGATACAGAGTGATGCCTTTATTAACAACAAATGATATTAAAAGTCTGGTAGATTCTAACCTGGCGACTGGAGAAAAGGTTTCTGTATAGTCTATCCCCTCTTGTTGACTATAACATTTTGCTACCAGTCGTGCTTTATTTCTGATGACTTCACCTTGTTCGTTCAGTTTGTTTCTGAACACCCATTTTGTACCAATGACGTTGAAACCTTTTGGTTTGGGAACCAGATCCCATACGTCATTTCTGGTGAATTGATTTAGTTCCTCTTGCATTGCCAGAATCCAGTCATTATCCAGAAGTGCTTCATCAATTGTTGTTGGTTCAATCAGAGAAACCAATCCCATGAGGGATTCTTCAGAGTTTCTGAATGTTGATCTTGTTCTGATTGGATATTCCTTCCTTCCTAAGATTGTTTCTTCTGGGTGATCAATGCTGCTTCTGGATGGTCTTTTCTGGAGTTGATCAACAGAGGGTGTTGGGTTGCTTGCAGTGACTCTTTCTGATGTTGAGGGAGTGTCTCTGTTGAGAGCCTCTGATGAGTTGTCTTCAGTACCTGTGAGTTCAACTTCCATACCTGCAAGGAATTCATTCTGCTTTGACTTTTGAGAGTCAAGCTTATCATAAAACCTAACACTGATTGACTCATCAACAATCTGTGTTTCTGTATTGTATACTCTGTACCCTCTCGAGCGTTCAGAGTATCCTAACATAATACACTTTTCTACTTTAGAGTCAAACTTGTTCAAATAATTTTTTGTATTCATAATAAAACATGTGCATCCAAATGGGTGAAAATAACAAATGTTGGGCTTTCTTTTCTTCCACAATTCATATGGGGTCTTTTCCAGAATAGGTCTTATGGATATTCTATTCTGAATGTAACACGCTGTGTTTATTGCCTCTACCCAAAAGATCTTAGCAACGTTAGTCTCGTTGATCATGGTTCTGGCCATTTCTTGCAATGTTCTGTTCTTTCATTCTACAACTCCATTTTGCTGGGGAGTTCTAGGACAAGAGAAATCACGCAGAATGCCTTTTTCATTAAAGAATAATTCAAAATATTTATTTTCAAATTCTCCACCGTGATCACTTCTGACTTTGATAATTCTAAGATCCTTTTCATTTTGAACTTGGTTTCAGAAGGTAACAAACACAGAGTGTGACTCGTCCTTGTGTCTTAAGAACTTTACCCATGTCCATCTGCTATAGTCATCTACGATTACTAACCCATACTTCTTGCCACTGACTGAAGCAGTTTTTACTGGTCCAAATAAGTCAATGTGCAGAATTTCTAATGGCTTAGAGGTGGAAACAACATTTTTGGATTTGAAAGCAGGTTTTGCAAACTTACCTTTCTGACATGCTTCACACAGAGCATCTGAATTGAACTTCTAGTTAAGAAGTCCTCTGACCAGATTGAGTTTATTAATCTGAGATATTCTTCTCATACTAACATGTCTTAATCTTCTGTGCCAGATCCATTACTCGTTGTTAACAGACAGTAGACATTTTACATTCTGATTCTTTAGTTCAGAAAGTTTTATTTTATAAATGTTGTTTTTCCTCTTTCCATTAAATAGGATAGTCACATCTTTCTGACTAACAGCTTTACATGAATTTTGATTGAAGATTATATCATAACCATTATCACTTAATTGACTTATGGATAACAAGTTATGCATTAATCCATCAACTAATAAAACATTACTCATAGAGGGAAGATTTCCATTACCTACTGTTCCAGAGCCAATGATCTTTCCTCTCTGATTGCCTCCAAACCCCACGTGGCCTCCAGGCTTAAGTTCCAGGCTTTGGAACATATGCCTTCTTCCCGTCATGTGTCGTGAGCAGCCAGAGTCCAGGTACCATGATTGGTGTCTTAGCCTTTCTTCTAAAGATATCTTCCACATGTATGATTTTATCCTTAGGTACCCACATTTTCTTGGGTCCTGATTTGTTAGTTTTACCAAAATTCTGATTGAATTTTGGTTTGACAAAATAATCATTACTTGTGTATTTTATGTAATGTGTGTGCCCATATATAAAATGTGAATTAAGTGGAGAGCGTTTTATAACTAAGTCCATGGCATTTTTTGGTGTAGGTACCTTACTTTGATATCCTATCCCTTTTCTGCCATTTCTGCTAACTCCATAGATCATTGAAGCCATTTTTCTTCTATCTATGTTTTTAGCTAGAAACTTCTGAAAGCTGTGATCATACTCTTTGATGATCTCATCAACATTGCTGGGAGTTTCAAGGATTGTTTCCTTCTGAGAGTTTTGCAACTGGTTTTCTAATTTTGAAATTTTTTTCTTTTAACTCAGAATTCTCCAATTTGAGACTCTAAGTCTTATCAGAGTCAGAGGCAAGATTCCTTTTCAGGTTTCAGAATTTGACTCTGATCTGTTGATACCTTTCCATAATTTCATTAAGGCTTTCAGCAAGTTCAACCTTAGTAAAGTTTATGGTAAAGTCAGGGAATACCTCTTCAGTGTCTGATTCTGAGTCTGAACCAGAAGCTTCACTGTCTTCTGATACATTTGCCATAAGAGTTATGTTTTCTCTTTCATCATCTGATTTTGAGTCAGCTTCAGATGTGTCAGAATCATCCCATGTAGCCATGAGGCTTTTCTTCTTTTCCTTGAGAAATTTCTTTTTGGGATTTTCCTTCTGAAGCTTTGGGCAGTCACTTTTGTAGTGCCCTTACTCGTTACATTCATAGCAGATGATGTCTTTGTTTTTTGGCTTTCTGTATTCTGAAGAACCTTCAGATCTTCTGTGTCCAGAGGAGGATTCTGACCTTCTGTATTTGGAGGAGGATTCATTCTGATTTTCTGATCTTCTGGGATTTCTGAACTTCCTTTGTCTCTGCTTCCACAGTTGGTTCACCCTTATGGAGAGGAGAGACAGTTCATCTTCCTCTGATGAGGATCCATCAGAGGTTTCTTCCACAACCTGCAAAACTTTGGGTTCAGATTTTCTGTTAGATTTTAAAGCTAATGGCTTACCTTGCTTTTGAGGTTCATCTTCTTCTAGCTCTATCTCGTGACTTCTGAGGGAGCTAACAAGTTCCTCCAGAGAGATTTTGTTGATATCTTTGGCTAGCTTAAGTGTCGTGACCATTAGCCTCCATTGTTTTGGCAAGCTTCTGATGATCTTTTTAACGTGATCAGCAGTAGAATACCCTTTGTCAAGAACTTTTAGTCCAGCAACAAAAATTTGAAATCTTGAAAACATAGTTTCTATAGATTCACTATCTTCCATATTGAATGCCTCATACTTCTGAATGAGCGCAAGGGCCTTGGTTTCTTTGACTTGAATGTTGCCTTCATGCGTCATTCTTAGAGAGTCAAACATATTCTTGGCAGTTTCTCTGTTTGATATTTTCTCATACTCTGAATATGAGATGGCACTGAGGAGAATTGTTTTGGCCTTGTGTTGGTTTTTGAATTCACGCTTTTGCTAATCAGACATCATTTTCCTGTCTATCTTCTGACCACGTCCATCCACATGATGTGTGTATCCATCAGTCACCATGTCCCACAGATCAGCATCATGGGCCAGAAAGAAACTCTCAATTCTGTCTTTCCAGTAGTCAAAGTTTTCTCCATCAAAGACTGGAGGTTTACCACTGAATCTGTCCCTGTCTTCATTGTTATCATTGCTGATGTTTTGGCTTGGTCCCACCATAGTGTTTTTCTGAAGCTTGGATCTTGTACTGACACGGTTAAGTGTTTAAGCTCAGAACCAGGCGCTCTGATGCCAATTGAAGATTTGAAAAACACAAGAAGGGGGGGGGGGGGTTGAATTGAAAAACTGGGATCTAAAATAGCTTAATGACATAGTATTTTTATCCTGGTTCGTTTGATCTCAAACTACTCCAGTCCACCCATCAAGGTGATTTCGCCTCTCTCCAACGAGGTCTTAATTCACTAATCTCAACAAGATTACAACAGCTACTTTAACAACTGTTAAAGTCTTCTTGAGTATAACCACAATCCGGTTAATCTCAAGGATCTCTTTTACAATTTGATTTAAACAAAATGTGTTGTTGTTTTTCTAACAAAAACAATTTATCACAACTGTGATAAATTACACAGGTTTATAGCTTAGAATAAAGAATGAATTTGCTAGAGCTAGAATATGCGTGGTTGGTGATCTTAGAAAATTGTTGTGTGTACGTACGTGCTTCATTCTGCAAGCTGACTTGTTTATATAGGCAATGTAATGTCGTTGTCCATAAAGCAAGTTTAATGTTATTAACGCACTTTCCTTTTGGAGAAGATTCTGTCTGAAGAAAGCCGTTGGCATTAATTCTGTCTTGAATGTTCCGTAATGCTTTAGAGTCTTTTCTCCTTACTGTTGATGACGCTTCAGAATATTGATGACTTGGTTTGATATGTTCTTGTTCAGAATCAGAGTTTACTATAATTGAGTGTAGGTTCTAGTCACCAATCTTCAGCGTATAATCTGATTGCTTCAGTTTGTAATACTTTATGACTTATCTTCTGATGCTGATCAGATCAGAAATTCAGCATACATAAAACATATTTATAAGGTGCATATTTGTTCTCTGTATTTATTTATTCTTTGTATTTGTTAACATCAAAACTCTAACCAAGGGTTGTAGAATCAAACTATGTTCTAACAAAGGAGTCGTTACAAATAGTACTACAACGTCCTTATCTCTTCCACACTTTAAGTTAGTGGAGAGGTAGTGGCATAAATCTTTTTGTACTTTGTACTATTGTACTATGTTACCGTTATATTCTTTCCTTCTACACTTCAGAGGCTTCTGTGAGCATGAGATTAGAAGAGGGAACATAACATAAGGTCTTCAGAGTCTTCACAACTACATCATCAGAGTCTTCAGCACTTGTTCGTGAGAAACCATTGTAGTGAACCTTTAGATTAAAAGAGCTTCAAGTCTTTAGAGTCTTAAGAACTACGTCTTTAGAGTCTTCAGCACTTGGTCTTCAGAACCTGTTTGTAGATAACCTTAGACCTTCAGAACTTCAAGTCTTTGGAATCTTCAGACCTTCTGTCTTAGAATCTGTTGTACCCCAAAATTTTCCCTCCTATTTTTCTTCAAATTATCTCCTCATTCTCCTAGGGTTTTCATTTGCTCAAGAGTACTCAAGAATTGATCAGATAAATTCTCCTTCTAATAAATTGACCTACAACTAGGGTTTTGTATTTCTCAAGGAAGATTGGGTTTCTAATGCCTCAAGTTGGTTTTATGGTCCCTTATATGTCTCCAAGAATTCTCTTACCAAATTTTATACCTTGCATCACAAGTTTGCTCAGTCAATTGCTCAAATGACTGAAAAGCAAATGTATTGGAAAAAATAGTCAACTGTGGTCAACATACAGTAAAAGTTAAATATTTTTGGTTAACATCAATATTTTAAAGTCACCTTCATCATTTTATCAAGGGTATATCATAACTCATCAATAAAACTCCCAAATCATCAAAAGTCAAAAGTTGCCAAATTAGGGTTTTCTTAAGGAGAAGTCAACTAAACTTTGACCAAGCATAACTTTCAAATTCTTCATCATATTTTCCTTTACCAAAGCTCATTTTTAATGAAATTCAATTCTGTACAACTCTGTCTCTCTAAGCCCAAGTCCAAAAAACGCTTCATTTGAGAGATATGGACCAATACATTATAGGTCATTTCAAAAGTCAACAAAAAGGCACTTTTTGTCAAGGCAACTTACATCAAGATAAATCTTCAAATGCAAAAATGATTAAAATAGGGATTGTAGAGGACATCTTGAACTTTCCAAAAAGTCCAAGATCACCTTCAAATGATGAAAATTGAGAGAGTTATGACCAGTGCAAATTGGGAAATTTTGAGCAAATCCATGAAGTTCAAATTGAGCAAACTTAAACTTTTTGGATAATGGGATATTGTTTCAAAATCCAAAAATGTTTTGCAGCTTATAATGAACCTCACATCTTACTCCTACACCCCTTGATCTCTTTATTCTATTTATTTTGATTTTTATTTATTTTAAAAGTCAAAATAAATAAGATAAAAGTATGGCTTTTCTAATAAGGTCCAAATCCACAAATATTTGACCTAATTACATGCTATATATTCCATGTATTCATACATAACAAGCCACGAAAAGTATTGCACAAAAAGCCATCCAAAAATTCCAAAATCATTTAAATTAGGGCAAAGCAAGAAACCTATTTGCAGTCATTTTCAAAGCATCATAACCCTCCCAATCGATCTCTGAGTGGTATATGGTAAGAATGGATAATCTTTGATGATCCAAAGGGCTCGAAACAATGTCCCATGCATCACTGATTTCCATCATTGCATGAATTTTGTATTTCTTTTTTCTTTGCGTTTTAATAGATACTTACCTTACTAATGTGTTTATGAGGTATCAATATGCAGGAAAAGTCCATCGTATGAGTCCCATGACGGCTGGATCATAAACTTCCATGTTCATACTGATCCATGATATTTTCCTTATACCTCTCAAACTGCGAACTAGCCAAAAACAATGGTCCCATTGAATTCGCAAGGTTTGATTTAGGGGGGTAGGGTCTCTAGATCTCTAACAATGTTTGTTTTTGTAGGTTAAAGAAAAAGCTTCATCAGAGAAGATGACCAGAGCTAGGGCTCCGACGCCTCTCCGGTCCAATTATTTGTTTTTATAATATAATGATTTGGTTTTAATTATGTCATTGGATGTACAGCCACCCCAGTGGCAAAGTAGCACGCGTTAAGGCTTTCTTCTATCAAGGCGTGGGTTCGACCCCTACCTTTTGGTACTTTTTTTCATAATTTATGATTTTAGCAGGTTAACATACAAAGCGTGCTGATCCTATTATTTGGAAAGAAGTGCGCGCTTGGCGTAGTGGTGAAGGTGTTGGATGAAAGAGCTAAGGGCACGGGCTCAACACCCACCCCTGGAAGAATTTTTTTAAACCCTTGTTTTTTCATCAATTTCACTTTAAAATCCTAAAATTCATAAACCCTAAACCTTTTTACAAACCTAATTCTTTTCAAAACCTATTTTTTATAAACCCTAATCAAATTAGGTTTTAGGTTTATTTTTATTAATAAATTTTTTAATTAAAATTAATTAGATTTTTTTAGGTTTATTCAATTAATCGTCAAAACCTTTTTCATCAAAAATCACCAAAAACATTTTTCATTTTCCTTTCTTATTCCTAAATTCTTCTTTTTTACGCAACTTATTCTTCTCGCATTTTTTGATTATGTAATTGTGTATGGTTTCTAATAGTAATTAGGGTTTATTTTTCCGTATTTCTATTTTGTAACTTCCCTGAAGCGATGTAATAGCTTAGGGTTTGCTTTCTGCATTTATTTTCCACATTTTACTGCTTTTCCTTATTTTATGTTTACTGCTTAGTAATTAGGCTTGTATGGAAAGATTAATAACAAATTGATAGCTAACCCTAATTTCTAAGATAAACATAACTGAAAACAAATCACTCGCACCTCTAGGGTAACCTCCCTTGTTTCCTTCGGATTACAAAACAGTCAAGTCCCTCGAAAGTGGGGACGCTATAGCAAAAGTCCCTCGAAAACAAAGATCATAATCCCTTGATGACCCTTTCAACATCGACTTTCGGTAAATGATCTAGTCCCTTAACGATAATTGCTAAAGCGTCCTTACCAGTTGCCTTCGATGACTGTACGATGATCTACGCCTGTCCCTTCACATCCAACGATAGGGCTTCCTACTAACTAATGGTAGGATAACACTATCTAAAGGAGGAAGAAAATTACAAGAAAGACCTTGAGTAGGTAGAACATTGTTAATCGCTTGCTCACAAAAACAAAACATGTTGCCACACAATTACACTTTTCAAAATATTTTCAAGCAAATACTTCGTATGCATTTTCGAGGACAGATACGAGAATCATTATAAAGTTCAACTTTTCAAAATATTTTTAAACACACAACACAAAGAAATTTTTAAAAAGATGTGAGTTAAGCGATTAAGAGCCCGTAGATAACTATGGATGAAAAGGGTGCTAACACCTTCCCTTTTCATAACCTACCCCCTGAAATAAAAAATCTCGAAGGTCTTTCCTGTTCTTTTCACCCTTTCCTTGTTGGATAAAAGAAAATTCAATGGCGACTCTTGCTATCCGCATATTTGTGATAAAATGAAAAACTAAGTTAGTTCTCCCACCGTATTACAGAACTGGCGACTATGCTGGGGATCTACTAAAAGAGGGGTTACCTTAGAGTTAGATCAATTAAAATTGTTGTTTTGTCTGCTGTATCTTTATTCGGTTGCCCAGGTTTACTTTTCTTGCAAAGATCCTACACCCGGATCTGGGGACCTTAGGTATGTAGCTATGGATCATGGAAATTGTACGGTATAGACCGATATGGTTAAAGTGATGGCTACGTTAGTGCGACACTTTGGTTTGTGCTGGTGTTCCTTGAGTCAGCCGAGGAGAATACTAGGTTGTCGCGTGGTGTCATAAGCACTAAATGACCTTTAGAACCTTAATTGACCCAACTTAGCCATTAAAAGGTAGTGAGATGGCCGACTTTGGTGTAGTCCAAATTTGGTTGATACTCGATGCTACACTCATTGAGATTCGACTCTCGGGATATCTCGATGGCAAGTCAGTTGCATTGTTGAAACAATGCCTGCAAGAAAGATTGGTGATATGAGACTCCTAGAACCCGATTACTATTCTTAGGACAGGTTGAGCCAACTGAACTTCAAGAGGGTACTTACCTATAAACCACATGTAATCCTTAAACCTAAGGCTCCCATGTGCTTTGTTTGTGTTTGTTATATGTTCAAACATGACATCATGACATCATACCATATCATTTTCACTGATCATTTCAAGGATCTCAAGGGCCTGTGATGCAAGTTTATTATGAAACAGACTGCTAGCAAGGGGAAAGGGGATTTATTTTCCTCTAATGCCACAAAAGATCAAAGTACTTTCGCTTGAGTCAAAGGCTAGGACCCACTTGACATGGCGAGCTTGATTTTCATAGAAGGAAGTTCAAAGATGTAAAGTTCTTTAGTCAAAGCTGCAGCCAGACTCCACTTCTAACATTTCCTTTTGTTTACACTGAGAGATCCTTGAAAACATTGCATCCATATATCATGCATGCCATTACATAATAGGTATTTCCCAAGACATGTTTTCTCATCTTCTTGTTGTTTATTTCAGTAAAAGATGGCTCTTGAACAAACTATGAAAGACCTTCAAGCTCAAAACGCCCAATTCTAAGAAATGCTCCTAAACTTAGCCAAGGGGCAGAAAGAACTGATGGCGCTCATCACCAAGAAGAAAAAGACTAGAAAATCGACTGGTATCCTCAACATGGAGAGAAGATTCAAAGGTCCCGCCAAACAGGTTCAAGCTTCTGATATCCCATCAGATAAAGATGATAATCAAGAAGAAGACAACCGAAGTATTAAAGCTGAGGGGGGAAGCAACCTTGGTTCTAGTAAAATTCCTGATGAAGAAGACTATTCTGAGGAGAAATATCCTCCCGCTGATGATAGATACAAACAGCTGGAAGATCGTCTGAATGCCATGGAAATCCAGGAAGTGCCTGGGCTGGATTTTGAAGAGCTTGGTCTTATCTCGGAGGTCGTTATCCATCATAAATTCAAGGTTCCTACTTTTGCCAAATATGATGGTGTTTCTTGTCCTAAGCTTCATCCGAGGTCTTATGTCCGGAAGATCCAACCCCATATCGTTGACAAAAAATTATGGGTTCACTTCTTCCAAGAGAGCTTATCTAGGACACGACTAGAATGGTTCTATCAGCTGGAAGGAACCAATATACGTACTTGGGAAGACCTAGATGCTGCCTTTTACAAGCAATATCAATATAATTCCGACCTTGCACCAACTTGTGTGCAACTATAAAGTATGACCATGGGCTCGAATGAAGGGTTTAAAGAATATGCCCAGAAATGGAGATATCTGGCTAGAAGAGTGCAACCTTCTTTATCTAACAGTGAGCTGGTTGATATGTTTATGGGCACTTTGATAAGGCCTTTCTTTAATCGTCTGATCAGAAGCTCCTCATCTGGTTTTACTGAGTTAATACTAACAGGGGAACAAGTTGAAGGCAGAATTCAAAGTGGAAAGATTCATGTGGATTTGTCTTCGAGTAAGGTAAAGAAGACGTTCAACGGAAAGAAGGAAACAAATAATTTTTATGGCCAAAAGGGTCGTACTAGAAGTGATTGCAACAACAACAACAACAACAACAACAACAGTACAATCAGCGTAGGTCAGAGGCACCTAGAAGACAATTTACAAAGATCAACATTCCATTGTCTCAGGCATTACAACACTTACTGAAAGCAGAGCTGATTACACTGAGGGATCCTCCTCAGAGTCCTAACACCTCCTCTTTATGTTATAATCTTAATGTGAAATGTGCTTACCATTCCAATAGCCCCGGGAATGACACCAATAGCTGCTGGGCTTTGAAGAATAAAATTCAAGATATGATTGACAATAAAGAAATTGAGTTTGATCCTCTCGAGACTCCGAATCTGATAACAACACCTATGCTTAAGCATGAAAAAGGCATCAATGCTATTGATGATGTTTCATATGTTTCTACTGTAGATGAACTGACTACTCCCCTCTCCATCATTAAGAAGAATTTGTTGCAAGCCGATTTATTTTCGGGTTGTATTGAAAGATGTTATTGTTGTGCAGCTAAACCCAACTGTTGCAATTTGCTGAAAGAAGGTATTCAGTGTCTGATGGACAACCATATCATTATAGTTGAGAAGATTCCTTCTATTGAGAATTTGCTTCGAGACTTATTCGTAATTTCTGGAACTCATATCAGGATCACTGCCAAAGGCTATATGAAGATTAAGGTTGAACCCATAATCGCTCCTTTGATAATCACTTCACCTGGACTTATTCCCTATTCCTCAGATAAAGTTATCCCTTGGAACTATGGAGACGACGTCTACTACCACGGCGTCAAGCAAGAACTACCGACTACTGAATATGAAGATACTGAAGTTGCTGATCCTAACATTGATAATATTGCTAGGACCCTTAAGGTTACTAGGAGTGAAAGGGTTTTCTCTCTAAAATCTCTCTGAAGACTTTCGCCACACCAATTTGTGTTACCGCTATCGAGTCAATTACTGAGACTCGGGGAAAAGAGCGGATGATGGAGCCTGCCTAGACGGAGGCACATAAAGAAGTTATAGGTGAAGATACCTCTGGGAAAGAGTTAGAGGAGGTATTAAAGATTATCCGCAAAAGTGATTACAAGATTGTTGAACATCTAGGATAGACTCCCTCTGAAATATCCATGTTATCCCTGTTACTGTGTTCAGAAGCCCATGCACAGGCTTTGGTGAAGATCTTAAAATCCGCTC
Organism: Vicia faba; assembly: GCA_948472305.1. Taxonomy (NCBI): domain Eukaryota; kingdom Viridiplantae; phylum Streptophyta; class Magnoliopsida; order Fabales; family Fabaceae; genus Vicia; species Vicia faba. Next base: position 127,973,917 of record OX451739.1, read on the forward strand.
ACGTGTCACAAGAAATTTCTTCCGATCAATTTAGAAGTTATGTTGCTAGCATAAATACTGATAATGGGCTAGGCTTTTCTGATGTTGATTTGACCCCTGAAGGAAGGAACCACAATAAGGCCTTGTAAGTCTCTATTGAATGCAGGGGCACTACTTTAGCGCATGTATTGGTTGATACAGGTTCCTCGTTGAATGTTCTACCGAAGGGTGCTCTGGACAGGCTTGATTATGAAGGGGTTATGTTGAAACCCAATGATATTATAGTTCGAGCCTTTGACCGGTCAAAGAGGATGGTACACAGAGAAGTGGATCTTCTGATTAAAGTGGGTTCGTAGGTTTTTGATTCTAGCTTCTATCTAATGGATATCCGACCGACTTATTCTTGCTAAATTGAACACCCCTAGATTCATGGGGAATGTGCTATTACTTCAAACCTACACTAAAAGCTGAAATATCCCATGAAAGGAAAGGTTGTTACAGTCTGCGATGAAGAAGAGTATATGGTGAGTTACTTAAACTCATTCAGGTATGTTGAGATGGACGGAGAATTCTTTGAAACTCCTTGCCAGACTTTTGAAGTTGTCCCTCCTACCGCTACTGAAGCTGTTGTACCCTAAAATTTCCCTCCCATTTTTCTTCAAGACATCTCCTCATTCTCCTAGGGTTTTCATTTGCTTAAGGGTACTCAAGAATTGATCATACAAATTCTACTCCTAAGCAATTGACCTACAACTAGGGTTTTGTATTTCTCAAGGAAGATTAGGTTTATAATGCTTCAATTTGGTTTCATGGTCCCTTATAAGTATCCAAGAATTCTCATACCAAATTTTATACCTTGTATCACAAGTTTGCCCAGTCAATTGCTCAGATGACTGAAAATCAACTGTATTGGACAAAAAAGTTAATTGTGGTTAACATACAATCGAACTTTAATATTTTTGGTCAACATCAATATTTTAAAGTCACCTTCATCATTTGATCAAGGGTTGATCATAACTCATCAAGAAAAATCTCAAATCATCAAAAGTCAAAAGTTGCCAAATTAGGGTTTTCTTAAGGAGAAGTCAACTAAACTTTGACCAAACATAACTTTCACATGATTCATCATATTTTCCTCAACCAAATCTCATTTTGAAGTAAATTCAATTCTCTACAACTTTTTCTCTCTAATCCCAAGTCCAAAAAATGCTTCATTTGAGAGATATGGACCAATACATTATAGGTCATTTCAAAAGTCAACAAAAAGACACTTTTTGTCAAGGCAACTTACATCAAGATAAATTCTTCAAATGCACAAATAATCAAAATAGGGATTGTAGAGGAAAACTTGAGCTTTCTAAAAAGTCCCAGATCATCTTGAAATGATGAAAATTGAGAGAGTTATGATTAGTGAAAATTGGGAAATTTTGAGCAAATGCTTGAAGTTCAAATTGAGCAAACTTAAACTTTTGGGCTAATGGGCTATTGTTTCAAAGTCCAAATGTGTTTTGTAGCTTATAATAAACCTTACATCTTACTTATCCACCCTATGATCTCTTTATTCTATTTATTTTGATTTTTATTTATTTTAAAAGTCAAAATAAATAAGATAAAAGTAGGGCTTTTCTAACAAGGTCTAAGTCCTCAAATATTTGACCTAATTGCATGTTATATATCGACGTATTCAGCCATAACAAGCCATGAAAAGTCTTGCACAAAAAGCCATAAAAAAATTTCCAAAATCATTCAAATTAGGGCAAACAAATAAACCTATTTACAACCATTTTTAAAGCATCCTAACCCCTCAATCGATCTCTGAAGTGGTATAGGGTAAGATTGGATCATCTTTGATGATCCAAAGGGCTCAAAACAGCATCCCATGCATCACCAATTTCCATCATTGCATGAATTTTGTATTTCTTTTTTCTTTGAGTTTTAATAGATACTAACCTTACTAATGTGTTTATGAGGTATCAATATGCAGGAAAAGTCCATCGTACGAGTCCCATGATGGCTGGATCATGAACTGCCATGTTCATACCGATCCATGCGATTTTTCTTATACCTCTCAAACTAGCGCGAATTAGCCAAAAACAATGGTCCCATTGAATATGTGGGGTTTTATTTAGGGGGTATGGTCCCTTTAGATCTCTAACAATGTTTGTTTTTGCAGGTTAAAAAAAAGCTTCACAAGAGAAGACGACCGGAGCTAGGGCTTCGGTGCCTCTCCGGTCCAATTATTTGTTTTTATAATATAACAATTTGGTTTCAATTATGTCATTAGATGTACAACCACCCAGTGGAAAAGCAGCGCGCATTAAGGCTTTCTTCTATCAGGGCGTGGGTTTGATCCCTTCCTTTTATTACTTTTTTTCATAATTTCTGATTTTGGCAGGTTAACATACAAAGCATGCTGATCCAATTTTTTGGACACAAGCGCGTGCTTGGTGCAGTATTGAAGGTGTTGGCTGAAAGAGCTAATGGTGTAGGTTCAACACCCACCCCTGGCAGTATTTTTTAAACTCTTATTTTTTCATCAATTTCACTTAAAAACCCTAAAATTCATAAACTCTAACCTTTTTTACAAACCTAATTCTTTTCAAAACCTATTTTTTTATAAACCCTAATCAAATTAGGTTTTAGGTTTATTTTTATTAATCAAATTTTTAATCAAAATTAATTAGATTTTTTTAGGTTTTTTAAGTAGCTTATTCTTCTCGCATTTTCTGATTATGTAATTGTGTACGGTTTGTAATAGTAATTAGGGTTTATTTTTCTGCATTTCTGCTATGTAACTGCCCGAAGCGATGTAATAGCTTAGGGTTTACTTTCCGCATTTATTTTACGCACTTTACTGCTTTTCCTTATTTTATGTTTACTTCTTAGTAATTAGGCTTGTATGCAATGATTAATAATGAATCGATAGCTAACCGGAATTTCTAAGATAAACATAACTGAAAACAAATCACTTTCACACTCGCACCTTTAGGGTAACCTCCCTTGTTACCTTCAGATTATAAAATAGTCATGTCCCTCGAAAGTGGGGACTCTTTAGCAAAAGTACCTCAAAAACAAAGTTTATAGTCCCTCGATGATCCTTTCGATGTTACCTTTCGATAAATGATCTAGTCCCTTAACGATAATTGCTAAAGCGTCCTTACCAATTTCCTTCGATGACTGTACAATGACCCTCGCCTGTTCTTCACATCCAACGATAGGGATTCCTACTAAATAATGGTAGGATAGAAATATCTAAAGGAGGAAGAAAATTACAAGAAAGACCTTGAGTAGGTAGAACACTGTTAATCGCTTGCTCATAAATACTTTATACGCATTCTCGAGGACAGATACAAGAATCATTACAAAGTTCAACTTTCCAAAATATTTTCAAAAATGAAACACAAAGCAATTTCCAAAAATAAGTAAACTAAGCAATTAAGAGCCCGCAGATAACTACGGATGAAAAGGGTTCTAACACCTTCCCTTTTCATAACCTACCCCTCGAACTAAAAAATCTCGAAGGTCTTTCCTGTTCATTTTACCCTTTCCTTTTTGATAAAATAAAAACCGGTGGCGACTCTTGCTATCTGCATATTTGTGATAAAATGCAAAACCAAGTCAGTTCACCCACCGTATTACATAATCTTTATCACTTGGTTCTTTAAGAATCCTTATCTTAAGAACCTTGTTACTAGAAACAAAAAGTCTCCAGCATCTGGACTTCAATTAGAAATATCTTCATATCTTTTAACTTTGTCTTCTTTGGAACAAGTTATCTTTTAGAAACTAAGTTTTTAGCATCTGGACGTAAGTAAAAACTTCTGTCTTCAGATCTTCTGACTGGTTTCCTTAGAACATGTTGTCTTTAGAAGCTTGAGTCTTCAGCATCTAGACATAAGTAACAACTTTCGTCTTCAGATCTTTTGAATGGTTTCTTCATACAAATATCAAGGCTTACTCTTTAGAGCCTTATGGAGTGTCTTGCTACTGTTCAACAGAGCTTGTGTAGCATAGAAGCGGAATCAATTCTCTTCTAATGTCTTGGCCACGCCATTCATCAAAAGCAGAACCTATTTGTTAAGTACTCAACAATAACAAACATTAGTATAACAAAATTGTTCATACAATCATACTCATTTGTTATCATCAAAACTATGAGATAATATTGTTGAACCAAATCTTGTTCTTACACGCACATGGCATGGCTATCTCCAACAAGAGCAAGCCTGTATAAACTGGCATACATTTGAACTAATGATTCCCTAACATGTATGACATCGAAAACTTGATACTTTCCAAGGAAACCATCTACCATATTAATTGCATTATCATCCCTATTTCAGGTGACTTGAATTAGACCATAATCTAGTAGGCATTAAAGGCCCCTCTTCACAAAAGAGCATCCACGTAAGTCTCTACAACAGATTCGACAAGAACCATAGTTTTTCCTCTCTTGACTATTGATACTGTAAAAGGTAGCATGCATTTACACCATAATTCCTCTCAACAAATAGGCATCAAGGATACGATACTTGCCAGAACATCCATATACCATATTCACAACATGATCTCCATGATTAGGCAGTGCATTTTCTTACACATTTGGGCCAATGTCTCTGAATGATAAGAGACCACTCCTGACTAATTTCTGGACTTCAATCTTTAATGGGAAGCAATTATCTATGTTATGGCACGGAGCTCCCTGGTGAAAGGCACAGTGGGCATCTGCCTTATACCAATATGGAATATCTTTTAGAACAGTAGGTGGTGCTCTTATTGTAACTAGATTCTTTTGTAATAACCTAGGTAATAATTCAACATATGTCATTAGGATCGGGTCAAAATGTGGCACACTTATTGTTCTATTCTGTTGATTGTTGTATGTTGGTTGTTGATTATTGTGAGCCTGTTGTTGAGATTGCTATGTTCTTTGTTATTTGAGAAACTGGGGCTGGTAAGCTGGGACCACTAGTGATGGATAAATGATAGGAGCGACGGATGCAACACGTTGCTGTTGATACCTTCTTCTCGGTCTTCTGGATGAAACCACACTGACATCTTGCTCCTTCTTCTTGGAGAAATTACTTCTAAACTTTTTGACCCCACTTGATGAACCAAATTCTTTGGTTAATCGTCCTTCACATACAGCTTCCTCGAGTCGCATTCCTATATTCACCATTTCGGTGAAATCGTTCGGTGCACTCACAATCATTCTTTCATAGTTAAACGAGCCCAATGTATTCAGAAATATTTTTGTCATTTCCTTCTCTTATATAGGAGGACACATTTTGGAAACAACCTCACGCCATCTTTGTGCATATTCCTTGAAGCTTTCTTTGTCTTTTGGGGATATAGCTCGAAGTTTATCTCTGTCCGGAGCCATGTCAACTTTACATTTATATTGGCAAACAAATGCCTCACCAATGTCTCTGAAAGTACGAATCTGTGTGTTATCCAAACCTATGTACAACTTAAAAGAGACACCAGTCAAACTATCTTGAAAATAATGGATTAACAGTTGGTCGTTATCAGTTTATGTTGAAATTTTTCTGGCATACATGACCAAGTAACTTTCTAGACAAGAATTCCCCTATTACTTTTCAAAGTCATGTACTTTGAACTCTGCTAGTATTTTCAAATTCGGCACTAAACACAAGTCATGAGTGTTCTTCCCAAATAGATCATTTCCTCTAAGGGCCTTATGTTCTTTATGAATTTCTTGAAACTGATTCTGGAACTCATTCATTCTTTCCTCAACACCCAAACATTCAAAAGGCTCAGCATGATAGACTTGTTCATTTCAAAATGGGACAATATGCACCACTAGAGGAGGGATAAACATTACAAAAGGAGGAATAGCCATCCCATGAGGAGGAACAGACATCACATGTTATACTGCGAGAACCTCAACAATAGGTTGGTACCCTTCAGGTGTGAAGTTTATTGGAATAACCCAAGGATATCAGTGATACGGTGGCATAACCGACTATTATACTGGTTTTACGTTTTGTATTCATAAATGTCGCGGTAAGCAAGAGTCGCCACCGTCTTTTCTTTTATCCAACAAAGGAAAGGGTGAAAAGAATAGAAAAAGATCTTTTTCGAGAGTTTCTGAGTAAGGGGGTAGATTATGGAAAGGGAAGGTGTTAGCACCCTTTCCATCTGTGGTTTTCCACGGGCTCTTAGGCACTTGCTCATTTTGAAAATTGCTTTCGTGTTTGTGTGTTTTGAAAAGCTTGTTTGCTTTATGATAACTCTTGTATCAGTCCTCAAGAGTGTTGATAAAGCGTTTTTGAAAATGTTTTGAATGTGTGGTGTGAAAAAAGGTTATTTTTGAGAAAGTACCTAATTGTTATCTACCTATTCGAAAAAGGTGTTATTTTCCTCCTTTCCTTTAGATAGTGCTATCCTACAATTAGTGAGTAGTTAGCCCTACCTTTGGATGTTAAGGGACTATCGAAGGGACGTTTACAATCACTAAGGCAACTGGGCAAGAACTTTTAGTAATTGTGCTAAAGTTCTAAGATCACTTTTTAACCGGGGCAACGTCGAAAGGGTCATTGAGGGACTTGTGATCTCTTGAACTAAAGGACAACCACTAAAAATTCTCACGTTTCAAGAATTGTGACTGTTTTGAAGGCAACCGAAGTGGGAGATACCCTAGGTGTGAGCATGTGCAAGTGTATTGATTCAATTCATTTATCTTGCGCATTTAGGGTTATCTAATCGATTTTTTAGTCTTTTTCATGCAATCCTATTAATCTAAGCAATTAATAGTAGTAAAAATGATAAAGCAAACTGAAATATCCTATGCTATTATAGGGCTTCGGGGAGGAGGATACATAACAAAAGCATTGGGGATAAAAAACAGTAAATGAACCCTAAGTTAAAAGCTATTACAAACTGTGTACAGATACAATAATTGAAAAGAATAATAAAACGGAGAATAATAAACGCGCGAATATTAAAACGAGAACAAGTTGAAAAACCTAAAAAATCTAATTGATTTAGAAAATTATTTTTGGTATTTTATTGAGAAAATATTTGAAATTTTTAACCTAATTTCTAATTAATTTTAATTTAAAGAAAAAGATTATAATAATAAATTAAATTAATTTATAGAAATTAACTTTAATTATTTAAAAACACTAAGTCTGTTTTTTGTGATTTTATTTTTATTTTTATGATTAATTGAAAAAAAATAAAAATGAATTTAAGAAAAATTAAATAGAAATAGAGAAATTAAAATCAAAGAGAGAATAGGCCTGATGCTGTTAATCAATTTGGGGGTGTACGTTTGAAAGTCTACTAGGCCCATATGCATAAGCCCAACGCTTGCCTGATCCATTGTTGTTACGTCATGGAAAGTCCATCACGTTTTGCGCTTGTGAGAGCATTGGATCCAGACTATCTGTGATCTAATGGATTCGGCTGATAGTCCATGCTGTGCGCGTGGGGATACGTTTTATAGGATCCTGCAAGCAAATGTTAGAAAAATGTAAAATTGTTGGACCTGGGATCGAACCCAGGTCCCTTCCTTCACATGCCTTATGCCTTTACCATCTGCGCTGCCTGCTCATTCATGATTATAATAACATAAAGATAATATAATGGTAATTCAGTTAAAGTGTCAAATTTTTAAACGCGCCAGATGAGATCTCACATGGACCAATGATAATATGATAATTAAGCCACCGGGGTCTACACAAGTCAACGGTGCCAGAGTCAAACTCCGGCCACCTTCTCTGGTTACCTCAAAATTCCAAACTTGCAAATCACGCAAGATAAAGATTCAAAGGGTACCCTACCCCCTATTTCGAGGGCTGCGATCATGATGGTGGTGTCCTTTTTGACTGAAACAGCCTGCAAATTCAGATACGAAAAGGAAGGATCTTTGTGCCCTAACAATGGCACTTTTCTGTTTCTATGTCAAAACTTGCATATAATGGTTCTAAACACACGCAAACATGATGTTAAGCACAAACATATGCATAGATATCATTTATGTTACATGAAATAAGAGTTTGAGATCAATGAAATATACCAAACTGTGAGTTGTTGGAGGGGACGATCATGTATGCTTTGGCCTTAAAAAATGGATTGGTTCAATCCCTGGGGTCCTCAGAAGGGTGATAGGATGCTTGGATCTAATGGAGGTTGGCTTGATAGAGTGTTTGTGAATTGCACCACTCTTTGAATTTTTTGAAATTTGCTAGGGCTTCTCTAAGGCAGATGCACATATCCTTTGCTTCTGAATAGTTATTCATATATATGAGACACTTAGGTCAACAAATATAGAGAGGTATCAATGCCTTCATGAGAAAATATTTAATTTCCAATTATGTGAATATTTGACTTTTTTGGACCAAATCATATCTTTTGCCTCTCTCCACAAAATCCCCTTGTCATAAACTGAATATATGTTCATTCTTTAATTGGAAACCAATCCCATGCAATCTTTAAATGTTTTTATATCATTTCTTCAATTTAAATTGGATTTTTAATGATAAAAAATAAAAATAAATAAAATAAATGACCAAATAAGGCACGGATGGGTTTAGAGGTCATGGACCATGTTAGAAACAAGTTTGGATCACAAAAGGATAGGCCCATTTAGAAAAAATCCAAGTTTTATCAATATTTCCATCATGCACTTCTTCAAAAATTGGTCAACTTTAACAATGCATATCTCTCTCAATTTTAATCCTATGAGAGTGTTCTTGGACTTTTTAGAGAGCTTAGGATGTCCTACAAACAACCATTTTAGTTTTATCTCAATTGGATCTTCCGTGTTCATGTACCAAGCTTTGACCCAAAAGGTGTTTTTGTTGACTTTTTGAAAGGACCCTTAATGTTAGACCTTGTATCTTTTAATTGGGAATTTCTTGAACTTGAGGGTTGAATAGAAGTTATAGGGAATTTTATTCTCTTCAAAATAAGCTTTGGTTGAAAAATTTCATATAAAGTATGAGAAAGTTATGCCTGGTCAAAGTTTGGTTGACTTTTCCTATAGAAACCCTAATTAGCAATTCTTGACTTTTGAAGAATTAGGAGTATTTATTGAGGAATCATAATCAACCCTTGATCAAATGATGGATATCACTTCAAAATGTTGATGTTGACAAAAAATCTTAAAGTTTGACTGTATATAGGCCACAATTAACTTTTGACTTAGTCAGTTGATTTTCAAGCATTTGAGCAGTTGACTGAGCAAACTTGTAGTGCAAGGCATGAAATTCGTCATGGACAATCTTGAAGACATATTAGGACCATGTAAAATATTTGAGACCACTGGAGCTCACACATCTTGATGAAAATTGAAACCCTAGTTAGAGGTTTATTTCCTTAGGAGGAGAATTTGTCTGGTCAATTCTTGGTCATCCTTGGGCAAGTTGGGGACCTCAATGGGAATGTGTTGAGTAAAAAGGGAGGGCAAATTTTGGGGTACAACGGCTTCCCCTGTTCAATCTTCTTAAACCTGAAGATTTAGATTGGCTTGTCTTCCTTTCGTGATCTGAAGGTGGAAGATGATTGAACACTAGAGTGCCCAGAAATTTGCACTCGTCTGAAGTGATACTGTTGGTGGATAATATCGGGAATACGCTTACAGATGCCATTTGGAAAAGATGACAGAAAACTGTCGGAGATGGGCTTAAAGATGCCATCCAGAGAAAATGATGAAGAGTCTTCGAAGATGGGCTTAAATATGCCATCTAGAGAACATGTTGATTTTATGAGAGATTCCTTTGTGGGGATTCCTGTTCCTGTTGTTGAGGAGGACTCCACTGAGGAATGTTGGTCTCTGTTTCACGAAATAGAGTCTAGGAGCTTCAGTTGTCCATTACTCTACTGGGAAGTTATCTCTTGACTGGAGAGGTGAAAGTTAATTGCTATCTGGTCGGGATCCATGCTTCACAGGGACTTGTTGAGGACAATAAGGCTGACTACTATCTGATTGTATTCCAGGCTTCACAGCAACCTATTGGGGAATATGAAATTAATTGATATCTGGTCGGTTCCAGGCTTCGCAGTAATTATAGACATTGAACTGTTATCTGGTCGTATCAAGGCTTCAGTGATTTGAAGAAATTAAGCTGTTATATGGTCGGGTCCAAGCTTCAGTGTCATAAGTTATACTATCATCTGGTCGGGTCCAGGATTCACAGTAATTAACAAAATAAACTGCTATCTGGTCGGACTCCAGGCTTTACATTATCTTTAACTGGATAAGAATCAGAAAATCTTAGGGTCGATTTAATTGAACTAGAGAAAGTATATACCAGAAAAGAATCAGGATAAATCATTGGTCGATTTAAACTGAACCAATAGAGGTATTGTGCTATCTTCAACTGGACTAGAATCATAGAAATCTTAGGGTCTATTTAACTAAACTAGAGAAATTGTCTACCGGAAAAGAATCAGGATAAATCACTGGTTGATTTAAATTGAACCAGCAGAGGTATTGTGTTATCTTCAACTGACTAGAATCAGAGAAATCTTAAGGTCGATTTAACTGAACCAGAGAAAGTATCTACCAGAAAAGAATCGGGATCAATCATTGGTTGATTTAAAATGAACCAGCAGAGGTATTGTGCTATCTTCAACTGGACTAGAATCAGAGAAATCTTAGGGTCGATTTAACTTAACCAGAGAAAGTGTCTACCGGAAAAGAATCAGGATAAATCATTGGTCGAGTTAAACTGAACCAGCAGAGGTATTGTGCTATCTTCAACTGGACTAGAATCAGAGAAATGTTAGGGTCGATTTAACTGAACTAAAGAAAGTGTATACCAGAAAAGAATCAGAATAAAATCATTGGTCGATTTAAACTGAACCAGCAGAGGTCTTGAATTATCTTCAACTAGATAAGAATCAGAAAAATCTCAGGGTCGATTTAACTGAACCAGAGAAAGTGTCTACTAGAAACGAATTAGAATAAATCATTGATCGATTTAAATTGAACCAGTAGGGGTCTTTTGAATTATGATCTTCTGAGGAAAATGCTGGAGTTGCTCTTCAGTAGAGGTAACCTTTGAAAAGAATGTCAGGTCATATTAGTAGTTAATGATATTTGTCGATTGTTCTTTCCTAAAAAGGCAAAGAGTTAGTCGTATACAATATCATGATGTATGAAATGCATCGTGTAATGATGTTCTCAAACTAAATGAGATTGTGCTGTATGCAATATGTATATGCATGCCATGATGTATGAACATAGAATGTTGTTGCAAATTTTCCTAGTCTGGGAAAATAAATCCTTGACTGCTGTTGGAGAGTACTGGGAAGCTAAATCCCAGACTGCTTTTTCGTAGATGAGGAAAGTGGTTCTTTCATTTCCGTTGGGAATGATTAATGGAGATGATTCGTCAGGGATTTCCTCTTTCCGTTTGAGGATATTATGCTGGGGATCTTTGACTTCTTCTTGAGAATGTTCCGCCAGGGAGATGATGCTATGTTGGAAGATCTTGCCAATGTAGAGAAATAAACTCTATTGGGGGATGAACTTCCGCAACTAGAGAAATAAACTCTACCGAGGATGTTGATTTATAAACTGTTTGAGATTTGTAAAACTCAGTTGGGGGTCTTTGATTTAACCTCTCTAAGGGAACTTTGTTGGAGAAGGTAATTCCTGCTTGAGAAAAAAAAGAGGTCAAAACTTTGGTTGTTTTCACTCTGCAGGGATATAGACATCACCAGGACGTATGCTGAGGATGTGGCGGTGACTTTGTATTAGGATGTCTCTGCCCCTGTACCTGTTGGAGAAAGTAACTGCGGGGACTACATATGGCTTTTTAGGCATTGTCCCATTTCTTAAAGTCATTAGCAATTGTCTTTCTGTTTTTTATGCAAGTATTTGTAAACAGTAATCATATTCAAATGCATATGTCGAAATAATCACTGGACGTTTTTGAAAAACAAAATAGAAAATAAAAGGTTTTATACTTTCAAAGAAGTGATTTGTATTGACTTGAAGAAATTTGCCTATAACAGACGTTTTTGGTACAAAGAGACTGACATTCTAGTAGGAGAATGTCGTCGTGAAAATGAAAACTATACAAAATAGTGTACAAAGAGAAAACAACTATGTGTAATAATCCCATTGAGTTTCAATTATGCTATTGGCCTTATGTCCTTGAGTGTCTCATCACTTTGCCACTTGTCTGAAGTTGACTGGATTGATTAGTACCGTTTGAGCTTGATAGTTGATATTGAAGTCTAGCTGTAAGGTGATCCAACGAAACATAGTTGTACGCTTAAAATCCCTAACTTTTTCCTGGACCGCCCTTTCGGGTTTTCAGTCCACCGGGATACCCTTTTTTGCCCAAGCCGCCCTTTCAGGTTTTCGACTTGCCGGGTGTACAATTTTTTTTGTATTTTATCCCTAATTTTTGCCCAAACCCTTTTGGTTTGCCGGGATGCCCTTATTTTTGCCTAGGCCAGTCAACCTAGCGGGTCTTTATTCATGCGTAGTATCTTTTAACTATGCCTGCATTTACAGGGTGAGGAAGGTCGTCACCGTCCATAGTGGTTAATATCATGGCTCCACCAGAAAATAAGTTCTTGATCACAAATAGCCCTTCGTATGTGGGAGTCCATTTACCTCTGGGATTACCTTGTGGAAGTATGATGCCCTTGATTACTAGATCACCAACTTGATATACCTGACGTATGACCTTCTTGTTAAAAGCTTTGCTCATTCGCTTCTGGTACATCTGACCATGACAAACAGCAGCTAACCTTTTCTCGTCAATCAGGTTCAGTTGGTTAAGTCGAGTCTGAATCCAATCATCTTCGTTCAAACCTTCCTCCTTCATGATTCTCAAAGAAGGGATCTGGACCTCAATAGGCAGGACAACCTCCATACCATACACCAGAGAGAAAGGAGTTACCCCTGTTGAAGTGTGTACTGTGGTGCAGTAACCATGAAGAGCAAATGGTAACATCTCATGCCAGTCTTTATATGTCATCGTCATTTTCTGGATGATCTTCTTAATATTCTTATTAGCAGCCTCTACAGCGCCATTCATCTTCGGCCGGTAAGGAGAAGAGTTATGATGCTGAATCTTAAATTGCTTATAGAGTTTGGTGATCATAGTTGTGATACGGTGGGAGAACTGACTTGAGTGTTTTGCGTTTGTATTCGCACTTGTTCGGTTGAGCAAGAGTCGCCACCGACTTCTTATTTTATCCTAAAGGAAAGGTTAAAAAAGCACAGCAAAAACCTTTTGAGATGTTTCGTGGGTTCGGGGGGTAGATTATGAAAAGGGAAGGTATTAGCACCCTTTTCATCCATGGTTATCCATGGGCTCTTAGTTACTTGGTTTTTAGATCACTTGCCTTGATTTTCGATTGCTTTGAAAATGGTGTGTGTGTGTGTGTTTGAAAATGTTTTTGAAGAAGATGCCTTGTCTTAGGCAACCCTTGTAACAATTCTTTACTCGAATGTTTTACAAAGGTGTGTATCTTTTCGAAAAGATGTTTCAAATGTTTTTGGAAAGTTTGTTTTGAAAGTGTTTGTGGAGTGTGGTTTTTGAAAAGAAGGCAAGTGTTTTTGCAAGTTGATCTCAAGTAACTAAGAGTTTTGTCTACCCCTATTGTACTCAAAGGTTTTCTCTATGTTTTCAACCCTTTTTAACAATTTTGTTCCACCATTGAATTTGGTGGACAATCTTGCGTTTAGGAAGTTTAACGGGACGGGCGCGGGTCATCGTACGGACCATGAATGCAATGGTGCCAAGTATCTTTGGCAATTTTCTTGAAGGGACTTGATCATTCCATTTAGGCAACTTTCGAAAGCGTCATCGAGGGACTTATGATCATTTTGAATTCGTTTTGCCAAAGATACTCAACGTGCAAGCATGGCCCATTTTGGAAGGCAACATGTGGGATTACCCTAGGGGGTGCAAGTGTGATTGTGTATTGATTTCATGTATTTGTCTTTGTATTAGGTTATCTAGCGTTTGATTTTATGTACATACAAACCCTAGGTCTAACCATGGTATAATTCGAAAGCGGTAAATTGCAAGAATTTAAAGTCTACGCTATTACAAATAGTATCCGGGAGTGGGGGTACAAGTATACACAAATGGGGATGAGACCTTAGGAATGTAGTGTCCAATAATTTACAACCAAATTGAATTGCGATAAAAGTGTAAATGTATTAAATGTATAGCAATGTATAGCAAATGCATATTGTCAAATGTAAAGTGTATTGTGTAGGTGTACGTGTACGTATATTTGTATGAGAATTATTTACAAGTTAAGAAAATATGAATTTTAAAGATATTATTAAGTATTGTTTAACCTAAATGAAAAGAATTAAATGTTTATTTATTTAGTCTTTTGTAGTCTTGTATATTTCTTCAATATGTACAAAAAGAAAATTTACTAAAAGAAAAGAAAATGTTCTAAGTTTGAAAATTATTATTTATATTTGATATAAATTTGTATCTTCATATTTTTGTTTAATATATACAAAAGAGGTAATTTAATTAAAAGAAAGAAAGAATGTTTTTCAATTTTAATTATATTATGTAAAAAAAGATGTATTTTCATTTATTATGTACAAAAAAGTATTTTACTTAAAAGAACGAAAAATGTTTTACATTTTAATTATATTGTGTATTTTTGTATTAATGTACAAATTATTTTAATTAAAAGAAATTGTATTTATCTTAAAGAGAATTTACATATAAATCAAAATAAGTTTAATGAAAATAAAAAATGAAAAAAAGTATTTTAAATAATTCCAATTCTTATGTATTTTTCTGTATTTTAATGTAAAGGTATTTATGTACAAATAAAGAAATTTTTTTAAAAGAAAATAAAATGTTCCAAGTTCTATTCTTTATGGTATTAAGATAAAAATATATTTTAATTATATACAAACAATATATTTTGAAAAGAAAAGAATGTTTTAAGTTTTGACTATATTATGTAATATTGTTTTATATACAAAACATTAATTGAAAGAAAAGGAAAATTTATTTTAAATTTAAAGAAAATTTGGATTTTTTTATATATATAAAAAAAGAAAGTATTATTAATGTAAAAAGTTAAAATTAGTACTAAGAAAATATTAGAGTGATAATATTTTTAGTAACAAAAGAAATGGGCCTAATAGAAAGAAGCAAAGGGGTGGTGGGATTGGAACGTGTCTTGGGCTTTAGCACTTCAGAAGTGGGCAAGGCCCAACGCTTGAGACAAACAAACTGTTTGGGGTTTTGAGTTTTTGTTTCATTTGGGAGAGATTTAGGGTTACAGAAACGGCGCCATTCTCTCTTCTGTTCATCTTCGTCTTCCTCAACGTGAAGATCGCTGAGACGCAACCCTCCGCCTAGAGCCACCGCGCCACCTCTTCCTCCGTCCACTCTCTTCCACGGGTCATTCAACTGCGGTTCACGTTAGGTAAGGAAAATCGCCTCAGTCTTGTTAGGTTTCTTATACCTTGCATGTTACGATCTTGTATTCTGATGTTATGTTCATTATTGTTTGTTAACGAGGTTGTGAAAAGGGATGAGAAGAAAGTAAACTACCTTTTGGGAGATGGAGGAGAAGAGAGTTTGGATGCGCCTGGAGGCTTGACGGCGAAGGGGTTACGATGATGATAAGGCTTTGCTCTTCCTGGTATTTCGTACTTCGTCCCTTAGGTTTGATGATGACTTGACCTGAGAACCTTTTATGCAATTTCTTTTCCACTCCTTTTAGTTGCCTCTTCTTCTTGATAGCCCTGGTATGCTTATGTCGCCTTTATTGATTCTGAAATGATGATTACTGACATGCTTGCTTGTTAATGTTGGCCATGCTGAATATGCTATTGTTGGAACATTCGTTTTGACTAGCTTTCCCTCTTCTTTCTTTGCTTTGATGCCTCGCCTTGTATTTGGTTGTTTAGCCCTATGATGAGTATCTCTGAGGGTTCTTCATGTTGCCTCTGAATGCTTGCTCGCTGAGTTTCTTCTGGCCTTTGAGTTTCCTTGAACGTTTCCTTTTTGTTTGGTTGTCTTGATGCTTTAGTTTGGAAGGTTTGGAAATTGGTTTGACAAGTTTGTGTTGTTTGTGGTATTCTGGTTTTTGGCTTTGGGCGTGTATGGATTGTATGTTTGGATCGGTTTAAAGGCTTCAGGCAGGTTTATGACAGGTGAGGCTTAGTGGTTCAGGCTTGTATGGACCTGTTTGTGTAGTATCAGGTTTGAGCTGTTTATGGGCTTCTTTGGTTCATGGTTTGGGAGGCCTTTGGCTTCTGTGAACTATGCAGGATTTAGGCTTTTTTTTGTCTTGAAAAGGGCTTGTATATTTGATGTTCTGGTTTAGGTTTCTGGTTTGTTTAGGCTGGTAAAACAGGTTGAAGGTTTTATGGTTGGATGCTTGCTTCAGGTTGTGATTGAGGCTTAACAGGTTTTGAATGGTAAGGTTTGAAAACTCAGGCAGGGTTTAGACTGGACAGTTTTTTGCTTTTGTTCCAGGTTTGAATATTTTGGCTTAAGCTTTATGCAGGTTTTTAACTTGTTGGTTTTTAACTTTTTGTTTTTCATCCTTTTTCTGATATGGGTTAGCAGCTTTATATCTTTTATGCCTAAAGCCAAACCTGTAAGCCTAACCATTTTTCTCTCTTCTTTCTCTCTCCAGTACAATTTTTAAGCATATTATATGTTTATGTTTGTACTTTTCTGAAAGGGCAGCACTTGGAAAATGATGAAATGAACAGCTTGCTCGCATATTAATCTTTCTCTGCATATCTTGTACTTCTTCCAGCTTTTATGCTTCTTGTTATCTTTCCATATCTTCTTTTGACAGCTTTGAGTAGCCTTGTACTTGTTTGATATCTTTGACAGTTTTTGAATGGTTTGAAATTTGAACTGAGTTTGGGACTTTAGTTAGGCCATTCTGTTTGTGCAGTATGTAGTGGTTTGACAATTTTGACTTGTGAATTTCAACTTTGTGCATTCCAAATTAGCAAGCAAATATTCATCCCTCTTTGTGAACCGGGAGAAATCCCGTGATTTGCAAAGAGGGCTAACCGATCCCAGTCAGTTGCCCTTAATGATGAACTTTATTTTTATCTGTCTCTTTAATTGTTTGTGTGCTTCAACTGACTTTTTCCTTCTTTTCTTTGCAGATAAATAATTAAATGGAGAGGAATAGCAAAAGATGAAGAATTGAAGATTTAGAAAAAATTAGGATAGTCTTATTTTAAATTTAATTATTGTAAAATTGTTATTGTAAACAAAACAATTGTACAAATAAATTAAAGATAAATAAAAACTCTTTTTTTTATCCAGTTAATTCTTTTCTTCTTTTCAATTATTTATTTTATTATTTATAATTCTTTAAATTAAAATAATTGAAAATACATTCCAATCATTTAATCTTAGAATAATAAATAATTAAATAAACATTGCTTCAGTATTGATCAATTAAACCTGGCGTTTCCAACATCCAAAGCAAAACAAACAGTCAATCACAGTAATTGCCCAGACGTTTTGTCCCTTTACTGACTTTAATCAAACATTGCAAATTCAAACCCAATGCAACCTTTTACTGATTCAGTCAAACAAACGTGAATTCAATCCAAATGCATTCTTTTACTGATTAAGTCAAACAATGCGAATTCAATCCAAATCTCGGAATAAC
Source organism: Vicia faba (assembly GCA_948472305.1). NCBI lineage: Eukaryota > Viridiplantae > Streptophyta > Magnoliopsida > Fabales > Fabaceae > Vicia > Vicia faba. Next base: position 127,991,530 of record OX451739.1, read on the forward strand.
TTACAAAGCATCGTAGAATTAAATCTTTCTGAGGAACCGCGCACGAAAACCCTAATTCCTGATTAAATGCCAAAGAACGTTCGCCTGATCAAAGTTGAGCCAAAATCAATCAAAACCCTAAGCAAACTGTGTGAACTGTTCTAGAGCCATGAAAATCAATAAAACCCTAATTGTGTCTGACTGACGAGAAAAGTCTGTTTGACCGATTCTTGAGCCAATCTAAAAAAAATCAGGAAAAGCCTGAAGCTGTGGTTTCTTGGGGAAAAATGCGAGGGCAAATTTTGGGGTACAACAGTTGCCCCTGTTCAATCTTCTTGGACCTGAAGAGTTAGATTGGCAAGTTTGCCTTTCGCGACTTGAAGGTAAAAGAAGATTGGACACTAAAGTGCCCAGAAAATTTGCACTCGGCGATGTGATGGTAGAGGTGAATGGGCTTACAGATGCCATTTGGTGATGGGCTTAACGATGCCATCTAGGGATGCGATAGAATCTTGATGGGGGATGGGCTTAGAGATGCCATCTAATGATGGGCTTAAAGATGCCATTTGGCGACTGCTGGTAGGAGGATGGGCTTAAAGATGCCATCTGGAAATGGGCTTAAAGATGCCATTTAGAAATGTTGAACTGTATGTCAATGGTGAGTGGACGAGTATCAGAAAGGCATCCATGTTTTGGAACATCTCTGAACTGGGGGTCTGAGCCAGCAATAGATTGACATCCGTGTCTGGAGAATCTGTGAACTGTTTTCAGGAGTTGAGATTGAATAAGCAATAGATTAACATCCTTTGTTGGGAAGAATTCGTAAACTGTTTACAAAAGTTGCATCTGAATAAGCAATAGATTAACATCCGTTGTTGGGAAGAATCTGTAAACTGTTTTCAGAAGTCTTGAAGTTGAAGAGGAACCGGTGTAGGGTTTCCTGATGATGCGTCCGTGTAAAACTGCATCTGAGTGAATCTGGAATAAGTATCAGAATGTCGTCGTGTCTGGGTCACATCTGAACTATTTCTGGATGAATCTCGAAAAATGATCTTTGTCTGTCGACTGATCTTACCTGAAAAGGTAAAGGGTTAGTTATTATGCAATGTCATGATGCGTGATGCAATGTATGTTACACCAATGTTTATGATATGAATGTAATGAACGCGCATGTAAGCTGATGAGCTATCTTGCTGAGGATAAATGAATCCTGGATGGCTGAAGATAAAAGAATCTTGATTGCTGCCGGGGAGAACAATTCCTTGGCTGCTGCTGTGGAGGGCAAGAATCCTTGATTATTGAAAAATGAGAAGTCTTGGGGCCACTGTTGGGGGAATCAAAAACTTGGGTTGTATGCCAAACTACCGGGGACTTCCTGTTTTGAGGAGATCTGTGTAGGATTTCCTGATGATAAGTCCGTGTAAAACTGCATCGGGTTTTTGAACACTTTTGATATTCAAATGCCCCAAGTGGTGATGTAGATAATTTCCTGGCTTGTTACAGGTGTTAATCCACAATCGGTCGTTCACAGATATTTTCCTGGCTTGTTACAGGTGTTGATCTGGAACTTAAGAAAAGTTGGTCAAGGAGATATTGTCCTGGCTTGTTACAGGTGTTGATCTCTGACCTGAGAAAGAAAGATGGTTCCCTGGCTTGTTACAGGTGTTGGTCTTCAATCTCTTCAGATGTGCCCTGGCTAGATACAGGAATCGAATCTTCAAACTCTTCAGACGTGCCCTGGCTAGATACAGGAATCGAGTCTGGAAATAGTCGTCAACAGATATGCCCTGGCTGGATACAGGAATCGAATCTTCAAACTCTTCAGATGTGCCCTGGCTAGATACAGGAATCGAGTCTGGAAATAGTCATCAACAGATATGCCCTGGCTGGATACAGGAATCGAATCTTCAAACTCTTCAGACGTGCCCTGGCTAGATACAGGAATCGAGTCTGGAAATAGTCGTCAATAGATATGCCCTGGCTGGATACAGGAATCGAATCTTCAAACTCTTCAGACGTGCCCTGGCTAGATACAGGAATCGAGTCTGGAAATAGTCGTCAACAGATATGCCCTGGCTGGATACAGGAATCGAATCTTCAAACTCTTCAGATGTGCACTGGCTAGATACAGGAATCGAATCTGGAATTGTGATAGTTGATTTGTTGGTGGTTGTAATTTCCAGCAGGTGGTGAAGGAATGATTGAACACTTTTGACATTCGAATGCCCCAAGTGATGATGAAAGAATCTTGAATCAGATTATTCTGCGAATTGAGAGATTTCTTGAAATCTTGACTGGACTGCCCCAGGTTAACTGAACTTTGAAAGATCTGTTGAAACCTTGACTGGACTGCCCCAGGTTAACTGGATGGTGACATGTCATTCCCCTTGTTGATAGGAGATTTGTAATAGAAGTGTCGTCCTTTTGAAGTGATTCTGTTCACTGAGAGAGTTTTTGTTCCTCCGAACATTCGCTGTATGAATTTCTTCGCTGTCAAACAAAAAGCCAAATGCAGACAGTGATATTCAAGCAATGCAAAGTTTATGTTTGTCTCGAAGTTTTGAAAAATGCGGTTTTTAGCAGAAAACTTTTTATAAGACAAGTCAACACAAGATTTTAGAGCAAAGCCTTACAGGAGTCAGGATACCTTTGAAACAGTACGCTTTCTAAACCAGGCTTCAATTAGGGCTTTTGAAGGGTTGTAACGTGGCCTGGTTCATGGTTTAAGAAACAAAGGATATAGGCTCAAAGTATATTTGTACCCACCCGCTCTTCGTGATGTCCTTCATACCTAAGCTCAGTTAATTGCGTGTCGCACTCTGTTTTGAGTTTGGAACGACTTTTGGGCGATGGTTCACCAGTTGAATTTGGGGAGACAGTCATCATCTCCTTTTTCTTTTTCAACATTTTTCATGTTGTTGAGGATTTGTAATGACCTCACTATTTTGATTTTGATTTGTTGTCCCTAACTTTTGCCTGACTGTTCCCATTTTTTGAGATTGCAATCAGAGGGATGCCCCAGCTTTCTTAAGCCTCCTTTATAGGTTTTGGCTTAGTGGGCTTTTCTCTTTTGAGAGATTGACTGCCTATGTGATAGGGAACCACCCTTGTCTTTTGATTCCAAAGGAATGCTTTTCTTTTGCTTTGACGTCGTTCGTTGTGTTACGAACTAAGAGTTTGCGACTTCAATGCGCATTTTCTTTTGAATTAACTGAGATACTACCCTGCCCCAGGTTTATATCAAAGGTTTTGATCGTTTAGAACAGAAAACTCCTACTTCTTTGGCTCGAAGGGGTTGACTAGGGATTATCTTCCTTATAACTCCAGTGTTTGGGATTTGAAAGAAATGCCTGTACATCATCAGCAAGGTCTGTTCAAAAGCATATTGTATAAGATCATGGTATTGTTTCGTCATCCTCCCTCTAAAGGCTTGCAGCTTTTTATCAAGAGTCAGATATCATAAAGAAAAGCATAAGAGTAGTGAAACGAATGGATAAATTCAAGACAAACATATGTAATGCATTAATGAAAACAGAGTTTAACATCAACAGATAATTGTTTGACAACAAAAGAAATTACAACTTTGAAAATTTCAAAATGAAGCAAAAGACTTTCAGCTTGAGCTTTGTCACTCCAGGTGGAGAACTCCTTAACGGAAAATTTTCATCTCGCCGTCTGGCATGAATTCCAACACTCCAATGTCGATCAGATCTTGAATCTTGTTCTTCAAGGCCCAACAGTCGTTGGTGTCGTGTCCTGGGCTGTAGGAGTGGTAAACACAAAATGCGTCGGGACGATAGTTAGGAGAGGAGGTATTGAGCTTCTGAGGAGGATCCCTTAAGGTAAGCAGGTTGACCTCCAATAGGCGCTTCAGTATGAAGAATGATGGTATCTCAGTCTCCGTGAACTGTCTTCCCGACGTTTCTTGCTTACGCTGATTACCCCGTTGGCGCTGGCGCGGTTGTTGATGGGCTTGTGACCCTGAAGCAAGTGAAGGATCCTTCCCCTTGTCTTCTTGAGTGGGTGGAGGCTGAGCAGTGACTTGCTCTTCAACTTCAGATGTTTGCCCCAATTGGTTGTTTGGAAGCAGTTGGCGGACAAGAACTCTGAGTTCCTCTTGTCTTTGAGATAGGTCTTGGATGAGAGCCATCTGGCCCACCAACTGTCCCATCACTTGGGTCCTCAATGTTGCCAGATCAAACTGCAGCTCCATAAGCTGATCACTCCTGGCATTGTTTGAATTCTCCAAGCTCTTTGTGAGGAGAGCTTTCATTTCTTCTTGCCCCAGAGACAAGTTCAGGAACATTTCCTGCAGCTGAGCAGTCTAGTCTTGGATGTCTTTGACAGACCTTTCTAGAGCCATCCCTTACTGAAATAAACAGCAGGAGAGTAAGGAAACCTGAAAAAGGAAAGATCGTTAAGATGCAATGCATGATATGTGGATGCATGCTTTCAAGGATCTCTTGGGGTAAACACAAGAAAATGTTAGAGGTTGAACTTTGCTCTTGGATTGGAGAACTTTGCGCCAGTGGATGTCTTTCCACTAGAATCAAGCTCACCATGTCGAGTGGGTCATAGCCCCTGATTCAAGTTGTTGTACTTGAACTTTGACTGGAGAACTTTGCGACGGTGGATGTCTTTCCACGAGAATCAAGCTCACCATGTCGAGTGGGTCATAGCCACTGATTCAAGTTGTTGTACTTGATCTTTGATTGGAGAACTTTGTATCGGTGGATGTCTTTCCACAAGAATCAAGATCACCATGTCAAGTGGGTCATAGCCCCTGATTCAAGTTGTTGTACTTGATCTTTGATTGGCATTTGTTAGAGGAGGAAACCTCTTGCCCCTTGGTAGACGTCTGGTTCAACGTAACCCTGCATCAAAAGAACCCTCGAGATCCTTGAAATGGTTATTGAAAATGCCATGGTATGATGTTATGATGTACATGTATGCAAAAAGCAAGTGAGTGTATATACAGACAAACATATTCATGCAAAGCAAACAAGTCCTTAGGTTTAGGCTTGCATGAGGTTCAGGTACTACCCTCTTTCAGTTTCGTTGGTTAAAACCTGTCCTATCAAAAGTAACCGGGTTCTAGAGGATCTCAATATCACTGACTACCCTCAATCGGTCATAACTCCAGCATCGCTATCTTTTCTTGCGGCCGGAACCATCGCGAGAGTTTAGCCTCAATGAGTGTAGCATACTGCTACTGTTCTAATGGCCAAGTTGGGTCAATTTAGGGTTCTAAGGTCGGTTGGTGCTTAATGACTCCTTGGAAGACCCATATTCTCCTCGTTTCAACACAAGGGATATCGGTACAGACCAAGGTGCCACACCAATGTAGCCACTGCTTCACCCATGTCGGTATACCCCGGACAGGTCCCTCGCAGATTATGCTACCTAAAAAAGGTATTCCCCAGATCCGGGTTAGGATCTATGAAACTCCGATACAAAGCCCACAAATGTAAAAGAAAACAAAGCAATCAATTGAAAACAAAGGTGATCTAAACCCTAAGGTAACCCCACTTTTAAGTCAATTCCCCGGCAGAGTCGCCAGTTCTGTGATACGGTGGGAGAACTGACTTGAGTGTTTTGCGTTTGTATTCGCACTTGTTCGGTTGAGCAAGAGTCGCCACCGACTTTTTATTTTATCCTAAAGGAAAGGTTAAAAAAGCACAGCAAAAACCTTTTGAGATGTTTCGTGGGTTCGGGGGGTAGATTATGAAAAGGGAAGGTATTAGCACCCTTTTCATCCATGGTTATCCATGGGCTCTTAGTTACTTGGTTTTTAGATCACTTGCCTTGATTTTCGATTGCTTTGAAAATGGTGTGTGTATGTGTGTGTTTGAAAATGTTTTTGAAGAAGATTCCTTGTCTTAGGCAACCCTTGTAACAATTCTTTACTTGAATGTTTTACAAAGGTGTGTATCTTTTCGAAAAGATGTTTCAAATGTTTTTGGAAAGTTTGTTTTGAAAGTGTTTGTGGAGTGTGGTTTTTGAAAAGAAGGCAAGTGTTTTTGCAAGTTGATCTCAAGTAACTAAGAGTTTTGTCTACCCCTATTGTACTCAAAGGTTTTCTCTATGTTTTCAACCCCTTTTAACAATTTTGTTCCACCATTGAATTTGGTGGACAATCTTGCGTTTAGGAAGTTTAACGGGACGGGCGCGGGTCATCATACGGACCATGAATGCAATGGTGCCAAGTATCTTTGGCAATTTTCTTGAAGGGACTCGATCATTCCATTTAGGCAACTTTCAAAAGCGTCATCGAGGGGCTTATGATCATTTTGAATTCGTTTTGCCAAAGATACTCAACGTGCAAGCATGGCCCATTTTGGAAGGCAACATGTGGGATTACCCTAGGGGGTGCAAGTGTGATTGTGTATTGATTTCATGTATTTGTCTTTGTATTAGGTTATCTAGCGTTTGATTTTATGTACATACAAACCATAGGTCTAACCATGGTATAATTCGAAAGCGGTAAATTGCAAGAATTTAAAGTCTACGCTATTACAAATAGTATCCGGGAGTGGGGGTACAAGTATACACAAATGGGGATGAGACCTTAGGAATGTAGTGTCCAATAATTTACAACCAAATTGAATTGCGATAAAAGTGTAAATGTATTAAATGTATAGCAATGTATAGCAAATGCATATTGTCAAATGTAAAGTGTATTATGTAGGTGTACGTGTACGTATATTTGTATGAGAATTATTTACAAGTTAAGAAAATATGAATTTTAAAGATATTATTAAGTATTGTTTAACCTAAATGAAAAGAATTAAATGTTTATTTATTTAGTCTTTTGTAGTCTTGTATATTTCTTCAATATGTACAAAAAGAAAATTTACTAAAAGAAAAGGAAATGTTCTAAGTTTGAAAATTATTATTTATATTTGATATAAATTTGTATCTTCATATTTTTGTTTAATATATACAAAAGAGGTAATTTAATTAAAAGAAAGAAAGAATGTTTTTCCATTTTAATTATATTATGTAAAAAAAGATGTATTTTCATTTATTATGTACAAAAAAGTATTTTACTTAAAAGAAAGAAAAATGTTTTACATTTTGATTATATTGTGTATTTTTGTATTAATGTACAAATTATTTTAATTAAAAGAAATTGTATTTATCTTAAAGAGAATTTACATATAAATCAAAATAAGTTTAATGAAAATAAAAAATGAAAAAAAGTATTTTAAATAATTCCAATTCTTATGTATTTTTCAGTATTTTAATGTAAAGGTATTTATGTACAGATAAAGAAATTTTTTTAAAAGAAAATAAAATGTTCCAAGTTCTATTCTTTATGGTATTAAGATAAAAATATATTTTAATTATATACAAACAATATATTTTGAAAAGAAAAGAATGTTTTAAGTTTTGACTATATTATGTAATATTGTTTTATATACAAAACATTAATTGAAAGAAAAGGAAATTTTATTTTAAATTTAAAGAAAATTTGGATTAGTTTCTATATATAAAAAAAGAAAGTATTATTAATGTAAAAAGTTAAAATTAGTACTAAGAAAATATTAGAGTGATAATATTTTTAGTAACAAAAGAAATGGGCCTAATAGAAAGAAGCAAAGGGGTGGTGGGATTGGAACGTGTCTTGGGCTTTAGCACTTCAGAAGTGGGCAAGGCCCAACGCTTGAGACAAACAAAATGTTTGGGGTTTTGAGTTTTTGTTTCATTTGGGAGAGATTTAGGGTTACAGAAACGGCGCCATTCTCTCTTCTGTTCATCTTCGTCTTCCTCAACGTGAAGGTCGCTGAGACGCAACCTTCCGCCTAGAGCCACCGCGCCACCTCTTCCTCCGTCCACTCTCTTCCACAGGTCATTCAACTGCGGTTCATGTTAGGTAAGGAAAATCGCCTCAGTCTTGTTAGGTTTCTTATACCTTGCATGTTACGATCTTGTATTCTGATGTTATGTTCATTATTGTTTGTTAACGAGGTTGTGAAAAGGGATGAGAAGAAAGTAAACTACCTTTTGGGAGACGGAGGAGAAGAGAGTTTGGATGCGTTTGGAGGCTTGACGGCGAAGGGGTTACGATGATGATGAGGCTCTTCTCTTCCTGGTATTTCGTACTTCGTCCCTTAGGTTTGATGATGACTTGACCTGAGAACCTTTTATGCAATTTCTTTTCCTCTCCTCTTAGTTGCCTCTTCTTCTTGATAGCCCTGGTATGCTTATGTCACCTTTATTGATTCTGAAATGATGATTACTGACATGCTTGCTTGTTAATGTTGGCCATGCTGAATATGCTATTGTTGGAACATTCGTTTTGACTAGCTTTCCCTCTTCTTTCTTTGCTTTGATGCCTCGCCTTGTATTTGGTTGTTTAGCCATGTGATGAGTATCTCTGAGGGTTCTTCATGTTGCCTCTGAATGCTTGCTCGCTGAGTTTCTTCTTGCCTTTGAGTTGCCTTGAACGTTTCCTTTTTGTTTGGTTGTCTTGATGCTTTAGTTTGGAAGGTTTGGAAATTGGTTTGACAAGTTTGTGTTGTTTGTGGTATTCTGGTTTTTGGCTTTGGGCGTGTATGGCTTGTATGTTTGGATCGGTTTAAAGGCTTCAGGCAGGTTTATGACAGGTGAGGCTTAGTGGTTCAGGCTTGTATGGACCTGTTTGTGTAGTATCAGGTTTGAGTTGGTTATGGGCTTCTTTGGTTCATGGTTTGGGAGGCCTTTGGCTTCTATGAACTATGCAGGATTTAGGCTTTTTTTTTGTCTTGAAAAGGGCTTGTATATTTGATGTTCTGGTTTAGGTTTCTGGTTTGTTTAGGCTGGTAAAACAGGTTGAAGGTTTTATGGTTGGATGCTTGCTTCAGGTTGTGATTGAGGCTTAACAGGTTTTGAATGGTAAGGTTTGAAAACTCAGGCAGGGTTTAGACTGGACAGTTTTTTGCTTTTGTTCCAGGTTTGAATATTTTGGCTTAAGCTTTATGCAGGTTTTTAACTTGTTGGTTTTTGACTTTTTGTTTTTCATCCTTTTTCTGATATGGGTTAGAAGCTTTATATCTTTTATGCCTAAAGCCAAACCTGTAAGCCTAACCACTTTTCTCTCTTCTTTCTCTCTCCAGTACAATTTTTAAGCATATTATATGTTTATGTTTGTACTTTTCTGAAAGGGCAGCACTTGGGAAATGATGAAATGAACAGCTTGCTCGGATATTAATCTTTCTCTGCATATCTTGTACTTCTTCCAGCTTTTATGCTTCTTGTTATCTTTCCATATCTTCTTTTGACAGCTTTGAGTAGCCTTGTACTTGTTTGATTTCTTTGATAGTTTTTGAATGGTTTGAAATTTGAACTGAGTTTGGGACTTTAGTTAGGCCATTCTGTTTGTGCAGTATGTAGTGGTTTGACAATTTTGACTTGTGAATTTCAACTTTGTGCATTCCAAATTAGCAAGCAAATATTCATCCCTCTTTGTGAACCGGGAGAAATCCCGTGATTTGCAAAGAGGGCTAACTGATCCCAGTCAGTTGCCCTTAATGATGAACTTTATTTTTATCTGTCTCTTTAATTGTTTGTGCGCTTCAACTGACTTTTTCCTTCTTTTCTTTGCAGATAAATAATTAAATGGAGAGGAATAGCAAAAGATGAAGAATTGAAGATTTAGAAAAAATTAGGATAGTCTTATTTTAAATTTAATTATTGTAAAATTGTTATTGTAAACAATTTGTAAACAAAACAATTGTACAAATAAATTAAAGATAAATAAAAACTCTTTTTTTTATCCAGTTAATTCTTTTCTTCTTTTCAATTATTTATTTTATTATTTATAATTCTTTAAATTAAAATAATTGAAAATACATTCCAATCATTTAATCTTAGAATAATAAATAATTAAATAAACATTGCTTCAGCATTGATCAATTAAACCTGGCGTTTCCAACATCCAAAGCAAAACAAAACAGTTAATCACAGCAATTGCCCAGACGTTTTGTCCCTTTACTGACTTTAATCAAACATTGCAAATTCAAACCCAATGCAACCTTTTACTGATTCAGTCAAACAAACGTGAATTCAATCCAAATGCATTCTTTTACTGATTAAGTCAAACAATGCGAATTCAATCCAAATCTCGGAATAACTTGCAAAGCATCGTAGAATTAAATCTTTCTGAGGAACCGCGCACGAAAACCCTAATTCCTGATTAAATGCCAAAGAACGTTCGCCTGATCAAAGTTGAGCCAAAATCAATCAAAACCCTAAGCAAATTGTGTGAACTGTTCTAGAGCCATGAAAATCAATAAAACCCTAATTGTGTCTGACTGACGAGAAAAGTCTGTTTGACCGATTCTTGAGCCAATCTAAAAAAAATCAGGAAAAGCCTGAAGCTGTGGTTTCTTGGGGAAAAATGCGAGGGCAAATTTTGGGGTACAACAGTTGCCCCTGTTCAATCTTCTTGGACCTGAAGAGTTAGATTGGCAAGTTTGCCTTTCGCGACTTGAAGGTAAAAGAAGATTGGACACTAAAGAGCCCAGAAAATTTGCACTCTGCGATGTGATGGTAGAGGTGAATGGGCTTACAGATGACATTTGGTGATGGGCTTAACGATGCCATCTAGGGATGCGATAGAATCTTGACGGGGGATGGGCTTAGAGATGCCATCTAATGATGGGCTTAAAGATGCCATTTGGCGACTGCTGGTAGGAGGATGGGCTTAAAGATGCCATCTGGAAATGGGCTTAAAGATGCCATTTAGAAATGTTGAACTGTATGTCAATGGTGAGTGGACGAGTATCAGAAAGGCATCCATGTTTTGGAACATCTCTGAACTGGGGGTCTGAGCCAGCAATAGATTGACATCCGTGTCTGGAGAATCCGTGAACTATTTTCAGGAGTTGAGATTGAATAAGCAATAGATTAACATCTGTTGTTGGGAAGAATCCGTAAACTGTTTTCAAAAGTTGCATCTGAATACGCAATAGATTAACATCCGTTGTTGGGAAGAATCCGTAAACTGTTTTCAGAAGTCTTGAAGTTGAAGAGGAACCGGTGTAGGGTTTCCTGATGATGCGTCCGTGTAAAACTGCATCTGAGTGAATCTGGAATAAGTATCAGAATGTCGTCGTGTCTGGGTCACATCTGAACTATTTCTGGATGAATCTCGGAAAATGATCTTTGTCTGTCGACTGATCTTACCTGAAAAGGTAAAGGGTTAGTTATTATGAAATGTCATGATGCGTGATGCAATGTATGTTACACCAATGTTTATGATATGAATGTAATGAATGCGTATGTAAGCTGATGAGCTATCTTGCTGAGGATAAATGAATCCTGGATGGCTGAAGATAAAAGAATCTTGACTGCTGCCGGGGAGAACAATTCATTGGCTGCTGCTGTGGAGGGCAAGAATCCTTGATTGTTGAAAAATGAGAAGTCTTGGGGCCACTGTTGGGGGAATCAGAAACTTGGGTTGTATGCCAAACTACTGGGGACTTCCTGTTTTGAGGAGATCTGTGTAGGATTTCCTGATGATGAGTCCGTGTAAAACTGCATCGGGTTTTTGAACACTTTTGACATTCAAATGACCCAAGTGGTGATGTAGATAATTTCCTGGCTTGTTACAGGTGTTAATCCATAATCGGTCGTTCACAGATATTTTCCTGGCTTGTTACAGGTGTTGATCTGGAACTTAAGAAAAGTTGGTCAAGGAGATATTGTCCTGGCTTGTTACAGGTGTTGATCTCTGACCTGAGAAAGAAAGATGGTTCCCTGGCTTGTTACAGGTGTTGATCTTCAATCTCTTCAGATGTGCCCTGGCTAGATACAGGAATCGAATCTTCAAACTCTTCAGACGTGCCCTGGCTAGATACAGGAATCGAGTCTGGAAATAGTCGTCAACTGATATGCCCTGGCTAGATACAGGAATCGAATCTTCAAACTCTTCAGATGTGCCCTGGCTAGATACAGGAATCGAGTCTGGAAATAGTCATCAACAGATATGCCCTGGCTGGATACAGGAATCGAATCTTCAAACTCTTCAGACGTGCCCTGGCTAGATACAGGATTCGAGTCTGGAAATAGTCGTCAACAGATATGCCCTGGCTGGATACAGGAATCGAATCTTCAAACTCTTCAGACGTGCCCTGGCTAGATACAGGAATCGAGTCTGGAAATAGTCGTCAACAGATATGCCCTGGCTGGATACAGGAATCGAATCTTCAAACTCTTCAGATGTGCCCTGGCTAGATACAGGAATCGAATCTGGAATTGTGATAGTTGATTTGTTGGTGGTTGTAATTTCCAGCAGGTGGTGAAGGAATGATTGAAAACTTTTGACATTCGAATTCCCCAAGTGATGATGAAAGAATCTTGAATCAGATTATTCTACGAATTGAGAGATTTCTTGAAATCTTGACTGGACTGCCCCAGGTTAACTGAACTTTGAAAGATCTGTTGAAACCTTGACTGGACTGCCCCAGGTTAACTGGATGGTGACATGTCATGCCCCTTGTTGATAGGAGATTTGTAATGGAAGTGTCGTCCTTTTGAAGTGATTCTGTTCACTGAGAGAGTTTTTGTTCCTCCGAACATTCGCTGTATGAATTTCTTCGCTGTCAAACAAAAAGCCAAATGCAGACAGTGATATTCAAGCAATGCAAAGTTTATGTTTGTCTCGATGTTTTGAAAAATGCGTTTTTTAGCAAAAAACTTTTTATAAGACAAGTCAACACAAGATTTTAGAGCAAAGCCTTACAGGAGTCAGGATACCTTTGAAACAGTACGCTTTCTAAACCGGGCTTCAATTAGGGCTTTTGAAGGGTTGTAACGTGGCCTGGTTCATGGTTTAAGAAACAAAGGATATAGGCTCAAAGTATATTTGTACCCACCCGCTCTTCGTGATGTCCTTCATACCTAAGCTCAGTTAATTGCGTGTCGCACTCTGTTTTGAGTTTGGAACGACTTTTGGGCGATGGTTCACCAGTTGAATTTAGGGAGACAGTCATCATCTCCTTTTTCTTTTTCAACATTTTTCATGTTGTTGAGGATTTGTAATGACCTCACTATTTTGATTTTGATTTGTTGTCCCTAACTTTTGCCTGACTGTTCCCATTTTTTGAGATTGCAATCAGAGGGATGCCCCAGCTTTCTTAAGCCTCCTTTATAGGTTTTGGCTTAGTGGGCTTTTCTCTTTTGAGAGATTGACTGCCTATGTGATAGGGAACTACCCTTGTCTTTTGATTCCAAAGGAATGCTTTTCTTTTGCTTTGACGTTGTTCGTTGTGTTACGAACTGAGAGTTTGCGACTTCAATGCGCATTTTCTTTTGAATTAACTGAGATACTACCCTGCCCCAGGTTTATATCAAAGGTTTTGATCGTTTAGAACAGAAAACTCCTACTTCTTTGGCTCGAAGGGGTTGACTAGGGATTATCTTCCTTATAACTCCAGTGTTTGGGATTTGAAAGAAATGCCTGTACATCATCAGCAAGGTCTGTTCAAAAGCATACTGTATAAGATCATGGTATTGTTTCGTCATCCTCCCTCTAAAGGCTTGCAGCTTTTTATCAAGAGTCAGATATCATAAAGAAAAGCATAAGAGTAGTGAAACGAATGGATAAATTCAAGACAAACATATGCAATGCATTAAAGAAAACAGAGTTTAACATCAATAGATAATTGTTTGACAACAAAAGAAATTACAACTTTGAAAATTTCAAAATGAAGCAAAAGACTTTCAGCTTGAGCTTTGTCACTCCAGGTGGAGAACTCCTTAACGGAAAATTTTCATCTCGCCGTCTGGCATGAATTCCAGCACTCCAATGTCGATCAGATCTTGAATCTTGTTCTTCAAGGCCCAACAGTCGTTGGTGTCGTGTCCCGGGCTGTAGGAGTGGTAAACACAAAATGCGCCGGGACGATAGTTAGGAGAGGAGGTATTGAGCTTCTGAGGAGGATCCCTTAAGGTAAGCAGGTTGACCTCCAACAGGCGCTTCAGTATGAAGAATGATGGTATCTCAGTCTCCGTGAACTCTCTTCCTGACGTTTCTTGCTTACGCTGATTACCCCGTTGGCGCTGGCGCGGTTGTTGATGGGCTTGTGACCCTGAAGCAAGTGAAGGAGCCTTCCCCTTGTCTTCTTGAGTGGGTGGAGGCTGAGTGGTGACTTGCTCTTCAACCTCAGATGTTTTCCCCAATTGGTTGTTTGGAAGCAGTTGGCGGACAAGAACTCTGAGTTCCTCTTGTCTTTGAGATAGATCTTGGATGAGAGCCATCTGGCCCACCAACTGTCCCATCACTTGGGTCCTCAATGTTGCCAGATCAAACTGCAGCTCCGCAAGCTGATCACTCCTGGCATTGTTTGAATTCTCCAAGCTCTTTGTGAGGAGAGCTTTCATTTCTTCTTGCCCCAGAGACAAGTTCAGGAACATTTCCTGCAGCTGAGCAGTCTGGTCTTGGATGTCTTTGACAGACCTTTCTAGAGCCATCCCTTACTGAAATAAACAGCAGGAGAGTAAGGAAACCTGAAAAAGGAAAGATCGTTAAGATGCAATGCATGATATGTGGATGCATGCTTTCAAGGATCTCTTGGGGTAAACACAAGAAAATGTTAGAGGTTGAACTTTGCTCTTGGATTGGAGAACTTTGCGCCAGTGGATGTCTTTCCACTAGAATCAAGCTCACCATGTCGAGTGGGTCATAGCCCCTGATTCAAGTTGTTGTACTTGAACTTTGACTGGAGAACTTTGCGACGGTGGATGTCTTTCCACGAGAATCAAGCTCACCATGTCGAGTGGGTCATAGCCACTGATTCAAGTTGTTGTACTTGATCTTTGATTGGAGAACTTTGTATCGGTAGATGTCTTTCCACGAGAATCAAGCTCACCATGTCAAGTGGGTCATAGCCCCTGATTCAAGTTGTTGTACTTGATCTTTGATTGGCATTTGTTAGAGGAGGAAACCTCTTGCCCCTTGGTAGACGTCTGGTTCAACGTAACCCTGCATCAAAAGAACCCTCGAGATCCTTGAAATGGTTATTGAAAATGCCATGGTATGATGTTATGATGTACATGTATGCAAAAAGCAAGTGAGTGTATATATAGACAAACATATTCACGCAAAGCAAACAAGTCCTTAGGTTTAGGCTTGCATGAGGTTCAGGTACTACCCTCTTTCAGTTTCGTTGGTTAAAACTTGTCCTATCAAAAGTAATCGGGTTCTAGAGGATCTCAATATCACTGACTACCCCCAATCGGTCATAACTCAAGCATCGCTGTCTTTTCTTGCGGCCGGAACCATCGCGAGAGTTTAGCCTCAATGAGTGTAGCATACTGCTACTGTTCTAATGGCCAAGTTGGGTCAATTTAGGGTTCTAAGGTCGGTTGGTGCTTAATGACTCCTTGGAAGACCCATATTCTCCTCGTTTCAACACAAGGGATATCGGTACAGACCAAGGTGCCACACCAACGTAGCCACTACTTCACCCATGTCGGTATACCCCGAACAGGTCCCTCGCAGATTATGCTACCTAAAAAAGGTATTCCCCAGATCCGGGTTAGGATCTATGCAACTCCGATGCAAAGCCCACAAATGTAAAAGCAAACAAAGAAATCAATTGAAAACAAAGGTGATCTAAACCCTAAGGTAACCCCACTTTTAAGTCAATTTCCCAGCAGAGTCGCCAGTTCTGTGATACGGTGGGAGAACTGACTTGAGTGTTTTGCGTTTGTATTCGCACTTGTTCGGTTGAGCAAGAGTCGCCACCGACTTTTTATTTTATCCTAAAGGAAAGGATAAAAAAGCACAACAAAAACCTTTTGAGATGTTTCGTGGGTTCGGGGGGTAGATTATGAAAAGGGAAGGTATTAGCATCCTTTTCATCCATGGTTATCCATGGGCTCTTAGTTACTTGGTTTTTAGATCACTTGCCTTGATTTTCGATTGCTTTGAAAATGGTGTGTGTGTGTGTGTTTGAAAATGTTTTTGAAGAAGATGCCTTGTCTTAGGCAACCCTTGTAACAATTCTTTACTTGAATGTCTTACAAAGGTGTGTATCTTTTCGAAAAGATGTTTCAAATGTATTTGGAAAGTTTGTTTTGAAAGTGTTTGTGGAGTGTGGTTTTTGAAAAGAAGGCAAGTGTTTTTGCAAGTTGATCTCAAGTAACTAAGAGTTTTGTCTACCCCTATTGTACTCAAAGGTTTTCTCTATGTTTTCAACCCCTTTTAACAATTTTGTTCCACCATTGAATTTGGTGGACAATCTTGCGTTTAGGAAGTTTAACGGGACGGGCGCGGGTCATCGTACGGACCATGAATGCAATGGTGCCAAGTGTTTACCTTGGGTTTTGGTAAACAACCGCTGATCTTCCAAATGATTACTTATTTGGTTACTCGCAGGATCGATCAGATTGATCCTAGGACATAGGTTGATTTTGAAGTTTGATTAAATTGGATAAGGCTTTAAATAAAGAGGCTTTAAACAAAATAAAGAGGTTTCAAGTAAATTGCATGAAGAAGGGACTTGGTAAAATAGATAAGGCTTAAAGTAAAAGGTTTCGACAGGAATGTAAAGAGGAAAGCAAGTAAATTTCTGGAAAAGTAAATGACTTTGATTAATAAAATTGGTGTTTCACACATACATTTCTCAACAATTCTTTCTCACACGCTGGGTACTCGAATCTATATGAGTGACTTTGTATAGAATTGTGAACACACGCGAGAAACTACATGTCTACTACTATTTATACTAAAACATCCCAAGTAACCGTCGGGCAGTTACACTGCTTCGAGATGATTCCACTTGGCACGTTCTCAACGTTCGACGCTCCAGATCTTTGCACGTTGCACGTGGTAACTGCTGGAAACCGTTTTCCCTCCAAACACTTGAATTTCAAACTGCTCCACTCTAAACCATCGAACACTTTCGTCGAGAGACATCTTCGACGAGAAACTCCTTCGACGTCGAAGGCAACCAACTTCTCCCTTGGAAGAAATCTTCTAAGTACTTTGCCATCTTTCGACGGGCATTTCGACAGACTTAGCCAGTCGAAAACATCCTTCAGCTTTAATGGCTGACATCAATAAAACAAGGGTGTCGAATTTAGGAGCCAACAAATTGCCCCCCAAGAATGCCTTATTTCGACTCTGAAAAGAAAAAGGCATTCTTTGAAACGCCATTCGACACCTGTCTTTTCACGCTTAGTCACAAATTAACTTGTGCACTTTTTGTTGTTTTCTACCAACCATTGGCAATCCCAAGAAAACCATCATTTATCCGTACCTAGGACGTCACTTTCAGTACGGCGTGCAGTACCAAACGTCATTTCAGAATTTATTATGACAATTCCCAAAAACGAGGACGCACGCTGCGTCCCTCTATTTCTGCAGAACGGCTAAAACAACAGGGGGCTGCCACGCGTCCCAATATCTCCTGCAATAATTAAATGGCATTAAATGTCCTCGGTTTTTGGGGATTTTTCCCACTACTATAAATAGCAGTAAGTACCCCATTGTGGGACTTTTTACGCCATCTAGCTTTCAAACTTCTCTGTTTTCATACAACTTGTCATCTTTGCAAAAAACCTTTTCTCCTTCACTTCATCTTCAACCTCACTTCAAACTCAACACTAACAATGGCATCTGCTTCCAACGCTCCTAGCGCTACTGTACCATCTGAAAACGCCAAACCTAAGGTTTTCGTCACTGCTCCAGTAGTAACTTCTACAGGCAAACGAAGGGTTCCTGAACCCTTGGACATCGCCGTTCGCGACGCCTACTCACGCCACCTTATGATCCCGGTTGGATACTCCAACCAGATCTTTGCCATGTCTGGCCCCATGTATCCAAGTATCTCTGAGGCTATGAAGATCAAGAGCTATTTCCCGGTAGTTGAGAAACTCAAACCGGTTGCATGCGCCAAGAAAGACGCAGAAGACAATGAAGACCCTGCACATGAAAAAATCAACCTCCGCTTCTTCAACAGAGGTGTTAGGGCCTTCAGGTCTGGCCCTAGCCTTACTCCTGATTACGTTGCTTGGCTAGAAAAGATGGAGAAGCACCAAACTTCGATCTGGAAGGATATGGGGATTTTCGACCTGGTGATGCTGTCGAAGACAGGTTTGAACTATTCTCCGGAGATGCTGATAGCTTCTCTGCTGTTCTGGGACTACTCCCACTTTACTTTCCATCTTCCCTGTGGGATGCTAACCCCCACACTCTTCGATGTGGCCGCTATTACTGGCCTTCGACCCACCGGAGACTACTTCGATCCGGAGGAGATGTCGGAAGATCAAATTGGCTTCTCTGACACCAAACCAACATACACCACTTTCATCAACCACTATCACGACAGGTCGACAGATGCTGTGTCGGATGTCGAACACATAGCGTTTCTAGCCCTATGGCTGACTCGCTTTGTATTTTGCTCGAAGTCTTTGCAGGTGACCAAAAAGATGGTCACTCTCGCTACTCAACTGCATCATCGCCAAAATATCTGTTTGGCAGAACTGATTCTGGCTAGCCTCTATGATTCGATCAGCAATGGGGCAACTCTTCTAAAAATTATCGAGAACAGGGCCAGTTTGCTACTTGCTGGGCCTTTTTGGCTGCTCCAACTGTGGCTCAATGCCACTTTCGAATCTTTCTTGCCTAAGAAGGTTCAGATAAATGAGCAGGCTCCAGAGATAGCGAATAGACGCGTCGAAGGAACCAGGCTGGCTCTGTTGACACCTATGGAAGATGGAATGGAGTTTCAGCAAACCTTCACCAACTTCGTTCTGATGTTTGCTCGAAGGAAAGAGTTTGTTTCAACTATGGCTCCGTTTGCTCGACGGAAGGTAGGCCCAGCATGGTTCACAAGGCCACATCCAAAAACGTCGAGCGGTCCTAATGTTGACGAACATACAATACTGTGGGAGGCGTTCCTCACACCAAGGATCATGCCTCTTCGATTTAGGAGCTCTAAGACTCACTTGAGTCTGATTGCATACCAACCAAACCTGGTATCTCGCCAGTTTGGTATTATTCAAACCCTACCTTCTCCGATTTTTCCAAGAGAGAAGTCCATGTTGTACTTCTGTAATGATTACACCGAAGAAGCTGCCATCAAGCATATCGGAAGATATGCTGGTCGAACAGTTCTCTCGTTGTTTGACTACCAGCTCAACTTCCTTTGCTCACCATCCTTCGAGGAGTGGTGGAAAAGCTATTATGCTGAGGAGTTTTTCGACGAGAAGGACTTCATGGATGAGCTTCAGAAATCTTTTGTCCTTGTGTTGGACAAAATAAAGAAATGTAAGTTCATCCTTTCACATTACTTTTGTCTTTCTTTTCGATTGCTAGCCTGTTAACCATTTATTTGATTTCAGTTGTTCGAAAGCCTGTAGCCAAGAAGGCTACAGAAGGCCAACAGGGAGGAGGCCCTTCAACAAAACCTCCACCGCCGGCGAAGACTACAACGCCGGCGAAGACTACCACCAACCAACAGGGGGAAGGCTCTTCGAAGAAGCCTTCTGTATCGGTAACCAGACTTTCATTTTTTCTTCTGGCTTTCGATTTTTGACTTTCGATACAATTGCTAAGTCGAATTCCCATTGGTCTTTTAGGCACCTTCACCCAAGAAACAGCCAGCACTGGTGGTCGAATCTGGGAGCGATGAAGAAAGTGATTCTCCTCCTGCTCCTTTAAAAAGGTGAAAGCTGACGAAGGACGCTCCTGTTCCTGCTCCTGCTCCCGAGGGTCGAACCATTAGGATAAAGGTTGCTGGAAGAAAGCCCAGGCCACCTCCAGTGATCATTGAGGAGCCAACGGAGGAGGAACTAAACGTTCTTCTCAACAAGCCTGTCGAAAGCGACAATTCCAGCTCTGGGGCTGAAGCTAATTTACAGGTAATCTCTTAAACCTTTTTATAACTTAGGTGTAGATACCTACATTCGACTGTGTCTCTTTCGATCTCTGAAGATTCTTCTTCTTTCCTTTTTTAGGACACCACTGAAAGTTCTCCACCAAGGACCTCTGAAACACTGGAGTCTGCCGAACTCAGCAGGCCACAAGAAAAAGGTTTGGAAACTGATGAAGCCCATACCGAAATAAATGAGGCCAATGCTGAGACGGTAGAAAAACCAGCAGAAGAACCTCAAATGGAAGAACAACAGCCAGAAGCGGTTCAGGTGGTGGATCTGTCGGAAGAGAATCGTGAAGAAGGGGATCAAGGCAATGCTGGCGAAGAAAATCAAGGTGCTGCTGACGAAGAGAACCAAGGTGACACTGGCGAAGGGTACCAAGGTGACGCTAGCGAAGAGCACCAAGATGACGCTGGTACTGCCCCAGTCCGAGTCGAAGAGCAACAAGTCGAGGCACCTAACACTCAACAGCCTCAAACCCAAGACAATGCTGTTGCAAGGGTTACCTCAACGAAGCACAGGTCAAAAGAGGACTTAGAACTCTTGAAACAAACTGACCCTGTTAGCTATCTCAACGCAATCATCGAGAGCAAGAGTTCGTCTGATGCTAGTCAGGAGATTCCTACCCTGTCGGGGAAGTCTACTGAAACCTCTCCTCTCGATGAAGCTTTGGCGAAGGTTAAGGCCCAGTTCTTCAAGAAGGACTTGATGAAGGCTTTAGAGGGGGACCCCACTGCTCCATCATACTTGAAGGATGTCTTGAATGCTGTCGACTTGTTAGCTGTAGCTCCAGAAGTTTCAGGCTTGATCATGGAGTTACACTCTATGATTGATCAAGTCTCAGCAGATTACAGGCGCCAAAGGGGGTTTAACAGTCAGCTTGAGGTGTTGTATGGCAAAAGCTCCTCTGCGTTGACTGCTGTTTCGGATACGACTTCTCGAATTGCGGAGTTGTCGAAGCAAAAAGCATCTACGCAGGAAGAAGTCGATGCCATCGATCGAGAGAATGCTTCCTTCCGGGCACAAATCGAAGAAATAGAGGCGAAGATAAATGCCAACACTATACGCAAGGAGGAACTTCTTTCGACCGTCTCAGACACCGAGAGCCAAACTGAAATCAAACAAGGCCTGGAATTCGCTGAGAAGGCCCAAGGCTTCGACGCTCAGATTGCCAAACTAGTGCAGGAGAACGCCTGGTGCAAGAAAAGGTTGGAGCTGCAGCAAGCCAAGTACCTTCGACTCAAGGACTCTATTCCCTTTTGATTGATTCTCTTTTGTAACCATATTTTGTAATCTATATTCGACAACATTGCCATCTTGGCTGAAATTTATAAAATTTCCATTTTGGCATTTTTATGGTTAATTTAGTCTTGTTCTTTTATTATTTTATTTTTATCTCTTGAAGTGTAGGTTTGTATTTTTTCAAATATTTACCATTTACTCTCAAGAGCCTTTTATCTCCACCTAACTCTTCGACTTCATAGGCTCCACCAGAAAAAGTTTGGATAACTCTGAAGGGTCCTTCCCATTTGGGTGACCATTTCCCCATGCTTCGATCCCTTCGATCCATGGGAAGAATTACCTTCCAAACTAGTTCTTCAGGCAAAAATACCTTAGGTTTTACCTTTTTATTATAAGAGTCTTCTACTCTTTTCTTCTGAAGCCTGAGTAGGTCGAGAGCGCGCAATCTCTCTTCGTCTAAATCCACCAGTTCGTCTAGCATCATGTTCCAATAAACTTCAGAGGGAATATCATAATGCTTCTGAACCCTTGCAGATTGAAGACAAATTTCTGCTGGCAACACTGCATCATGGCCAAAAGTTAGCCTATATGGTGTTGTACCTGTGGCTTCTTTTGGGGACGTTCGACAAGCCCACAGAATCTGGTCTAACGTCTTATGCCAATTCTTTGGTTTCTTCCCAACATGTTTCTTTATCAAGCCAATCACCACTTTGTTAGCTGCTTCGACTTGACCATTCGCCTGTGCATAGTAAGGCGTGGATGTTAGGAGTTTGAAACCTGTTTCCTGAGCAAATTCCTGCATCTTTCGACCAGTGAAAACCGATCCTTGATCAGTTGTTATTGTCTCAGGGATTCCATACCTAAAGATAATGTTCTTTTGAATAAATTCAATGACATTTTCTTGGTCTACATTGACTAAAGGGATAGCTTCGATCCACTTAGTAAAGTAATCAATGCCTACCAGTATGTATTTCTGACTCTTTGATGATGCTGGTCGAATCTCTCCAATGAGGTCCAACGCCCATCCTCTAAAGGGCCAAGGCTTCACAATCGAGTGAAGTTCGCTTGCTGGTACATGTTGGATGCCTGTATGAACTTGACACTCTTGACAACCTTTGGCGAACTCAACACAATCTTTCAGCATAGTGGGCCAGTATAGTCCTTGTCGAAACAACAACCATTTCATTTTATGGCCTGCTTGGTGAGCCTCACATGCTCCAGCATGCGTAGTCGAAAGGGCTATGTATGCCTCAGTTTCACTTAAGCATTTTAGCAATACCCCTTCAGGCGTTTTCTTGAATAACTCATTTCCCATGAGTACATAACTCAACGCCCTGTACTTTGTTTTTCGTTCTGTCGAAGCTCCTGGATTTTGAAGATAATCCACTATGGGTTTCCTCCAATCTTGCTCTGACAAATTATCTATGAACGAAATTTCGAAGTTACTTTGATCAGCATTTCCTAGTCTCGTCGATTCCAAGTCTGTTGGTGATAGACAAGTTGCTTTTATCTTTTCTCGAACTTCGATTGCTCTTTGCAATCTCGTTTTTGAAATCTTATACCCAGATGCAATCTGTGCCAAGTCATTGGCTATTTGATTTTCGACTCTGGGTATATGTCGAATATTAACTGTTTCAAATTTTTTCAATAAACGATTTGCTATCACAAAGTACATAATGAGATTCTCTCTTATGCATTTATATTCCTTTGTGACTTGCTTAATGACTAACTCTGAGTCTCCCATTATTTCGACTCGAGTTGCCCCCAATTCCAACAACATTTCAAGGCCAGTAATTAGAGCTTCATACTCAGGCTCATTGTTCGAACAAGAACCTGATATTTTGTACTTGAATGTTGTTGGAATTTTATCTGGAGAAATAATCAAGACTCCTACCCCTGTTCCGTCTTTATGGCTGGAACCATCGAAGTAGAATTTCCAAGGCTCTATCTCCACATAATTAATATCCTCGACTTGAATTGAGTGGTCAACTATGAAGTCTGCAACCACTTGTCCTTTTACTGCCTTAAGAGGCATAAAGGTCAAGGAGTATTCAGTTAATGCTAATGCCCATTTGCCAATTCGACTGTGCAAGATAGGTTTCGACAACATATATTTGAAAACATCAAAATGAGACGAAACATACACATCAACTGGTTTTATATATTGCTTGAGTTTTGTACAAGAGAAATACAGACATAGACACAATTTTTCAACTTCACTATATCTAGTTTTTGCATCGTTCAAAACTCTACTGAGATAATAAATGGGTCTTTCGACTCCATTCTCATCCTCTTGGGCTAACATGCTTCCCAGAGTTTTGTCGGATGCAGCTATGTACAATCTCATACTCCTATTGCTACAAGGAGGCACCAGAATAGGTGGCTTAGTGAGGTACCCTTTGATTTTGTCGAAGGCTTCTTGTTGCTCTTGCCCCCATTCGAACCCCTCTTTATTCAGTCGAAGTAAGGGTGAAAAGGCCTGAGCTTTCCCACTTAGATTAGATATAAACCTCCTTAAGAAATTTATCTTGCCTAAGAGAGATTGCAGTTCCTTCTTATTCGACGGCGCTTTCGCTTCCAAAATTGCCTTCGTCTTTTTCTGGTTGATTTCGATTCCTTTCTTGTGGACAACGAAGCCCAAGAAATCTCCAGCTTTCACACAGAACGCACACTTCAAAGGGTTCATCTTCAGACCATGTTCTCTCATTCTTCCGAATGATTGTCGAAGGTGGTCAATATGATTCTTCCTGGAAACAGATTTTATAACAATGTCATCAATATATACTTGCATAAAAGTGTTAATAAAATCATGGAAGATCGTATTCATTGCTCGCTGGTACGTTGCCCCAGCGTTCTTTAGGCCAAAAGGCATCACTACCCATTCGTAAGTGCCTAAGGCCCCAGGGCATCGAAAAGCTGTTTTCGACACATCCTCTTCAGCAATGAATATTTGATTATATCCTGAATAACCATCGAGCATACTCAGGTATTCATAGCCAGCGGCAGAATCGACTAGCATTTCCGCCACAGGCATAGGATATTCATCTTTGGGTGTAGCAGCATTCAAATCTCTGAAATCTATGCACACCCTTAACGTACCATTTTTCTTAATTACTGGCACAATGTTTGCAATCCATTCGACATACCTTGTAACACGGATGAATTTGCATTTCAGAAGTCTTTCGACCTCCGTTTTGATCTTCGACAGTATTTCTGGAGCGAAGCGCCTTGGATTTTGCTTGATTGGCTTCTTCCCAGGTTTGATTGGCAATTGAAGTTCTACCAATCCTCTGTCGAGACCAGGCATTTCGTCATAATCCCATGCAAAACAGTCTTTAAACTCTTTCAGCAATTGGATTACTTCCAACCTAAGTTCTGGATCGATTTTGGCGCTGATGTAAGTTGGCCTTTTCTCTGATCCTTCGCCTAAGTTGATTTCTTCTAAAGGGTCTTGCGCTAACATTTTAATGTTGTTCGCCAAGGGGTCCTTTTCGAAGCCCAAAGGCTCATCGTCATAGATGGCGTCGAGCCTCTGTTCCCGCATCTCTTCTGGCATGATATCAGGAGGTTTTGGATCGAAATCCTTTCCTGGACCTACAGCAGATAATTGTTGATCATTGGCCTGTGTGGCCATGTACTTTACTTCGGCTTCGAGAGCCGTTATCATCTTGGTTTCGGCTACATAAGCCGAAATTCGCTTCAAAGATTGTGACTCAGTCATTATCACTGAATTCACTTCCCCAACCAGTTGGTTGGATATCAGTTAACCCACTGAAGTCTATGTGGGACAAGTCTTCTCTGTCCCATTGGAAACCATGCTCAGGATGCAGGTATAGGGAACAAAAAGTGTTTGGCGCTGGCGCCATGTCGAAGTCAGGTGTTGGACATGGCCCTATGTGAGCCAAGTTCTTGTCGAAATCTGCCAAACCCAGGTGATTCACTTCGCCAAGGTAATAGCTTTGATCTGCCTCTATGTTTTCGACCATCCCATCTGGACGCCATAGCAGCAGCCTTTGGTGCATTGATGAAGGCACAGCGCCAACACCATGAATCCATTCACGGCCCAACAAAAGATTGTAGTTAGGTTTGGCCGATATGACCATAAACATCGTTGGTCGAAGGATCGACCCTACTTTGATATCTAGCTGGATCACTCCCATAGTGGTCCCTATGCCGCCCTCATAGTTCGACAGGACCATGTTGTGAGGCTTAATGTCCTCATCCCTTTTGCCAATTTTCCTTAGCATAGAGTGAGGAATAATGTTGATGGTTGCCCCACAATCCACCAATATTTTATTCACAGTAGTTTCTTCGAGTTTAGCCCTTATGAATAAAGGCTTGAGGTGATTTTTCATCGCCTCTGTAGGTGGCTCGAAGAAGCCATTTTGTTCCTCAGTAGTGCCATTGTCCATGACAAAATAGCACACTGGCCTATGTTTGGCCATTTCTTGCTCCACTTCCCAGTCACTTGCTTCGACTTCTACCTGTCGATTGAATTCTCTGGGCAGCACTGAAACTATATTCACCATTATGTCCAAAGTATCATCAGACTCAGCATCGTCTTCGTCTTCGACTTCACTTTGGTTAGGCCAAACTAGCCTGTTGGTTACTGGCTCTCTTTCTAGAGGTTTCCTTTGCTTCCTTTGAGGAACGTTCGAACTGGTTTCTGCCTTTGGTTCGTTGGCAGCCTCCTTTTCAGCTTTTCGTCTCCTTTGATATCTCCTCCATTGAGATCGAGACATGGGATTTTTACCTTTGTAGTTGCTGGACACTTGTGCAACCTTAGGTGCAGCAACCCGAGGCTCTTTCTTTTGAGTCAAAGAGGAACCCCTTGGCACGTCGAAAGAGTGCCATTTCTCCTCACTTGGCCTTTTTCGACCAGAGGTTTTGTACCAAGTGTCTACTGGCACATTTGTGGGAGGCCTAAAAGTCAATGGCCTCCTTTCTTGGTTTGAACCTCTTTGGGAAGTTCTTCTGGGATCATGTCGAAGGTCAACATTTTCCCTTCTCTTATTCGCTGCTCTTACGCCTTGAATGTGCTCAGCAGCCTTTTTGTCAAAGATCGAACTGCATCTTGGACACAGCATCACCTCTGATTTCTTTTTCTGGCATCTTTGTAGAAAATCTGCCAAGTTTTCATTTTCCCGAGGGAAAGCAGTCTTATTAGCTTGTTCTTGCCTCATGGCCTCTTCTGATGCTTTTGGGTCAGAAAGTTCAACCATGTTGATATTCATTGTATCTTTGTTAGCAAGAGTTAACTGCTTCATTTGTATCTCCAGATTCTCCGTCTGGCCTTGAACTGTGGCCAAGTGGGAACTGGGTTTTGGTCCAGTTTTTTGTGCTTCAGCGGTTTCCAACTTCGGGCTTTCTACCGCTTTCTGAACAACTTCAATTGTCTTCCTGGATAAATTTCCAGAAAAACTGCCAAAGATTGGCATGTTGATGTGGTCCTTTGAGACTTCGACCATGGTAATTCCTGGCTTCTTCGACTGGATCCCGGTCGCCTCTATCACGTTCACCTCAGATGGTTCAGCATAGTGGGCTTCAGCCTGCAATGGATTTGAGTCGACAGCCATGGGGGATTTGTCAGCAAACTTCAATCTCCCTTCTTCGATAGCGTCTTGCACAAGATTCCTGAAAAGAAAACATTGAGAAGTTTTATGGCCCAAAAAATTATGATATTTGCAAAAACCTCTCTTCTTTCTTTGATCAAGAGGAGGCACTTTTACCCCTGGGGGTACTATCATTTGGCCATCTTTAACCAGCAAGTCGAATATTTCATCACATTTTGTGATGTCAAAACTATAAGTCTTTTTTGGGAACCTATCGTTGGTCCTTTCTGGACCAATGGGATTTTTCCCATTTGAGGGGACTAACAGTTTACAAGAGTATGGTGGCCCTTGTTTCAGTTCTGCTAAATCGACTTCTCCTTCTTCGACAGTTAAAGTATCGTCGAAGGATTCTGGATCTTCGTCATCCATCTCAACGTACGCTATCCTCTCTCTCTTGTGAGTTTTCGTTGCCTTTGCTTTTTCAGCTTTGAGGCGTTCTACCTGTCGAACTCTATCGGCCAGTTGGGCCATGTCTCTCAGGTATTGGGTGTCTAGCTTCTTCCTAATGGAATAATCTAAACCGCCTGCGGCTATTTCGACCAACTCATGTTCTGGCACTTGTGTAAAACATCTCGCCTTGAGCAACCTAAACCTATTTAGATATTCGTCTATAGGTTCAGTGAAACGTCTCTTCACACTGGCCAATTCTTTCAGGCTTATCTTGGTTTGCCCCATGTAGAATTGTTCATGGAACAATCTTTCCAACTGAGTCCAATGATGGATCGAATTGGGGGGGAGAGTTGTAAACCAAGTAAAAGCGTTCTTTGTTAAAGAACTTGGGAAGTACTTGATCCTTAGGTTTTCGTTATTCGAAATGTCACCTGCTTCGATCAAATATCTCGCCACATGCTCGACAGTAGATTCTGTCGTGTCCCCAGAGAACTTAGTAAATTTGGGGACTTTGCATCTAGGAGGTAAGTCCGTTTGTAACACGTATTCTGACAATGGAGATGTAAAGTTGGGCCTTCGAAAGCCCATGTTCATCCTATTCTGAGTCATGATCCTTTCAATCATGGTTGCCAGATTGTTTTCCAAACCCATGTTTTGGTATTGGATATGCTGAACTACTTCGTCGGCATTTTGGTTTCTGTTAACTAACCTTACCTCTGGGGTTATTACCCTAGGTTCCTCGACAGGTTGTTCCAATCGTGCCCTAAGGTTTTCTTCGACAGGCTGTTGAGCCTGGTTAATGGTGGTTTCTTCCTCTAAGAATATCCCCTGGTTTCCCCTTATTTGCGCCCTTTGGGGCTGTCGAATAGGTTGGGGTACTCCAAAGAAATCAGCCAAACGCGCCATTTGCGCTGTCACTTGCTGATTCGATTGAGTAGTGTTTTGTATTAGAGGGTTTAGCACCGTACTCAAAGTTTGTGCCAACATTTGCACCATATCATGGTTGCTTTCGTCCATTTGTTGCCTCAAGACTGCTGTCGAGGCATTTGTAAGGCCATGGGCTACTTGGGACGTTCCTCCTAAGAGTTGGGTCCTATTTCTATTCGCCATGCCTACTCCAGAACCTTGGAGTGGCGAAGAAGCACTCACTAAAGGGTCTGAAAAAGTGGACGCAACATTCGTCAGGCTAGCCACTTCAGAAGTTGGCATACCATAGAATGGAATAAATCCTGGGGGAACCAAAGGCCTTGTGCCTAAATTTCCCCTTGGTGGGGGAGTTCCCAAAGGCATCCTGG
Organism: Vicia faba; assembly: GCA_948472305.1. Taxonomy (NCBI): domain Eukaryota; kingdom Viridiplantae; phylum Streptophyta; class Magnoliopsida; order Fabales; family Fabaceae; genus Vicia; species Vicia faba. Next base: position 128,019,917 of record OX451739.1, read on the forward strand.
GGCCTGTTAACGAAGGTATTGGCCCCGTGGTTGTGACTGATACTGCTGGTGTCGAACCAACATTTGTCACTTCACTTACGGTCGTACTAACCGTTGCTCCCACACTCGTTTGTGGGATTTCGTTATTGTTTGGCGGATTCGCCATCTCTTCTCTTCCTCTGGCAGTATTGTTATCGTTAGTGTATATTCTACCACTTCTCAATAACATACAACACTCCTCGAAAAGATGAGATTAATTTCAACAATCAACACACAGTCCCATCAGGTGTGCCAATTTGTTTACCTTGGGTTTTGGTAAACAACCGCTGATCTTCCAAATGGTTACTTATTTGGTTACTCGCAGGATCGATCAGATTGATCCTAGGACATAGGTTGATTTTGAAGTTTGATTAAATTGGATAAGGCTTTAAATAAAGAGGCTTTAAACAAAATAAAGAGGTTTCAAGTAAATTGCATGAAGAAGGGACTTGGTAAAATAGACAAGGCTTAAAGTAAAAGGTTTCGACAGGAATGTAAAGAGGAAAGCAAGTAAATTTCTGGAAAAGTAAATGACTTTGATTAATAAAATTGGTGTTTCACACATACATTTCTCAACAATTCTTTCTCACACGCTGGGTACTCGAATCTATATGAGTGACTTTGTATAGAATTGTGAACACACGCGAGAAACTACATGTCTACTACTATTTATACTAAAACATCCCAAGTAACCGTCGGGCAGTTACACTGCTTCGAGATGATTCCACTTGGCACGTTCTCAACGTTCGACGCTCCAGATCTTTGCACGTTGCACGTGGTAACTGCTGGAAACCGTTTTCCCTCCAAACGCTTGAATTTCAAACTGCTCCACTCTGAACCATCGAACACTTTCGTCGAGAGACATCTTCGACGAGAAACTCCTTCGACGTCGAAGGCAACCAACTTCTCCCTTGGAAGAAATCTTCTAAGTACTTTGCCATCTTTCGACAGGCATTTCGACAGACTTAGCCAGTCGAAAACATCCTTCAGCTTTAATGGCTGACATCAATAAAACAAGGGTGTCGAATTTAGGAGCCAACACCAAGTATCTTTGGCAATTTGCTTGAAGGGACTTGATCATTCCATTTAGGCAACTTTCGAAAGCGTCATCGAGGGACTTATGATCATTTTGAATTTGTTTTGCCAAAGATACTCAACGTGCAAGCATGGCCCATTTAGGAAGGCAACATGTGGGATTACCCTAGGGGGTGCAAGTGTGATTGTGTATTGATTTCATGTATTTGTCTTTGTATTAGGTTATCTAGCGTTTGATTTTATGTACATACAAACCCTAGGTCTAACCATGGTATAATTCGAAAGCGGTAAATTGCAAGAATTTAAAGTCTACGCTATTACAAATAGTATCCGGGAGTGGGGGTACAAGTATACACAAATGGGGATGAGACCTTAGGAATGTAGTGTCCAATAATTTACAACCAAATTGAATTGCGATAAAAGTGTAAATGTATTAAATGTATAGCAATGTATAGCAAATGCATATTGTCAAATGTAAAGTGTATTGTGTAGGTGTACGTGTACGTATATTTGTATGAGAATTATTTACAAGTTAAGAAAATATGAATTTTAAAGATATTATTAAGTATTGTTTAACCTAAATGAAAAGAATTAAATGTTTATTTATTTAGTCTTTTGTAGTCTTGTATATTTCTTCAATATGTACAAAAAGAAAATTTACTAAAAGAAAAGAAAATGTTCTAAGTTTGAAAATTATTATTTATATTTGATATAAATTTGTATCTTCATATTTTTGTTTAATATATACAAAAGAGGTAATTTAATTAAAAGAAAGAAAGAATGTTTTTCCATTTTAATTATATTATGTAAAAAAAGATGTATTTTCATTTATTATGTACAAAAAAGTATTTTACTTAAAAGAAAGAAAAATGTTTTACATTTTAATTATATTGTGTATTTTTGTATTAATGTACAAATTATTTTAATTAAAAGAAATTGTATTTATCTTAAAGAGAATTTACATATAAATCAAAATAAGTTTAATAAAAATAAAAAATGAAAAAAAGTATTTTAAATAATTCCAATTCTTATGTATTTTTCAGTATTTTAATGTAAAGGTATTTATGTACAAATAAAGAAATTTTTTTAAAAGAAAATAAAATGTTCCAAGTTCTATTCTTTATGGTATTAAGATAAAAATATATTTTAATTATATACAAACAATATATTTTGAAAAGAAAAGAATGTTTTAAGTTTTGACTATATTATGTAATATTGTTTTATATACAAAACATTAATTGAAAGAAAAAGAAAATTTATTTTAAATTTAAAGAAAATTTGGATTAGTTTCTATATATAAAAAAATAAAGTATTATTAATGTAAAAAGTTAAAATTAGTACTAAGAAAATATTAGAGTGATAATATTTTTAGTAACAAAAGAAATGGGCCTAATAGAAAGAAGCAAAGGGGTGGTGGGATTGGAACGTGTCTTGGGCTTTAGCACTTCAGAAGTGGGCAAGGCCCAACGCTTGAGACAAACAAACTGTTTGGGGTTTTGAGTTTTTATTTCATTTGGGAGAGATTTAGGGTTACAGAAACGGCGCCATTCTCTCTTCTGTTCATCTTCGTCTTCCTCAACGTGAAGGTCGCTGAGACGCAACCTTCCGCCTAGAGCCACCGTTCCACCTCTTCCTCCGTCCACTCTCTTACACGGGTCATTCAATTGCGGTTCACGTTAGGTAAGGAAAATCGCCTCAGTCTCGTTAGGTTTCTTATACCTTGCATGTTACGATCTTGTATTCTGATGTTATGTTCATTATTGTTTGTTAACGAGGTTGTGAAAAGGGATGAGAAGAAAGTAAACTACCTTTTTGGAGACGGAGGAGAAGAGAGTTTGGATGCTCTTAGAGGCTTGACGGCGAAGGGGTTACGATGATGATGAGGCTTTGCTCTTCCTGGTATTTCGTACTTCGTCCCTTAGGTTTGATGATGACTTGACCTGAGAACCTTTTATGCAATTTCTTTTCCTCTCCTCTTAGTTGCCTCTTCTTCTTGATAGCCCTGGTATGCTTATGTCGCCTTTATTGATTCTGAAATGATGATTACTGACATGCTTGCTTGTTAATGTTGGCCATGTTGAATATGCTATTGTTGGAACATTCGTTTTGACTAGCTTTCCCTCTTCTTTCTTTGCTTTGATGCCTCGCCTTGTATTTGTTTGTTTAGCTCTATGATGAGTATCTCTGAGGGTTCTTCATGTTGCCTCTGAATGCTTGCTCGCTGAGTTTCTTCTTGCCTTTGAGTTGCCTTGAACGTTTCCTTTTTGTTTGGTTGTCTTGATGCTTTAGTTTGGAAGGTTTGGAAATTGGTTTGACAAGTTTGTGTTGTTTGTGGTATTCTGGTTTTTGGCTTTGGGCGTGTATGGCTTGTATGTTTGGATCGGTTTAAAGGCTTCAGGCAGGTTTATGACAGGTGAGGCTTAGTGGTTCAGGCTTGTATGGACCTGTTTGTGTAGTATTAGGTTTGAGCTGGTTATGGGCTTCTTTGGTTCATGGTTTGGGATGCCTTTGGCTTCTGTGAACTATGCAGGATTTAGGCTTTTTTTTGTCTTGAAAAGGGCTTGTATATTTGATGTTCTGGTTTAGGTTTCTGGTTTGTTTAGGCTGGTAAAACAGGTTGAAGGTTTTATGGTTGGATGCTTGCTTCAGGTTGTGATTGAGGCTTAACAGGTTTTGAATGGTAAGGTTTGAAAACTCAGGCAGGGTTTAGACTGGACAGTTTTTTGCTTTTGTTCCAGGTTTGAATATTTTGGCTTAAGCTTTATGCAGGTTTTTAACTTGTTGGTTTTTGACTTTTTGTTTTTCATCCTTTTTCTGATATGGGTTAGCAGCTTTATATCTTTTATGCCTAAAGCCAAACCTGTAAGCCTAACCATTTTTCTCTCTTCTTTCTCTCTCCAGTACAATTTTTAAGCATATTATATGTTTATGTTTGTACTTTTCTGAAAGGGCAGCACTTGGGAAATGATGAAATGAACAGCTTGCTCGCATATTAATATTTCTCTGCATATCTTGTACTTCTTCCAGCTTTTATGCTTCTTGTTATCTTTCCATATCTTCTTTTGACAGCTTTGAGTATCCTTGTACTTGTTTGATATCTTTGACAGTTTTTGAATGGTTTGAAATTTGAACTGAGTTTGGGACTTTAGTTAGGCCATTCTGTTTGTGCAGTATGTAGTGGTTTGACAATTTTGACTTGTGAATTTCAACTTTGTGCATTCCAAATTAGCAAGCAAATATTCATCCCTCTTTGTGAACCGGGAGAAATCCCGTGATTTGCAAAGAGGGCTAACCGATCCCAGTCAGTTGCCCTTAATGATGAACTTTATTTTTATCTGTCTCTTTAATTGTTTGTGCGCTTCAACTGACTTTTTCCTTCTTTTCTTTGCAGATAAATAATTAAATGGAGAGGAATAGCAAAAGATGAAGAATTGAAGATTTAGAAAAAATTAGGATAGTCTTATTTTAAATTTAATTATTGTAAAATTGTTATTGTAAACAATTTGTAAACAAAACAATTGTACAAATAAATTAAAGATAAATAAAAACTCTTTTTTTTTATCCAGTTAATTCTTTTCTTCTTTTCAATTATTTATTTTATTATTTATAATTCTTTAAATTAAAATAATTGAAAATACATTTCAATCATTTAATCTTAGAATAATAAATAATTAAATAAACATTGCTTCAGCATTGATCAATTAAACCTGGCGTTTCCAACATCCAAAGCAAAACAAACAGTCAATCACAGCAATTTCCCAGACGTTTTGTCCCTTTACTGACTTTAATCAAACATTGCAAATTCAAACCCAATGCAACCTTTTACTGATTCAGTCAAACAAACGTGAATTCAATCCAAATGCATTCTTTTACTGATTAAGTCAAACAATGTGAATTCAATCCAAATCTCGGAATAACTTGCAAAGCATCTTAGAATTAAATCTTTCTGAGGAACCGCGCACGAAAACCCTAATTCTTGATTAAATGCCAAAGAACGTTCGCCTGATCAAAGTTGAGCCAAAATCAATCAAAACCCTAAGCAAACTGTGTGAACTGTTCTAGAGCCATGAAAATCAATAAAACCCTAATTGTGTCTGACTGTCGAGAAAAGTCTGTTTGATCGATTCTTGAGCCAATCTAAAAAAAATCAGGAAAAGCCTGAAGCTGTGGTTTCTTGGGGAAAAATGCGAGGGCAAATTTTGGGGTACAACAATAGTGTTGTTGAGATTTGTACCATTATCTGTAATGATTCTTTCGGGGATAGCATACCAACATATAAGGTTATGCTTGATGAACAGTGCCACAACATTCTTGGTAACAGTAGCAAAAGAGGCATCCTCAACCCACTTCGTGAAGTAATCGTTGAACAAAGGATGAAGCGATGCCCATTGGAAGTGATAGGTCTGATTTCTCCGATAATGTCAATACCCCACATTGCAAAGGGCCAAGGAACAATCAAGATGTTTAGAGGAACAAGAGGTATGTGCACCTTATCAGCATAATTCTGGCACTTGTGACAAGTCCACGAATGTTAATAACAGTTTACTTCCATAGTGAACCAATAGTATCTTGCCCGTAGGATCTTTTTGGCCATAGTGTGTCCACTAGAATGGGTGCCAAAGGTACCTTCATGTAAATAAGCCATAATCTTTTTCGCTTCATCCTTGTCTACACACTGAAGCAAAGTAGAATCGTGGTTGCGCTTGTAGAGGGTTCCATTACTGAGGAAGAACTTTGCAGAGAACCTTCTCAGAAACTTCTTATCATTGACAGATGCCCCCTCAGGGTACTCTTGAGCTTCGAGATGCCTTTTCACATCATGGAACCAAGGTTTGTCCGTTAACCCTTCAGTATCGATCTCATAGCAGTAAGTTGGTTCATCCAATCTCTCAATAGTTATCTGGGGAGCTTCATTGTCCCATCTGACCTTGAACATGGATGACATAGTAGCTAGCGTGTTCGCTAACTGATTCTCTTCTCATGCAAAATGTTTAAAGGTGACTTCTTTAAAGTGTGGAAGCAATGTCAGTACATGCTCTTTGTACGAGATGAGATTAGGATGCTTTGTGTCCCATTCTCCTTTGATCTGGCTGATTACCAAAGCCGAGTCTCTGAACACACTTAAGAACATGATCCTTAGATCAATTGCAGCTTTGAGACCCATGATACATGCTTCATACGCAGCCATATTGTTGGTGCAATTAAAGCATATCCTAGCAGTGAAAGGAGTATGATAGCCTTCAGGAGAGATGATTATGACACCAATGACATTGCCAAGTGCGTTGGAAGCTCCGTCAAAAACCATAGTCCATCGGGACCCGTTTTCAGGTCCTTCATCCGGTCCAGGTTCTACATAATCAATTACTAACATGATGTTTTCATCCGGGAAATCAAAATTCATGGATTGGTAGTCGTCCATAGCCTGATGAGCCAAATGATCAGCTAATACACTTCCCTTGATTGCTTTTTGGGTTGTGTACTGGATATCATATTCGGTCAGGATCATCTTCCATCTTGCTATTCTTCCGGAGAGATCGGGCTTCTCAAAGATGTATTTGATAGGGTCCATCTTAGATATCAACAAGGTAGTGTGAGTCAACATATACTGTCTTATTCGGCAAGCAGCCCATGCCAAAGCGCAACAAGTTTTCTCAAGCAGTGAGTATCTTGTTTCACAGTCAGTAAACTTTTTGCTAAGGTAGTAAATTGCATGCTCTTTTTGACCAGACTCGTCATACTTCCCCAACACACACCCCCATTGAATTATCTAATACTGTTAAGTACATTATCAAAGGTCTTCCTTCAATCGGAGGCATCCGAATTGGAGGCTCTTGAAGGTATTCCTTGATTCTGTCAAAGGCAGTCTGGAATTCGTCATTCCACTTTACCACTTGATCTTTCTTCAGGAGTTTGAAGATTGGATCACAAGTAGCAGTTAGATAGGAAATGAACCTGAGAATGTAATTTAGGTGTCCCGAGAAACCTCTAACTTCCTTCTCAGTGTGAGGAGCCAACATCTCTTGTATTGCTTTTATCTTTGCAGGGTCTACTTGAATACCCTTATCACTGACAATGAAACCTAGGAGTTTACCAGACCTTACCCCAAAGGTGCACTTGTTCAGATTCAACCTCAACTTGTACGTCTTCAGTCTATCAAACAGCTTTTGCAAGTGATCAAGGTGCTCTTCTTCAGTTTGAGACCTGGCTATCATATCATCAACATAGACCTCTATCTCATGATGGATCATGTCATGAAACAGAGCTACCATGGCGCACTGATAGGTTTCCCCAACATTCTTCAACCCAAAGGGCATAACCTTGTAGCAGAAAGTGCCCCATTGTGTGACAAAGGTTGTCTTCTCCATGTCCTCAACCACCATTTTGATCTGATTATACCTTGAGAAGCCATCCATAAAGGAGAATACCTTATGATGTGCGGTGTTGTCAACCAGAACATCAATATGGGGAAGCGAGAAGTCATCCTTGGGGCTTGCCCTGTTCAAGTCTTTGTAGTCCACACACATACGTACTTTATCGTTCTTCTTAGGTACTGGCACTACATTGGCAACCCATTGTGGATAGGATGTGACGGATAAGAACCACTCGTTGAACTTCTTCATAACTTCTACTTTGATCTTCTTTGACATTTTAGGGTGCATACAATGAACCTTCTGTTTTACTAGAGAGCAGTCCTCTTTTGTCAGAAGGCAATGAACCATAATATCAGTGTCAAGTCCTGGCATGTCTTTGTATGACCAGGTAAAGATCTCCACATAATCATGTAACATCTGTATTAAACTCTCCTTGACACTATGCTCCAGATCGACACCTATCTTGACTTCTTTTCTGTCCTCTTCGGTACCCAAGTTCACTGTCTCAACTGGCTCTTCATGAGGTTGTATAGCTCTTTCTTCCTGCTGTAACAGTCTAGCAAGCTCTCCTGGTACCTCACAATCTTCCTCACCTTCGTCCTCGGCTTGGTTGATCAGATTTTGAAAGTCATAACTGGAAATAGCAGAACCGTTATCAATGGGATCCAGAGTGGATATGGATCTGCAGTTTGATACGTGAGTGTGTGTAAGAGCATCGTTGCATTGATAAAGTAAAAGCAGGAAAAAACAAAGAGCGCAAAATTTGTATGCAAAAACATCCAATGCTTTATTAATGACATATGACATTGAAAAATGATAACCCTCACAAATAAACCATTGTGCCTCGGGTAAGACACAAGGCCATAGATTTTATATTATTCATTTATTACATATCCAGAAAAACAAAAAGATAATTACTCCTGAATAAAAGTAATCGGCACAAAGTCTTTAGTTTTCTAGTTACTGGGTCCATCGTTGGTAGTAGGAAAGATCCAGCTGTTCATGGCATAGCCACCATCATTGTCTTCTAAAGCGTTGACCCTGTGATTGCTGATACATAGGGGATGTCCTCTGGAACGAGCACGACAAACAACCCTTTGAGCTCCTGAAATAAATTTCAAACCAAACTTATCAGATTTTTATGGAATGTTAGGAAGTTGGCCCCAAATGGTACACCCACCTTCTTCAATTACTGCTTTGGCGTCCTTGAGATAAGCCATCTTCAATGGAGGTTTGGTGATCTTTGGCACACTGGTAATAGTCTCGGTTGCAACCATGGTCTGAGGGACCTCTTCAAAGTTCTGACAGGGGGTCTTGATGAACTCGCCGTCCATTTCCACATATCTGAAAGAGTTCAGGTGGCTTACCATGTACTCTTCCTCACAATGCACTGTGACAATCTTTCCCTTCACCGGATATTTCAACATCTGATGCAGAGTGGAAGTAACAGCTCTAGCCCCATGGATCAAAGGGCGACCCAACAAACAGGAATAAGATGGTCAAATGTCCATCACGTAGAAGGTGGATCCAAAGGTTTGAGAACCAACTTTGATAGGGATATCCACCTCCTCGTGCACCATTCTTTTTGAACCGTCGAAAGCCCTCACCATAATGTTACTGGGCTTCAGAGTCAATCCTTCGCAATCTAATCTGTCAAGAGCCTTCTTGGGCAGAACATTCAGCGATGAACCTGTTTATTTCTTTTACTGAAATAAATAGCGGAAAGAAATAAGAAACATGTACTGAAGACCTGCTTATGCAATGACATGTATGATATGCGTATGCAATGTTTTCAAGGACTTTGGGAAATTTAAACTTATGAGCCAAAATGAAACACAAATTTTATTAGTAGAATTCAAAATACAATTGCCTTTTAGGCTTACAATTCTAAAAACTAAGGAATTAGGTTTCCCATGGGCGTTTCGTCTTCGTGCCGAGATAGACATTAAGATCTTTTTCTTCGTGAAGTTGCTTCGTGATCTCCAACACTTTCCTTTCATGGGTATAGAAATTATCTCTAAATGTATCCTTCTCTTTCTTCACTGAATCCATGATCTCTGCAGCTCTTCAAGATCAGTGGGCATGTCAGGATGGAGAATTGTATAAGGAACATCCCCTTCGGTAATGGGCTCCACAATCACTGGTAAGATGGATATATATGGAATCACAAGGTTCTAAGCGCGAGCTCGTACCCATTGGAGATAAGGTTCCATAGGGATGGAAGTCTTCGGCCCCAAAGTCTTGGTATCAAATCTGTTTACCATGCCCCAAGATCGTATGAACCTCTGACGATACCCTTGAGCATCATCCTTATAGTTAAACATAATGCCCTGGATAAGCATCTCGTGAGGACCATCCCTTCGAATATAACCAAATTGTCGCAGAGCCATAGAAGAATTATAAGTTATGCCTCCCCTAATGCCAAGTAGTGGGACATTAGGGAATTTCCAGTAGCGGTCAATAACAGAAATATCTCCCATAGATCGGGAATACCAGAGAATATCCATGTGAGAAAGTGACATTATCCTTTGCGACCAACCCAAACCTTCTTCATTCTTCAGTATTGATTTAGGGAGGTGAGAAATAAACCACCTTAACAGCTGTGATTGGTGGATTTAGAACTGACTGTTTAACGCTGGTTCGCGAAATGTCGCGGAAGCAAGAGTCGCCACCGTCTTTTATTTTCTCCAACATGGACAGGACAAAAGCACAGCAAAATTCCTTATGAGATAGTTTCTCGGTTCGGGAGGTAGATTTATAGAAAGGGAAGGTGTTAGCACCCTTTCTATCCATGGTTATCCATGGGCTCTTAGATACTTGCTCTTATGTTTTCAAAGTGTTTGCTTTTCAAAGTGTTTGTGGGTTTGAAAAAGTTTCGTTTAAAGATTTCGGAATAACTCTTGTATCTGTCCTCAAGAGTATTTGAAAAATTGTTTTGAAAGCTTTTTGAAAAGTGTCGGTGTGAAAAGAGTTTTGATTTGTTTTTGAATAGAGCAAGTATCTATGAGTCATCTACCTACCCTAAGGAATTAGGTTGTGTAAATGTCCTTTAGGTAATGCTATCCCACCATTGAGAGGTAGGTAGCATCACCGTTGGAGGTGTTCGGGTCAATTCGATTGTTAGGGACGTTGTGGTCACCGAAGCAACAGTTAGGATACCTTAGAAGCTACCCTTATGTCCTTGATCCTTTTTTAATCCGAGGCAACCGTTTCGAGGCAACTATTCTGAGGCAACCGTTTCGAGGCAACTTGTTTTGAGGCAACTGGATCATGGACATAAGGACTTACTAAGACGTCCTATACTTGACGACCACGTTTCGAAGGCAACAGGTGAGGCGTACCCTAAGAGTGGTGTGTGAATTTGTGTGTTATTTTCAGTTTAATATTTATCTTTGATCAGGGCATGGTGAGCTACGCATTGTTTTTAATTAGCCATACATTCTTTCATGCAATTAGAATTTAAAAGTGCGGAAATTTAAATGCGGAAAGATAAATCCTACGCTATTACAAGGCGTGGGTCTATACATCGCCAAATTACAAAGACCCGTTTGATAAAAATGCGGAAAGTAAAAAGACCTAATTACTATTACAAGCCTTGAGCAGTTACATAATATTTGAAAAGAAAAAAGAATAACGTGCGAAAGAATAAAAGTTAGGACGTCCGAGGGTTTTTACCCTTTTGAAATTAAATTGAAATTAAAGTCTAATGAATTATTTAATTAAAGAAAAGTAATTGTTTTTTTTAATGTTTTTTGTATTTATGAAATAAAGAAAATTAAAATTGAATGGAAACCCTAATTCTAAACTTATTTTAATTATTTTGGAAAAAAATTAAAGTTATCCTAATTTACTAATTAATTAATGTATATGTTTATTTACAAAAAATAAATAGTAATTAATAATAATAATAATGAGAGAAAATTATTTATTTAAGAAAAAAAATGAAAATGTCAAAAAAAACCTAATTCTACACATTTTTTATTTATTGAGAAAAGATTAAAGTTTAAAACCTAATTTACTAAGTTAATGGTTATTAAAATTTATTTACAAAAATATTTAAATGGTGAAATTAATAATAATTAAATATATTACATTTTTTTGGTTTTTCTGTTTTTATTATGAAAATTAATTATTTTATGGAATTAAAGAAAACAATTAAAAAAAACAATTAAAAGAATTAAAATTGAAAAGAAAATAAAAACTAAAAAGAATGCAAACCAGGGGTATCAGGCCCCAAAGGGAGGTTTGTTTGAAGCAAATTTGGCCCATTGAACAAAGCCTCGTTTGACCTTTTGGTATCACGTGTGGGATGGTTGACTGAGTGTACCATGGACATCATCCTGCAGCCTTCAGATTGGACCTTGAAGCCACTTGTCAGGCCTTAGCATGTGCGTGTATGGTGAACCACTGAGTGAGCGCTACACTTGAACACGTTAGGATAAAAATTATTAAACATATGGGGGACCTGGGAATCGAACCCAGGTCCCAGCGCTGGAAGGACACGTTGCCAGCCAACTGAGCTATTGCGTTTCTTTGTTAATATAATGGAGCGTGATTATTATATTAGAACAAAACAAGCGTTAGTGATATGAACAAAAAATCACGCGCCAGATTTGAATGCTCTTATCATGTGATGACACGCTAGCTTCTTCTTCATCTTTGTACCTGCAATATAAACAAATAGCGGGGGTTTTAAACCCCCACAAACTGCAACCTGTAAAAATAGCGAATAGAACATGCCTCAATATAAAAAGGGCGCGATTGCTTCATTGGATTCGTCTTGTTGTCACGAACGTGTTCATACAGGTTTGGTGGTCTAATTTTTCCATATATGAGAACCCCTAATTTGGAGCTTCTGAAACCCTAGGTTTCATCAATGGTGAATCTTGTTTCAAGCATTTTTAGAACAATTAAACTATGCCAAAAGTTTCAGAAGATCATTAGTAGCAGGAATCAACAATTAAAACATATGAATAATGCATGGAAATCAAAAATCGATTATGGACATATTCATGAAAAGGGTGATTCTGTTCTACCGATTCTTGGAGTATGGGGACTTGTTCTTGATTGCAATCGACTCCTAGCAATGTCAGGAACGTATTAGAATGCTTTTTATGCATTGAAACGTGCTCTAACTATGAAATCAGTTTCACAATTTCTTTGGAATTTTGGCAACTTGGTTCTCCCTCTTTGAGCAGCTTTTCGTGTCCTTTAGAATAGGGTTTCACTATGCCTTTGTATCTGAACGTGATTAGGTCAAAAAAACAAGCCCAAGGTCCATGAATTGATGATTTGAAGATTTGATTTTCAACATATCAATTTCAATCTTTTTCCATTGAAACTCTTGCCAATCATGGAAAATCTTCCCTTTTTGAATGTGAAACGACTTGCCACCTTGCCCTAGTTTGATTTGCTGCACACAAAAAATTTAAAAAGCATGATTTGATATTTTCTCATAATTAAATCTAATTAAATGAATTAATAAGAATAAAAATTCAATTAATTAATTAAAAATAAGAAAATAAATCATTTTTAGCTCAATGGGTCGTGCATATTGTAACACCCCGTTTTCAATTAATTGATTTATTTGAATTTGGGAATTTATTTTATTAGAATTAATAAAATAAAAAGAATTATTTATTTTGGAGTATTTGAGGAAAATAAAAGAAATAAGGAATATTGGGATTTTTATGTTATTGGGCTTAGATGTTGTTAGTAAAGAGTGGGGGTGCAGAGAAATAAAGTTATGTTTGGGACTTAGGCCATTTTCTCATTTTTGGTTTTCACGTAAGAACAGAAGTTGGAATTTGGGAAAATAGAGCTCTGAAGAACGGAGAACGAAGAACATCGCTCAGGAACTCAAAGCTGCTAATTGATAAGGTAAGGGGGCTACTACTCAATTTACATTTGTTTATGGGTTTAGATGCAATTGGTTGGGCAATCGTAGGATAATCCCATTTTCTCTGACGTTCTTAGCGATCGATAACTTTAGGGTCGAATTCCGTTAGAAAAGGTTAGGTTCCCAATTTTATGAATCGATTAAGGACTTTAGGTTCCCAAATGGTGGATTTGGAGTATATCTATATGATCGTGAATTTACCTTAGGTGTTCTAGGGATGACCTTAATGTGTTAGAATTTCCCTAAAGGACGGGTAATATGTGACTTAAGGTCAATTTAATAAAATTGGTTGTTGATGAAAGAATGTTGATAAAATAGTATGTTTTAAAAATGAAAATTCTGAGTTTTTGGTTGATTTTGGAAAATGAGACCTTAAGTGAAATACTGCTGTCCTTAGGATTGGAAATTGATTTAACATAGAAGGGAATTGAGTCCTAATTGATGTGTTGCTTTGAGTTATGCACAATTGATGTTGTTATGTACCGAAAGGCACGTTTTGGCCGGTATTTTTCGTGTCCGGCTGCTGTTCTGAACTGCTGCAGGTACAGGAAATTTTGGGTTCGCACTCATCAACACGGGCGCGTTGATTAACGCGGGCACCCGTGTTGATTCACTGTAATGCTGATAAAAATGTGTTTTCTGGCCACAATTCAACACGGGCGTGTTGATTAACACGGGCACCCGTGTTGATTCACTGTGTTGGCATAAATATGTGTTTTCTGGGCACAATTCAACACGGGCCGTGTTGATTCACACGGGCGCCCGTGTTGATCCCCTGTATTGTCAAAAAAACGTGTTTTCTGGACACATTTCCACACGGACAGTGTTGTTTTACACGGGCACCCGTGTTAAACCCCCTGTGTTGGTTTTTAAACTATGTTTTCTATGCATGCTGTTATGTACGGATTGATCCTGCTTTGATGTGCAGTGTTTGACATGTTTTGAATATGTTGTTTATTGATTTTCCTAGTGTTGATTGATGCTTGTATCGAATAACGGTTGTATGTTACGATACTAACACTAGGTGGATTTTATTGTCATGCTTTTAGATGATGTTACCAAGCATGAAATATGATATAACTTGATATGAGTGATGTTTAATAGTATGCTGAGTGATTACATGCTATTCAGATCATGTTATATTTGATATTGTTGATGTTGCATGATATGTCGATTGATGTTAATAGTATGCTGAGTGTTACATACTTTACATATCATGTTGCATTTGTTAATTCCCATTGTGTGGAATTAACATGGTAGCCAATATACGTGTCCGCGATATAATGGAACGTTGAGGTGGTAGCCGTGTCCGCGATATAATGGAACGGTGAGTTATCCGTGACCCGCGATTTAATGGGGCGGTGAAGTGGTACCACATGCATGGGTGTGTTGCATTACTCGAATATAACATGAATGGATGATTTTTCCAATGTTATATTTGATTGTTTGTATGCACGTATGATTGATAAATGGTTGATGATGTTTGATGAATATTTGCAAATATGAAAGGCAATATGTCATGGATATATGAATTGTAAAGGTTTTGTAAACTATGAAATATGCTAATTATTGGGTGATGCTTATGATTTTCGTGAATTGATTGTTATGAATGTATAACCAAATGTATATTTGAGAAGCTCACCCTTACTGTTGCATATTTCAGATTGAGGAGCTTCGCTCAGGTGCTTGGCGAAGGCTTATCGTGTCTAGTTTAGTTTCGTTTTAGTATGTCCGGGTCATGCTCTGATAGTTGTAACTCCGGGAACGTTTGGTTGTCGAGCTGCTTTAGTCAGACTCGTTTATTTTCTTTTAATTGTTATAATATGACGTTGACTTTTCCAGGTGTTAATCCCTGATGATTTTGGAAAATATTATAACATTTGATTTTATTAAATAAATTATTCCGCTGTGTAGACATGTATGAGTTACCACTAAAATTATGCATGACAGGAATTTATTTTATTAAAAGAGAATTGTAGCATTCCTCGATTTTTACATGTACTCTGAGTCTATAATTTTTAATATTTGCGAAAATTATATGCGGGGATTTAGAGGGTGTTACAATAGTGGTATCAGAGCATGGTCGGTCTGTCCGGCCACGTTGTTATGTCAGTGTCATTACCCTTGGTACGCAATAAGTGTTTGAAAACACTGTTGGTACTTCTTTGTTTTGGATCACTTGATTGCAGGGATAAGATTGCGATAAGTGGGGGAGAAGTTGGTACTTCTCCATGGTGCTTCTGGATGCTAAGTAATGGCTCGACGTGAGGAAAATGGTAAGAGTATGAGCATGGTATAGACTGCATTGTTCATAGTCCTGAAGAGGATTCAGAGGTAAGAGCATTACTTAGGTGGAATTTATCTCATGGATTTGTGCATCAGTTGTATGCAGTGCTAATGAAGTCAGTAAAGATGTAATAGACATGTCTTGCTAGTTTCGTTAGTATGCGTATGAACTTGGTAGAGCGGAGCCAATTGCTTTAAGATGGATATGAGAAGTTGATACAGATTCTGATATCTGAAAGAATACCAATTAAAGGTCTCGATGTATTGATCAAATTGAGATGGTTCGATAAGAGAACGATCAAGTGAAGTTGGAGAGTACTTCTCTAGAAAGTGAAGGTGTAGCGACAAATAGTGTTGTATTAGTGGTTTATGAATTCCTAGTGAAATTCTGAAGCTAGCAGTAGTTCTGTAAGTGTGAACTAAGGTCCAACAAGAGTAAACGATGATATATTGAGAATGTGGAGTACTTGTGGAATTATGAAGTCTACCTTCGTGTTAAACTGGATTGGTTGGTATTAGTTGGACTTGGTTGTTTTGTGGATATCGTGGGCTAAGAGTGTGATGGATATGCTTCCCTGTAGCGGGGATTCGAGAGAGAAGATTGGTTTTCCATGATTGGAAGTGAGAACTTGTATGGATTCTGACGATACAAGAGTTCTGTTAGACAAGTAAATAATTCATAAGAAATGAAGTCTAGACTTGAATGTTGTGGCGTATAAGAATATGTGTGACGTTATTGTAAACCTTCTGGTTTGTTCAATTCAGGATAAGGACTGATGGAGTAATTACAAATCTCGTGTTGGGAATTGGTTGGTGTTTTGATGTGGTATTGATCCTATTGTATGCCTTAGATCATTGCTATATGGTAGGAATTCGATTTTGATGGTTTTAGGATGTTTGGGGATGATTAGGAATGAGTTGGGGTGATTTTGGGAAGCATAAAAACGTGAAATATGATGTTGCAGAGTCATCAACACGGGCCGTGTTGATGCACACGGGCACCCGTGTTGATCTTCTGTGTTGATGCTCGGGTAGGTTTTTCCCAAAAATCGTTTCGGCCATAACTTTTGAACCGTAACTCCGATTTAGGCGTCGTTTGATGCGTTGGAAAGCTAGTGAAATTTTCTATATGATTATGAGGAATTAAGTAGATTTAAGAGCTTATTTTAATAAGTGATTTCATATGTATCCTGGTTAAGTAAAGTTAATTCTCGTGGCCATGTGATTTCTGTGATGGTATTGTGTTGATCCTAAGTAAGAAAGGGTCCAACGTATATTGGTACTCTAAGTGTGAATAAGGATTTCAAGAGGTGAAGAAGAGGTTGACTAGTGCTCCTATTCTGATTTTGCCGAATCCGGCGGAATCTTTTGTGGTTTATTGTGATGCATCTCTGATGGGATTAGGTGGTGTTCTAATGCAGAATCAACAGGTAGTTGCGTATGCTTCGAGACAGTTGAAGGTTCATGAAAGGAACTATCCTACTCATGACTTAGAATTGGCAGCAGTTGTGTTTGTCTTGAAATTGTGGAGACATTATCTGTATGGTTCGAGGTTTGAAGTGTATAGTGATCATAAGAGTTTGAAGTATCTTTTCGATCAGAAAGAGCTCAATATGAGGCAAAGAAGGTGGTTAGAATTCCTCAAAGATTATGATTTTGGTTTGAATTACCATCCTGGTAAGGCAAATGTAGTTGCAGATGCTTTGAGCAGGAAGTCCTTGCATATGTCTATGATGATGGTTCGTGAATTGGATTTAATTGAGCAATTCCGAGATTTGAGTTTGGTTTGTGAAAGTACTCCGAAGTGTGTTCGTTTGGGTATGTTGAAACTTACTAGTGGTATTCTAGAAGAGATCAGGATCGGGCAGAAATCCGATGTTAATTTAGTTGATAAATTGACATTGATCAACCAAGGTCAAGGTGGTGAGTTTAGGATTGATGAAAATGATGTTATGAGATTTGGCGATAGAGTTTGTGTTCCTGATGTCGCAGAAATCAAGAAAAGTATATTAGAGGAAGGACATCGCAGTGGGATGAGCATTCATCCGGGTGCCACGAAAATGTATCATGATTTGAAGAAATTGTTTTGGTGGCCGAGAATGAAAAAGGAAATAGCTGAATTTGTGTATGCATGTTTAATCTGTCAGAAATCGAAGATTGAGCATCAAAAGCCGTCTGGGTTTATGCAACCGATGTTTATTCCAGAATGGAAGTGGGATAGTATTTCTATGGATTTCGTATCTGGGTTGCCAAGGACTCCTATGAATTGTGAAGCGATATGGGTCGTTGTGGATAGGTTGACTAAGTCTGCTCATTTTATACCGGTGCGAATGGATTACTCGATGGAGAGATTGGCACAGTTGTATATTGAGAAAATAGTGAGTTTGCATGGAGTTCCTTCTAGTATTGTGTCAGATAGAGATCCGAGGTTCACTTCGAAATTTTGGGAAGGATTGCAGAAGGCTTTGGGTACTAAGTTGAGATTGAGTTCAGCTTACCATCCTCAGACTGATGGACAGACGGAGAGGACGATTCAATCGTTAGAAGACTTATTGCGTGCTTGTGTTTTAGAAAAAGGTGGAGCTTGGGATAGCTATTTGCCATTGATTGAGTTTACTTATAACAATAGTTACCATTCGAGTATTGGTATGGCTCCGTTTGAGGCATTGTATGGTAGACGGTGTAGGACGCCTTTGTGTTGGTATGAATCTGGAGAGAGTTCGGTAATTGGGCCAGAGATTGTTCAGCAGACTACCGAAAAGATCAAATTGATTCAAGAGAAGATGAGAGCTTCTCAGAGTCGTCAGAAAAGTTATCATGATAAGAGGAGAAAGAATTTAGAATTCAGTGCTGGAGATCATGTGTTTATGAGAGTTACTCCGATGACGGGTATCGGTCGGGCGTTGAAGTCTAAGAAGTTGACTCCGCGTTTTATTGGTCCGTTTCAGATTACGGAAAGAGTGGGAGAAGTTGCTTATCGCATTGCTTTACCTCCGAGACTTGCGAATTTGCACGATGTTTTTCATGTTTCTCAGTTGAGGAGATACATTCCAGACCCATCTCATGTAATCCAAATAGATGATGTACATGTAAGAGATAACCTGACAGTAGAAGCATTGCCTATGAGGATAGAAGATCGGGAAGTGAAACAGTTAAGAGGTAAAGAGATAGCATTAGTGAAGGTTGCTTGGGGAGGTCCAGCAGATGGAAATATCACTTGGGAGCTGGAGAGCCAGATGAAAGAGGCTTATCCGGAGTTGTTCGTCTAAGGTATGTTTTCGAGGACGAAAACTCTTTTAGTGGGGGAGAGTTGTAACACCCCGTTTTCAATTAATTGATTTATTTGAATTTGGGAATTTATTTTATTAGAATTAATAAAATAAAAAGAATTATTTATTTTGGAGTATTTGAGGAAAATAAAAGAAATAAGGAATATTGGGATTTTTATGTTATTGGGCTTAGATGTTGTTAGTAAAGAGTGGGGGTGCAGAGAAATAAAGTTATGTTTGGGACTTAGGCCATTTTCTCATTTTTGGTTTTCACGTAAGAACAGAAGTTGGAATTTGGGAAAATAGAGCTCTGAAGAACGGAGAACGAAGAACATCGCTCAGGAACTCAAAGCTGCTAATTGATAAGGTAAGGGGGCTACTACTCAATTTACATTTGTTTATGGGTTTAGATGCAATTGGTTGGGCAATCGTAGGATAATCCCATTTTCTCTGACGTTCTTAGCGATCGATAACTTTAGGGTCGAATTCCGTTAGAAAAGGTTAGGTTCCCAATTTTATGAATCGATTAAGGACTTTAGGTTCCCAAATGGTGGATTTGGAGTATATCTATATGATCGTGAATTTACCTTAGGTGTTCTAGGGATGACCTTAATGTGTTAGAATTTCCCTAAAGGACGGGTAATATGTGACTTAAGGTCAATTTAATAAAATTGGTTGTTGATGAAAGAATGTTGATAAAATAGTATGTTTTAAAAATGAAAATTCTGAGTTTTTGGTTGATTTTGGAAAATGAGACCTTAAGTGAAATACTGCTGTCCTTAGGATTGGAAATTGATTTAACATAGAAGGGAATTGAGTCCTAATTGATGTGTTGCTTTGAGTTATGCACAATTGATGTTGTTATGTACCGAAAGGCACGTTTTGGCCGGTATTTTTCGTGTCCGGCTGCTGTTCTGAACTGCTGCAGGTACAGGAAATTTTGGGTTCGCACTCATCAACACGGGCGCGTTGATTAACGCGGGCACCCGTGTTGATTCACTGTAATGCTGATAAAAATGTGTTTTCTGGCCACAATTCAACACGGGCGTGTTGATTAACACGGGCACCCGTGTTGATTCACTGTGTTGGCATAAATATGTGTTTTCTGGGCACAATTCAACACGGGCCGTGTTGATTCACACGGGCGCCCGTGTTGATCCCCTGTATTGTCAAAAAAACGTGTTTTCTGGACACATTTCCACACGGACAGTGTTGTTTTACACGGGCACCCGTGTTAAACCCCCTGTGTTGGTTTTTAAACTATGTTTTCTATGCATGCTGTTATGTACGGATTGATCCTGCTTTGATGTGCAGTGTTTGACATGTTTTGAATATGTTGTTTATTGATTTTCCTAGTGTTGATTGATGCTTGTATCGAATAACGGTTGTATGTTACGATACTAACACTAGGTGGATTTTATTGTCATGCTTTTAGATGATGTTACCAAGCATGAAATATGATATAACTTGATATGAGTGATGTTTAATAGTATGCTGAGTGATTACATGCTATTCAGATCATGTTATATTTGATATTGTTGATGTTGCATGATATGTCGATTGATGTTAATAGTATGCTGAGTGTTACATACTTTACATATCATGTTGCATTTGTTAATTCCCATTGTGTGGAATTAACATGGTAGCCAATATACGTGTCCGCGATATAATGGAACGTTGAGGTGGTAGCCGTGTCCGCGATATAATGGAACGGTGAGTTATCCGTGACCCGCGATTTAATGGGGCGGTGAAGTGGTACCACATGCATGGGTGTGTTGCATTACTCGAATATAACATGAATGGATGATTTTTCCAATGTTATATTTGATTGTTTGTATGCACGTATGATTGATAAATGGTTGATGATGTTTGATGAATATTTGCAAATATGAAAGGCAATATGTCATGGATATATGAATTGTAAAGGTTTTGTAAACTATGAAATATGCTAATTATTGGGTGATGCTTATGATTTTCGTGAATTGATTGTTATGAATGTATAACCAAATGTATATTTGAGAAGCTCACCCTTACTGTTGCATATTTCAGATTGAGGAGCTTCGCTCAGGTGCTTGGCGAAGGCTTATCGTGTCTAGTTTAGTTTCGTTTTAGTATGTCCGGGTCATGCTCTGATAGTTGTAACTCCGGGAACGTTTGGTTGTCGAGCTGCTTTAGTCAGACTCGTTTATTTTCTTTTAATTGTTATAATATGACGTTGACTTTTCCAGGTGTTAATCCCTGATGATTTTGGAAAATATTATAACATTTGATTTTATTAAATAAATTATTCCGCTGTGTAGACATGTATGAGTTACCACTAAAATTATGCATGACAGGAATTTATTTTATTAAAAGAGAATTGTAGCATTCCTCGATTTTTACATGTACTCTGAGTCTATAATTTTTAATATTTGCGAAAATTATATGCGGGGATTTAGAGGGTGTTACACATATGCTTTGGGTAATGATTCAAGGAACAAATTGAGGCCCATTAGCATTTTTGAAGTGTTTGAAGCAAAGTTGACTTTTCAAAATTCCCAAAAACTTCCCAACTTCTCCAATGCATATCTTGCTCAATGTTGAAGCTATGATCATGTTCTTGGACATTTTGGAAAGGTCTTGAAGTCCTCTAACCAATGTCTTTGGTCCCATGTCATTTTGATTTACCAATCTCAAGTTATGGTCTTTGACTTAAAGTGCCTTTTTGTTGACTTTTGAAAATGACCTATAATGTTGAAATTGATAACTTTTTGTGAGAGCATTTCTTGGACTTGATGTGTGAAGATGAGTTGTAGGAAATGGCATCCTCTTCAAAATGAGCTTTGGATGGGATTTTTCTTATAAACCATGAGGAAGTTATGCCTTGGTCAATTTGCAGTTGACTTTTCAACTGTCCCAAAATAGAAACTTTTGCATCTTGAGACCTTTTGAGCCATGCTTTGAGAATCATGATCCAGAATTGATCAAATGATGTTTATGGCTTCATAATAAGATGTTGACCAAAAATTTTGACTTTTGACTGTCAAATGACCATTTTGCCCCTGCAGTTGACTGTGGAGCATTTAGGGTTTTTGACTGTGCAACTTGATGCTACGAGTCTTGAAACTTGACATATGAATGCTTGACAATGTATATGGGCATGTGGGACTTGATTGGACCCTTGAAAACCTCAATTTCTTTGCAAGAACCAAAACCCTAATTTTGACTGTGTTAGGAGGCAATTGGACTGTGCAATCCTTGAGGGATTTTGAATCATCTGAAGGTTGATCTTGGCAAATCTTGAAGAATATGGGAGGGAAAATTTTGGGGTACAACAACAACAATGGCACATAACATATATGAATCTCTCCTTTCTTTGTGGTACGAGTGTGGAGGGTATGCAAGATGTCTCCGAGTAAAGTGGGTAGAGGGTTGCGAGAGAGGAATACCTTGATAGAATTCACATCTATGAGTAAGTCTAGATTAGGGAATAATACTAACCTATAGATTAGAAGGGCCAAGACCTCCTCAAAATCCTGGAAGTCCAAATCATCCCAAAACAGTTGAGCCTTATCTATTAGTAACTTGGCTAGAAAACCCTTAACTCCACTTCTTGTTTCCCAGTTGGATACAATGTCGGACCGTTTCAGATGCAAAGCTGCTGAAATGAACTCCGACTTTTGAGCTTCTTCCAAACCGGTGAAAGGCAACTGATCTAGAATAGGTATGCCCAATAATTGAGAGAATTCTTCCATGATGGGTACCAGCAGTTAGTCCAGAAAGGTGAAACAATGGTGCTTAGGGTCAAAGAATTGAAAGAATACACTCATCATCTTCTCATCAAAGCCTGAGGTAACTAGGTTGAGAAGTCGACCAAATTTTTTGGTGAACGAAAAAGTTTCTAGAACCCTTGATACTAGCTCTTTGAGTTGGAGAGGTATTCCCACAAAGCTGATTTGGATAGTGTTTCTATGTGCGAAAGCCATGATCTGCAAAACAGAACAAAGATAAATTCCCTTGGTCCTTGAAATGGTTAGTGAAATGAAAAATGGATGTTATGATGTTTATGATGTCATGATTATGCTTAAATCACAGATAAACACAAGCAAATCACACAATGGACCTTAGGTTCAAAGGCTTGCATGAGGTTTAAGGTAAGTACCCTCTTGAATGTTCAATTAGTTCAACCTATCTTAGAAATAGTAATCGGGTTCTAAGGAATCTCAATATCACTGATCTTTCTTTATCGGTATTATTTCAGCTTATCAATCTTTTCTTGCGGCCAAAACATCCCGAAAGTCCAATCTTAATGAGTGTAGTATCGAGTATCAACTGATTTCCAGCTTTACACCGAGGCCGGCTATCTCAATACTTTCTAATGGCCAAGTTTGTTCAACTAAGGTTCTAAGGTTCCTTAGTGCTTCATGACACCACGCGGCGGCCCCGTATTCTCCTTGATTCAACATAAGGGATACTAGTACCAACCAAAGTGTCACAGCAGCACAGCTACCGCTTCAACCATATCAGTCTACGTCGTACAATCTCCATGATCTATTGATGTTTACCTAAAAAGATGCCCCAGATTCGGGTATAGGATCTATAGTATCCCAAGCAAACCTTTAAAAGTAAAGCAATCAAAACAAACAAGGAAAGCAATTTAGAAATGAACTAGACCCTAAGGTAAACCCTACTTTTTTAAAATTTCCCCAGCAGAGTCGCCAGTTCTGTGATATAGTGGCAGAACCGACTGTTATACTGGTTTTGCACTTTGTATTCGCAAATGTCGCGTTAAGCAAGAGTCGCCACCAACTTTTATTTTATCCAACAAAGGAAAGGGTGAAAAGAACATAAAAAGACCTTTTTCGAGAGTTTCTGAGTAAGGGGGTAGATTATGGAAAGGGAAGGTGTTACCACCCTTTCCATCCGTGGTTTTCCATGGGCTCTTAGGCACTTGCTCATTTTGAAAATTGCTTTTATGTTTGTGTTTTGAAAAGCTTGTTTGCTTTATGATAACTCTTGTATCAGTCCTCAAGAGTGTTGATAAAGCGTTTTTGAAAATGTTTTGAATGTTTGGTGTGAAAAAAGGTTATTTTTGAGCAAGTACCTAACAGTTATCTACCTACTCGAAAAAGGTGTTATTTTCCTCCTTTCCTTTAGATAGTGCTATCCTACTATTAGTTAGTAGGTAGCCCTATTGTTGGATTTTGAGGGACTACCGAAGGGACGTTTACAGTCACTAAGGCAACTGGGCAGGAGCTTTTAGTAATTGTCCTAAAGTTCTAAGATCACTTTTTAACCGGGGCAACGTCTAAAGGGTCATCGAGGGACTTGTGATCTCTTGAACTAAAGGACAGCCACTAAAAATTCTCACGTTTCAAGAGTTGTGACCGTTTTCGAAGGCAACCAAAGTGGGATATACCCTAGGGTGAGAATGTGCAAGTGTATTGATTCAATTCATTTATCTTGTGCATTTAGGCTTATCTAATCGTTTTCTTTTCAGTCTTTTTCATCCAATCCTATTAATCTAAGAAATTAACAGTATTAAAAACGATAAAGCAAACAGAAATATCCTACGCTATTACAGGGCTTCGGGGAGGGGGATATATAACCAAAACTTTGGGGATAAAAAACAGTAAATGAACCCTAAGTTAAAAGTTATTACAAACTGTGTACAGATACAATAATTGAAAAGAATAATGAAACGGAGAATAATAAACGCGTGAATATTAAAACGGGAACAAGTTGAAAAACCTAAAAAATCTAATTGATTTAGAAAAATATTTTTGGTATTTTATTGAGAAAAGATTTGAAATTTTTAACATAATTTCTGATTAATTTTAATTTAAAGAAAAAGCTTAACATGATTAAATTAAATTAATTTACAAAAATTAACTTTAATTATGAAAAACCCTAAGTCTGCTTTTTTGTGATTTTTTTTTAATTTTTATAATTAATTGAAAAAAATAAAAGTGAATTTAAGACAATTAAAATAGAAATAGAGAAATTAAAACCAAAGAGAGAATGGGCCTGATGTTGTTAATCAATTTGGGGGTGTACGTTTGACAGTCTGCTAGGCCCATATGCACAAGCTCAATGCCTGCCTGATCCAGTGTTGTTATGTCATGGAAAGTCCACGATGTTCTACGCTTGTCAGAGCATTGGATGCAGACCATCTATTATCTAATGGCTCAGGCTGATAGTCCATGTTGTGCGCGTAGGGATAAGTTGTACAGGATCCTGCAAGCAAACGTTAGAAAAATGTAAAATTCCTGGACCTGGGATCAAACCCAGGTCCCTTCCTTCACATGCCATATGCCTTTACCATCTGCGCTGCCTGCTCATTCATGACTATAATAACACAAAGATAATATAATGGTATGCTCATTCAAAATTCCTAAAAATTCCCCAACTTCTCCAATGCATATCTTGCTCAATTTTGAAGCTATGATCATGTTCTTGGACATTTTGGAAAGGTCTTGAAGTCCTCTAACCAATGTATTTGGTCCCATGTCATTTTGATTTACCAATCTCAAGTTATGGTCTTTTACTTAAAGTGCCTTTTTGTTGACTTTTGAAAATGACCTATAATGTTGAAATTGATAACTTTTTGTGAGAGAATTTCTTGGACTTGAAGTGTGAAGATGAGTTGTAGGAAATGTCATCCTCTTCAAAATGAGCTTTGGATTGGATTTTTCTGATAAACCATGAGGAAGTTATGCCTTGGTCAATTTGCAGTTGACTTTTCAACTGTCCCAAAATAGAAACTTTTGCATCTTGAGACCTTTTGAGCCATGCTTTGAGAATCATGATCCAGAATTGATCAAATGATGTTTGTGGCTTCAGAATAAGATGTTGACCAAAAATTTTGACTTTTGACTGTCAGATGACCATTTTGCCCCTGCAGTTGACTGTGGAGCATTTAGGGTTTTTGACTGTGCAACTTGATGCTGTGAGTCTTGAAACTTGACATATGAATGCTTGACAATGTATATGGGAATGTGGGACTTGATTGGACCCTTGAAAACCTCAATTTCTTTGCAAGAACCAAAACCCTAATTTTGACTGTGTTAGGAGGCAATTGGACTGTGCAATTCTTGAGGGATTTTGAATCATCTGAAGGTTGATCTTGGCAAATCTTGAAGAATATGGGAGGGAAAATTTTGGGGTACAACAGTTGCCCCTGTTCAATCTTCTTAGACCTGAGGATGTATATTGGCTGGCGTGCCTTTCGTAATCCGAGGGTAGAAGATGATTGAACACTAGAGTGCCCAGAAATTTGCACTCACATAGTAGAATGTCAGCAGTGTGATGGCGGGAATGGGCTTATAGATGCCATTTGGAGAGATGATGGACAGGAGGATGGGCTTATGGATACCATTTGGAACTGTTGGTATGATGGAGATGGGCTTATAGATGCCATCGGGAGGTTGTTGATCGCGTAAGAGATTCCTTAGCGAGAACTTGCGTACCTGAGAAAGAAAAATAATTACCTGGCCCATTACAGGGGTTGCTCTTCAAACTCTTTATGTAGATGTGCCCTGGCTGGATACAGGTATCGAATCTACAATTGGTTACTCACAGATGTGCCCTGACAAGATACAGGAATCGAATCCGGAAAATAGTCGTCAACAGATACACCCTGGCAAGATACAGGAATCGGATCTTCAAACTCTTCAGACGTGCCCTGGCAGGATACAGGAATCGAGTATGGAATTAGTCGTCAACAGATACACCCTGGCAAGATACAGGAATCGGATCTTCGAACTCTTCAGACGTGCCCTGGAAGGATACAGGAATCGAGTCTGGAATATAGTCGTCAACAGATATACCCTAGCAAGATACAGGAATCGGATCTTCGAACTCTTCAGACGTGCCCTGGCAGGATACAGGAATCGAGTCTGGAATTAGTCATCAACAGATACACCCTGGCAAGATACAAGAATCATATCTTCAAACTCTTCAGACGTGCCCTGGCAAGATATAGGAATCGAGTCTGGAATTAGTCGTCAACAGATACACCCTGGCAAGATACAGGAATCGGATCTTCACACTCTTCAGACGTGCCCTGGCAGGATACAGGAATCGAGTCTGGAATTAGTCATCAACAGATACTCCCTGGCAAGATACAGGAATCGGATCTTCGAACTCTTCAGACGTGCCCTGGCAGGATACAGGAATCGAGTCTGGAATTAGTCGTCAACAGATACTCCCTGGCAAGATACAGGAATCGGATCTTCAAACTCTTCAGACATGCCCTGGCAAGATACAAGAATCGAGTCTGGAAATAGTCGTCAACAGATACACCCTGGCAAGATACAGGAATCGGATCTGGAATCACGACAGTTGGTAGTAATCATCTTTGTACTGACCTTTGTCCTGAAAAGACAAAACGTTAGTTGTATGCGATGTCATGATGTATGACATGCGTGATGTTCTCATAATAAATGAGATTGTATGTTCATGATGCGTATGCGCATGCTATAATGTATGAAGATGTGATGTTCGTGAATGTTTGTCTAGGAAAATAAATCCTTGACGGGTGCCGGGAAGTCAAATCCTGGGCTGATGTGGAAGAGTAGAACTTTTTGTTTTCGCTGGGAATGATGGTTGCAAGAATACCGGTAGGAGAAGATGACTCCGTTGGGGAATGAACTTGGCGAATAGATTACTCTGCAGGGAAATTACTATGTGGGGAAAGAGAGGTACTTTGCTGAGATTTGATGATAATTCCGCTGGGGATACCATTGATGTGTTATGTTGATGAACTCCGCTGGAGGATAGGAAGACTTCGTCGGGGATGATCTTTCCGCGACAATTGGCTGGGGATAACCCAGTTATATCCTGGTGGGGAAGTAACCTTTGAATAAAAAGTCTGGGAGACGCGTTCGTGCTCTGCAGGGGTAAGCTTCCAGAATCTACTGGGGATAAGCTTCAAGACCTGCTGGGGAGATTGATTGAGTTCTCCTGGGGAGACTTTTCAGATTGGACTGGGATATGGCTCTACTGGTTGTTCTGTATACCGCCAGGGAACAATCTTAGATCAAGACTGTCGGGGATGCTTGTTAAGAAGGTTTGTGTACTATGTTGAGGAATGTTGAGATCTGCGGGGGATAATCCAACTTCCTTGAAGCTGACTGAACAGGCTAACTCTGCTTGGGGAGAGTGTTGACTTGCTGGAGATATGGTGCCTTCTCTCTTGGGAATTAAGGCATCTTGGTTACATTCTTCAGCCGAACTTACCTTGGTACCTTGGTGGACAGAGCAATTAGATCGCTTTAGACAACTCATTATTTCCCCTGTTTCTAATGTCACCTGTAATTAATCCTTTGTTTCGCATGCAAATATTTATGAGTTAGCAATTAATGTCAAATGCATATATCACAATTTGAACATTGGACATTCTTCGCAAAACAAAACAGAAAAAGGAAAAGCAATTGGAAATTTGTCTGAAAAGTGAATTTGTATTGATTTTTGAATTTTCCTGTAAATAGGCGTTTATGTACAAGAGGCTGACGTCCTAGTAAGAGAACACCGCCGAACAACAGAGTTTATACAATTTTGTGAAAAGGAAAAACAAAACAGCTATGTGAAAAGAATAATCCCACTGGGTTCCAACTCTGCTATCGCCTTTATATCTTCGAGCGTCTCATCACTTGGCTGCTCAGTTGAAGATGAAGCTGATTGATCGATGCCGTCTGAACTTGATGTTGATACCGGATTCTGGATGCAAGGTGATCCAATGAGACATAGTATTACGCTTTAATCCCTAACTTTTGCCTGGACCGCCCTTTCGGGTTTTCAGTCCACCGGGATACCCATTTTTTCCCAAGCCGCCTTTTCAGGTTTTCGACTTGCGGGGTGTACAGATTTTTTTCATTTCATCCCTCATTTTTCCCGAACCCTTTTGGTTCGCCGAGAAGCCCTAATTTTTGCCTAGGTATGTCAACCTAGCGGGTCTTTTATCATGCGTAGTATCTTTTTACTATGTCTGCATTGGCAGGGTGAGGAAGGTCGTCACTATCCATGGTGGTTAGAATCATGGCTCCTCCTGAGAAGACATGTTTAACCACAAATGGCCCTTCGTACGTAGGGGTCCATTTGCCCCTGGGATCACTTTGAGGAAGGATGATGCGCTTGATTACCAGGTCCCCAACTTGATACTCTTGTGGTATGACTTTCTTGTTAAATGCCCTGATCATCCGTTTCTGGTACGTTTGACCATGACAAATAGCAGTGAGTCTCTTTTAGTCAATTAGGTTTAACTGATCAAGTCGAGTCTGGATCCAATCATCTTCACTCAGATCTGCATCCTTCATTATCCGGAGAGAGGGTATCTGGACTTCAATCGGCAAGACTGCCTCCATGCCATAGACCAAGGAAAAGGGAGTTGCCCCGGTTGACGTCCTTGCTGAGGTACGGTACCCATGAAGAGCAAACGGTAACATCTCGTGCCAATCTTTATAAGTCACTGTCATCTTCTGCACAATTTTCTTGATATTCTTATTTGCCGCTTCGACTGCCCCATTCGTCTTCGGCCGGTAAGGAGAAGAGTTGTGGTATTGTATTTTGAATTGCTCGCAGAGCTCAGTGATCATATTGTTATTAAGATTGGTACCATTGTCCGTAATGATCCTTTCTGGGACGCCGTATCGACAGATCAGATTATGCCGAATAAACCGTGCCACAACGTTCTAGGTTACTATAGCGTAGGAAGCTGCCTCAACCCACTTTGTAAAATAATCAATCGCTACCAGGATGAAGCGATGCCCGTTGGATGCCATAGGTTTAATCTCGCCGATCATATCAATTCCCCACATTGCAAAAGGTCAAGGTGCAGTCAAGACATTCAGAGGAACTAGAGGAACGTGCACCTTATCCGCGTAAATCTGGCACTTATGACATGTCCGGGAATGTTGGTAACAGTCGGCTTCCATTGTGGACCAGAAATATCCTGCCCAAAGGATTTTCTTTGCCATGGTATGCCCACTGGAATGTGTTCCGAAGGTGCCTTCATGCAGTTCTGCCATGATCTTTTCTGCTTCAGCTTTATCCACACAACGCAGTAAGGTTGAATCATGGTTTCTCTTGTACAGAATGCCATTGCTGAGGAAGAACTTTGCAGCGAACCTTTTCAGAAACTTCTTGTCATTGACAGATGCACCTTCAGGGTATTCTTGAGCTTCTAGATACCTCTTCACCTCATGATACCAGGGTTTTTCAGTTACTACCTCAGCCTCAAGATCACAACAATATGCTGGTTCATCCAATTTCCAGATAATGATCCGGGGAGCCTCGTTGTCCCATTTGACTTTGAACATAGAAGACATCGTAGCCAATGCGTCCGCCAACTGATTCTCCTCTCTTGGGAAATGTTCAAAAGTTATCTCTGTGAAATGGGGGATCAATGTCAACACACATTCTTTGTAAGGAATAAGGTTCGGATGTTTCGTATCCCACTCGCCTTTGATCTGATTGATCACGAGAGCGGAATCTCCGAAAACACTCAGAAACTTGATCCTTAAGTCAATCGCAGCTTGAAGACCCATGATGCATGCCTCATACTCCGCCATGTTGTTGGTGCAGTTGAAGCATAGTCGGGCAGTGAGTGGAGTATGAGTGCCTTTTGGGGATATGATCACAGCGCCAATACCGTTACCCAAAGCGTTGGAGGCTCCGTCAAAGTGCATAGACCATCGGGATCCTTGCTCAGGTCCTTCATCCGGTCCAGGTACTTCACAATCAGTCACTACCATGATGCTCTCGTCAGGAAACTCAAAGTTCATTGATTGGTAGTCATCTACTGCCTGGTGTGCCAAGTGGTCTGCCAATACACTTCCTTTGATAGCTTTCTGAGTCGTGTACTGGATGTCGTATTCTGTCAAGATCATTTGCCATCTTGCTATTCTTCCAGATAGAGCAGGCTTTTCGAAGATATACTTTGGATCCATTTTTGAAATCAACAGGGTAGTGTGAGTCAGCATATATTGTCTCAGCCGGCGAGCAGCCCATACCAAAGCGCAGCAAGTTTTCTCGAGCAGTGAGTATCGGGTCTCACAGTCGGTAAACTTTTTGCTAAGGTAATAAATGGCGTGCTCTTTTCGGCCAGACTCGTCATGCTGCCCCAGCACACACCCCATTGAGTTGTCAAGTACTGTCAAGTATAGTATTAGAGCTCTCCCTTCAACCGGTGGCATAAGAATGGGTGGTTCTTGGAGATACTCTTTGATTCTGTCGAAAGCGGCCTGGCATTCATCATTCCAACGTACTACCTGATCTTTCTTCAGCAGCTTGAAGATTGGTTCACAGGTAGTTGTTAGGTGCGAGATGAATCGGGCAATGTAATCCAGAAGTCCTAGAAAGCCTCTGACTTCCTTCTCTGTCTTAGGAACTGGCATCTCTTGTATGGCTTTAACCTTGGAAGGGTCCACTTGAATACCTTTGTCGCTCACGACGAAGCCTAGCAACTTTCCAGATCTTACCCCAAATGTGCACTTATTTGGATTCAACCTCAGCTTGTATAACTTCAGACGGTCAAACAGCTTTTGCAGATGGTCAAGGTGTTCCTCCTCAGTTTGGGACCTTGCAATCATATCGTCGACGTACAGTTCAATCTCATGGTGGATCATGTCATGAAATAAAGTAACCATGGCACGTTGGTAGGTTTCCCCAGCATTTTTCAGCCCGAATGGCATGACCTTGTAGCAGAAGGTGCCCCACTGAGTAACAAAGGTATTCTTCTCCATATCTTCAGGAGCCATCTTGATCTGATTATAACCTGAAAAACCATCCATGAAGGAGAACACCTTGTACTGAGTCGTATTGTCAACCAGAACATCGA
This sequence comes from Vicia faba, assembly GCA_948472305.1. Classification (NCBI taxonomy): domain Eukaryota; kingdom Viridiplantae; phylum Streptophyta; class Magnoliopsida; order Fabales; family Fabaceae; genus Vicia; species Vicia faba. The sequence continues at coordinate 128,051,612 of OX451739.1, forward strand.
TATGAGGTAGAGGGAAGTCATCTTTGGGGTTGGCCCTGTTCAGATCCCTGTAGTCAACACATATTCTGACCTTACCATCTTTCTTTGGTACCGGAACCACGTTGGCAACCCACTGAGGGTAAGAAGTCACTGCTAGAAATCCGGCATCAAATTGCTTCATAACCTCAGCTTTGATCTTCTCGGACATCTCTAGACGCATACGGCAGACATTTTGTTTAACCGGAGGGCATTCTTCCTTGGTAGGCAAGTGATGGACCACAATGTCAGTATCCAACCCAGGCATGTCTTCGTAGGACCAGGCGAAGATTTCCACATAATCATGTAACATCTGAACCAACCGTTGTTTCACACTGAGCTCTAGATTAGCACCAATCTTGACTTCCTTTCTATCTGTCTCAGTACCCAGATTTACCGTTTCCACTGGCTCTTCATGTGGCTGAATGGCCCTCTCTTCCTGGAGTAACAGTCTTGCAAGCTCACCAGGCACTTCGCAATCATTTTCACCTTCGTCTTCGGCTAAGTTGATCGGATTTTCAAAGTCATAACTGGCAGTAGCAGAGTCGTTACCAGTGACATCCAGAGTGGATTGGAACCTGTATGAGTGAGTGTGTGTAAATATATCTGTTTTGCAATAAATAAAGGAAGAAAGAAAGGGAGCACAAGATTTGAAATGCGAAAAATGTCCAATGTCTTTATTCATGATATATGGAAATGACAAGTAATAAGCCCTCACAAATGAAGCCAACGGTGCCCCGGGTAAGACACCGGGCCATAAAGTTTCAATTTATTGTTCATTACAAATTAAAAAACAAAGGAATTCATTACTGCGTAACAAAAGTAACAGGTATGTAGTCTTTTGCAGTCCAATTGTTCAGTCCACCATCGGTCGTCGGGCAGATCCAGCTGTTGAACTCAGACTCTTCCACTTCGTCACCATCCCTGATAGCATTCACCCCATGGTCAGGTAGGGGAGCTGTCACCACATTAGGCTTCTCAGGCGCCTCAAACTGAACTTCTTTGGCATCAATAAGGTCTTGAACCTTGTTTCTCAGGGCCCAGCAATCATCAGTAGAATGCCCCGGGCTATCAGAGTGATAAGCACAGCGGGCATTGGGATTATACTTCGGAGAGGTCGTGTTCACCACCTTCGGAGCTTCTTTGACGGTTACCAAGTTGGTCGATAGCAATTGCGGCAAGATTTGTGACAAGGTCATACTAAGCCGAGTATATTCTCTTCTGGGTCTCTCAGCCCTTGGTTGGTTAGGTTGTCGAGGAGCGGCATCAGGCTTTGCAATCACCACCGTGTTGACAGTTTGGCGGCGTTCTGGTTTGTTTTGCCTTCTAGGCCCATACACAACACTGGCTTCCTTTTTGAAAGGCTTCTTCTCAGAACTTGAGGACACACCTTTCTGTATTTTTCCTGATTTCATACCAGCCTCTATCCTCTCCCCCGTCAGAATGAGGTCTGTAAACCCTGCAGATGAATTACCAATGAGATGATTGAAGAACGGCCCGAATAGGGTCCCCAAGAGCATGTCTACTAGTTCACGGTCGGTCAATGGTGGCTGCACCCTGCCAGCCAGGTTCCTCCACTTCTGCGCATACTCTTTAAAACCTTCTCCCGATCCTAGCGACATACCCTGGAGTTGGGTACGTGTAGGAGCGAGGTCGGCATTATACTGATACTGCTTGTAAAAAGCAGTAGCCAATTCCTCCCAGTTACGAACCTTGGTTCCATCCAGCTGATAGAACCATTCGAGATGAGTCCCTGAAAGACTCTCCTGGAAGAAATGGATCCATAGGTTCTTGTCCATAGTGTATGGTTGGATCTTCCGCACATAAGATCTGAGATGTAGATTAGGGCAGGACGCCCCGTCAACCTTTGCGAAAGATGGTGCTTTGAACTTGTGTAGGATCACCACACCAGAAGATAGACCCAAGTCTCCGAAATCCAACCCAGGCACTTGTTGAATTTCCATGGCATTCAGACGATCCTCTAACTGCTTGTACTTGTCTTCAGTTGGAGGGTACTGCTCCTCATTGAAATCAGTCTCGTTGTCAGAGACCACAGGGCTAGGAACCCCTCCCCCTTTGGGACTGCCTTTTCCCATAGAAGAACCAGCTTGATCAACCTCATTCTGCAGTGTGTTACTAAACCTCCGGCCAGTGTTGAATAGTACAGTTCTCTTCTTCTTCTTCTTGACCAGCAGAGCCTTCAACTCCTCTTGACCTTGGGCCAAACTCATGATCAGCTCTTGGAACTGGGCGTTCTGAGCCTGAAGGGCCTTGATGGATTGCTCGGTAGATGATTCAGGGTTCATGATGCTAAAATAAACAGCGAAGAACATTAAGCAACCTAAAAAGAAGAGTACCTGTGATGCATATGATGAATGGAATGTGTATGATTTATGTTTTCAAAGACAATCGGGATTCAACTTTGTAAACAAAAAAGAACACACTTCATTAGATTCAACTTTGAAATTTAAATTGTTCAACAGATTGTCCTTAGGCGTTACATAAAATGGAAATACTGAAAAGGGAAATAAAAGCTGTAAAAGAACATCCAAAGTTCATCATTGATCCCAGGGTCTCTTCTTCTCAGTACGGATATAGTCATTCAAGGCCCGCTCGTTCTCCAACTGCTTTGTCAGCTTCTGGATCTTCAATTCCTGCTCGTTGAATTTTTTACGATAAGAATCCCGTTCTTCTTGTAGTTGCACCCAAGACCTCTTTAGTGTATCAATATCAGTAGGTATCTGAGGAGGGAGAACAGTTGGAGGAGCCCCATCTCTATCAGGATATTCAAGAATGATGGGTCTGACAGCTTCATATGGCATACCATACTTCTGAGCACGGATGCGGACCCATTTGTAGTAGGCTTCCATAGGTAGAGAAGTCTTTGGTCCCAGTTCTTGTGGGTCAGCTTTGTGAATTTTGTCCCAAGTCTTGATGAACCTACGACGCAGCTCGTCACTATCTACCTGAAACTCAAAACTGATGTGAGGCACCAACATCTCATGAGGCCCTGCTCTTCTGGCTCTTCCAAATTGACGGAGAGCTAGACCTGGATTATAAGAGATTCCTCCTTGGGTACCAATCAAAGGAACATTAGGATATTCTCCGCAACGATCAATAACAGCTACTTCATTCAAACCTCTGAGAGTCTAAATGATGTCTTTATCAGTGAGAGACATTAACCTATGAGCCCAACCTCTTCCTTCTTTATTCTTCAGCACGAACTTAGGGAGGTGCGAAATAAACCACCTCACTAACAAAGGAATGCAACACCACAGAGTTCCTCGTCTTCGGGAAGTACGAGCATAAAGTTGTTGCAGGATATCACCCAAGAGAGTGGGCACAGGGTTCCGAGACATGAAGATCCTTATGGCAGTGATGTTAATGAAGTTATCCGGATTTGGAAACAGAACCAGACCATAGATTAAGAGAGCCAAGATGTCTTCATACGCCCTGAAGTCTAGGTCATTCCAGAAACTGTTAGCTTTACCAATCAGAAACTTGGCCAAGAAACGCTTAACTCTGCTTCTAGTCACCCAGTTGTCCATTACCTCTTTGTGGGTCAAGGGAAGGGCTGCAGCAATCTCCTCAAGCCTAAGAGTCTTTTCCCAACTAGTGAAGGGGGTCTGATCCAAGATAGGGATGCCAAGCAAATCAGAGAACTCTTCCAGGGTAGGGACCAGCTGGAAGTCTTGAAAGGTGAAACAGTTATACAAGGGATCATAAAACTGGGTCAGGACACTCATCAATTGTTGGTCCCACTTTGCCGTGACTAAACCGAGAAGAGAACCATGCCTCTGGATGAAGGAAATGGTATTTGGAATTCTGCTAACCAATTCTTCAAGCAACTCAGGTGGGTGAACAAAGTTGAACCGGATAGTATTCCTTCGCATAGGCATCATGATGTCCTACAAAACAGAGCAAAGGTGAAACCCTTTTGTCTTTGAAATGGTCAGTCCTTATGCAGGATGCATACGATGTTTATGATGGCATGATGTTATGATAAAGCACACCACAAATATTCACAAAGGCAAACATGATAAGGCACACAAGTCACACAAGACAGCCCTTAGGGTTTAGGCCAGCATGGGGTCTAGGTATTACCCTCTTTCAGTTTGTTGGTTAAGACCTGTCCTATCAGAAGTAACCGGGTTCTAGAGGATCCCAATATCACTGACTACCCTCAATCGGTCATAACTCCAGCATCGCAATCTTTTCTTGCGGCCAGAACTATCACGAGAGTTTAGCCTCAATGGGCGTAGCATACTGCTACTGCTCTATTGGCCAAGTTGGGTCATTTAAGGTTCTAAGGTCGGTTGGTGCTTAATGACTCCTCAAAAGACCCATATTCTCCTCGTTGCGACACAAGGGATATCGGTACAGACCAAGGCGCCACACCAACGTAGCCACTGCTTCACCCATGTCGGTCTACGCCGGACAGGTCCCTCACAGCTTATGCTACCTAATAGGGTATCCCCAGATTCGGGTTAGGATCTATGTAACTCCGATGCAGCCCACAATAATAAAGCAAACAAACACAGCAATTGAAAACACAAGTACGAGCTATCCTAAGGTACACCTCACTTTAAGTAATTTTCCCCAACAGAGTCGTAAGTTCTGTGATCGGTGGATTTAGAACTGACTGTTTAACGCTGGTTCGCGAAATGTCGCGGAAGCAAGAGTTGCCACCGTCTTTTATTTTCTCCAACATGGACACGACAAAAGCCCAGCAAAATTCCTTATGAGATAGTTTCTCGGTTCAGGAGGTAGATTTATAGAAAGGGAAGGTGTTAGCACCCTTTCTATCCATGGTTATCCATGGGCTCTTAGATACTTGCTCTTATGTTTTCAAAGTGTTTGCTTTTCAAAGTGTTTGTGGGTTTGAAAAAGTTTCGTTTAAAGATTTCGGAATAACTCTTGTATCTGTCCTCAAGAGTGTTTGAAAAATTGTTTTGAAAGCTTTTTGAAAAGTGTCGGTGTGAAAAGAGTTTTGATTTGTTTTTGAATAGAGCAAGTATCTATGAGTCATCTACCTACCCTAAGGAATTAGGCTGTGTAAATGTCCTTTAGGTAATGCTATCCCACCATTGAGAGGTAGGTAGCATCACCGTTGGAGGTGTTCAGGTCAATTCGATTGTTAGGGACGTTGTGGTCACCGAAGCAATAGTTAGGACACCTTAGAAGTTACCCTTATGTCCTTGATCCTTTTTTAATCTGAGGCAACCGTTTCGAGGCAACTATTATGAGGCAACCGTTTCGAGGCAACTTATTTTGAGGCAACTGGACCATGGACATAAGGACTTACTAAGACGTCCTATACTTGACGACCACGTTTCGAAGGAAACAGGTGAGGCGTACCCTAAGAGTGGTGTGTGAATTTGTGTGTTATTTTCAGTTTAATATTTATCTTTGATCAGGGCATGGTGAGCTACGCATTGTTTTTAATTAGCCATACATTCTTTCATGCAATTAGAATTTAAAAGTGCGGAAATTTAAATGCGGAAAGATAAATCCTACGTTATTACAAGGCGCGGGTCTATACATCGCCAAATTACAAAGACCCGTTTGATAAAAATGCGGAAAGTAAAAAGACCTAATTACTATTACAAGCCTTGAGCAATTACATAATATTTGAAAAGAAAAAAGAATAACGTGCGAAAGAATAAAAGTTAGGACGTCCGAGGGTTTTGACCCTTTTGAAATTAAATTGAAATTAAAGTCTAATGAATTATTTAATTAAAGAAAAGAAATTGTTTTTTTTATGTTTTTTTTTATTTATGAAATAAAGAAAATTAAAATTGAATGGAAACCCTAATTCTAAACTTATTTTAATTATTTTAGAAAATATTAAAGTTATCCTAATTTACTAATTAATTAATGTATATGTTTATTTACAAAAAATAAATAGTAATTAATAATAATAATAATAATGAGAGAAAATTATTTATTTAAGAAAAAAAATGAAAATGTCAAAAAAAACCTAATTCTACACATTTTTTATTTATTGAGAAAAGATTAAAGTTTAAAACCTAATTTACTAAGTTAATGGTTATTAAAATTTATTTACAAAAATATTTAAATGGTGAAATTAATAATAATTAAATATATTACATTTTTTTGGTTTTTCTGTTTTTATTATGAAAATTAATTATTTTATGGAATTAAAGAAAACAATTAAAAAAAACAATTAAAAGAATTAAAATTGAAAAGAAAATAAAAACTAAAAAGAATGCAAACCAGGGGAATCAGGCCCCAAAGGGAGGTTTGTTTGAAGCAAATTTGGCCCATTGAACAAAGCCTCGTTTGACCTTTTGGTATCACGTGTGGGATGGTTGAGTGAGTGTACCATGGACCTCATCCTGCAGCCTTCAGATTGGACCTTGAAGCCACTTGTCAGGCCTTAGCATGTGCGTGTATGGTGAACCACTGAGTGAGCGCTACACTTGAACACGTTAGGATAAAAATTATTAAACATATAGGGGACCTGGGAATCGAACCTAGGTCCCAGCACTGGAAGGACACGTTGCCAGCCAACTGAGCTATTACGTTTCTTTGTTAATATAATGGAGCGTGATTATTATATATAAAAAAACAAGCGTTAGTGGTATGAATAAAAAATCACGCGCCAGATTTGAATGCTCATATCATGTGATGACACGCTAGCTTCTTCTTCATCTTTGTACCTGCAATATAAACAAATAGCGGGGGTTTTAAACCCCCACAAACTGCAACCTGTAAAAATAGCGAATAGAACATGCCTCAATATAAAAAGGGCGTGATTGCTTCATTGGATTCGTCTTGTTGTCACGAACGTGTTCATACAGGTTTGGTGGTCTAATTTTTCCATAAATGAGAACCCCTAATTTGGAGCTTCTGAAACCCTAGGTTTCATCAATGGTGAATCTTGTTTCAAGCATTTTTAGAACAATTAAATTATGCCAAAAGTTTCAGATGATCATTAGTAGCAGGAATCAACAATTAAAACATATGAATAATGCATGGAAATCAAAAATTGATTATGGACATATTCATGAAAAGGGTGATTCTGTTCTACCGATTCTTGGAGTATGGGGACTTGTTCTTGATTGCAATCGACTCCTAGCAATGTCAGGAACGTATTAGAATGCTTTTTATGCTTTGAAACGTGCTCTAACTATGAAATCAGTTTCACAATTTCTTTGGAATTTTGGCAACTTGGTTCTCCCTCTTTGAGCAGCTTTTCGTGTCCTTTAGAATAGGGTTTCACTATGCCTTTGTATCTGAACGTGATTAGGTCAAAAAAACAAGCCCAAGGTCCATGAATTGATGATTTGAAGATTTGATTTTCAACATATCAATTTCAATCTTTTTCCATTGAAACTCTTGCAAATCATGGAAAATCTTCCCTTTTTGAATGTGAAACGACTTGCCACCTTTCCCTAGTTTGATTTGCTGCACAAAAAAAATTTAAAAAGCATGATTTGATATTTTCTCATAAGTAAATCTAATTAAATGAATTAATAAGAATAAAAATTCAATTAATTAATTAAAAATAATAAAATAAATCATTTTTAGCTCAATGGGTCGTGCATATGCTTTGGGTAATGATTCAAGGAAGAAATTGAGGCCCATTAGCATTTTTGAAGTGTTTGAAGCAAAGTTGACTTTTCAAAATTCCCAAAAATTTCCCAACTTCTCCAATGCATATCTTGCTCAATTTTGAAGTTATGATCATGTTCTTGGACATTTTGGAAAGGACTTGAAGTCCTCTAACCAATGTCCTTGGTCCCATGTCATTTTGATTTACCAATCTCAAGTTATGGTCTTTGACTTAAAGTTCCTTTTTGTTGACTTTTGAAAATGACCTATAATGTTGAAATTGATAACTTTTTGTGAGAGCATTTATTGGACTTGAAGTGTGAAGATGAGTTGTAGGAAATTTCATCCTCTTCAAAATGAGCTTTGGATGGGATTTTTCTGATAAAACATGAGGAAGTTATGCCTTGGTCAATTTGTAGTTGACTTTTTAGCTGTCCCAAAATACAAACTTTTGCATCTTGAGACCTTTTGACCCATGCTTTGAGAATCATGATCCAGAATTGATCAAATGATGTTTGTGGCTTCATAATAAGATGTTGATCAAAATTTTTGACTTTTGACTGTCAAATGACCATTTTGCCCCTGCAGTTGACTGTGGAGCATTTAGGGTTTTTGACTGTGCAACTTGATGCTGTGAGTCTTGAAACTTGACATATGAATGCTTGACAATGTATATGGGCATGTGGGACTTGATTGGACCCTTTAAAACCTCAATTTCTTTGCAAGAACCAAAACCCTAATTTTGACTGTGTTAGGAGGCAATTGGACTGTGCAATCCTTGAGGGATTTTGAATCATCTGAAGGTTGATCTTGGCAAATCATGAAGAATATGGGAGGGGAAATTTTGGGGTACAACAACAGCAATGGCACATAACATATATGAATCTCTCCTTTCTTCGTGGTACGAGTGTGGAGGGTATGCAAGATGTCTCCGAGTAAAGTGGGCAGAGGGTTGCGAGAGAGGAATACCTTGATAGAATTCACATCTATGAGTAAGTCTAGATTAGGGAACAGTACTAACCTATAGATTAGAAGGGCCAAGACCTCCTCAAAATCCTGGAAGTCCAAATCATCCCAAAACAGTTGAGCCTTCTCTATTAGGAACTTGGCTAGAAAACCCTTAACTCCATTTCTTGTTTCCCAGTTGGATACAATGTCGGACCGTTTCAGATGCAAAGCTGCTGAAATGAACTCCGACTTTTGAGCTTCTTCCAAACCGGTGAAAGGCAACTGGTCTAGAATAGGTATGCCCAATAATTGAGAGAATTCTTCCATGATGGGTACCAGCTGTTAGTCCGGAAAGGTGAAGCAATGGTGCTTAGGGTCAAAGAACTGAAAGAATACACTCATCATCTTCTCATCAAAGCCTGAGGTAACTAGGTTGAGAAGTCGACCAAATTTTTTGGTGAACGAAGAAGTTTCTAGAACCCTTGATACTAGCTCTTTGAGTTGGAGAGGTATTCCCACAAAGCTGATTTGGATAGTGTTTCTATGTGCGAAAGCTATGATCTGCAAAAAAGAACAAAGATAAATTCCCTTGGTCCTTGAAATGGTTAGTGAAATGAAAAATGGATGTTATGATGTTTATGATGTCATGATTATGCTTAAATCACAGATAAACACAAGCAAATCACACAATGGACCTTAGGTTCAAAGGCTTGCATGAGGTTTAAGGTAAGTACCCTCTTGAATGTTCAATTAGTTCAACCTATCTTAGAAATGGTAACCGGGTTCTAAGGAATCTCAATATCACTGATCTTTCTTTATCGGTATTATTTCAGCTTATCAATCTTTTCTTGCGGCCAAAACATCCCGAAAGTCCAATCTCAATGAGTGTAGTATCGAGTATCAACTGATTCCCAGCTTTACACCGAGGCCGGCTATCTCACTACTTTCTAATGGCCAAGTTTGTTCAACTAAGGTTCTAAGGTTCCTTAGTGCTTCAGGACACCACACGGCGGCCCCGTATTCTCCTTGATTCAACATAAGGGATACTAGTACCAACCAAAGTGTCACACCAGCACAGCTACCGCTTCAACCATATCGGTCTACGTCGTACAATCTCCATGATCTATTGATGTTTACCTAAAAAGATGCCCCAGATTCGGGTATAGGATCTATAGTATCCCAAGCAAACCTTTAAAAGTAAAGCAATCAAAACAAACAAGGAAAGCAATTTAGAAATGAACTAGACCCTAAGGTAAACCCTACTTTTTTAAAATTTCCCCAGCAGAGTCGCCAGTTCTGTGATATAGTGGCAGAACCGACTGTTATACTGGTTTTGCACTTTGTATTCGCAAATGTCGCGGTAAGCAAGAGTCGCCACCAACTTTTATTTTATCCAACAAAGGAAAGGGTGAAAAGAACAGAAAAAGACCTTTTTCGAGAGTTTCTGAGTAAGGGGGTAGATTATGGAAAGGGAAGGTGTTAACACCCTTTCCATCCGTGGTTTTCCATGGGCTCTTAGGCACTTGCTCATTTTGAAAATTGCTTTTATGTTTGTGTTTTGAAAAGCTTGTTTGCTTTATGATAACTCTTGTATCAGTCCTCAAGAGTGTTGATAAAGCGTTTTTGAAAATGTTTTGAATGTTTGGTGTGAAAAAAGGTTATTTTTGAGCAAGTACCTAACAGTTATCTACCTACTCGAAAAAGGTGTTATTTTCCTCCTTTCCTTTAGATAGTGCTATCCTACTATTAGTTAGTAGGTAGCCCTATCGTTGGATGTTGAGGGACTACCGAAGGGACGTTTACAGTCACTAAGGCAACTGGGCAAGAGCTTTTAGTAATTGTCCTAAAGTTCTAAGATCACTTTTTAACCGGGGCAACGTCTAAAGGGTCATCGAGGGACTTGTGATCTCTTGAACTAAAGGAAAGCCACTAAAAATTCTCACGTTTCAAGAGTTGTGACCGTTTTCGAAGGCAACCAAAGTGGGATATACCCTAGGGTGAGAATGTGCAAGTGTATTGATTCAGTTCATTTATCTTGTGCATTTAGGCTTATCTAATCGTTTTCTTTTCAGTCTTTTTCATCCAATCCTATTAATCTAAGAAATTAACAGTATTAAAAACGATAAAGCAAACAGAAATATCCTACGCTATTACAGGGCTTCGGGGAGGGGGATATATAACCAAAACTTTGGGGATAAAAAACAGTAAATGAACCCTAAGTTAAAAGCTATTACAAACTCTGTACAGATACAATAATTGAAAAGAATAATGAAACGGAGAATAATAAACGCGTGAATATTAAAACGGGAACAAGTTGAAAAACCTAAAAAATCTAATTGATTTAGAAAAATATTTTTGGTATTTTATTGAGAAAAGATTTGAAATTTTTAACATAATTTCTGATTAATTTTAATTTAAAGAAAAAGATTAACATGATTAAATTAAATTAATTTACAAAAATTAACTTTAATTATGAAAAACCCTAAGTCTGCTTTTTTGTGATTTTTTTTTTAATTTTTATAATTAATTGAAAAAAATAAAAGTGAATTTAAGACAATTAAAATAGAAATAGAGAAATTAAAACCAAAGAGAGAATGGGCCTGATGTTGTTAATCAATTTGGGGGTGTACGTTTGACAGTCTGCTAGGCCCATATGCACAAGCTCAATGCCTGCCTGATCTAGTGTTGTTATGTCATGGAAAGTCCACGATGTTCTACGCTTGTCAGAGCATTGGATGCACACCATCTATTATCTAATGGCTCAGGCTGATAGTCCATGTTGTGTGCGTAGGGATAAGTTGTACAGGATCCTGCAAGCAAACGTTAGAAAAATGTAAAATTCCTGGACCTGGGATCAAACCCAGGTCCCTTCCTTCACATGCCATATGCCTTTACCATCTGCGTTGCCTGCTCATTCATGACTATAATAACACAAAGATAATACAATGGTAATTCAGTAAAAGTGTCAAATTTTCAAACGTGCCATATCAGATCTCACATGGACCAATGATAATATGATAATTAAGCCACCAGATTCTACGCAAGTCAACGGTGCCGGAGTCCAACTCAAGTCACCTTCTCCGGTTTCCTCAAAATTCCAAACCTGCAAATCACGCAAGATAAAGATGCAAAGGGTACCCTACCCCCTATTTCGAGGTCTGCGATCATGATGATGGTGTCCTTTTTTACTGAAATAGCCTGCAAATTTAGATACAAAGAGGAAGGATCTTTGTTCCCTAACAATGGCACTTTTCTGTTTCTACGTCAAAACTTGCATATAATGGTTCTAAACACACGCAAACATGATGTTATGCACAAACATATGCAGAAATATCATTTATGTTGCATGAAATAAGAGTTTGAGATCAATGAAATATACCAAACTATGAGTTGTTGGAGGGGACGATCCTGTGTGCTTTGGCCTTAAAAAATGGATAGGTTAAATTCGTGGGGTCCTCAGAAGGGTGATAGGATGCTTGGATCTGATGGAGGTTAGCTGGATAGAGCGTTTGTGAATTGCACCATTCTTTGAATTTTTTTGAAATTTTCTAGGGCTTCTCTAAGGCAACTTTGCGTATTCTTTGCTTCTGAATGGTTGTTCATATATATGAGACACATTAGGTCAACAGATATAGAGAGGTATCAATGCCTTCATGAGAAAATATTTGATTTCCAATTATGTGAATATTTGACTTTTTTGGACCAAATCATATCTTTTACCTTTCTCCACGAAATCTCCTTGTCATAAACTGAATATATGTTCATTCTATAATTGGAAACCAATCCCATGCAATCTTTAAATATTTTTATATCATTTATTCAATTTAAATTGGATTTTTAATGATAAAAAATAAAAATAAATAAAATAAATAAAATAAATGACCAAATAAGGCATGTATGAGTTTAGAGTTCATGGACCATGTTAGAAACAAGTTTGGATCATAAAAGGATAGGCCCATTTGGAAAAAATAAAAGTTTGATCAATATTTCCTTCATGCACTTCTTCAAAAATTGCTCAACTTTAGCAATGCATATCTCTCTCAATTTTAACCCTATGAGAGTGTTCTTGGAGTTTTTAGAGAGCTTAGTATGTCCTCCAAACAACCTTTTTTTTTCATCTCAATTGGATCTTCCATGTTCATGTACCAAGGTTTGACCCAAAAGGTGTTTTTGTTGACTTTTTGAAAGGACCCATAATGTCTGAGCTTGTATCATTTAACGGGGGCATTTCTTGAACTTGAGGGATGAGTATAAGTTATAGGGAATTAGATTCTCTTCAAAATGAGCTTTGGTGGAAAAACTTCTGATAAAGTATGAGAAAGTTATGCTTGGTCAAAGTTTGGTTGACTTTTCCTATAGAAACCCTAATTAGCAATTCTTGACTTTTGATGAATTAGGAGCATTTCTTAAGGAATCATGATCAACCCTTGATCAAATGATGGATATCACTTCAAAATATTGATGTTCACAAAAAATATTGAAGTTTGACTGTATATAGGCCACAATTGACTTTTGACCTAGTGTAGTTGATTTTCAAGCATTTGAGCAGTTGACTGAGCAAACTTGTAGTGCCAGGCATGAAATTTGTCATGGAAAATATTGAAGACATATTAGGACCATGGAAAACATTTTAGACCATTGGATCTCACACATCTTGATAAAAATTGAAACCCTAGTTACAAGTTTATTTCCTTAGGAGGAGAATTTGTCTTGTCATTTCTTGGTCATCCTTGGGCAAGTTGGGGACCTCAAGGGGCATGTGTTAAGTAAAAAGGGAGGGAAATTTTTTGGGTATAACAATATCCCTTAGGCATCTGATATTGCGGAGCGCTGGTTGGAGCTATAGAAATATGAGCGGTAACAATTTCAGAGATTAACGTGGTATGGACTTGTGCTTGAGAAGAACAGGGAAATATAGGAGTTGGTGACTGATTTTGAGCGATCGTCAAGTTATCTACCATAGTTGTCAACCTATCCATTCCTTCCTGAAGGGAGTCACCTCTTCACAGAGCTCATAATTCTCTTGCTCTATTGCTATATCCATATTTTCTTTCCGTGATTAACCTGAGTGCAGCTTGACTATATTGGAAGGAAAAGGAACAAGTAAGACTCTAGAATGCAAAGATTGGATGGTAAATGATGCATGATATGTGACATAAATTGTTTTATTTTTCTTTAGTTTTCAAGGAACTCACTAATTTTAAATGTCACAAAGGAAACAATAATTTTGAAAATATCCAAAAAAAAACCTCATTTCATTATTCATAGAAGGATTACATTTGAAGTACACTTTCAAAGATCCTAAAAGTACAAGAGGAAAATAGTTAGGTCTTTTGGGTCCTAAGGAGCCCCATCTAAGGAAGAACCAAATCCTCCTTATAGTCTGATCTTCCTGATCTTCTCCTCATAGAAAGCTTACATCTCGTCTTCTCGGCCACCAACTGATCAACAACTTTCTCCCATGCATAAAGAGCAGGGGTAACATTTATCAGATCGTCTTGATTTATTTTCCTTTCCCTAGCACATTGCTTGAGCAAGGTGTCCTTTCGACGAAGTTTCTCATCCTGCTCAACAAGTCAACCATATTGAAGAAAAAGTGTATCTTCCTTCTCCTTCAACTGTTTATTCAAACCCCTCTTTTCATACTCCAAAATATGGTATCTTTTCCAACTTCATCCTGGCCAAAATTTCTTGATAATCCTCCATGTTCTTAATGGGAATGGTGGAAGATGAAGGTGTGACTGCTGGTAGAAAAGGATTTTTAATGGAATAAGGCATTTTGAGCTTACAATCCCTATCATGGACCCACAAAGTAAATGGCTTAAAGACAATGTCGTGTTTCTTTCCCAAACGATCTTTACCTTTCTTATGAATATTGCGACAAGCACCCAAAATCTCCTCCTTCATATCTAGATTGTCCTCCTCATCAAGGTAAAAGAAACCTGATAATAAAATATTATAGGGTTTATCCTTTATAGGGTATCCAAATGAGCACCTATCAAGAACAATGTTATAGCTGATTCCTCCTTTTATCCCAAGAAGAGGTACATTAGGGAACCCTCCACAATTGTCAATGATCACCTCAATGTCATAAGATGGAATATACCAAGTTAAATGTGCCTGAGTAATGGATATAAGCCTTTGGGACCACCTAAGATTGTTTGGATTATCTTTGAAGAGACTAGATTGTGGCAAGTACGAATTAAACCACTTGTACAATAGAGGTGCACAACATGTGATGGTTTTATATCCTTTATGAGTCCTATGATGAATACAGTGGTAGATGTCTCCAAGTAAAGTAGGCATTGGGTTACCAATAAAGAACGTCTAGATAACATTGATATCAACAAAATGGTCAATGTTTGGGAAAAGTACAAGAACATAAATGAGTAATGCAAGAATTTCCTCAAAAGTATCCTACTATCTTCTTTGGCTAAGACAATAGCTTTTTCCATCAAGAATTTGGAAGTTAAACCCTGAAAATCTTTTCTGAAAGTAAGATTTTCTTTCACCTCAGATGCTTTTAAATGAAGGGCTTTAGTAATAACATGGGGCTCGGGGACCTCCTCAAAACCACTGAAAGGAAAAACATCTAACACTGGAAACCCCATCCAAAAAAGAGTACTCTTCTAAGGTATGAAATAGCTGATAATTGGGGAACGTGAATCAATGGTAACAGGAATCATAGAACTGAACAAGAGTTTTAAGAATTCTACTTAGCACCTTAACCTGGAGAATACTCAAAATCCTCCCATTATGTTTTATGAAACCTTCATGATTAGATACCAAAGACCCTAGCTTTCTCAACTCTTGTAACTCAGGCCTCTTGAAATCGTACTTTTTAGCGTTCCTCTTTCCAATATCCATGATCGTAAATCCTATTACGTTTGCAATGAGAATATGTGATTTCCTTGAAACCCAAGTGAAAAAGTTTTATGAATGCATGAATGAATGGTTATGCAGTAATCACAAACATGGTTTAAGGATTGACCATGGAGCCAAGGGTAAGAACCAACCATAAGGTATGTACTATGGGTTCATCACATGTAGAACAAAGTTCTAAGAGTTCCCGAAGTTGTGATTCTTCTTTCGAATATTACGGGGTTTACACAACTATTTATGAGTGCCAATAATATTCTCAAGAAAAACTCGTCTGATCTTAGTATCGCGTAATGACTCATTCAAGACTACTTTTGAATTTTCATTGCACTACATTCTAAAGGTCAAAATGGGTTAAAGGGTTCTATGGTCCTCAACTTCTCAGAATATAAGGTCTAAAGTAATAATGCTTCAATAATTGTCTTGTTTAGCATTATCACCCCCAAAGAGGCCTCCACTGAGTGGGTTTATCATACGCTACTTATGTCAGTATTACTCTAGTCATGTAACTTTTGATTATACCACCATCATAATCTTAACTATAACTTAGTCCGGGAGTAGGACTTTTCCTTATAAGAATCACCAAAACACGCCAAGGAAGAAGAAAACATCACATATGTACAAGAAAACAATAATAATAAAAAAAAAGATAATACAAATTAGGCTATAACCTTGCTGAGGAAGTTTCCCCAATGAAGTCACCATTTCTATCGCGGTGAAAAATCGGGAGACCACGCTATTGAGAAACTTGACTCGTAAAATTTAATAAGTCATCAACGAACTTTATTATTTCCAAGGAAAAGGGAAAATATAAAAACCCTATAGTTAAACATGCAATTCAAGAAGTAAAACTAAAAGCAAAGCATAAAGAAGATATCTATGGTACGGGGGTTGGTTTATACAAATGGAAGGTATTAGCACCCTATGCATCTATAGTACTCTATGGAAACCTTTTGTAATATCTGTTTTTTGATTAAAATTGGTTGTTTTCAAAATGAGTGTGGAGATGATAAAAGAAATATATTTTATTATATTTTTGTTTGGAAAGACACAGTCTTATACCTACGTACCAATGAAGGATCAAAACCTCGTAGTTCATGGTAAAAATAACAAAAGAGTTTATTAGGATTGATTTTAGAAGAAAAGAAATTCCGTCATCTTAAGGAGGATACTCAACTAATTCAACCACAAGTATGAGAAGATTGATCTTGTATCATCATAAAGGAAGGACTCTTAACTTAGATATAAGATCAACAAGTTGCCACGAGCTCCCTCAAGTGGAAAGAATCACATTTACTTCAATTATTACTATAGGGATAGGAGAATTACATCTTAACTATAAAGAGGACTTATGTCTAATCTTTGAGAAAATGTTTTAAATTGAAAATCCAAGTGGAAAAAGGATTTGGGTGAGGTTGAATCTCTTTTAGTCTTTTGAAATTTTTTAATATGCTTAAGTGCATTGAAACATTTATTAAAGAAAAAAAGCTTTAAAATGCCATGAAATAAAGTCAAGGTTTATTTAATGAAAGTGGTGATAGTTTGAAAATTAGGGTTTAAGTACAAAAGGGTAAACACCAACAATTATAAGGGTAACACACAAAGATAAACACGTAAAGATAAACCTAAGACAATTCATATGCACATGACTATAAAGCTAACAATACTATACCTTTACTTGGATTTGAACACAAGTATTAACACAACAGAATATACATAATAATTACTAATGAAAGAGAAAACACACATATCACAAATGTTAAGGACAAGATCACAAAGTGGTGTGACCTTTAAGATAGTCATTTAAGAAAAATGACAAATAAAATATGAACAAGTATTAAACACAAGACCTCATGTCAAGTTGAACAAAGATCAATCATCAAAGATGTTTAAAATAAAGGGAATGTCAACATGTTTATCAAGTAAAAGTTGTATAAAAGATAGAAGATAGAAATATACTTTGACAAAACATTCAATCATGGATAACATGGACATATAAACAAAAACACAAGATAAATGGAAAAGCAAGCATTCATCTTATCATGTCAACAATCAACTCTAAACATCAAGAGAATTCAAACAAAGTAGGCATCAAAGTTTTAGAACCAAACAAAGTTATGGTGTCAAAGTTAGGAGTATAAATTAAAATGAGGCTTAAACTCATGACACAAAATCATCACAATATTATCTTGGTATGCAGAATCAAGTAATCACCATCAAGCTATTGCATTAAAGGCAAAGGGAAATCATCATAATCAATTTAGGGTTTTAAAGTATCAAACAAAAAGTTATCTCATTAAAGCATGCTAAACCCTAGGTAGAAACCAATTTAATCATGTCACCAATATTAAGCAAGACACTCTCAAAGTATACCATAGCCACATAATCACACATAGTCAATTAGGTCAAAGAAACAATCAAGGAACATCACAAAAGAACCTAAAGAAACACTTAAAAACACTTGTTTTTGAACTAAATAAAAATAGGTAAAATAAATATTATTTTTGGTATTTTTTTCATGGATTAGTAAAATATATAGACAAACAAAGAAGCATGCAAAAAATAAAGCCAAAAGGAATTAATTTTCATATAGAAAATCAAATGGAAAGTTGCAAAGAAATGTTAAAATGAACAAGTGATAAAAAGATAAGGCATGCTTCCCAAGGGGCTTGAACTCACGCTCTTGTACTCATAGTTTAAAACAATTACCACTGGGCCACACGTTGTGGGTTGATATAACACGCTTCCATTTAATAAAATATGAAACAAGTTGTTGAGTGGAAATAAAAAAATAATACAAAAAGGTCGCATGACCACTGGGGTGCAATGTTAATTCATTTATTATTCAGGTTGCACTAAATATATTATAAACTAATATTTTAAAAAGGAAGAATAGAGCCACCACCATCTTTATCTTCTTCGTATGAACAACAACAATAATGGTGCATCTTGTAACTTCCTCATTTCTCAACCAATTTAAAAAAATGTAAAAACCTAAATTGCTCAAAATTTCACAAGGTTTCTCATGGTATCATTAAATCAAACTGAAAGTCAAAGAATAGTGCACACGAGCTCAAAAAAATAGAACCAACCTATAAGATTCATCTATTCGAAACTTCACACACACACACATGATTAA
Source organism: Vicia faba (assembly GCA_948472305.1). Lineage (NCBI taxonomy): Eukaryota > Viridiplantae > Streptophyta > Magnoliopsida > Fabales > Fabaceae > Vicia > Vicia faba. The sequence goes on from OX451739.1 coordinate 128,070,171, forward strand.
AGAAAAGCAACTTAAGGTTTAGTTTCAACACATTGAAATCTACATATTTGCTTTAGAAATCAACTTTAAATGATGCATGTATGTATGAGTTCCAAGTTTAGAAATTTTAATTATTGAAGCAAAGTTTCAATGCCTCTTTCAATGGTTCTAGAAGCAAAAGATAAATCCTATTAGCTTCCTTGAACCTCACTGAAGCTATTGATGTCCCTACTTTATTTTGAATCATGCCCAATCTCTCCAACCAACTCAAAGTGCAAGCCACAAATTTTTGAGATGGAGGTTGAGTTTTAGTGGTTATATATGTGCAAAGTGGTTGTGGATGAATTATATTTGATGTATAGAATCTTTGTTTAGTGTTAGAATGGAAAACACACTGGTGAATTGGGAGATTGAAGTTTAAGGTTTGAAAACTTACAACAATGGAGTTTTTGTGCAAATTTTGGTATGTTTGAGTTCTGAGCATTTAGGGCGATTTATAGAGGTTTCAAATGGTCTCTCTAACTTGCAGAAGTCATTCTTAGTTCACGTGGAGTCTGGTTTGGCCATTTGGTTTGAAATTGCACAAAAAAGCATGTATGTTGCATGATGAAAGGTGTAGTGAATCAAGGGTGAATGGCCATGGTTTTCTGGCTTTAGGGGTTGCTTCTAATATTTAGATATTGTATGTGATCTTTATAACAAGTTACAAGCTTAAAAAAAGAGATTTGTTGACAAAAGTTGATCTTTATCAAAGTGGATACCATGCTTTTTGCAAAATGCTCCAAATATGGTATCATGTAATGGTTAATGCTTCAATTCTTTATGCAATAGATGAAGGATTTATATAAATCTCTGATTATGGTGAGAAGCTAAACGGCCTAAAAAGTGGGATTATGTAGCTTAGGCTTGGATGTTGTTATGGAAGCTTGTCACAAAATGGACCTCTAATTCAGTTCTGGATACCTAACTTCATCTCTTCGAAACTCATAGCTCAAGTGTGATAAATTCATGCTCTTGGACTTTTTGGAAAGATGAGAGCATCCTCTACAACTTTCATGTTGACCACTTTCTTTGAATAAATTGGAATCATGGTGAAAAAATGGGCATAAAGTCAAGTACTTCACAAGGTCAAAATACTTGAAAATTTCACTAAGTGTTTTGTCATTCATAAACAAATGGATCCTCCACTTCATGGTCTCACATATATTAATCCATGCATTTTTTGGACCTCAATTCCTATTGCGAAGTTGCAGTATGAAGCAAGATCTTCAACTTGATCTTTTGGGCATGAAAAATGATGGCTTGAGGAAGAAGTTATAAGCTTGGAAAGTTATGCACTTGAACATGAGTTTTTGACACTTAGTGAAATTTTCGACATCTTCCACTTTAACCCTTTTACAAGTTATCTCAAATTTCTTGATTTCTCTTGGAAAAATTCACTCATTAACCACATTTTGATGAAATTCAATTTGAGAAGTCCATGCTTGACCAAAAAAGGGAAAAAGTCAAAGTTTGACTTTGCAATTGACTTTGTATTAGATAAATCCAATTTGTCCAATCCAATGAAAACTTTTGATTTTGATGCAATCCTTAACATGTTAAGATATTCTTGAAGTTCATAAGATGATGACATGATGAAGCCTTGAGTAATGGTATTGGTGATGTACTTGTATCTCCTGAAGGGTGTCATACTCCCTTTACTGCAAGACTCTGCTTTGATTGTACAAACAACATGGCAGAATATGAAGCGTGCATCTTTGGTCTCAGAGCTGCCATAAATTTGGGGATCAAATCTTTGGTTTGTGTTCGGAGAATCTGCTTTGGTCATCAGTCAGATCAAAGGGGAATGGGATACCAAACACCCTAACCTTATCCCTTACAAAGAACATGTGTTGACACTGCTGCCACATTTGAGAAGATTACTTTCGAGCATTTCCCGCGAGAAGAAAATCAGCTAGCAGACGCACTAGATACAATGTCGTCCATGTTTAAACTTAATTTGGATAACGAGGCTCCTCAGATCACCATTGAGCGGATGGATGAACCAGCCTACTGTCACGAGATCGGTACTGAAGAAGTAGTGGACCAACCTTGGTTCCATGAAGTTAAAAGGTATCTCGAGTCTCAGGAATATCCAAAAGAAGCTTCAGTTAATGACAAGAAATTCTTAAGAAGATTCTCGGCTAAGTTCTTCCTTAGTAACGTCATTTTGTACAAACGCAATCATGACTTTGTATTACTTTAGTGCGTAGACAAAGTTGAAGATGAAAGGATCATGGATGAATTACATGAAGGCACCTTTGGCACCCATTCCAGTGGGTATACAATGGCAAAGAAAATCCTATGGGAGGGCTATTGGTCTACCATGGAGACAGATTTCTATCAGCACTCTCAGACTTGCCATAAATGTCAGATTTATGCTGATAAGGTACACGTCCCTCCGGTTCCTCTGAATGTCTTGACGGCTCCTTGGCCCTTTGCTATGTGGGGAATTGATATGATTGGGGAAATCAAGCCAACAGCCTCCAATGGACACCGTTTCATCATAGTGGCCATCGACTGTTTTACAAAGTGGGTTGAGGCAGCTTCCTTCGCTTCCGTTACAGAGAATGTTGTCGCCCGGTTCATCAATTAGAATCTCATCTGTCGGTACGGTATCCCAGAGAGAATCCTCACTGATAATGGTATGAATCTAAATAAAACTATTATCACCGCCTTGTGCGAGCAATTCAAGATCCAACATCACAATTCTTCCCCTTATCGGCCAAAGATGAATGGCGTTGTAAAAGCTGCTAACAAAAACATTAAGAAGATCATACAGAAAATGACAGTCACATACAAAGACTGGCATGAGATTCTACCATTCGCTCTCCACGGGTATCGTACCACAACTTGCACATCAATTGGGGAAACACCTTATTCTCTGGTATATGGCATGGAGGTTGTCTTACCTATTGAGGTCAAGATCCCCTCTCTGAGAATCATGAAGGATGTTGGGTTGAACGAAGAAGATTGGATCCAGACTTGACTTGACCAGTTGAACTTGATCGATGAGAAGAGACTTGCAGCTATCTGTCATGGTCAGATGTACCAAACACGCATGATCAAAGATTTTAACAAAAAGGTCAAACGTCAGGTATATCAGGTCGGTGACTTGGTAATCAAGCGTATCATTTTTCCACAAGGTGATCCCATGGGAAAATGGACTCCTACATATGAAGGACCATTTGTAATCAAGAGAATATTCTCTGGTGGAGCAATGATCTTGACCACTATGGATGGCGAAGACCTCCCACACCCTGTAAATACGGACATAGTTAAAAGATACTACGCATGAACAAGGAGATGCTAGGTCGACTGACCTAGGCAAAATTTAGGGCATCCCGGCGAACCAAAATGTTCGGGAAAAAATTAGGGATAAAATACAAACAAAAAAATATGTACACCCAGCAAGCTGAAAACCTGAGAGGGCGGCTTGTGCAAAAAAAGGTATCCCGGTGGATCAAAAACCCGAAATGGCGATCCAGGAAAAAGTTAGTGAGTTAAAGCGTGTGACTATGTCCCGTTGGATCATCTTGCAGACAATCTTCAGCATCGACCAATTAGCTCAAACGGTTATAATCAATCCAATCAGCTTTGTCGAGGCGACAAGTAGACAAGACACTCAGAGACACAAAGACTATAATAGAATGGGAACCCCATGGGATTACTTCACATAGCTGTCTTTTTATTTGTATCAATTTTCATTTTTTTTACGACGACATTCTCTTACTAGAATGCTCGTCTCATTGTACAAAAAAAACTTATTCAAGTTAATACAAAGATATCCCTTTTAAAAGTGCAAAACTATTCGTTTTTCTTTATTTCTGTTGTTTTGTTTACAAAAACGCCCAATGATTTATTTTCGAACATATGCATTTGAACGTAATTACTATTTACAAATAAACAAAAGATAGAAAGACAATCACTAATGGCTTTAAGAAACAGGATAATATCTTTAGGCTATTCCATAAAATCCCCGCAGGAATTTTCCCCCAGCAAGAGCGGAAACAAAGACATCCTACTATAAGACCACTAACGTACTCCCAGTATGCAGCCTAATGGTATCTGGTGCTCTCACATCCCCGATGGAGCTAAACTTCCAGTTATCGCTCCAAAGGTTCCCCAGTGAAAGTCGCCTAGCTTCTCAGGATTTCCCAGCAGGATTTCACGAAGTCCACAAGCAATGCACGACATTCTCCTTCCACAATAGAGTTTATTTCTCTAAAATATGGAAATACATCCACCAACACATCAACTTCAAATATGGAGACTTACACTCTGCATTCCCAGTGATACTTAGGGATTTATTGTCCCCGACCCCAGCAACACTGCGGCTGAACAATTAATATGTCCATACATTTGCATTCATATGTCATAGCATTGACAACACAAGTACATACAGTGCAATCTCATTTATTTTGAGAAAACAACATCATACCATGCATTTCATACATCATGGCATTGCTTGCAATTAAACTTCACCTTTTCAGGAAGAAGTCAATCAACAGGAAATTATCATCAACAAATTTCTAACAAACAAATATTTTCAACAAGTCAAATACAGATCAGTTCCCAAGAAAAGGCTAGTCGACCATCTACATAGCCAATATTCCCTTTAATTTACTGGTTCAGATAAATATCTCAATGATTTACTCTGATTCTTATCCAGATCCTTACTGGTTCAGATAAATCTCTCAACGATTTATTCTGATTCTTCTCTAGATTCTTACTGGTTCAGATAAATCTCTCAACGATTTATTCTGATTCTTCTCCAGGTTCTTACTGGTTCAGATAAATCTCTCAATGATTTGTTCTGATTCGTTTCCATATTCTCACTGGTTCAGATAAATCTCTCAATGATTTGTTCTGATTCTTCTCCAGATTCTTACTGGTTCAGATAAATCTCTCAACGATTTATTCTGATTCGTTTCTGGATTCTTACTGGTTCAAATAAATCTCTCAATGATTTGTTCTGATTCTTCTCCAGATTCTTACTGGTTTAGATAAATCTCTCAACAATTTGTTCTGATTGGTTTCCAGATTCTCACTGGTTCAGATAAATCTCTCAATGATTTATTCTGATTCTTCTCTAGATTCTTATTGGTTCAGATAAATCTCTCAACAATTTGTTTTGATTCATTTCCAAATTCTTACTGGTTCAGATAAATCTCCCAACGATTTGTTCTGATTCTTCTCCAGATTTTTGCTGTTTCAGATAAATGTCTCAATGATTTGTTCTGATTCTTCTCCAGATTTTTGTTGTTTCAGATAAATCTCTAAACGATTTGTTCTAATTCGTAAATATCTCAACGATTTGTTCTGATTCTTCTCCAGATTTTTGCTGTTTCAGATAAATATCTCAATGATTCGTTCTGATTCGTAAATATCTCAATGATTTGTTCTAATTTTTCTCCAGATTCTTACTGGTTCAGATAAATATCTCAGCGATTTGTTCTAATTCTTCTCTGGACTTCTGTTGTTTCAGTTTAAATCTCTCAAACGATTTATTCTGACTCTTCCCCACCGACAATTTTCTCTGGTTCAGATAAATTGCACCAAAATTTATTCTAATGCTTTCCAGTCAAGATTAATCCAAGTCGAAGTCGATTTCAGACTTAGTCTAATTTTTGTCAACAATCCCTTTGGATGGCATCTATAAGCCCATCTCCGAAAACTCTCCGTCATTTCTCCAAATGACATCTTTAAGCCTATTCCCTACACAATCAACCAGCACATCATCAAGTCCAAATTTCTGGGAACTCTAGTGTTCATTCATCTTCCACTTTCAAGCTACGAACGACGAACACATCGATCTCACTTTTCAAGTTTAAGAAGATTGAACAGGGGCAACTATTGTACCCCAAAATTTTCCCTCCCATTTTTCATTTAAGATGCTATCCTAGAGTTTCTCAAATACCTAATTTGGCTCAGAAGTTGATCGGACAGATTCTCTTCCTAGGTAGTAAGTCAGCAATTAGGGTTTTGCATTTCTCAAAGAAAATTGAGTCTTCAAGGTTTCAAATGGTCTTCATAGGTCTTCATGTCTCCTCAAGGTTTTTTAAATCAGTTTTCAAACCCCGCATTGCAAATTTTCTCAATCAATGGTCCAGATAACTGAAAACGACTACATCAACCCAAAAATCGCTCTTTTTGCGAGAACAAATTCAAATGATCGTAACTTCTTCATTATTCAATATTTTTGAGCGGTTTTCCCTGCGTTTGATTCTCCTTGATTCCATCTCAAATTTCTCTTCACATGTCAAGAGCTGATTACGCGTAGAAGATCACCAAAATTCGAATGTGTTAGAAGTCGCATCATGAATTTTGACCTAATTTCAAACAACAATCGTCTGATTTCTAAGAATTGTGATTTCTTCAAATTACAAGACCCTGAGACGTTTATTTCTCTTCATGGTCATATGTAATGCTGCTCACGGGTTTATCTTCAAAGCATCGGAGGAAAATTGTGTTTGAAAGATTTTAAAATTATCAAATCGTCACAAGGAATTTGTTGATTTTGAATGTTCTTAATCACAGTTTTGTTTAAAGATTGACAGATATTCTCGAAACATGTTTGTTTGGCATTGAAATTCCATCTTTTTATCGAGTATGACACGCGAGTTCATTTTTGAATTCAAACTTGACTGGGGCAAGATGTAAAGGTTAAGGTTGTCATTTAAACAACCATGATTGTGGAGTCCATTAGTCAAAATGGTTTGAGCCCTTAAACATTTATTTTGTTTAAAAATACAAAATACTTGATTTATCTGATCATTTTGTGGTTTGCTTGGAATACAAGTTACAAATTCATTTGTGATGGCTTGAGGTTTAAGTTACCAAACCAAGGTGTATCATTCAAAGCATTCAATTGAGAATTTCAAAATTCAAGATTTACACAATGAATTTCATCGTTTACAAATTTTCTCAAAAAAAAATTTATATTCATTACATTACAAGTAAAATATAAATTACAAGTTTTGTTTTGTATATAAAAAAGAGATTTTTGTTCTATTTCTTCAAGTCTTCTTTGTTTCATCTTCAGGTTATCCATCTAGTCCTCGCTTGCTATCCACGCCTCATGTTATTGAAACAAAGAAAAGAAAGTTAGCAATTCAAAAAAAAGTGATGCAAAGAAAGGAAAATTCATCACTAGGGTTTGGATGTAGGAATCATATTTAAAGATGTTTTGTTTCATCACAATCCTTTTCCCCCAATTGCAAATCACAAAAAAAGAGTTTGTCTTTCTTGGTTCACAAAAAGGGGAAAAAGGAGAAATTTGCAAGAAAGTTCAAAGCAAACAACAAGCAAGTCACCAAACCGCAAACTGCCCAAGGCAGCTAACAGTAGGCCAGCAGCAACCAAGCTGCCTAAAGCTACAGTAGGGAAAACCAAATCTGCAACAAGCTAAACAAGCTACCAAATAACAAGCATGCAAACAAAAACAAACTGCCACAATCAAACAACAACCGCAAGATTAGCAGCAGGCTGCTAAAGCAAAAGCAAAAACCTGCAACAATAATAGCAGCTCCAACACAACAATGCAGCAATGCAAAGTAACAAAGTAAGCCAAACCAATAGCAAACTCAACAATAGTCCATGAAGCAACATAGGAAAAACCCAGTCAAACAGCAATGCAAAACATAGCAAGCTATCAAAACATGGCCTCATCATTTTCCTAAACTAGTAAACCCTTCAGAATTTTTGAGTAAAGAAAAAGAAAGATGGCTTTGTATCATAGAAATATGAAGAGGGAAAGAGAAAGATATCACCTATGCCACTAACAATCCCAAAATTACCAAGCCAGTTGCTATCATAAAACAAACAGCCCTGCTGCTTCTGCTACAGCTCTGCATAATTGTCCAAAACTGTGCACAAAACTGTCCAAATCCTGCCCAAGACTTGTACAAAAATGGCAAAAACCAAAAACTGCAACAAAGAACATCAGAACAGTATACCACAAGTGTTCAAATGGCTTATAGTTTTCCCCATTTTCTTTTCGATTCTATTGTCAATATAGAGGGGAGAGGCACAAGCAAAACAAGGAAGGGGAGAGGTCAAAAAAAGAAAACCATACGAAAATCATTGATACTCATATACTTCCATCAAACTCCTTTTATTTTACAACACAACATCACTGAAACACCATTACCAAAACTACCAGCCTCAGCCACACCTTTTTTCACAGCAAGATACAAAATAGCCAGCAGAAGTATACAGAACCAAAGACAACACTAAGCCAATATACAGAAAAACAACACAAAAAACCAGCAATCTCGAGCAATAACATTGGGCCAGAATATCTACAAACCCTTACTCTCAAACTAAACAGAATCAGTAAATATACAAAAGCATATTCAAAAATAAGTACAAAGAAGAAGATTTGGACACCATACCTAGAAGATTAAAGCCTCAACTTTGACCTCCTTTTCTCCATTTCACAAATCGCAGCCAAGGCAAACCCTAGCCTCACAGGTAAATCCGAAGACTTCATCTTTTTCGCCGTTTCCTTTATACCATGTTATAGTTAATAGTTCCAGGAACAAAACCCCTATGCTCACTGTTAAGATTGATGAAAATGAAGAATTTAATTTTAACTTAAAACAAGTTAGGGTTTTCTGGTTTTGGCCGCCGAATGAAGGATTTCATAGAGAAGTTGATAGAGGTTTGAATCGACAAAGTTAAGGCAGTTTGTTTCATGGTAGAAGGATCCGACGTCTGTGAGGCAGAGAGGTGAGGAAGAATACGCGTTTTGGTTGAGAGGAAGTTTGGAGGAGGAGAGAAGACTGAGAGTTTGAGAGATAATTGTTTTTTTTAGTTTATATTTAACTTAAGTTAGGTTTAATCAATACACTTTAAAATCAATTTATTTTAATTAACTTGTTTTAGTTTAAATTTATTTAGTTTATATTTAACTATATTTAGGTTTAATCAATACACTTTAGAATTTATTTTAATTAGCTTGTTTTAGGTTAATTTTATTTAGTTGTATTTAACTTTAATTTAGATTTAGTCAATAAACTTTAGAATTAGTTTATTTTAATTAGCTTGCTTTAGGTTAATTTTATTTAGAATTTTAATTTAGTTTTAGATTTACTTTAAATGACTTTTTTAGTTCAGATTTAATTTTGTTAATCTTTAGTTTCAATTCACAAAATGTTTAAAAATTAATTTATTTTCTCATAAACAAAAGTACCAAAAATTTTTATACTTTGTCAATTAATTTTATTTCATAGATTGTTATATTTCTAGTTAAATTGTTAAAATTTGATTTGGTTGTATTGTTTGCTATTTGAACTTGGTAATTGCATTTGACTCATCCCCATTTATTAATTTGTACCCCCATTCCCGAACCTTTGTAATAGCGTAAAATTTCAATTTCCGCAATTTACTATTTTTCCTTATACTGTATAAAAATTAGGCGTGCATGGCAAGACATAAAATCAATCGCTAGATAACCTAATTTCAACAAAATTAACTTCAAATGAACACACTTTTTCATACGTGAACCTCTAGGGTAACCTCGCTTGTTGCCTCGGAAATACAGTCATGTCCCTCGAATATGGGACGCTTTAGCAAGGCCCCTTCGATAAAAAAAAGATTGTAGTCCCTCGATGTCCCTCGATGTTGCCTTCGGTAAAACGATCTAGCCCCTTACGAAAATTGCTAAAGCGTCTCACAAGTTGCCTTCTATGACTGTACAAACGTCCTGCGCCTGTCCCTTCACATCCAACGATGGGCTTCTTACTAAATCAATGGTAAGATAGCAACGTCTAAAGGAGGAAGAAAAGAACATTTAAGACTTTTCGAGTAGATAGATTCGCTCTTAGTTGCTCCCTTGCTCACAACCAAACATTTTACACCAATAATTTCACATTAAAACCTTTTTCAAAAGACAAAAACTTTTTGTATACGTTCTTATAGAGACGAGAATTATTACAAAAACATCTTTTCAAAATCACCTTCAAAAAACACAATACACAAACGCCTCTTTGAACTATTTTTCGAAACCATCCTTTGTATGCGTTCTTATAGAGACGAGAACCATTGCAAAGACATTTTTCAAAATACTTTCAAAAACCCACACCACAAGCACATTCAAATAAAAGCAAGTGATCTAACAAGTAACTAAGAGCCCATGGAAAACCATGGATGAAAAGGATGCTAATATCTTCCCTTTTCATAATCTACCCCCCGAACCCGAGAAGTAATCTCGAAAGGTCTTTCCTGTGCTTTTTTACCTTTCCTGTTGGATAAAAGAAAAGTCGGTGGAGACTCTTGCTAACCGCACAATTGTGATCAAAATGCAAAACCTCAAGTCAGTTCTCCCATTGTACCATAATGATGATACTTGATTACCATAAATGAATGAGGAGCTTCAATCCATGAGGACCAATAATTTCATCAATCCTTTTGGACTTCTACCTTGCAAAAGCAACAAACAAAATAAAGCATATCTTTGTATCTCCACAAGGTTAGTGATGCAAATGTGAATGAGATTATCTTATGATGTTATGCAAAGGTATAAAAGGATATAAGATCCTAGGTCAAAATTAAGGTATGATATATATATATATATATATATATATATATATATATATATATATATATATATATATATATATATATATATATATATATATATATATATATATATATATATATATATATGTGTGTGTGTGTGTGTGTGTGTGTGTGTGTGTGTGTGTGTGTGTGTGTGTGTGTGTGTGTGTGTGTGTGTGTGTGTTCAAGTTAGAGGAAAAAAGAAAACTAGAGGTTTAAAAAAGAATGCAGATTTTTCAAAGTGTTTGGTGCATGTGTCGACACATATATGCCATGAGTCAACTCATAGTAGGAAATTGTTGATATGTGTCTATCTAAAGATCCCTATGAGTCGACTCATCCAAATAGAGGCTACATGCTTTGAAACGCATCCACATGCGTCTAATTATACCACGTATGTGTTAACTCATAGAGTAATTTTTCTTCTATGTGTCGACCTAAAAAGCTTTATGTGTCGACTCATGCAACACAAGCTAGAACCTTAAAAAACATCCACATGTTTCGACTCACAACATGTATGTGTAGATGCATAGACCTGTTTTTAATGCATGAAACATATTCTAAACAGTTCCTAAGTTTCCTAATACTAAGATGCACATTAAGAGTCAGAGAATATCCCCCAATATTCATAAATTCTAAAATGTCCTAGTTTGGATATCATACAAAACATCTCTAATAGGAAGGTACACTCACATACTCCCCCTTTTTTATGATGTAAAAACTTATCACAATGTATTTGATCTCTTCATGAAGGCTCCCCCTGAATGTTTGCATCACAACTTCGTCTTGCATTTGCTTCTCCCCCTTTGACAACATCAAAAAGAGACTCGGCAAGCCATTAAATGTATCATATAGATACAATATAACACATATACCAAAATCATACAGAGGCATTTACATAGAAATAACATGCACTCACATATACCACATATGTGAAATAATGTACAAATTTAAATGCTTAAACATACAAAGAAGGAAATTCAAACAACATTATAATATCGTTACCCCAAAAGAAAATACAAATCACATAAACCTTTTTTTCACATGAAATGCATGATAGAATATTTCCAAAAGAGTTTTGATCCAACATCACGAGAAATCATAACTTCAACGTTCTTCACGACCCCTAGGTCTTGACCTCATACCACGATGCCAACCGTGTCCATCATTTCCAAAGTGATGATCCAAACAAACACACATATTCTGGTAGAATTGAGTGTAGTGGTAGTGATTCTCATTTTGAAGAGAAATCATGGGATTTATCCTGGAAATTATGGCAACATGATTAGATGCCATCTCTTTTCACATAGAAAGAAGTTGTTCAGTGACATAAGAGGCAAAAGCTTCAAAGTTGGTGTCTTGTGTTGTCATGTGTTCTTGAATGAGACATAATAGTTCCTCTTGAGTTGCCTCAAAAGAATCTCGCCTACGACAATCCTCCTTGCAACACTCATCTTGCCTAACATGCATGTTCTGAAGCATAGTGATAATGGAAGAATCGTTTCCATATTCAGCACCAATCCCACTACCTTGACCATCTCCATGATCAACATCATGCATTACCGCATCAACTTCAGGAGCACCAATAGGTTGATCGTTAACCACATATGGTTCAATAGTAGAATCAACAAACTCAGCAATGTCATCAAAGTTATAAATTTTCTTACCATTCTTCTTAACACGAAAATAATACACATTGCGGTCTTCATCCCAAAAGTATCACATGTCGGTAAAAGTGCACTAAGAAAATTCTTGAGCCATACCAGGTGAGCTATACTAAAGATTTGGAATCTCGATGTTGAAGTGCTTGAGGATTTTAGAAATCATGGAAATGTAACAAAAGGAGGTTCCTTTGTTGCATTCTTGATTCCAAACATGCGGGGGCCAAAGTAATTAGCCTAATTGATCCAAATTTTATGGAGGAGGGTGTAAACAAGGTGGGTTTCAGCTTGGTCACCCCTTGAGTGACCGCCATTCTTTGGGCACAACACGTGAGAAACAAGCCAGTGCAAAATATGAGGGACCTTTTTCAAATGATCGGTTGTTATGGACTCAGACCAGTCATTGGACCAGGAAGACTTTAGCAATTCATTCGTGTGAATGCGCCATTTAAATTCTTGATGAAGATTTGCATCCGCCACCAACGATTCAACATCAACACTAACAATAATAATTCTAAACAACGACTTCCAAAGAGCATCAATGAAATCATAAATTGTATTACCTAGTGTAAACTTGAAGGTAGAGCCACGTCTATCATGCAGCTAAGAGTAGAACACACGAATGAGATCCTCATTGTACTTATGCTAAAGCTTTAAGAAGTAGTTGACCTGTTGATGCTCAACAAGACTAATAACATCCATAATGTTCAATGTTTCAGCAACAACAGGTTTCCAAACATGTTTCTTCATAAGAAGGCGATTTTGATGTTTCTCTTCAAACTCCTTTATAAAATCAGAAGAAACCAACGAAAAAGTAGTTGCTGGGGCGGTAGAGGAAGACTTTTAGTTTAAGTCTCTCAAGCCAAACTTTGGTCGAATACCTTCGACGAATTTTTACGCTGGTTCATGTCTAAGGAGACTTCCAATTCCTCAAGAGAGGCATTTAGACGATCCAGTTTGATGGGACTCTAAGTATTTCAGGTGGTATTATATATATATATATATATATATATATATATATATATATATATATATATATATATATATATATATATATATATATATATATATATATATATATATATATATATATATATATATATATATATATATATATATATATATATATATATATATATATATTATAAAGAGGAGTGTATTTAATGAAAAATGAAGTCCAAACACAAAGGGCAAAACTCTAAAAATTTAATTTTAACAAATAACATAATAATAATAATAATAATAATAATAATAATAATAATAATAATAATAATAATAATAATAATAATAATAATAATAATAATAATAATAATAATAATAATAATAATAATAATAATTGAAATAAAAAATAAAAAATCTATGGGGGATCCGCCCCCTAATCATTCTTCTCCAAGCATTTTCAAAAATTCAACAAAACAGTAGAGCCAACTATATTAAGACACATATCATCTAATTATTTTAATAAAAAAAGAAGTAACAGGAAGATTGAGATTAATTTGGTGATTAAGAGTGATTGGATAATTTATGAAAGATAGACAATCGTATTGATTTTTCATTTTATGATTTTTTATTTATTTATTATTTTATGGATAAAAAATAATAATTAAATAATGTCTATTTAAATTTTTTGACTTTTTTTACCTTTTAATAAAATATTACAAATAAAAAGGAATACAATAAGGTTCGAACATATGACCTTCATATATATATATATATATATATATATATATATATATATATATATATATATATATATATATATATATATATATATATATATATATATATATATATATATATATATTAATTTTTAGCGTTCTTTAAGTTATTTTATTGTAACAAGTTGGTTCATTAAAATTTTTTTTGTAACAACTTGGTCCTTTAAGTTAACAAATGTATGCTAGTTACCATATTTATTCTTTTTTACAATTTTAGATTAAACTAATCACCCAAAATACATAAAGTTGCAACAAAATACATATATTAACATTCTAAATACATAAAGTAGCATCCAAAAAATATAAAGTCAGATAATAATTTAACCAAAAAAAACGTAAAGGATAAACTTATTATAAAATAACTTAAAGGACTAACATGTTACAATAAAATTACTTAAAGGACCCCTGGAGTAATTATACCTTAATTTTTTCTTTTAAAATGCTCCTAAAAATAAAATAGTTAAAATATATGCGGATAAAATTTAGGATACGATACAATAAATGACATTGAATGATAGTGTGTAGTAAATGACATTATAGTAATAATGTTTCATTCAAGGAAACATAAAGACAAATAAAATAAATAGACGCAGACTCGTACATGATCCTCACAAATTGTTTCGCTCTTTGGTTCGTATACTCCACTTCTATATAGAGATGTATGAATTGTGCGACCTCAAATACAACGTAGGAGTCTGCTATTTATACTACTCTAAAATAATCGTCGACAAAAGTTAATCCCTTAAAGATCGAACACAATTCCCACTACTTAAACATCAATGTTCTGACTTGCTTTCTCGCGGATTCAGGGAAATAACTATTAAGGAACTGGACGTCATGCTGATAATTGTCCTTCAATGTGATATGGACTTTCCAACTGCCTTCAAGTCTATCTGATTCAGTTCCAGTAGCATTTGTCGAAGCACTTTCTTGCCTGCCTGATATTTGGACTTAATAAACTATTCTAAGTCCTGGACAGCTAGCGACCTTGTCAAATAAGGCCATTATGTCGAAATCCCCTTTTTGAGATTTTGGACATATTTAGAGGAGACGGTGATCTTAATCTTATGGATATGTTCTTGAGATTCTTGCAAACCGAGTTTACCAAGCTTCGTTGAAGGTTTCTGGATCGACGTGTTTGATAAGTTAAAGTTCCTTCTATCGGAAGTCCTCAATACTTACCATCTTTCAATGTAATTAGCTAGTCTCATTCGTTGACTTTCTAGCTTTCTTTGTTGACTTTATTTATCTAAAATTTTCAAGCTAACGCCATCACCCTCAATTAATCAAATAATATAATTCAATGTCATTTTTTTTAACTTTTAAATAAATTATAATTTTAAAATAATTTGCATTAAATATAGTAATATCCAACTTAAACTCACTCGAATACCAAAGAATTTACCAAACATTTATTTATAACTTTTAAATTCTTGTATTTATTCTCAACTTGTTTATTTTTCATCTTTCACCTTTATAAGTTATCACTCATAATATAAACTTTTTATTTTACTATCTATTTATCTATTTTAAACCGGGTTTTTTTATCTCAGTTATTATATTTGCTCTAACTTTAACCAACTCATAGTTTGATCCAAAAAATGGTGTTTTTTGGGTCCATAAAAATGAAATTAAAATGATATTATTGTTTTTGGAATTAAAAATGACATTTTTGCATAAAAAATATTCAAAAGGACAATATAGTTAAGAATAATTTTATAAAAATATTATCTTGATTCAATCATTATTTTTTTAATCTATATGTAATAATCTTAAACAATATTTATCTACTATCTAACTAAGAATGGAGGATGCTTAGGTACTTCCATTCTTACCCTTTCTTCAAAAAAAAATTATACAACATAAAGCCCTTTTTAATAATTCACTAAATATAATTATACTAATCAATCAAATGTTTCCTTAATATCAAGTGACACTCAGTTTTTCAAATTTTCTTTGAAGCATATGCCCTTTCCGTTCTCTCTCTCAGAAACATTCCAACTCTCGATGTGCCTAATGATCTGTCAAACAAAAAAGTTATAACCATTAGTTAATGAGTTGAGAGGTATAAATGTTAAAAATACATGAATTCATTTTTATTCTGACTTTGAAATCATCATCCAATTCATAACAAGTGCTTCCATCAATAGAAATCAAAGGCCTCTAAGGAAGCTTTAAGTTGGTTATGAATAACACATTGATGATTATATTGTTTTGAGAAAATTAATTGAGTTTTCATTTCCGATTCCGTATGCTACGTAAATTAATTGAGTTTTCATTTTCAATTTCCAATTTCTGTGTTTATGAATTAGGTCGAACGGAAACAACTGTCATGTGTTCTAGAAGTACCGAACCACATGACATATCCGGGTTTCTGCCAATTATGTGGTTCGTTTATTCAACATATTCTTGAAATGCAGATTGTGAGAATGGATTAAACAGAAGGATACAGTGTTTTTATTCTCTTCGATGAACAACAATTGACAGAGCATTCTATATTCATTCGTCTCTTGAGGTTTCTATTTATTCATTTCTTGATTGATTTCATTGTAGTAATGCATTTTTGTTTATGTTTTTTCTATTTTGTTGATTTTGTTATGTTTGGTTTGCATATAAGTTGAGGTGTGTCATGTTGTTTTTACATTATATATGCAGTAACATGCTCGATTGAACATGCACAATCTTCCAATGCTCCTTCAACTAAACATTCAACATGTCCAGTTTGCCTTGGTACGTTAGAGCTTATTGGGTACTGTGTAGAGCAAGAACAAAGGCCTTTGATCTATGAATACTTCAGTAATGGGTCGATGTATGAAGCGTTTCATTCAGATGATGACTTCAGAACAAGACCGTAGGATAATTTTGATGAGTAAGTTGGGTATGAGATGTATCGTGTTCAAGGAACTCTTATAGAATGGGTTACAAGAGATGAAGTACAGTGTTTCATAGCCAGGAAATTCAAGGATTTCTTACTTGATTATGTCAATCCGAAGAATGAACATGAAGAATTTGAGTATGTATGTCTGATTAATGAAATGGTGTCAGGTAATACATTTTCTACAACATTTATAGTTGTGACTGTCAACAATATCTTCTTTGCGGTAACTTATTTATTGTCTTTTGTTGTAGCTAACAAGTGCAGGTGATACCATGATCTTCATGGAGACTTTGTTTCAGTGAATATTAAATCCCATGTATGTTTTCGCTGCAATAGAATGTATAGTGAGCTTATCTAAAAATTATTGCAGAAGAGATACTTTAACGGGGAAGATTGTTGCGTTAAAGAAGGTTCATTTCGAAAATTTAGAGCCTGAGAGTGTGAAGTTCATGGCGAGAGGGATTCTTATTATGGATTGATTGGATCATCCCAATGTTGTTAAACTTGAAGGCTTGGTGATTTTGGTACTTATGAGATGGTTTGCGAGAGCTTATGAGAATAGTTTGTGTAAAATATTATGATTATATGATAGGCTGAAAGATACGAAAACCCGGAAGAGAATATCTTATTTCCATAAAATTTACAAATCAAAACTTGTATCGTCTTACCCTTTCACAAAGGTAATCGTTTTAGTTAAGGAACTGTTAGAAATTGGTATACCAAAGCTTCTACTGGTCGTTGTATTTTTGCAAGTAAGTGACATAATGAAATCATAGTTTTTTATTATCAATATTTATTTTCTAATTTTGGTTTGTGTCACAATTGTTTGGATCTATTTTGTCATCTTGACCACAAGTGGAGCTTACCGGCACAGACCTTCCATGACACAACATAATTGTCGTATTAACATAGCTAATCTGATATCTACAGCCCCACGGTAACTAATAATAAAAAATCTCTATTTCTTCTGATTTGTTTTCAAGATATGGTGATTTCTCATGCTTATTTTAACGCTTACAGGTACATGTTCAGGTACCACATTTTCTGTTGGTCATTTGTTTGCTATGATGTCTGTAGTTTTAGTCTCAATGGTGGAGGTGCTTGTTTCTATTTCCTAGAATAAGATGGAGATATGGTCATATTTTCATTATTTGGCACGTGTAGGGTTTGATAATGTTTCTCTAATTGATTAGGACAATCTCGAGTTTTCATCAGTTGTGAGAAAAGTAAAATAAGGAGATAGTAAGTTCAATATTTCCGCTCCTTTAACAGTAGACATTATTGTTTTGACAGGACCCCGAGAATCTCATTCCAACATAAATTATGGAGAGGAAAATTAGAAAACCTTGCATGTAACTACTAAAATCGAGGCTATTGTATTTCAACCAGAAAACAACCATTCAGAACTTCAAGAAAATGAAAATAAGAACATCAATGCCTTCGCCCATAATAGTATGAATATCAAGTATGTTTTTAATGGTTCCTTTTCTCTTTTCTCATTGTAGATTTTATTGGGATTTTCATATATTTTTAATCTTGCAATTGTTCTACTCATCTATGTCAAGACTGATGTGGTACGCATGAAAGTTTAGATGCTTATATTCAAAGTTTGGTGGGCTAGACATACTTATATTCTGTCAGCTGGTTTATATGTTGGAGTTTCTTGATCAATGAACTATTTGTCAACACTAATAACCATTGGTATCTGATCTATCACCAGGACCTGTAGAATCAATAATTGAGTGTATCTGATATATCATCAAGACCTGTAGAATCAATATGACCATTGCCATTCACTTCTGCCAAGGATTTATCCAGGAGGTTTGGATGATTCACAAAGTCTAGAAAGAGTGCTTCTTATTAGACAAGTAGAATGAGTAGAGATAAAAGGAAAGAAGAGAGAGAAAGTTTGTTGTAACTGAATTTGTTATTTCATTATTGTAATTAAAATTCTGTTAGAACTAATATATATAGTACAGCTGTGCAGACTAAAATTATCAGTTTAGCTGCTTACTCCAACGCTACATTAGGCTTAACTACTATATGCTAACCTGATATTACTCTATTATCTTCCCCTCAAGAACAAGGTCCTCCTTGCAGTAAGGAGACTTTGTCATGCACCTGAAGTTTAGCCCTGAGTTGCAGAAATCTTTGAGGAGAGAGGGTTTTTGTGAGAAGATAATAATATTGTTGTACCCCAAAAATTTCCCTCCCATTTCTTCAAGGCACTCTCCTAGGGTTCTCAAAATGCTCAAGGATGCTTAAGAGTTGGTCAACAAATCCTTCTTCTAAGCAAGGGGTTCACAACTAGGGTTTCACTCTTCACAAGGAGATTTGGGTTTCTAAGGTCTTAAATGGAATTCATGGTTTCTTATATGTCTTCAAGAATTCTCATACAAAATTTCAAGCCTTGCATCACAATCTTGCTCAGTCAATTGCTCAGATGACTGAAAATCAACTATATTGGACAAAAAGTCAACTATGGTCAACATACAGTTAAACTTCAAGATTTTAGGTCAACATCAACATTTTTAAGTGATATTCATCATTTTATCAAGGGTTTATCATGATTCCTCAAGAAAATCCCTCAAATTATCAAAAGTCAAAAGTTGCTAAATTAGGGTTTCCCTAGGAGAAGTCAACTGAACTTGACCAAGCATAACTTTCACATCCTTCATCATCTTTTCCCCAACCAAAGCTAATTTTGAAGGGAATTAAATTCTCTACAACTTTGTCTCTCTAAGATCAAGTCCAAAAATGCTTCATTTGAGAGATATGGGTCAATACATTACACGCCATTTCAAAAGTCAACAAAAAACATTTTTTTCCAAGGCAACTTACATCAAGATAAAGTCTTCAAAAGTAAAAATAGTAAACATAGAGATTGTATAGGACATCTTGAGCTTTCCGAAAAGTCTAATATCACCTTGAAAAGATAAAAATTGAGAGAGTTATGAACAGTGCAAGTTGGTAAATTTTAAGCAAATACATGAAGTTCAAGTGGAGCAAACTTGATAGTTTGGGCTATTATTTCAGGTTCCAAGCATGTTTTATATCTCATGTGCACCTCAAGACTTATTTATACACCTAACTTTGATTTATTTTATTTATTTTTTATTTTTTATTTGTTTAAAAGTCAAAATTAAATGAAATAAGACAAGGCTTTCTTACACAAAGACCAAGCCCATATCTTTTCCCTAATTTCAACCTATATATTCTCCCATTCATTCTCATATAAGGACATGAAAAAAACCTTGCCTCAAAAGTTATCAAATATCAAATTTTACAAAGAACCCTAGACAATTCAAAACCCTTATTACAAACTCTTTCATTACAAAACATCCACTCCATTCACTTCCAGCAGGCATATAGAGTAAGTGTGGACCAAATTGGATGGTCCAAAATGTATGAAATCTCATTGCATGACATCTCCGATTTGATAATTTTCATAACATTCATATCTTGATTTTCTGTTTGCTTTAACATGTGCAAGTGTCACTAATGTGTTCTGGACGTTTGGTAGTGCATGGTAGAACAATCATGGAGCTCACATGCAATCAGGATCGTGAATCACCATAGCTACACCAATTCATGCATTTTTCTTCATAACTCAAAAACCATGGATTTTTAGACCAAAATAATCCTTCCATTGAACTCGCAACCCTCGATTTAGGGGGTAGGTTGTTTTTGGATTACTAATCTTGGTTATTTTGCAGGTTGGGCAAAAGAAGGTCACTAGAGAAGACAACCAGAGCTAGGGCTCCGACGCCTCTCCGGTTCAAGCATTTTATTTATATTATATATTTATGATTTGACATAAATTAATGGATGTACAGCCACCCAACTGGTAGAAGCATGCGCGTTAAGTCATTTATGTCAAAGAGCCTGGGTTCGATCAAGCCTTTGTTCCACTTTATTTTCCTAATATTTCATGTTTTGCAGGGTAGAATACAAAACACGCTGAGGCCAGATTCTAACACCAAGGCGCGCTTGGCCAGGTGGTGATTGTGTTGCTGGAAGGTCCTGAGGGTGTGGGTTCAACACCCACCCCTACCATTTGGTTATTTTTGTAACAATTCTCTATTATTCTTAGTCTTTCCTTTTCTTCATCTTTTACAAAACCTTTTTTTAAAACCTTTGTTTTTTTAAAAACCCTAATTTAGTTTTTTAGGTTTTCATTTAATCAACCCTAATTTAATTTTTTAGGTTTTCTTAACTAAATTAAAATCAACTTAGATTTTAGGGTTTTGTTTAATTTAATTAACTAAAATTTTTAATTAATTAAAATCAATTAGGTTTTAGGTTAATTGTCAAACTTTTTCATCAAAATGATCACAAGACAATTATCTCTCTTCTTTTTCTTTTTACCGCTTCACATACTTTATTACTTTCGCGTTCTTTTTCCAATTATGCAACTGCTTGTAGTTTTTAATAGTTTAATTAGGGTTATACTATTTCCCCCCCCCCCCCCCCCCCCCCCCGTTTTTACTATTTTGTACCCCCATTCCCGAAGCCTTGTAATAGCATAAAATTTTATTTCCCGCACTTTACCGCTTTTCATTATTGCTATATTATTTTGCTAGTAATTAGGGTTTGTATGGAAAGACATAAAAACAATCGTAGAAAACCCTAATTACAAAACTAAAACAACTAAACATGAATCACTCTTCACACACGCACCTCTAGGGTAACCTCATTTGTTGCCTTGGATAATAATCATGTCCCTCGAACATGGGGATGCTTTAGCAAAGACCCTCGGATAAAAAGATCATAGTCCCTCGATGACCCTTCGATGCTGCCTTTGGTAAACGATCTTAGTCCCTTATGATAAAATTGTGAAAGCTCCCCTACGAGTTGCCTTTATGACTGTACGATGACTCACACCTATCCATTCACATCCAGCGATAGGGATTCCTACTAACTAATGATAGGATAGCACTATCTAAAGGAGGAGGAAAATAGAACGAAATACTTTTGAGTAGGTAGATAAGTTCTTAATCGCTTGCTCATATTTTTTTTCAAAATAAAAACATTTCTCACAATCATACTTTCAAAAATATTTTCAAAAACAAACACTTTGTACGCATTCTTAACTGATACAAGAATCATTACAAAGTTGCCTTACTATTGGCATTTTCCTAAATATTTTCAAACACATTCACAAAGCATTTTCAAAACAAAGTGAGCTAGCGATTAAGAGCCCATAGATGACAATGGTTGAAAAGGGTGATAACACTTCCCTTTTCATAACCTACCCCCTAACTCAAAATAACTCGAAGGCATTTCCTGTTCTTTTCACCCTTTCCTTATTGGATAAAAGAAAAGTCGGTGGCAACTCTTGCTATCCACAACATTTGCGATAAAACGTAAACCAAGTCAGTTCTCTCACCGTATTACAGAACTGGAGAATCTACTTGGGAGAACTAAAAGTGGGGTTACCTATAAGAGTTAGATCATTTTTAAATTCTTTCCTTGTTTGTATTATGTGCTTTACATTTTGGGGCTTTCTCGGGTTTATTTTCTTGCAAAGATCCTACACCCGAATTTGGGGGCATTTTAGGTAAGTAGCAATAGATCATGGAAACTATACAGCGTATACCGATATGGTTGAAGTGATGGCTACGTTAATGCGACACATTTGTTTGTACTGGCATCCCGCGAGTTCGTCGGGGAGAATACAAGGCTGTCGTGTGGTGTAGTAAGCACTAACTGACCTCTAGAACCTTAATTGACCCAACTTAGCCATTAGAAGGTAGTGAGATAGTCGACTTTGGTGCAGTCTGAAGTTGGTTGATACTCAATACTATGCTCATTGAGATTTGACTCTCGGGTCTTGTTTGGTGGCAAGTTAGTTACCATGCTAGACAGAACTTGTGGGAAAAATCAGTGATATTAAGATCCCTAGAACCCGGTTACTTCTTTAGGATAGGTTGAGCTAACTAAACTTTAAGAGGGTACTTACCTACAAACCCCATGCAAGCCTTAAACCTAAGGCCTTTGTATGCTTTGCTTGTGTTTTATTATCTATTTGAACATGACATCATAATATCATAACATTATATCATGACTAACCATTTCAAAGATCTAGAGGATTTATCTTTGTTTTGTGTTGCAGGGTCATGGCTTCCAGTCGTAGGAATACAATCTGGATCAACTTCGTAAGGATACCTTCCAAGCTTGAGGAATTAGTCTCAAAGGTTCCCGATAATTCTCAATTCACCAAGAGACATGGTCATATACTCAGTTTGGTTACTACTGGATTCTAGGAAGACATGATGAGCGTTCTTTTCCAGTTCTTTGATCCGAAGCATCACGGTTTTACCTTCCCGGATTATTAGTTGGTGCCCACAATGGAAGAATTCTCTAAGTTGCTCGAATTGCATATTCTTGATCAGATACCATTCACCAATCTAGAGCAAGTTCTGAAACCTAAAGACGTTGTCGTAGCCTTACATCTGAAATGATTGGATATTGTATCTAATTGGGAAACAAGGAATAAAATCAAGGGTTTTTCTCCTAAATTTCTGATACAGAAGGCTTAGTGGTTTTTGGATGCCATGAATTTTTGTGCTTTTGAGGATATGTTGGTTTTGCTAATTTATGGGTTGGTACTATTCCCTAATCCAGACTAATTCATAGACGTGAATGCCATCAAAATATTTCTCACTCAAAGGTTGATGTCACTCACTCATGCAGATATCCATTGGTGTTCTTGATCTCAGACAGATGTCACTATTATTGTTCTCTATGGGGAATTCCCTAATGTACCACTCCTTGGTATAAGAGGAGGCATCACTTACAACCCTTGTATATCTCTACGTCAGTTTGGTTATGCTCGAAGGGACGATCCTCATGGTATGCTCATCCAAGGTATTATGTTTGACTATGAGAACGATCCTCAAAATTACCATCAAAGGTTTATACGTGCTTGAGGTACGGTCAACAAGATTGATAGAAAGACTTTGGGACACAAGAATTCGATTCCTCTAGATCCTTACCTCAAATGGGTGCGGTCTCGCGCTCAGAATCTTAAAATTCCACATCCTACTATCTTACTAGTGATCGTAGAGCCTGTTGTTGAAGGGGATATTTATCATACCGTTCTTCATCCAGATATGCCTACAGACTTCAAAGAACTATAGAAGGCCTGGATTCAGCTCAAGGAAGAAAGAGATACCTTTCAGGCTCAGTTATATGCTAGTGAGAAGAAAGTATTGGAGCTGATGAAACGACTCCACGAAGAACAAAGCCTTAATGCATATGTCAACACAAAGAGGAAGCGTCCATAGGAGACTTGAATTAACATTTTGATATTTTGTAATTATTTTTATTAAAAGCAACTATAATTTAAGCTTGTTACTAAAATTTCTTTTGTTTCCTTTTGTTTAAACAAATTTAAATCCCACAAAGGTCCTTGAAAACATTGCACTTGCATTTGCACATCATGCATATCATCACATAACAGGTACCCTATAAGCATGTTTTCTTATCTTCTTGCTGTTTATTTAAGTAAAAGATGGCTCTAAAATAAACTATCAAGGAACTCCAAGCATAGAATGCCCAATTCCAATAAACGCTCTTGAACTTAGCCCAGGGGCAGAAAGAGATGATGGCACTCATCACAAAAAATAAGAAGACTCGGAAGCCAATTGCTATCCTCAATATGGGGAGAAGATTCAAAGGTCCCTCTAAACTCGTTCAAA
This sequence comes from Vicia faba, assembly GCA_948472305.1. Taxonomy (NCBI): domain Eukaryota; kingdom Viridiplantae; phylum Streptophyta; class Magnoliopsida; order Fabales; family Fabaceae; genus Vicia; species Vicia faba. The sequence goes on from OX451739.1 coordinate 128,094,712, forward strand.
CTGCTGATATCTCATCTGATGAAGATGTCAATCAAGAGGAAGACGATAGAAGTGTTAAGGTTGAAGGGGGAAGCAATCAAGGGTCTTGGAAATTTCCCGAGGATGAAGACTATTCTGGTGAATAGTATCCTCCCGCGGATGATAGATACAAACAGTTGGAAGATTGCCTCAAGGCCATGGAAATCCAGAAAGTGCCTGGATTGGATTTTGAAGAGTTAGGTCTAATTTCGGGGGTAGTTATCCCTCACAAGCTCAAGGTTCCTGCTTTTGATAAATATGATGGTATTTCTTGTCCCAAACTTCATATGAGGTCCTATGTTCGGAAGATCCAACCCCATACTGCTGACAAAAACTTATGGGTTCACTTCTTTCAGGAAAGTTTGTCTGGTACACAACTCGAGTGGTTCTATCATATGGAGGGAACCAACATTCGTACTTGGGAAGACTTGGCTGCTGCTTTTTATAAGCAGTATCAATATAATGTTGACCTTGCACAAACTCATGTGCAATTACAAAATATGCCCATGGCTTCAAATGAAGGGTTCAAATAATATGCCTAAAAGTGGAGAGATCTGGCCGGAAGAGTGCAACCTCCCTTATCTGATAGGGAGTTGGTTGATATGTTCATGGGCACTCTAACAGGTCCATTCTTTAACCATCTGATTGGAAGTTCCTCATCTGGTTTTACTGAGCTGATTCTAACTAGGGAACGTGTCGAAAGTGGTATCAAGAGTGGAAAAATTCAAGTGGTTGCATCTTCGAGTGCTGTAAAGAAGACATTCAGTGGTAAGAAGAAGACCAATGTTATTATGGCCATAAGGTCCGTGTTAAAAATGACCGCAATCAGTTTGTGGGAGCGGTATTAATTTCTAATCTTGCACATGTTCAACAACAACAACAGGATAATCAACGTAGACAAACACTCCGAGAAGACAATTTACAAAGATCAATATTCCATTATCCCAGGAATTACAACATTTACTGAAAGCAGAGATGGTAACTTTAAGGGATCCTCCTCAAAATACCAACACCTCATCTCCTCGCTACAATCCTAATGCGAAGTGTGCCTATCATTCCAACAGCCCTGGGCATGATACCAACAACTATTGGGCCCTGAAAAATAAGATCCAGGATATAATTGACAACAAAGAGATTGAGTTTGATCCTCCAGAGACCCTGAATGTAATTACTACACCTATTCCGAAGCATGACAAAGGCATAATTGCTATTGAAGATGTTCTTTATGTTCCTGTCGTAAGTGAATTGGTTACTCCCCTACCAATTATCAAGAAGAACCTGTTGTAGGTCAGTTTATTTCTGGGTTGTATCGAAGAATGCTATTGTTGCGCAGCCCAAACCAGTGGCTACAAGTTAATGAAGGAAGGCGTTCAATTCCTAATGGACAATCACATAATTCTGGTTGAGAAGGTTCCTTCTACTGAGAACATGTTTCAAGACTTATCCGTAATATCCGGAACTCATGTTAGGATTACCTCCAAAGGTCATGTAAGAATTACTACCAAGCCGAAATTTGCTCCTTTGATCATCACTACACCTGGACCTGTCCCATATTCTTTGGATAAAGCCATTCCTTGGAACTATGGACCCGACGTCTACTACCATGGCGTCAATCAAGAACTACCGACTATTTAAGATGAAGTTACTGAAGTTGCTGATCCCAACATTGACAATATTGCTGGGACCAGTAAGGTTACTAGAAGCGGATGGGTTTTCTCCCCGAAAATCTCTCTGAAGATTGTTGCTACACCTGTTAGAATTACCGCTACCGAGTTAACTGCTGAGGCTCGGGGAAAAGAAAAAATAACGAAGCCTGCCCATACGGAGGCGCATAAAGAAGTTGCAGTTGAAGACACCTCTAAGCAAGAGTTGGAAGAGGTGTTGAAGATTATCCATAAGAGTGACTACAAGATTGTTGAACAGCTAGGGAAAACCCCATCTAAAATCTCCATGTTATCCCTGTTACCGTGTTCTGAAGCTCATGCACAGGCTTTAGTAAAATTCTTGAAAACTTCTCACGTGCCACAATATATTTCTGCCGATCAATTTGGAAGTTATGTTGCTAGCTTAATAAATGACAATGGATTAGGTTTCTCTGATGCTGATCTGACTTCGGAAAGAAGAAATCACAATTAGGCCCTGTATTTCTCCATTGAATGCAGGGGCACTACTTTGGCTCATGTATTGGTTGATACTGGTTCCTCGTTAAATATTCTATCAAAAGGCGCTCTGGACAGACTTGATTGCGAAGGTGTTATACTGAAACCCAATGATATTATAGTTTGAGCCTTTGACGGGTCAAAGAGGATGATACACGGAGAAGTGGATCTTCCAGTCAAGGTAGGTTTGCAGATATTTCAATCTACCTTCTATGTAATGGATATTTGACAAGCTTATTCTTGCTTATTGGGATGCCCGTGGATTCATGGGGAAGGCGCTGTTACCTCAACCCTACATCAGAAGTTAAAATATCCTGTGAACAGAAAGATTGTTACTGTCTGTGGTGAAGAAGAGTATATGGTTAGCCATTTGAACTCTTTCTGGTATGTAGAGATGGATGGAGAATTCATCGAGACTCCCTGTCATAATTTTGAAGTTATCCCTCCAGCCGTTATTGAATATGTCTCCGCCATCCCCAAAGTTACCAGGGTTCTGCCCAGGATGGCTTTGTTGAAGGATGCTAAAGCTGCTGTGGAAGAAGGTGGTTGTACTATTTGGGGTCAGCTTCCTGACATTCTGTATAAATCTTACAAATTTGGTTTGGGTTTCACTATAGAGGGTCAGAGGGTGTTCGTTGCGCTCGTGCTGTAAGACCACCATTCCGTGTCAGCAACAACGGAGTCTACGTGATAGAAGATATTGACAGTGATTATGACCTTGAAAATTGGATCTTTCCTACCATTGGCAACGGGCTCAACAACTGGAAGGCAGAAAACATTATATCTATCTCCTTTAGTCAGGAGTAATAGATACATTTCTGTTTTTATTGCTTTCAAAGTTTGTGTATGTAATGTTTAAACAATGACTTTAAACCTTGTGCCTTACCCGGGGCACAACGGTTCTTTTGTTAAGGGTTGTCATGTCATAAACATATTTTCATTTAATAAAGCATTGGACGTTTTGCATTCAAATTTTATTCTCTCTATCTTTATTTTTACTTTTATAATTTTCAAATAGCTATGTGTTCTTACACACACCTACACAATAAATTGAAGATCCACATCCACTCTTGATCTCGTTGATAACGACTCTGCTATTGCCACTTATGACTTTGAAAATCTGATCTACCAAGCCGAGGACGAAGGTGAGGAAGATTGTGAGATACCTGGAGAAATTGCTAGAATGTTAGTACAAGAAGAAAAGGCTATCCAACCGCATGAAGAGCTAGTTGAATTTGTAAACTTGGGTTCTGAAACAAATAAAAAGGAAGCCAAGATAGGCGCCATCTTAGAGGGTAGTGTCAAGAACAGGTTGATTTAGATGTTGCATGAATATGTTGATATCTTTGCTTGGTCGTATGAAGACATGCCAAGGCTGAATACTGATATTGTGGTTCACCGCCTGCCGATGAAAGAGTGTTGTGCTCCGATAAAGCAGAAGGTTTGTCGAATGCATCCTGAGAAGTCATAAAAAATCAAAGCCGAGGTTATGAAACAATTCATGCGGGGTTCTTAGCGGTGACATCCTATCCTCAATAGGTTTCAAATATTTTTCTAGTACCAAAGAAAGACGACAAGATGCGTATGTGTGTAGATTATAGGGATCTGAACAGGGCGATCCCCAACGATGACTTCCCACTTCCACATATTAATGTTTTGGTCGACAACACCGCTCAGCATAAGGTATTCTCCTTCATGGACGGTTTCTAAGGGTATAATCAGATCAAGATGGCGCCGGAAGATATGGTGAAAAATACCTTTGTCACACAGTGGGGAACTTTCTGCTACAAGGTTATGCCTTTTGGGTTGAAGAATGCTGGCGCAACATATCAGCGTGCTATGGTAGCTTTGTTCCATGACATGATTCATCACGAGATAGGGGTCTACATCGACGATATAATATCCAGATCTCAGACTAAAGAGGAACATCTTGACCATCTACATAAGCTATTTGAGAGGCTAAAGAAGTACAAGCCGAGGTTGAATCCAAACAAGTGCACCTTTGGGGTGAGGTCCGATAAACTCATAGGTTTCGTTGTCAGCGGTAAAGGCATTGAAGTTGACCCTGCCAAAGTCAAAGCTATTCAAGAAATTCCCACTCCCCATACTGAGAAGGAAGTCAGAGGTTTCTTAGGACGACTGGATTATATTGCCTGATTCATTTCTCATTTGACAGCTACTTGTGAGCCGATCTTCAAGTTGCTGAAGAAAGATCAGGTAGTAAAATGGAACGACGACTGCCAAACAACTTTTGACAAAATCAAAGAGTACCTACAAGAACCTCTGATTCTGATTCCACCAGTTGTAGGAAGACCTCTAATCATGTATCTAACAGTGCTAGATAATTCAATGGGGTGTGTATTGGTCCAGCATGACGAGTCTGGTCAAAAAGAGCATGCAATATACTACTTTAGCAAAAAGTTTACCGAATGTGAAACAATATAATCATTGCTCTAGAAAACTTTGCACTTTGGCATGGGATGCTCGCCGACTAAGACAATCTATGTTGACCCATACTACTTTATTGATCTCTAAAATGGATCCCATCAAATACATATTTGAGAAGCCCGCACTCTTCGGAAGAATAGCCCGATGGCAAATGGTCTTGACAGAATACGACATTCAGTACACCACTTAGAAATCAATTAAAGGAAGTGTACTGGCAGGTCATTTGGCTCATTAAGCCATAGACGACTATCAATCTATGAATTTTGAGTTCCCGAACTAGAACATCATGCAAGTTACAGATTATGAAAAACCTGGACCGTATGAAGGATCTGAGCCAGGATCCTGATGGACTATGGTTTTCGACGGAGCTTCTAACGCACTTTGTAACTGAATCAGTGTTATAGTTATCTCTCCTCATGGTTTCCATATTCCCTTCACCGCCAGATTATGCTTTGACTGTACCAACAACATAGCTGAATACGAAGCATGCATTATGGGTATTAAATCTGTTATTGACCTGAGAATCAAGTTCTTGAGCGTATACGGGGGCTTAACCCTAGTGATCAACCAAATTAAGGGAGAATGGGATACGAAGCACCCGAACCTCATTCCTTATAGAGAGCATGTGTTGACCTTAATTATGTACTTCGAGGAGATCACTTTTGAGCACATCCCACGAGAAAAGAATCAGTTTCCATACGCGTTAGCTACCATGTCATCTATGTTCAAGGTCAGATGGGACAACGAGGCTCCCAGAATTACCATTGAAATCCTAGACGAACGGGCACACTGCTACAAAGTTTACACTGACGAAGTAGAAGAGAAGCATTAGTTTCATTAAGTGAAAAGATACCTTGAGGCTCAAGAGTACCATGAAGGATCATCTATGAATGACAAGAAATTCCTATGGAGGTTCTCTGCTAAGTTCTTCCTGAGTAACGGAATTCTGTACAGACACAACCATGATTCGACTCTGCTTCATTGTATGGACAAGAAAGAGGCGGAGAAGATTATGGAAGATACGCACGAAGGTATCTTTGGAACTCATTCCAGTGGACATACTATGGCTAAGAAGATTATGAGAGAAGGTTACTATTGGTCGATTATGGAAACCGACTGTCACCACCACTCAAGAACTTGTCACAAATGTCAAATCTACGCTGATAAAATACATGTGCCTCCAGTACCTCTGAATGTATTGACTTCTCCTTGGCCGTTTGCAATGTGGGGAATTGACATGATTGGAGAAATCAAGCCCACTACTTCTAATGGACATCACTTCATCCTCGTCGCCATTGATTATTTCACCAAAGGGGTTGAAGCATCCTTATTTGCCTCTGTTACTAAGAATGTGGTTGCCCGATTCGTTAAGCATAACCTTATTTGTCAGTATGACATCCCTGAAATAATCATCACAGGAAATGGTACCAATCTCAACAACACTATGATCACGAAACTCTGTATGCAGTTCAAGATCAAGCACCACAATTCTTCTGTGTATTGACCGAAGATGAATGGCGCGGTGGAAGCCGACAATAATAACATTAAGAAGATTATATAGAAGTTGACGGTGACGTATATAGACTAGCACAAGATGTTACCATTTTCTCTTCATGGCTATCAAACTTCATTACAAACATCAATTGGGGCAACCCCATTTTCTCTAGTCTACGGTATGGAAGTTGTCCTACCTCTCGAAGTTCAAATTCCTTCTCTAAGGATCATGAAAATGCAGATTTAGACGAAGACGAATGAATTCAGACTAGGATGGACCAATTGAATTTGATTGACAAGAAGAGGCTTGCGGATGTTTGTCACGGTCAGATGTATCAAAAGCGTATGATCAAAGTGTTCAATAAGAAAATCAAGCATCAGGTATATCAGGCTGGTGACTTAGTAATAAAGCGTATTATCCTTTCACAAGGTGATCCCAGGGGAAAATGGACTCATACCTACAAAGGGCCATTCGTGATCAAGATGATATTTTTTGGCGGTGCTATAATACTTACTACCATGGACGGTGAATATCTTCCACACCCTGTGAACATGGACATAGTTAATAAATACTACACATAAAAAATGACCCGCTAGGTCGACTGGCCTAGGCAAAAATAAGGGCATCCCGGCGAACCAAAAGGGTTCGAGCAAAAATAAGGGATATATATATATATATATATATATATATATATATATATATATATATATATATATATATATATATATATATATATATATATATATATATATATATATATATATATATATATATATATATATATATATATATATATATATATATATATATATATATATATATATATATATATATATATATAAGAATGTACACCCGACAAGTCGAAAACCTGAAAAGGCAGCTTGGACAAAAAAGGGTATCCTGGTGGAATGAAAACCCGAAAGGGTGGTCCAGGAAAAAATAGGGATTAAAGCGTATGACTATGTTCTGTTGGATCACTTATAGGCAGTTTTATTACCAACTTCAAGTTCGAATGATGTCGATTAATTCAATCAACTTCTTCTGACAACAAGGGATGAGATGCTCAATGACATAGGGGGCAATATCAGAGTTGAAACCTGACGAGATCATTTACACATAGCTATATATTTTGTTTTACTTTGTACAACTTTTGTTTCAAGACGATTTCATCTTACTAGGATTTATGTCTCTTTGTACAACAATCAGCTGTTTATAGGTAAACTATCAATATAAACACAATTTCACAATTCAAATTTTGTTTTACTTTTTCTGTTTTGTTTGCAAAAACGTCCACTGACTAAATTGAATGAACATATGCATATGAATACGATTACTGTTAACAAATATATGCATAAAAACAGGAATAAGTATTTACTCAAGATTCTAGGAGATGGGATAAGATTCCAGTCGTCCATAAATCCCCACAGAATAACCTCCATGGAATAGTCCCCACAGAGTCGTCTTCACATACTCGACACATTCCCCGTAAGTCTGAAATACCCCAATCATACTCACAAGAAGATCCCCCCTAGCAGACAAAGGAGTATGATCTTTTCGCTGACATTGTCGCCAACCTACGGAATCTCAATCTTCGTTAGAGATTATGACATAAACAGTTCACATGAATTCTCTTCCCCAATTGAGTTTATTTCTCCAACACTGTAAAATCCCCTACAAAATATTCCTCAACAGAGCATTTCCTCAGCAGAGTATTTCTCCAGCAGGGTTTATTTGCCCAGCAGGGTTTATTTCCCTAACAATCCAGTCTCCCCAACTTTAGCCTATTCCTTTGACTACTGCAAATAACCAGCAAAATCCCCCTCTCCAGCAAACGGTAGTCCAGGATGCTATCCCCAGAGAGTTGCTACTAAATTTGTAACTATACCAAATATCAGTTAATCTTATCCTCCCCAGACGAGTCGGCATCCATATCTAAAACTCGGTCAAACAGCGCCTCAGAAGGTTATCCATCTCTTTTATCCCGAGTCAGGGTATATAAGAATTAAATTCCCCAGTAGAGCGATGAACGACCAATGTTCCTGAACTCTTCTATCCCCAAGCAGAAGTCAAACATCACCCAACAGAGTTTCCTCAAACAGAAAGTAGGAATCCCCAATGAAAACATTCTAGACAAGATTGAAGATTACACATATTCTTCATCCCCAAATACATCCAGGGATTTATTTTCTCGATCGAAGATATTATACGAAGCTACCAATATGCTTCAACAACATTTCACAATCATACACCATTTACACATACCATATCATATGCATACAAAACACATATAACATACTCTCATTTACTTCGAGAACATCATTAGGTAATGCATTTCATACATCATGACATTGCATACAACTAACTCTTTATCTTTTCAGGTAAAGTCTACAAACAGACGAATATCATCAATAATTTTCAAAACAGGTCGCAGATTAATTCCTGAAACAAGACAGGACAACTATCTGTATGACCAGACACAAATTAATTCCTGAAACAAGACAGGACAACTATCTGTGAAAACAAATTGTAGATCAATTCCTGAAACAGGACGAGGAAACTATCTATACAATCGAGCAAAGATTAATTCCCAAAACAGGATGAGGAAGCTATCTTTCTATCTTTATGTCCAGATGAAGATCAATTCCTGAAACAGGATGGGGCAACTATCTTTATCACCAAGTGGTATGAACTCACGAAACAGGACAATTTTACCAATATAAACAAATTGTAGATCAATTCCCGAAACAGGGCGGGGTGACTATCTACAGGACAAACACTTACCTTCAGAGCATCATTCTGAAAAGCATTTCCTTCAGAGATTCATTATGAAAAGAATTTCCCTCAGATAGGATTGGATAGATTCGTTCTGAAAATCATTCCTCAGATACAGTCAAGCGTAGACTCATTCTAACACTCCTATCAAAAGTTACTTTGGATGGAATCTATAAGCCCATCTCCGATGACTCTCTGCCACCTCCCTGAATGGCATCTTTAAGCCCATTCAATCAATATTGTCAACCAATAGAGTTACCGCCTGCGCATGCGATTGCAAATTTTTGGGCACTTAAGTGTTCAATCATCTTCTACCTTCAAGTCACGAATGCGGACATGTCAATCTAAATCTTCAGGTTTAAGAAGATTGAACAGGGGAAGATGTTGTACCCCAAAATTTTCCCTCCCATTTTGTAATATGGTGGGAGAACTGACTTTTACTGGTTTTGCATTTTTATTCGCAAATGTTGCGGTTAGCAAGAGTCGCCACCAACTTTTCTTTTATCCAACAAAGGAAAGGGTGAAAAGAACAGGAAAGACCTTTCGAGATTATTTTTTGAGTAATAGGGGTAGGTTATGGAAAGGGAAAGTGTTAGCACCCTTTCCATCTATAGTTATCTACGGGCTCTTAGTTGCTAGCTCATTTTGAAAATGCTTTTGATGTAAGTGTATTTTGAAGATATTTTGAAAATACACCTTAGTGTGACGAACTTTGTAATGTTTCTCGTTTCGGCGAGAACGTATACAAAGTGTTTTCATGTATTTCAAAATGTTTAGAAAAAGTTTGTGTATGTATAAAAATTGTTTTGTTTGAGCAAGCAACTAAAAGCTATCTACCTACTCGAAAGGTTTTGTTCTTTTCCTATTTTCCTTTAGATAGTGCTATCCTACTATTAGTGAGTAGGTAGCCCTATCCTTGGATGTTTTTGAGGGACAAGCGAGGGTCATCGTATAGTCACGAAAGCAACTTAGTAAGATACTTTAGTAAATACCCTAAGATTTTAAGATCATATACCGAGGCAATGTCGAAAGAGTCATCGAGGGACTTATGATCTTTAAGCCAAAGAGTTATCACTAAAATCTCTTACATTCGAGAGTCGCGACTGTTTATTCCGAAGGAAACAAGTGGAGATATCCTAGAGGTGCGTGTGTGTGAGTGTGTTGTATTTCAGTTATTTATCTTTGGATGTTAAGTTTGCTAGCGTTTGCTCTTATCTTGCCATACAAGCATATTAGCATACATCTAACAGTTAATATCAGTGTAAAAAATAAAGTGCGGAATTTAAAAGCTACGCTATTACATAGCCTCGGGGAGGGGGAATTACAAACCATAACGGGGAAGTAAAAGTAAAGAAAAACCTAATTATAACTATTACAAACTATAGCAATTACATAATTATGAAAAATAATGTGAAATCTAAATAAGCGCGCGAAGACGGAAAGAGAGGTAAAAACCCTAAAACTCCTAAAACTTAGAATATTTTGTTGTTTTTATTTGTTTTAAGAAAGTACTTGAATTAAACTAAAAAACTAATCTTAATTAAAAAATAAGAAGAAGTGATAAATAATTGAAATTAAATCTAATCAAGAGAGAAAACTAATTTTAACATTTTTTGTATTTTTATTTGGAAAAGATTTGAAATGATTAAACCTAGTTCTAATTGGTTTTAAATTTTTAAATCAAAATAATTAAATTAATTAATTATGCATAAAAATTAAATTTAATTAGAAAAATCCTAAGTCTATATTTTTTTTGTGATTTTCTGATTTTATCATAAAATAAAATTGGTTTTAAAAAAATAATATAAAACAATTAAATAAATAAATCTAAAATAAAGAAAAAGAGAAAATGCAATGGGCATGATAGACAAAGTAAATAAGGGGCGTATTTGGAACTTGTTTAGGCCCAATAAGAGGCAGCCCAGAATCCTGCACGTGATTCAATGTTGCTGGCCCTTATGAGGTCTACCATGAGCGTTTGGATATGGATCGTTGATCTGGCACTATGATGGATCCAATGGTGATAATGATGTGTACGCGTGCTAACCCCCTGTAACATTGGATCTACAAACAAGAATTAGAAAAATAATAGGCAAGAGGCAGGGATCGAACCCCTGCCCTTGCCCATAGCAAACACCTTTACACATGTTGCATCTACCATTGGGCCAACAGTTCTTTCATTGTTCCAACTACAAATAAATATTAATATTATGAAAACACAAATATTCAGAAAAGTCAAAACGCGCGCGTGGGATATTTGAATGGACCAATGGTGAGAAGACACGCCTTCCACCGGAATCAACTTTCCGGTTGTCTTCTCCGATGGTTCAAAATCAGATCTGCAAAAATAAGTGAAATCAAAGCTCCAAATTTAGGCTACCCCCCCCCCTAATATTCATGCTACGAATCCAACCATGGTACTAGCCTGACCTGAAACGGCCTGCATCACCCAGCTCCATGCTTGACCATTTTGAAACCCTAAAAATGGCAACCTGCATTCTAAGCCTCTAACCTTTCATGTAATACATTAGAATGATTCAACATGATAATATGAACATGAATATATGCTTGGATTGCATTTAAACTACATATATTGAGAGATCCAGATGCAAGAATTTTACCAAAATTTGAGTGATTCGGTTTTCTGATTTTAGGCTGCTTCAAGCATGGATAAGGGTTGATATGGCCTCATAGGAACCTCAGGAGCACGATGCAAGGCCTGGTTTGAATAGAGGAATGCTGAAGGATGGAGTTTGGAATTTTACAACTTTGTGATTTATGGAGATTTTTTGAGAGAGTTTCTTCAGGCAGTGTGGGTGTGTCTTTTGGCTTGAAACATTTCCCTCTATCTATAGAGGAATGAAAAGCTTAATAAACATGGCAAGAATCAGCCATTAACCATGGTTTTGAATGAAAGATCACAAATTTGAAAATATGCCATTTTAGATGATTTTCTTGCCATTCTTGGAATGTAATGAACCTGGTCCTTTTTTCCATATGCCTTGCACGAAATATTAGGCCCAATATTGGTTCAAAACATCATCCCATGTGTCCAAACCATTTATCTATTATTTTATGCAATTTATTTTGTATTTATTTGAATAAAAACAAAAATAAATATGAATAAAAAAATAGAAAAATGCAAAGCAAGGTGAGAGTGAATTTAGGAGTCCTTGGCATGGTCATGGACATTTTTGAAGTTCAAAAAGTAGGCCCATTAGTCTAAAAATTCAATTTTTCTCAATGTGTACTTTTTGAAATTTCTCAAAATTCCCCAATTTGTGCAATTCACATCTTGCTCAATTTTTCTTATTTGAAGATGATCTTGTAATTTTTGGAAATACAAAGATGTCCCCTGCAATCTCTATTTTGACCATTTTTTCATTTGGAGAATTTATCTTGATGTAACCTGCCTTGACAAAAAATGTCGTTTTATTGACTTTCAAAAAGACCTGTAATGTATTGGCTTATATCTTTCCAGTGATACATTTTTTGGATTTGAGAATAAAATAAAAGTTGTAGAAAATTTAATTTTATTCACAATGACCTTTTGTTGGGGCAAAATGGATGAAGCATGTAAAAGTTATGCATGGTCAAAGTTCAGCTGACTTTTCCTAGGAAACCCTAATTTAGCAATTTTTGGTTCTTGATGATTTGAGAGCATTCCTTGAGGAATCATGATCAACCCTTGATCTAATGATGAATATTACTTCAAAATTTTGATGTTGACCAAAAATCTTGAAGTTTGACTGTATATTGACCACAATTGACTTTTGACCTAATACGATTGATTTTCAATCATCTGAGCAATTGACTGGGCAAACTTGTGATGCAAGGTATGAAACTTGGAATGAGCATTCTTGAGGACATATTAGGTTCCATGGAAATCATTTGAGACATTTGAAACCCAAACTTCTTTGTGAAAAGTGAAACCCTAGTTGGAAGTCCATTGTTTAGGAGGAGGATTTGTCTGGTCAATTCTTGGTCAACCTTGAGCATTTGAGGACCTCTAGGAGTATTTTTTTGAATAAAATGAGAGGTAAAATTTTGGGGTACAACACATTTCTTCAAGGCATTCTCCTAGGGTTCTCAAAATGCTCAAGGATGCTTAAGATTTGGTCAACAAATTCTTCTCCTAAGCAAGGGGTTCACAAATAGGGTTTCACTCTTCACAAGGAGATTTAGGTTTCTAAGGTCTTAAATGGAATTCATGGTTTCTTATATGTATTCAAGAATTATCAAACCAAATTTCAAGCCTTGCATCACAATTTTTCTTAGTCAATTGCTCAGATGACTGAAAATTAACTGTGTTGGACAAAAAGTCAACTATGGTCAACATACAGTCAAACTTCATGATTTTTGGTCAACATTAACATTTTGAAGTGATATTCATCATTTTATAAAGGGTTGATCATGATTCCTCAAGAAAAACCCTCAAATTATCAAAAGTCTAAAGTTGCTAAATTAGGGTTTCCCTAGGAGAAGTCAATTGAACTTTGACCAAGCATAACTTTCACATGCTTCATCACCTTTTCCCCAAAAAAAACTCCTTTTTAAGGGAATTAAATTCTCTACAACATTGTATCGCTAATATCAAGTACAAAAATGCTTCATTTGAGAGATATGGGTCAATACATTACAGGTCATTTCAAAAGTCAACAAAAAGACATTTTTTACCAAGGCAACTTACATCAAGATAAAATATTCAAAAGCAAAAATGATCAACATAAAGATTGTATAGGACATCTTGAGATTTCTAAAAAGTCAAGAATCACCTTCAAAATATGAAAATTGAGAGAGTTATGAACATTTCAAGTTGGGAAATTTTGAGCAAATGTATGAAGTTCAAGTGGAGAAAACTTGATAGTTTGGGCTATTGGGCTATTATTTCAGGGTCCAAGCGTGTTCTATATCTCATGTGCACCTCAAGAATTATTTATATATCTCCCTTTGATTTATTTTTGATTTTTGATTTATTTAAAAGTCAAAATTAAATGAAATAAGGCAAGGCCTTCTTACACAAAGACTAAGCCCATATCTTTTCCCTAATTTCAACCTATATATTCTCCCATTCATTCTCATACATGGACATGAAAAAACCCTTGCCTCAAAGGTTATCAAATATCAAAATGTTCAAAGAACCCTAGACAATTCAAAACCCTTATTACAAACCCTTTCATTACAAAACATCCACTCCATTCACTTCCAGCAGGCATATAGAGTAAGTGTGGACCAAATTGGATGGTCCAAAACATATGAAATATCATTGCATGACATCTCCGATTTGATAATTTTCATAACACTCATATCTTGATTTTCTGTTTGCGTTAACATGTGCTAGTGTCACTAATGTGTTCAGGAGGTTTGGCAGTGCAGGGTAGAACAACCGTGAGGGTCCCATGCAACTAAGATCGTGAATCACCATAGCTACATTGATTCACACGTTTCTCTTCATAACTCAAAAACCATGGATTTTTAGACCAAAATAATCCTTCCATTGAACTCGCATCCCTCGATTTAGGGGGTAGGTTGTTTTTGGATTACTAATCTTGGTTATTTCGCAGGTTGGGCAAAAGAAGGTCATTGGAGAAGACGATCGGATCTAGGGCTCCGGCGCCTCTCCGGTTCAAGCATTTTGTTTTTATTATATATTTATGGTTTGGCATTAATTAATGGATGTACAACCTCCCCAGCAGTAGAAGCACACGCGTTAAGTCATTTGTGTCTAAGAGCTTGGGTTTGATCAAGCCTTTTTCCACTTTATTTTCCTAATATTTCATATTTTGCAGGGTAGAATACAAAACACTTTGAGGCCAGATTCTAACAATAAGGCGCGCTTGGCCTGGTGGTGATTGTGTTGCTGGAAGGTCCTGAGGACGTGGGTACAACACCCACCCCTACCATTTGGTTATTTTTGTAACAATTCTCTATTATTCTTACTCTTTCCTTTTCCTTTTCTTCATCTTTTACAAAACCTTTTTTTAAAACCTTTGTTTTTTCAAAAACCCTAATTCAGTTTTTTAGGTTTTCATTTAATCAATCCTAATTTAATTTTTTAGGTTTTCTTAACTAAACGAAAATCAACTTAGATTTTAGGGTTTTGTTTAATTTAATTAACTAACTTTTTTAATTAATTGAAATTAATTCGGTTTTAGGTTAATTGTCAAATGTTTTCATCAAAATGATCACAAAATAATTTTCTCTTTTCTTTTTTCTTTTTACTGCTCCGCATACTTTATTACTTTCGCGTTATTTTTCCAATTATGTAATTGCTTACAGTTTGTAACAGTTTAATTAGGGTTCTACTATTTTCCCCCCATTTTTACTATTTTGTACCCCCACTCCCAAAGCCTTGTAATAGCGTAGAATTATATTTCCCGCACTTTACCGCTTTTCATTATTGCTATATTATTTTGCTAGTAATTATGGTTTATATGGAAAGACAAAATAACAATCATAGAAAATCCTAATTACAAGACTAAAATAACTGAACATGAATCACTCTTCACACACACACCTTTAGGGTAACCTCACTTGTTTCCTCAGAAAACAATCATGTCCCTCGAACATGGGGATGCTTTAGCAAAGACCCTCAGTTAAAAAGACTGTAGTCCCTCGATGACCCTTCGATGCTGCCTTCAGTAAATAATCTTAGTCCCTTACGATAAAATTACTAAAGTTCCCCTTCAAGTTACTTTTATGACTTTACGGTGACTTGTGCATATCCCTTCACATCCAACGATATGGCTTCCTACTAACTAATGGTAGGATAACACTATCTAAAGGATGAGGAAAATAAAACGAAAGACTTTTGAGTAGGTAGATAAGTTCTTAATCGCTTGCTCATATATTTTTTTCAAAACAAAAACATTTCTCAAAATCACACTTTCAAAAATATTTTCAAAAACAAACACTTTGTACGCGTTCTTAACCGATACAAGAATCATTACAAAGTTGCCTTACTATTGGAATTTTTCTAAATATTTTCACACACATTCACAAAGCATTTTCAAACAAAGTGAGCTAGTCATTAAGAGCCCGTAGATAACTACAGATGAAAAGGGTGCTAACACCTTCCCTTTTCATAACCTACCTCCCGAACTCAAAATATCTCGAAGGTCTTTCCTGTTCTTTTCACCCTTTCCTTATTGGACAAAAGAAAAGTCAGTGGCGACTCTTGCTATCTGTAACATTTGCGATAAAATGCAAACCAAGTCAGTTCTTCCACCATATTACACATACTTATCGAATGCAGGCACATGTTGAAGAAGCAGAGTTTTTCTCAACACTTTTCCCCTTAGAAAAAAGTTGTCTAACTCCATATGCTTTATTTTGGCATGAAGGATGAGGTTATGTGACCGGGAAACAGTACTTAAGTTGTTACAATACAACACAAGTATGGTGAAAGGGACTTAAAGATCAGTTAGTAAAGACTGAATCCACAAGATTTCAGAAGCTGAGTTAGCAAATGATCTATACTCAGGTTCAGTGTTGGATATGGCCACCAAGATTTGCTTTTTGGACCACTAGGAAATCAAATTTTGACCAAGGAAAATGCATGAACCATATGTGGATCTCCTGTCATCAAGATCTGAACCCCAATCTGCATATGAGAAACTTCTAAGAGACATAGGAGTCTGAGTAGAAGTAGGTTGAAGCAAGAGACCATGATGCAAGGTGCCTTTCAAGTACCTGAGAATTCTTTTCACAACTATCCAATGACTGTCCAGAGGGAGAGAGAGAAATGGACATGCTTTATTGACAACAAAGCTAATTTCAGGTCTTGTAAAAGTATCATATTGAAGAGCCCTAATTATAGATCTGTAGAAGGCTGGATCTTTAAACAGATTTTTCCCATGTGTTGTACCCCAATTTTTGGCCCTAAGATCCCTTAACCATACCATGTTGATTCAATCACAATATGATCATATTAAGTTTCTTGATTCTCCTCCCTATCTTTAGCTTTTCTCTTTAAGGAATCACCAAACACCTTGATTTCTTTTCTTTTGTGATCATGAATGTTTTGTTTTGACTTTCCTTATAATTAACAAAATGAAATTTGGGTTTGTCTTACTTGTTAATAATGTAGGTAAAGGCAATGTGGCTTAACAAGTTGATCCATGGGTTAATGAGTTTATTTCCATGACCTAGTTAATAAAGCTTGAGAAGTTAAAACCTCACCATTGAAGTTGTTTTGGAAGAAATGGAATGGCAAGGTTATTTTGGTTCACCACATTTCAAGGTTATCAAATTTGATCCAAAAGTACAAGGGGTTGATTGGAGAAGTTGTCATGATTGGACAAGGCTTTGTTCCCATTGGTCAAAAGTGCATATCTCTCTAAATTCTCAAGATATGGAAGTGTTTTTGGTGGCTATGAGTTCTCATTTTCATCCTCAACAACTTCTATTCACAAAGCATTTGTGTTGGTACAAGAAGTTTGTTCAAAATTGTCAAAGTTCCTCCAGGCATTTTCTTGATCTAGGAGCTAGGGTTTTGAATTTCAAAGAAGCATATCTTGCTCATATTTTAGTATTTTTGAGTGATTCCAAATACATCCTTCTCTTCAAAGTGTTATCAACAAATCACTTCAAAAGTTTCAAAGAGTTTTCATATGGAAGAAACTTGATGAAGAAGAAAGACAACAAGTCCTCCAGATGAATCCCTAATTTTCCATGTGTGACTTCAAATGATCATAACTTGGTCAATTTTTATCACCTTGAGCCCATTCTTATTCCATAATTATCTTGAGGATGTGAACTTTATGCCTTTATTTATGTTCAAAGTGATAAAATGGATGGAAGTTACCTTAAGGATACAAAAGATTATAGGTCATTTCATGATTTTTTGCCAACTTCAACAATTCATAACTCTCTCAATTTTTTTATATTTTGAATGGTTCAAGTCCCAAAATGTCATTCAAGATATCTATTTCATGCCATCATTTTTGGTCAAGAGAAAAATCTAAGTGGAAGGCCATGTTTGGATGCAAGACATTATAGGTCACTTTTGAAGAAAAATTTGAAATATTTCTAAGTATGGAAAGTCAACCCTTTTTGTCCAACTTTGACTCAACACAACTTTCAGCTCAAGCATCCATTTTATTCCATTCTTTTTCCATTGCAAAGCTTGTAACCTCTTCTTTCTAATGAATCAAGAATCATGCCCTAAGACCCCTTGAGCGGAGAATGCCATGATTTTGAAGTTGGTAACTTGGAACTGAAGTTTCATCACAAGTCAGATTTTAAAATCTTTGTTTTGGCTTCTAATCACAAGTTTTCCACACGTTTTTGCCTCTAAACATGTTTAGTGAACTTCCAGAATGAATTATCACAACAAAACGCGCGTTTTGGATGAGTTTTAATCAAATTAGAAGTCACACTTTTCTTTTTTGCAACTTCACACGATTTCCATCCAAACTTCATTTCACACGCTTGGACATTCCATTTGATTCCCTATAAATAGAGAGTCATTCCTCATTCATTTCTTCAAGCTTGGATATCCAGAATCACCCTGCCAAACTTGTTCCATAACTAAAAATTCAGCAACTTCGAAATCTATTCTTAAGCCTTTTTCAATCCAATTTTTCCACCAATTCAGCTTCCTTGATCTTCCCTGAAGCTAACCATATAATTGTATTCAAGAATCGTGCCCTATATTGCTCCATAGAAGTCCAGTTTCAGAGCTCTGCAACTCAACTTCAATAGGTAGATTCCTTCATCAATTCTTCAAAACTTTGATATCATTGTGATGCTCTCATTACCCTGGTTCTAGTCACAACACTTGCTTTTTACTGGAAACACGTTTTGACCATGAAATTTCAAATCCCTTTTCAAAACTTTTCTTCCGAATTGCTTGAGCTACAATTTATATAAATTTGTCGCGAGGGTATGGTTGTCTTCGTCTTAAAGAGACAAAACAAATGGAATAAGTCTCGTACTCTAATTTTACAGATTGAGCAACCTGGTTTTGGGACTGGCTGGAGGTTGAAGATGACCAACGTGTCATCCTTCAACCAATGAAACAACGCCATTTGGATTTTTTTGAATTTCTGATTTACATTTGATTCAGTGCATTATTCATTAATGACCATGATATGCACAGTGCACCAGATCTCTTGGATTTGATTACTAACGTGTTTTGACTCTCATCCAATGGTCCACATATTTTTTACTTTTATTTTATTTTCTGATTTTTTATATTTAATTGTTTTAAACTTCAAAAAATCATAGAAAATTCATTTTAAGTCAAAAAAATCTCAAAAAATTATGAAAAATATTTTGGCAAAATACTCATTTTGGTCCCTTAACTATACCCTTGGGTTCATATTGGTCCCTTAATTTTTTTTTGTGTCATTTTGGTCCCTTAACTTTCAAAAAGTTTCATTTTAGTCCTTTTTGTCTAAATTCGTAGCTAATTAGACGGAAAAACTTTGAAATCAGCCGCTAAATTCGTAGCTAATTAGACAAAAAGGACTAAAATGAAACATTTTGAAAGTTAAGGGACCAAAATGACACGAAAAAAAGTTAAGGGACCAATGTGAACCCAAGGGTATAGTTAAGGGACCAAAATGAGTATTTTGCCAAATATTTTTGATTATCCTCTTTTTGATTTTTATTTTTTCACAATTTTATTTTGTATTTTGGTATTTTTTATAAATTTTCACTTTATTTGATTTGTTTTAATTGTTTAAAAATACTTTTATGCATTTTTAAATTCTGAAAAAAATGGAATGATCCAATGATATTGTGACAAATATTGGTGACCTCACTTATATTTTATTTCTGAATTTGGTATTTTTTATCATTTTTGGTTTATTTTACTCATTTCTTTTAATTTTAAAAATAGTTTCTGATTTTAAAAAATTACCAAAAAATTTATAAAAATATTTGAGTCCATTTCTGATTTTTCTATGGTCTTACTTTTTATTTCTTGATTAATTTGAACATAGTTTGTATTTTTATCCCTTATTTCTATTTTAAATATTTCTAAAACCTTTTTTAATGTATATATTAAAAAATGCAATATTATTTTGTGATTATTTTCTGGTTAATCTTGGGTTGGATTTTTGATCATGAACTTTATTAACATCATTGGATCCATGGTGTTGAGTTTAACTCCACAAAAATGGATGAATGATTTTAATAATAGTTTGATTAGATTTTAATTCAAATGTGGTTTGTATATTCTTCCCCACCCCTTTCCATCTCATACATTTCTTATTGCACTAAGTGTTATTGGAGCATGATCTCTATATCATGTCTCAAAACAAATGGTGCATAGATTTCTATTGACCGGCCTCAAAATAGGTGTGACTTCTACATAAGTCCACTTACGATTGCTTAACATAGCGCTAAATTTTGTCCCGATTCGAATAAATGATCATTCGTGGCCCAAACCTATGTTTGCAAGCCCAAGTATGTTAATTTGATCTCTTTGATACAATAACCTTGAGATTCATTGTGTGGAGGCTTTGGTTCTACCAATCCTCTAATGGATCTACAACACTTTTGGTCAACACTGATCACTTAAACATCGTTGATCATTAAATGGTACTTTTGAGGATCCAAAATGGATGATATACTTGACAAAAAGCAAATGCAACTTGTTGTGTGGAGGCGTTGGTTCTACCAATCATCTAATGAGTTCCAAATGCAAGTTTCAAGATGATCATCCAACTAACCACTAATCACTAATAATTGATTTTACCCTTTGTTGTTACTTTATGCCCTTTTATTTTTTTTAATGATTTATGCACCATTTACTTTAAGCATTACATTTTATGATATCTTCATCTTTGCTCACTTGATCCTTTTCTTTTTTCTTCTAAGACACCTAATAATTAACATAAACCATAAAAACTTTAATGATACTTGGACTATTTGGTTACTATCCTTGGCATTATGGAGCATTGGACTTCTTAGACTTAGGATTAGAAACCTTGGCCTATGATTGGAGACCTTGTGACCTTATCTGATTATTTTGTCTGGAGCTCTTGAGGTTTACCTCAAGACATTGGGTTGTTTGTTTGTTTTTGCGTGCAGGTTATTGTGATTACACTCTTTGTTTGTAATCTGGAATTCACCCGTATACAGCCGTTACTCTGCCCAATTTTTGTGAAGACTTAATACACTTGAAGTTTGGTTCTCTCAAGAGGTCTAGTATCTTTGCTTGCTTAGTTTCAATCTAAAGAATGAGAATTATATATTGACTCATAATGTCAAGCGCTGACTTCTTGTTGGTTAGATGGTTCTTATCCCTATATTTTACCTTATGTTTTAGGTTAGTCCCTTTTTCTCCTCCCATCTTCTTTAATTTCAAAAATCTTCTTCCTCCTTTTGAAAACCTTTCTTGTTTTCTTACTTGGACCACTTTCATAAATAAACCCTAATCAATTTAATAATACCTTGACCTTTTTTGTGAGAAGACTAAAAGTCAATCAATCTCATTTCAAATCATTTTGCCACTTTGGCTTTCTTATTTTAAAACCTTTCTCAAAAGATTAGACTCTTGTCAATCCTTGTAGTGATGCAAACAACTATACTTCTACAACATATAGTGAAGAGAGATATTTTTCACTTGGGTGTTGAGTGAGGCATTGTTGATTTTAAAATCCAAGCCATATCCTCCACTTTGAGATAATGCAAATTCTCCTTTCTCATGATTGTGGGTAGTAGGTATGTTTTCCACACGGACAATGATGATGTTTTATCTCATAAAAATTAACCAACACACTTATATTTTAAAATTTTTAAAGAGGAACTACGTGTACCTTGATCCCCTATTGCATGAAAAGGTGGTACGTAGGCACTAAAGGTTCGCAACTGCGGCGGGTGCAAAAACCATAAAATATATTTCTTTTCTCACCTCCACCATCCATTCTTTACACAACATTTCATAGCCAAAATATACAGATTTTACAAAGAGGTTCTTGTGGAGTACCGTAGATGTTTAGGGTGCTAATACCTTCCCTTTACATAACCAACCCCCTTACCTTGAATCTTTCCCCCTCTTTTTTGGGTTATTTGCTCTTTTCCCATTCCTTTGGAAAAAATAAAGCGCGGTGGCAATTTTATTTTGATTTGTACAAGTCTAGTCAATCCCATGGCTTAGTCTTAAACATTTCTACCACTACAGAAAAGGATACTAAGGGCAGGTTACTATTGGCTGACAATGGAATCTGATTGTTACAAATTTGCAAAGAAGTTTCATAAATTCCAGATTTATGAAGATAAGGTCCATGTGCCTCCGACACTTCTCAATGTGATTTCCTCCCCGTGGCCTTTCTCCATGTGGGGTATTGACATGATTGAGATGATAGAACCAAAAGCTTTGAATGGACACTGTTTCATCTTGGTAGCAATTGATTACTTCACCAAGTGGGTGGAGGTTGCTTCATATGCTAATGTTACTAAGCAGGTGGTTGTGTGCTTCATCAAGAATAATTTTATATGTCGGTATAGTGTTCCGAGTAGAATTATCATTCACTGATAATGGCTTGAATCTGAACAATAAAATAATGACAGAACTGTGTGAAGAATTCAAGATTGTCCATCATAATTCCTCTCCGTACAGGCCAAAGATGAATGGGGTTGTTGAAGCTGGTAATAAGAATATCAAGAAGATTATCCAGAAGATGGTTGTTACTTATAAGGATTGGCATGTGTTGAACCCCAAAATTTTCCCTCCCATTTTACTCAACATATGTTCATTAAGATCCTTAACTTGCTCAAAGATGCCCAAGAGTTGACCATACAAACTCTCTCCTAAAGCAATGAACCTCTAACTAGGGTTTCCATTTTCATCAAGATGGGTGAGCTAAAAATGCCTCATATGTTCTCCATAGTCCTAATATGTTCTCAAGACCATCCATGTCAAGATTCATGCCTTGCACAAGAAGTTTGCTCAGTCAACTGCTCAGATGCTTGAAAATCAACTGTATTAGGTCAAAAGTCAAGTGTGACTCACATACAGTCAAACTTAAAAAAATTTGGTCAACATCAACATTTTGAAGTGATATCCATCATTTGATCAAGGGTTGATCATGATTCCCCAAGAAATGCTCCTAATTCATCAAAACTCAAAAGTTGCTAAATTAGGGTTTCTCAAGAAAAGTTAACCAAACTTTGACCAGGCATAACTTTCTCATACTTTATCGGAAATTTCCCATCCAAGGCTCATTTTGAATTTAATCCAATTCCCTAAAACTCATCTTCATCCCTCAAGATCAAAAAATGCACTCATGGAAAGATATGAATTCCGATATTATAGGTCATTCTAAAAAGTCAACAAAAACACCTTTTGAGTCAAAGCTTCTTACACGAGCATGGAAGATCCAATTGACATGAAACCATAAAGGTTGCTTAGGAAACATCATAAGCTTTCTAAAAAGTCCTAGAAAATCCTCTTAGGGTCAAATTTGAAGGAGGTATGCATTGTCAAAGTTGGCCATTTTTGGAAAATTGTCAAAAGTCAACAATGCCCAAAATGGCACTTTTTGTCAAATGGGCCTAACTTTTTATGCTTGCATCTTACCTCTCGAAATGTCCACGATCCAAACACTCTACCACATATTATTGACTTTATTTATTTAATTTATTTTGATTTTAATCATTTAAAAGTCAAATTAAATCAAATAAATGATATAAAATATGGAAGATTTGTTTTTTATCTGATTTAGAATGGAATTACAATGCAAATATGCTGTCAAACCAAATCAAATCGTGCCAAGGTTGATTGGGATAAAAATGGTATGATTTAGCTTGATATAGAAAGAAA
Organism: Vicia faba; assembly: GCA_948472305.1. Taxonomy (NCBI): domain Eukaryota; kingdom Viridiplantae; phylum Streptophyta; class Magnoliopsida; order Fabales; family Fabaceae; genus Vicia; species Vicia faba. Next base: position 128,118,380 of record OX451739.1, read on the forward strand.
TAATGCAAGGACGGAATCAAATCAAATCTTGATAATTGGCAAAGATATGCATGTTTTTTGTTAACCTAATACAGTCTAGTACATATACACAACAATTCCAAGGCACAAGAAGAAGGGTTGATAGTGTGAAATAGAAAAAACAAGTTGTATTTATTCTTCAAAAATGTCAGATAGAATTCCATACTACAACCATCCTCAAGGAGATTTAAGGGTTGTAACACGTTCCTGGAAATCTCCTGAAGCTAATTGCACCTTTTGCACGCACCAAAACGCCTTGAGTCGTAAAATCCACAACTCTATTATCCAAATATTTTTGATTTCTGATTACGTGCATACATGCTTTTTTGATGAAATTTAATCATATATTCTTGTTTATTACAAAGTCTTGATGCTTGCTGAATCGTTTAATTGAGTTTTAAGTGCAGGAATCATATACCATGATATTCAGGGCTTCAAGCCCAGTTGATTCATGGTCTTAATTGTAATTTTTATTGCTTGTTCTAGATTTTTTAATAACACAGGGTTGTAGTTACAGGCATGGAACCGTAGGTAAAAGTCTAAACCTAAAACAACGATGCTGAGGAAGAAGAAGGCTAGGTGGCAAGATCCCATTGGGCCATTTGAATATTGGCGCATTTGCTGGATATCACGTGTTTGTTTTGCTTATATTATTTTTATTTGATTATATTAACAATTGAGCATGAAGTAGTGAAAAACACAAGAAGGGGGGGGGGGGGGGTTGAATTGTAAAACTGAAAATCAATGCAATGAACAAGATATTTTTATCCTGGTTCGTTTGATCTCAAACTACTCCAGTCCACCCGTCAAGGTGATTTCGCCTCTCTCCAACGAGGTCTTAATCCACTATATTCAACTGAATATTACAAACTGCTTTAACAACTGATAAAGCCTTCTTGATGCAAACCACAACCCGGTTTGTCAAGGAAACACTTTCTTACAAAGAAGATAAATCTAAGTGTGTGAATGTTTTCTACAAAACTGTATCACAACTGTGATGTATACACAACTTTAAGCTTAGAAACAGAATTGCTAAAACAAAGATTGAGTAAGAAGATGTGTAGTGTTTAGCAAACTGAGAGAAGGAAGATTATGATCAGCTTTTAGGCGTGTAAAGATTTGGAGAGCATTAGCCAATTCAATCTTCATAGTCTTGTTTATATAGCACTGAGATTATGAACGTTGGAGCAATATTCTTGATTCAATGCTAATAACAAACTTTCCTTATCGAGCAGATCTTGTCTGGAATGAGGCCGTTGGTATTAATTTGCTTTCAATGCACAGTACCGTTGCTTACTTAATGCATGTTCTGGCTTGGCTCATTCTGACTCTGCTTAACTGCTGATGAACTGTAGTTTTCTTTATCAGAGTGTTGAGCGCAGTTCTGTTCATCAGACATCAGCATATACGTGAGTTAATCTTCTGATTCTGGTATACTGATATGGCAACTTCTGATGCTGATGTCAGGAACCAAATTTCTGATGCTGATTAGGTGTGATCTTGCTTATACCAATCAGAGTATCTGCAAATCAGAACGTAATAATTTAGGCAACAAATAGTTCATACATGAATCATATAAATAATATATCTTTTCACTTTGTTATCATCAAAACTTAAACATAGGGTAGTAGATTCAAACTTTGTTCTAACAATCTCCCCCTTTTTGATGATGACAAAAACTAGATATTTTTTTTAATTGAAAATAACGTGAAAAGGTATCAGAGAGATGCATCAGAGTAAGAAGTTATCAAAGATAAGGGATAAAGAGATATCAGAGTTGAGAGATACTCCCCCTGAGTTTATTGCTTCCCTTTTTGATTACAAGTGTTCTTCAGGATCAGATCTTTTTGCCTTTCTTTGAATATCAGAGTATCAGAGTCTTTGACTATCAGAAGCTTTAGATCAGCATATCAGAGTAGAGCTTCAGATCAGCGTATCAGAGCTTTTCTTGTCAGAGTTTTGCTTTGGATCAGAGTATCAGAGCGGATCAGAGCTTCAGAGCTTTTAGTCTTCAGAGTGTCCAGGAGCTTCCTTGTACCTGTAGTCTTAAGCAAAACAGATAACATTTTCAAGTAATAGAGTTAGAATGTTCGAGAATTTCTGTCTTAGTAATCCGTTATTGTTTAAAATATCATTCTTATTCTCCCCCTTTTTGTCAGCAATCAAAAAGTGTAGGTGATGTGCTAAAACAATTAAGATCAGAAAAACTTGTCATATTAAAAGGTTCAGAATCAAACAAAACATATTTAAACAGTACATCATAAAATCAAAGAAAACATGAAAATGACATGAATAAGAAAAACTAAGGTTGAGGAGGAAAGCGTGTGAACAGGTTCTCCAGCATGGCTTTGATCTGATCAGCAGTCTCATTTTGCTTGTGCACCATGCTGACAACAGTGTCAATCTTGCTATCCTGCACATCCATTCTTTCTTTCATCTTCTGGTCGTTTTCATCCATCCTCTGCTGCAGACGCATGTCATTCAGCTTCAGCTCTTCCAGAGTCTGCCTGTCCAAGGCAGCTTGAGAAACATCAGAAGCAGGAAGCTTCTGAGAGCTTTCTGTAACATCTTCTGCTTGACTTGCTTCAGCTTGAATGGTCTTGTCTTCTTCTGGTTGCACCTTTGAAGCTAGCTGTTTCTCAGACCAAGGTTCACTATCCAAAGGGAGCACAGCTTCCTGAGGCAGCTGACTTTCAACTTCCTTCAGCAGCTTGCTGAAGTTCTGTTGTTCCTGCTCATAGTTGATATCCTGCAACTTGAGGGCTTCAGCACGTACCCAAAGTCTGAATTGTGACCAGAGCTGGTCAGAGGCAGCTGGGTCAATCATTCCAGGACAGACTTGCTTCAGAGAAGCAATCCATTGCTGCAAACCTGTTTCAAAATTCATAATACCAGAGCCAACATCTGGTTGTTTTGGTTTTGGGATGGCTATTTTGTGTTTCAGATCAGCAAGACGGTCAAGGATGGTTAAGTCTATGAAGGTCCTGCTGGGGTTTTCGGTGGTTTGCTTGGCAGCTGTTTGTTTTGGAGATGGAGTGGGAGAATCAGAAATTATGATTGGACTGTTTGGTGGTGTAGATTCTGGCGAGGATGGCAGCTGGGCCATGGTGACTGTTGTTCCACATGGCAGCTGGATTGCCAGAGGTTGTGGTTCAGATGATTGAGGTGAATGAGGTTCAGAAAGTGGAGGAGTTTGAGTTTCAGAGTGATGAAACTCAGGTTGAGGTGATGGTGGATGAATTTCTGGTTGAGGAGAGGGAGACGGAATTGCTGGTTGAGGAGAAGTTGTTGGAATTTCTGGTTGTTCAGGGATAAGGGGTTCTTTTGGAATGGATGAGAGAGGTTGTTGTTGATCTGGTTCTTCAGCAGATTGTTGTTGTTCTGGTTGTGGAGGAAGGACAATTTGTGGTTCAGAGTTTGGATTGGCGGAGTGATCAGAAGTGTGTTTATCAATGTCAGACAGCACTTTGTCAATTGCTGATGTTGTTGAGATTGTTGGTTTGGGATGTTTGGTTCTGGGTCTTCTAAGTTTTAATGCCTCAGAAGGGTCATCTTCTGGTTCAGTTTCATCTATTGTTGGGATGGGGATTGAGATTCTATAAGAGGTTGGAGGAGGAATAGATGCTGGAATAGTAGAAGAATTTAAAACAGAAGCAGCAGATAAATTACCTCTTTTCTTGGGTGTCTGCTGGGATGATCCTTCTGAAGGTGCCTTTCTCTTCTTCGTCTTCTTCAGAGTCACTTCTGGTTGAGGTTGATGCAGATCTTTGATCTTCAGATTTGGATCTGTGCCATCAGCTTTGCACGCGTCCATATATCTGAGAACTACCACTGGCTTGGATTCTATCTGAGAGAATAAAGGAAAGTCACTCAATGGAACTCTTTTGCTGGTGATATCAGCAATAGGAGTAGCGCTGGGTTCCTTTTTTATATTCTCTATCAACTTCATTTTCTTCAAGTTCTTCGCGTTCAGAGGCTTCCCAATTGTTGGTTCAATGGTGCTTAATTCTTGAGCTTCTATCAGATGCTCTATCAGCCTATTCTCTGTCAGAATATCTGATATCAACCTTCCAAAGGGAATCCAATCCCTCTTCGTTCTTTCTTCTTCCCTGGTTTCCTTCACACTAGTTCTGAGGTGGTTGAACAGAAGATGAGCCAAGTTGATTTTTACCTTCTGATTGATAAAGTAGATCAGAAACTGCTGATCCACATTTATGTAATCAGGGGAACTAGTTGGCTTCCTATGGTTGAAGCACCCCAGAATTATCTTCGCCCAAACTCTGTGATGATCCTTCAGATCTTTGATCTTGCTGCTGGGCACCCCATGGGTGAAAATCCTTTCAGCTATCACGCCCACGTTAGCACATCTCTCAGCCATATCAATACAGCGGACGCCACCGCCACTGTAGCCTATTAACCTTGCTATGTGATCCTCAGTGATCACAATCTTCTTCCCCATGATGTAGGAGGTGACTTGGTGCGTTGAAGCCGTTGCATGAATCCAGAACTCCTTCACTAACATAGGGAATGTTGGTCCAACCAACCTGTCAAAATACCTTTCCCATTTCTGTGCCCTAACTTCTTCTGTTAGGTCAAAACCGTTTTCCTTCAAGCTTCCAAAATCAATGATCAATTCAGATAACACTTCAAGATTCTTCACAGGAGTGAGGAGTGTTCTGAATGGCACTTGATATTGTTCAGATGATGCTTTCTTCTGAGGACCTGCAGAAGCACTGCTGGAGGTTGCCATGTTCACACTAAAAGATTTTGGGAAGAAACTGAGAGAAAGGGTTTGCAAGAGATGAACACAGAAAAATGCAGAGAATGCTTGAGAATTAGTGAGAAACTGTAAAGAATTAGAATGAGAGGTTAATGTGTTTAAATAGAGTTCAGAATATTTTTGAAAAAGTAAACGTTTTTAAGAAAGAGAAATAAAGTCATGATTGCGTTTTAAAAGCATGATAACTTTTATTAAATGCTTGCTGATTTTGGGGGATTTGAGAAAGATACTTAAAAACGGTTACCAGACATGTGTCTCAATGCACCCAATCAGCGTTTTGCCTTCTCAGAAGCGTGCACGCGTTCTGCTTCAGAGATTTGCTGATGATTGGATGACACTTATTTGATGTAGTGATCAGCACGTCTGTCTTTGAGCTTAGACTCTCAGATCTTTAGACTTGCATCTGATACAACCTGCATGTTCTATCTTTCGGGAAGAAGATTGATCAGAAGTTCACAGTAAAACAATTACATTCTGAAGATAAATATATGGAATTAAAACATTTTCACTCTGGGCAGACTTTCATGCTGAGATGTTTCAGAATGAAATTAAACCTATCTTCTGAAAGGGGTTTAGTAAAGATATCAGCCCATTGATGGTCTGTATCTATAAATTTTAAATTCAAAATTCCTTTCTGAATATAGTCCCTAATGAAGTGATGTTTTATTTCTATATGCTTAGCTCTAGAATGTAGAATGGGATTCTTACTTAAGCAAATAGCAGAGGTATTATCACAAAGTATAGGAATGTTACTCTCAAAAATCTGGAAGTCTTCAAGTTGACTTTTCATCCAGAGCATTTGTGTGCTACATCCTACTGCTGCTATGTACTCAGCTTCTGCTGTTGATAGCGCAATTGTTGATTGCCTTTTGCTGGACCAAGAGATCAGATTTTCTCCCAGAAACTGGCAGCTTCCAGAAGTACTTTTTCGCTCCACTCTGTCTCCAGCAAAATCAGCATCGCAGTAGCCTACTAAACTGTAATCACTAGATTTTCTATAAAACAAACCCAGATTAGTAGTACCTTTCAGATACTTGAAAATTCGCTTAACAGCTGTTAAGTGAGATTCTCTAGGATCTGATTGGAATCTAGCACAAATACAAACGCTGAATAATATATCAGGTCTTGAAGAAGTCAGATAAAGGAGAGAACCAATCATACCTCTGTAGACTTTCTGTTCTACATTTTTGCTTACCTCTTCTCTTTCCAGAATGCACGTGGGATGCATTGGAATCTTTGATGGCTTACATTCTGAGAGGTCAAATTTCTTCAGAAGATCTCTGATGTATTTGCTCTGATGAATGTAAGTTCCCTCTGGAGTTTGATTGATCTGAATTCCTAAAAAGAATTTCAGTTCCCCCATGAGGCTCATCTCAAATTCTGCCTGCATACACTTAGCAAATTTTCTTCCAAGAGAAGGATTAGTAGAACCAAAAATAATATCATCAACGTAAATTTGACAGACTAAGATGTCATTCTTAACTGATTTACAGAATAAGGTAGTGTCCACCTTCCCTCTGGTGAATTCATTTTCTAACAGAAAGTTACTTAGCCTTTCATACCAAGCTCTGGGAGCTTGTTTCAGACCATATAGTGACTTCTTTAGTTTGAAAACATGTTCTGGATGTTTTGTATTTTCAAAACCAGGGGGTTGGTGCACATAAACCGCTTCTTCTATATAACCATTTAAGAATGCACTTTTGACATCCATCTGATACAGAGTGATGCCTCTATTAACAGCAAATGAAATTAAAAGTCTGATAGATTCTAACCTGGAGACTAGAGAAAAGGTTTCTGTATAGTCTATCCCCTCTTGCTGACTATAACCTTGTGCAACCAGTCGTGCCTTGTTTCTGATGACTTCACCTTGTTCATTTAGCTTGTTTCTAAACACCCATCTTGTTCCAATGACGTTGAATCCTTTTGGTCTGGGAGCAAGATCCCATACGTCGTTTCTGATGAATTGATTCAGCTCTTCTTGCATTGCCAGAATCCAGTCATTATCCAGAAGTGCTTCATCAATAGAAGAAGGTTCAATCAGAGACACAAGTCCCATGAGAGTTTCTTCAGAGTTTCTGAAGCTTGCTCTTGTTCTGATTGGATCTTCCTTTCTTCCTAAGATAGTCTCTTCTGGGTGGTCCAAGCTGCTTCTGGGTAATCTCTTCCGAGGTTGATCAGTAGCTGTTGTAGGATTGCTAGCAGTGCTCCTTTCAGACGATGAAGGAGTGTCTATGTTGAGAGCTTCTGATGACTTGTCTTCAGAACCTGTAAATTCAATTTCCATACCTGCAAAAACTTCATTCTGCTTTGACTTTTCAGAGTCAAGCTTATCATCAAAACGAACACTGATTGATTCTTCCATAATCTGTGTTTCTGTATTGTATACTCTGTACCCTCTTGAGCGTTCAGAGTATCCTAACATGATACACTTCTGTGCTTTAGAGTCAAACTTGTTCAAATAATTCTTTGTATTTAACATAAAACAGGTACATCCAAATGGATGAAAATATGAAATGTTGGGCTTTCTGTTCTTCCACAATTCATATGGAGTCTTTTCCAGAATAGGTCTTATTGAGATTCTATTCTGAATGTAGCACGCTGTGTTTATTTCCTCTGCCCAGAAGATCTTAGCAACGTTTGTCTCATTGATCATGGTTCTGGCCATTTCTTGCAATGTTCTGTTCTTTCGTTCTACAACTCCATTTTGTTAGGGAGTTCTAGGACAAGAGAAATCATGCAGAATGCCTCTGTCATTAAAGAATGACTCAAAATCTTTGTTTTCAAATTCTCCACCATGATCACTTCTGACTTTAACGATTCTAAGATCCTTTTCATTCTGAACTTGGTTACAGAAGGTAACAAACACAGAGTGTGACTCGTCCTTGTGTCTTAAGAACTTTACCCATGTCCATCTGCTATAGTCATCTACGATTACTAACCCATACTTCTTGCCACTGACTGAAGCAGTTTTAACTGGTCCAAATAAGTCAATGTGCAGAAGTTCTAATGGCTTAGAGGTAGAAACAACATTTTTGGATTTAAAAGAAGGTTTTGCAAACTTGACTTTCTGACATGCCTCACACAGAGCATATGAATTGAACTTCAAATTAGGAAGTCCTCTGACCAGATTGAGTTTGTTAATCTGAGATATTCTTCTCATACTAACATGCCCCAATCTTCTGTGCCAGATCCACTGCTCGTTGTTAACAGGCAGAAGGCATTTTACATTCTGACTCTTTAGTTCAGAAAGTTTGATTTTGTAAATGTTGTTTTTCCTCTTACCATTAAACAGGATAGTCCCATCTTTCTGACTAACAGCTTTACATGATTTTTGATTAAAGATTATATCATAACCGTTATCACTTAATTGACTTATGGATAACAGATTATGCATCAATCCATCTACTAGCAGAACATTATTAATAGAGGGAAGATTTCCATTACCTACAGTTCCAGAGCCAATTATCTTTCCCCTCTGATTGCCTCCAAAACCAACGTGGCCTCCAGGCTTAAGTTCCAGGCTTTGGAACATATGCCTTCTTCCCGTCATGTGTCGTGAGCAGCCAGAGTCCAGGTACCATGACTGGTGTTTCTGACTTGCTGCTAAAGATATCTGCAACATGTATTATTTTATCCTTAGGTACCTAGATTTTCTTGGGTCCTGATTTGTTAGTTTTACCAAAACTCTGGTTGAATTTTGGTTTCACAGAGTGCTTACTGCTAGTGTATTTAATATCATGTGTGTGACCATACACAAAATGTGAATTCAGAGGAGTGTGTTTAATGGTTAAGTCCATGACATTCTTTGGTGTAGGAACCTTACCTTGGTATCCTATTCCTTTCCTGCCGTTTCTGCTAACTCCATAGATCATTGAAGCCATTTTGCTTCTATCTATGCTTTTAGCAAGGAACTTCTGGAAACTGTGATCATACTCCTTGATGATCTCATCAGCGTTGCTGGGAGTTTCAGAAATTGGTTCCTTCTGAGAGTTTTGTAAAGTGTTTTCTAATTTTGAAATCTTATTTCTCAGCTCAGAATTCTCCAATTTGAGACTCTCAGTCTTATTAGAGTCAGATTCAAGATTCCTTTTCAGGTCTCTGAATTTAACTCTAATTTGCTGATACCGTTCCAGAATCTCATTAAGGCTTTCAGCGAGTTCAACCTTGGTAAAATGAACAGCAAAGTTAGGAAATACCTCTTCAGTATCTGATTCTGAGTCTGATTCAGAAGCTTCACTATCTTCTGAGATGTTAGCCATGAGAGCTATGTTTGCCCTCTCATCATTTGATTCTGAGTCAGCTTCAGACGAGTCAGAGTCATCCCATGTAGCCATGAGGCTTTTCTTCTTCTCTCTTCCAAACTTCTTTTTGGGCTTTTCCCTCTGAAGCTTTGGGCAGTCACTCTTGTAGTGTCCTTGCTCATTGCACTCATAGCAGATGATGTCCTTGGTGTTTGGCTTTTTGCTACTAGAGGAGCCGTCAGATCTTCTGTATCTAGAGGAAGAATATGTCCTTCTGTATCTGGAAGAAGACTCGTTCTGGTCAGATCTTCTGGGATTCCTGAACTTCCTTTGTCTTTGCTTCCATAGTTGATTTACTCTTCTGGAGAGGAGGGAGAGTTCGTCTTCTTCTGATGAGGATCCATCCGATGTTTCTTCAACTGCCTGCAAAACTTTAGACTCAGATTTTTTGTTAGATTTTAATGCTAAAGGCTTACCTTGCTTCTGAGGCTCGTCAGCTTCTAGCTCTATCTCATGACTTCTGAGGGAGCTGATAAGTTCCTCCAGAGTGATTTTGTTGAGATCTTTAGCTAGCTTCAGAGTTGTAACCATTGGTCTCCACTGCTTGGGTAAACTTCTGATAATTTTCTTGACATGGTCAGCAGTAGAGTATCCTTTGTCCAGAACCTTGAGACCAGCTACCAGAATCTGGAATCTTGAGAACATTGTTTCAATGGATTCAGATTCTTCCATTTTGAACGCCTCATACTTCTGAATGAGCGCCAGAGCTTTAGTTTCTTTGACCTAAACGTTGCCCTCATGCGTCATTCTGAGTGAGTCAAAAATGTTCTTTGCTGTGTCTCTGTTGGAGATCTTTTCATATTCAGTATAGGAGATGGCGCTGAGGAGGATGGTTCTGGCCTTGTGGTGATTCTTGAAGTCACGCTTTTGTTGGTCAGACATTGTTTTTCTATCAATCTTCTGACCGCTTGCATTCACAGGGTGTGTGTATCCATCTGTCACCATATCCCACAGATCAGCATCATGTGCCAGAAAGAAGCTTTCAATTCTGTCTTTCCAGTAATCAAAGTTTTCTCCATCGAAGACTGGAGGTTTGCCGCTGAATCTGTCTCTGTCCTCATGGTTGTCATTGCTGGTGTGAGAATAGTTTCCTGCCATTGTGTTTTTCTGACGCTGGATCTTGTACTGACACGGTTAAGTGTTTTAGCTCAGAACCAGGAGCTCTGATACCAATTGAAGTAGTGAAAAACACAAGAGGGGGGGGGGGGGGGTTGAATTGTAAAACTGAAAATCAATGCAATGAACAAGATATTTTTATCCTGGTTCGTTTGATCTCAAACTACTCCAGTCCACCCGTCAAGGTGATTTCGCCTCTCTCCAACGAGGTCTTAATCCACTATATTCAACTGAATATTACAAACTGCTTTAACAACTGATAAAGCCTTCTTGATGCAAACCACAACCCGGTTTGTCAAGGAAACACTTTCTTACAAAGAAGATAAATCTAAGTGTGTGAATGTTTTCTACAAAACTGTATCACAACTGTGATGTATACACAACTTTAAGCTTAGAAACAGAATTGCTAAAACAAAGATTGAGTAAGAAGATGTGTAGTGTTTAGCAAACTGAGAGAAGGAAGATTATGATAAGCTTTTAGGCGTGTAAAGATTTGGAGAGCATTAGCCAATTCAATCTTCATAGTCTTGTTTATATAGCACTGAGATTATGAACGTTGGAGCAATATTCTTGATTCAATGCTAATAACAAACTTTCCTTATCGAGTAGATCTTGTCTGGAATGAGGCCGTTGGTATTAATTTGCTTTCAATGCACAGTACCGTTGCTTACTTAATGCATGTTCTGGCTTGGCTCATTCTGACTCTGCTTAACTGCTGATGAACTGTAGTTTTCTTTATCAGAGTGTTGAGCGCAGTTCTGTTCATCAGACTTCAGCATATACGTGAGTTAATCTTCTGATTCTGGTATACTGATATGGCAACTTCTGATGCTGATGTCAGGAACCAAATTTCTGATGCTGATTAGGTGTGATCTTGCTTATACCAATCAGAGTATCTGCAAATCAGAACGTAATAATTTAGGCAGCAAATAGTTCATACATGAATCATATAAATAATATATCTTTTCACTTTGTTATCATCAAAACTTAAACATAGGGTAGTAGATTCAAACTTTGTTCTAACAGAGCATCCAACACAGATGGTTAAGGACGGAGGGTTTGAAGCAAACGTCCTGGGTTCGATCCTAGGCGTGTTGCTTTTGCATTTTTCTTGAATTTACTTTCCAGATCCAGCGTGCCTCACTGTCCAGTGTCCACCATACGCCCTAGATCTCATCCTTGGCATCCGTCATCATGTAGATCTCACGCCCCAGCCTTGAGGGTCCACTATGAACCATCAGAAGAAGGATGCACTGGATCATGCGCTAGACTCTGGGCCATCATCTTGGGCCTATCACAAATTTGGTAGTATACCCCCCAGATTGCACATCAACCAGGCCCCGTTTCAATTCTCTTTTAATTTCTTTAATTTCTTTATTTGTTTTAATTATTCTACAAAATCATTTGTTTTAATTATTTTGCAAAAAAAATCATTGCTTTTTTAATTAAATCAGAAAATCAGAAAATTACAAAAAAAAATATTAAGTTTAGTTTTTTCATAAAAATATTTATTGGAATTAATTAATTAGTTTAATTAGGTTAACTTAAATCTTTTTTTATAATTAAAATTTACTAGAAATTAGGTTAACTTAAATTTTTTTCCATAATTAGAATTTTATAGAAATTAGGTTATTTGCAAAGTTAATTATTTTCCATAAAAATCCAAAAACATCTTTTCTTTATTCGCAAATTAATTTTTTTTCAAACCTAGACTTCATTCTTGTATTTAATTCGTCGCACACGCCTTTACTTCCTTTTAATTCAAATTATTGTATCTACTTTAAGTTTGTAATAGATTAATTAGGATTTTGAATTTCCGCTTCTTTATTTTTCAGTTAAATATTTGTGTATCTGTCCAAAAGCCTTGTAATAGCATAGATTTTCTTTTCCGCTTTTAATTTCCGCAACTATTAAACTGCTAGATGTATGAACATTAGGATTGTATGCGAAAGATAAACCAAGAACTAAAAAATATAGATAACCCTAATTGTGCAAAGATAACTGAAAAAATCACACTTGCACATGCTCACTCCTAGGGTTTTGCCTCACTTGGTTGCCTCAGAAATAATGATTGTGTCCCTCGAACGTAGGGATACCTTAGCAATGACCTGTAATTCAAAGTCGTCATAAATATCATAGTCCCTACTTGTCCCTCGAGATGCCTACGAGAAATGATCTTATGACGATAGTCCCTTCGAAATTCTAAGGCATCCTTACTTGTTTCCTTCAGTGACCATTTCGTCCCTTTCGAATGTCCCTTAAAAATCCAATGATAGGGCTACCTACTCCTTAATAATAGGATAGCATTGTCTAAAGGAAACGAAAATGAATAGACTTTTTCGAGTAGGTAGAAAACTCTTAAGTACTTGCTTAAGACAAAAACTCTTTCACACCAAACACTTTTTAAAACAGTTTTCCAAAACAACTTCGTCACACTCTTGAGGAAAGATACAAGGGTTATCACGAAGTAAACAAAAATTTTCAAAACAAGCACACACAAGAAATTTTCAAAATGAGCAAGTACCTAAGAGCCCGCGGAAAACCACGGATAGAAAGGGTGCTAACACCTTCCCTTTCTATAATCTACCCCCCGTACTCAGAAATATCTCGAAAAAGGTTTTTTCTGTTCTTTTTCCTTTTCCTTTGTTGGATGAAATAAAAGTCGGTGGCGACTCTTTCTTACCGCGACTTTTGCAAACAAAAAACGCAAACCAGTATAACAGTCGGTTCTACCACTGTATCACAGAACTGACGAATCTGCTGGGAATTAATAAGTGGGGTATACCTTTAATTGCACAACTTGGCCAGTAGGATGTAGCGAGATGGCCGGCGTTGGTGTATTCCCAAGGTCGACAGATATTCGATGCTACACTCATTGAGGTTTGACTCTTGAATTTTGTTCGGTTGCGAGTCAATCTCCTATTGAACGGAGCTTGGGGGAAAGATCAGTGATATTGAGATCCCTTAGAACCCGGTTACTATACATGTATTTTCTAGCATAATCATGACATCTAAAGCACGGCATATCATACTTACCATTACAAGGACTCTCTAGGGATCATCTTTGCTTTGATTTGTAGGACATGGCATCCGCCCGTAGGAACACTATCCAAATTAACCTTGTGAAAGCGCCTCTCCAACTAAAGGACTTGGCATTAAGGATTCCTGAAAGATCTCCCTTAACTGAAAAACATGGTCTGTTGCTCAACTTGGTCACTTCAAAACCAGATGAAGAATTGTTAAAAGTACTATTTCAGTTCTTCGATCCTTTGCACCAGTGTTTCACTTTCTCGGATTACCAGCTAGTTCCTACTATGGAGGAATTTTATCAGTTGTTGGGGGTAACTATTCTTGACCAGTTACCTTTCAACGGTACGGAAGTAGTGACAAATTGGGAAACTAGGGGAAGTGTCCAACGAATCCCGGTTAAATTTCTATTCGATCAGGCTTATTATTTTTGGGATACCCTGGATTTACAAGCTTTTGAAGAGGTACTGGCACTCCTAATCTACGGGATGGTACTTTTCCCTAATGCAGACCAACTCGTAGATGTGAATACTATTAATGTGTTTCTGTCTCATAATCCAGTACCTACATTACTTGGGGACATTCTACACTCTTTATATACTCGCACTCTAAAGAGAAGGGGCCCCCTCCAGTGTTGCACTCCAAAGGTGGTCTATTTCGCACCTACCCAGGTCTATTTTGAAGAATGAGCAGGGTATGAAATGGTCTCATAGGCTGATGCCCCTTACACATTCAGACACTCATTGGTGTTCACGGTCCTCGAAAGATGTTATCATCATCTATCGCTGTGGTGAATTCCCTAATGTCCCTCTCTTAGGCATTAGGGGAGGAATCACTTATAACCCTTGTTTGGCAGTGCGATAGTTTGGTTAGCGAGAAGGGATGGTCCTCATGATACACTTATCCAAGGAATCGCCTTCAATTATGAGAATGATGCTCAGGGTTACCGCAAAAGGTTCATGAGAGCCTGGGGCATGGTACATAAAATTGATAGCAAAACACTGGGCCACAAGAATTCCATCCCTCTTGAGCCATATCTCCGATGGGTGCGAGCTCGCGCCCAAAGTCTTATGATGCCTTACCCTGCTGTCCTACCAATAATTGTGAAACCAGTTACTGAAGGAGGCACTTTTTCTCTTGTTCATTATCCTGAAATGCCAACTGATCATGAGGAGTTATAGAAATCTTGGGTTCAACTTAAAGAGGAGCGGGATACGTTTGAAGCTCAATTTTATGCCAGCGAGAAGAAATTCCTGGAGCTCACTATGCTACTTCATGAAGAAAGGAACATAAACGCATACATTTCACCAAAGAGGATGCGCTCCTGGGAGACTTAGCTTTCTTTTTTTGTTTTAAGTTTTGTTTGCTTGATTGTAAGCCTAAAGGGCATCCTTTGTAACAGTCCGAAATTATTAATACAATTAACGTGTGTTTCTTTTTTGCTTAAACAAATTTGAGCCTTTAAAAGTCCTTGAAATTATTGCATACGCATACCATCCATGACATTTCATAAACAGGTACCATTATAGGTTTCTCATCTTCTTTGCTGTTTATTTCAGAAAAAAATGTCTTATGAACAAATAATCAAAGATCTTCAGGCACAAAATTCCCAATTTCAACAGATGTTCATAACTCTGGAAAAAGGGCAGGAGGATCTGAAAGCCCTCATCCTGGAGGAGAAGAAGAAAAAGAAGAAGGTCTCTGGTGTTCTAAATCTGGGCAGAAGGTTCAGGGGGCCGTTAAATCCACCAGTCGATCTGACCTCCTCGTCCAAAGAAGGAGAGAATCAAGAGAGGGAGACAAGGGAGAAAGACCCTAGCACTGAAGTTTCTGACAATGATACAAACTACAATGATGAGCAGTATCCTCCCACTGAGGATATATACGAGAAGTTAAATGATTGGTTGAGCGCTATGGAAGTCCAAAGAATACCTGGGTTGGACTTTGAAAAACTGGGATTGGTGTCGGGAGTGGTCATCCCGCAAAAATTTAAGGCTCCGGTTTTCGTAAAGTATGATGGGGTGTCTTGCCCAAAGCTCCATCTCCGTTCCTATGTAAGGAAGATCCAACCCCACACTACTGATAGGAACTTGTGGGTTCACTTCTTTCAAGACAGTCTGTCAGGGACTCAGCTTGAATGGTTCTACCAACTGGAGGGAACCAATATCCGAAACTGGGAGGATTTGGCTGCTGCTTTTTATAAGCAGTATCAATACAACGCCAACCTTGCCCCTACTCGTACTCAACTCCAGAGTATGTCCATGGATGCAGGTGATGGCTTTAAGGACTATGCGCAAAAGTGGAGAGATTTGGCTGGGAGTGTCCAACCCCTTTATCTTACAGGGAGTTGGTTGACATGTTTCTTGGGACGCTGTCTGGTCCATTCTTTAGTCATTTGACTGGTAGCTCATCAACTTGTTTTACTGAGCTAATATTAATAGGAGAAAGGGTAAAAGCTGGGATCCGGAGCGGAAAAATATAGAAAGATACCTCTTCCAGCTCAGTAAAGAATCCTTTCGCATGCAAGAAGGAAGCCAATGCCATCTATAGCCCGAGAGGTCAGAGCAGAGCTGAACACCGTCCAACGGTAAGTGCTGCGATGATACCTAGGCCTGCGGCTGCCCCACAACGTAACAATCAGCAAAGGGTAGGAAGACCACAAAGGAAGTTTACCCGGATTAACATGACATTGACTGAGGTTCTACCCTATCTGCTAAGATTTAACTTGGAAAACTTGAAAGAGGCTCCCAAAATCCTAATACCATATTTCCTCGGTACAATCCAAATGCTCGGTGTGCCTACCATTCTGAGAGTCCTGGCCACGATACAAATGACTGCTCGGCTCTGAGAAATAAAGTACAAGATCTGATTTAAGCCTAGGAGATTGAGTTCGATGCTCCGGAGAAGCCCAATACCATAACTGCTCCCATGCCTAAGCACAATCATGGAGTTAATGCCATTAATACTAATTTGTTCGTTACCTCTGTTGATGAAGTTTTTATTCCTCTTATGACTGTTAAGAAGAATCTGTTAATTGCCGGTTTATTTCTGGGTTATGGTGAAGGTTGCCACATGTGTTCATCTCCGCCCACTGGTTACTATTTATTGAAAGCAGGTGTTCAATGCCTGATGGACAACAGAGAAATTTTGTTCGAAAAGACTTTGATTCCAACTGTTCTGTTTGAAGACGTTGCCATTATAAACATTTCCGCCAATCCTTCAAAGGTCTCCTCTAAAAGACCTGTTAGGATTACACCTTCTCCAAGAGTCGCTCCGCTAATAATCACTTTTCTTGGTCCTGTACCGTACTCACCGGACAAAGTTGTCCCATGGAATTATGGCGCCGATGTTTACTATCACGGCGTTAAATGTAACGCCCGTAATTTAATTAATTATTTAATTAAATTATTTTTGGAATATTTGTGAACTTGTATTATAATTAACTGGATTTAATTATTTTATTAAGTGGAGAAATAATATTAGAGATATAATATTATGTGGTGAAATAATATTAGAATTATTATATTATTAGTGTGGGCTTATTTTGAAGGAATAAAAGTAATAATGGGGTGTATTGGTTTTAAGCCCAATAAGGAGTAAATAGAATAATAGGGTTATTTTATTGTTGTTAGAAGAGAATAGAAAGAAAGAGGCAGTAGAAGAATAAGGATTGAGAAAGAACGTGCAAGCTGCAAGAGAAAGTGGAAAACGGCAAGAACGAGAATTCAACAGGAAATTGTAGAGCGACCTTCAATCTAAGGTAAGGGTGGGGTTCTGACTCTATAATTTGGTTCATGATGATTGATATGTGGGGTTAGAGTTGATTGTTGTTTTGTTCTTGAATTGGATGTATATGATGATGTATGATGAAGATTTGATGAATTTTAGATGAATATTGATGTCATGATGTTGTTTAATTGATGTAGAATTATAAGATGATTATAGGCGATGAATTGTCATGATTATGTTAAGTTTTAGGGCTTTAGGTATGAACTCCATAGTAAGTTACAGTGATAAAAACGCATAATATTGCAGTGATGAAAAATGCAGAATTATGCTAGAATGATACTAGGTGCTGCTATTTTAGAACAATGAATTAATTTGGGGACAGAGTTAGTCGTACTGTTCTTAGTTAGGTTAATCTCAGGCTAAGAATTAAAATAGCAGGATTATTAGAAAGTAGCAGTTCTGATGTTAGAAGCTACGTTGGTTAGAAGTTGCATTGAACTATTAGAAAGTAGAAGTTTTGATGTTAGAAGCTATGTTGGTTAGAAGTTACGTTGGATTATTAGAAAGTAGAAGTTTTGATGGTATAAGCCGTATTGATTAGAAGTTGTATAGGTTAGAAGTTGTATTGGTCAGAAGTTGTGTCATCAGAAGTTGTATTGGTCAGAAGTTGAGTTGGTCCGAAGTTGTATTGGTCAAAAGTTGTATTAGTCAGAAGTTGTATTAGTCAGAAGTTGAATTGGTCAGAAGTTGTATTGGTCAGAAGTTGAATTGGTCAAAAGTTGTATTAGTCAGAAGTTATGTTATTAGAAGTTATGTTATTAGAATTTGTGTTGGTTAGAAGTTGAGTTGGTCAGAAGTTGTTCTGGTCAGAAGTGGTGTTGGACGTTACGTTGTTTTCGTACAGAATGTGAAGGTTAGATGCTTAGAAGCTGTTGTTTGAACTATAACAGTAGGATAGTGACGGTCATGATGTTAGAGTTGCAGAATAGCAGTATTAACTTACTGTGGGATTAATGTACAGCTGAGTTGTTAGTGAGAAGTTATTAATGATATTGTTTGATGATGTATAATAAATAAATGTTGTTTGATGAATTATTATGATGATATGAGATGTTGATAACGAGACATTGAGATGCTTTTGAGATGTTTTTGAGATGTTTTTGAGTTGATTTGAGATGTTGTTAACTTGGGTGTTGTTATTACATTCATGGTTGTGTCACATACATTGCATTTTTGAGATGGAGCTTATGCTCGTTGAGATGGCTTGTATTGGCGAATTTTGAGATGAAGGCTATGCCTTGTTGATGCCTCTATTAATTGGCAAATTTTTTAGATGGGAGTTCTGCTCCAATGGTACCACATGCATTTTCATAGTATTGAGTCGCATTATATGATTGCATGGAGAAGTGTATTTGGATGTTGATGAATGTGTATATGCATTGTGATTATTGTTGATTATGAGATGAGAAGTGGTGATGTTATTGGTCGAATTTAATATATTAATTATCACGCGCTTTATTATATTGTTAGATATCTCATGCCTTCTGTTTGAATGTTGCCCTTATGTTGGTAACGTGCAGGTAATCGAGAGTGAAGGTTGTATACCTTCTGTAGTTCGAGTCGGTGTCATTGCTCTGATATGTAACACTCGGGGGGATGAACGCTTGCTGTTTTTTATTGATGATTTTCAGTTGTCGAACTTGAAATTGACTATTATTAAATATGTGATGTTTCAAAGTTGTTGTTTTGTTGTTAGAGATGTTATTAAGAATTCCGCTGCGTAGATGTTGAGTTGTTTAATTAAAGATGTTATGATGGTTCATCCGGTGTTTTGAAAGTGTTATATATCCACGATGAATGCAATGCATTTTTTTATAGAAGAATTTGTGACGTCCCGATTCATTTGCATGATTGAATTTTATAACTCTGATTTATTTATATAATTTACCGGGGTAGAATTGGGGTGTTACATTAAACAAGATTTGAAGAATGAAGAGGTTGATCCTGATGTCAGTACCATTGTCGGGGCCAGCAAGATTACCAGAAGTGGAAGGGTTTTCTCTCCTGAGATCTCCCCGAAGACTGTTAATAAGCCTGTGGTTATTCCATTCGATGTTCCTGCCAGAACTCCAACTACTACTCCTGTTCTTACTCCAATTGTTACTCTTGCCGTTGAGTTATCTGGGACTCGAGGAAAAGAGCTATAAGGGAGCCTGCCTGGATGGAGGAACCTAGAAAGATTATTGTAGAAGCCTCTAAGCAATAGATAGAGGAAGTAATAAAAATAATCAAAAAGAGCGACTACAATATGGTCGAGCAGCTGGGGCAGACCCCCTCGAAGATATCAATGTTGTCACTGTTGTTGTATTCTGAGGCCCATGCGAAGGCTTTGATTGCATTCCTCAAGACTGCGCATGTGCCGCGGGAAACTTCAGCCGATTAATTCAAAGACTGTGTGGCCAGCTTGACTGCTGACAATAGACTGGATTTTTCAGATGCCGACTTGACACTGAAAGGGAGGAGATTTTCTTCTCCGCTTTTAATTTCCGCAACTATTAAACTTCTAGATGTATGTACATTAGGATTGTATGCGAAAGATAAACCAAGAATTAAAAAAGATAGATAACCCTAATTGTGCAAAGATAATTAACTGAAAAAATCACATTTGCACATGCTCACTCCTAGGGTTTTGCTTCACTTGGTTTCCTCGGAAATAATGGTTGTGTCCCTCGATCATAGGGATACCTTAGCAATGACCCGTAATTCAAAGTCGTCATAAAGATCATAGTCTCTACTTTTTCCTCGAGATGCCTATGAGAAATGATCTTATGACGATAGTCCCTTCGAAATGTAAAGGTATCCATACTTGTTGCCTTCAGTGACCATTTCGTCCCTTTCGAATGTCCCTTAAAAATCCAACGGTAGGGCTACCTACTCCTTAATAATAGGATAACACTGTCTAAAGGAAACGAAAATGAATAGACTTTTTCGAGTAGGTAGAAAACTCTTAAGTACTTGCTCAAGACAAAAACTCTTTCACACCAAACACTTTTTAAAACAGTTTTCCAAAACAACTTCGTCACACTCTTGAGGACATATACAAGGGTTATCACGAAGTAAACAAAAAATTTCAAAACAAGCACACAAGTAATTTTCAAAATGAGCAAGTACCTAAGAGCCCGTGGAATACCACGGATAGAAAGGGTGCTAACACCTTCCCTTTCTATAATCTACCCCTTCTACTCAAAAATATCTCGAAAAAGGTTTTTTATGTTCTTTTTCCTTTTCCTTTGTTGGATGAAATAAAATTCGATGGTGACTCTTGCTTACCGCGACATTTGCGAACAAGAAACACAAACCAGTATAACGGTGGGTTCTGCCACCATATTACAGCATGAAATGCTCCCTTTTGCTTTACATGGATATCGAACATCTGTCCGCACCTCAACAGAAGAAACCCCGTTTTCCCTTGTGTATGGAATGGAAGTTGTACTCCCAGTCGAGGTTGAGATCCCCTCTTTGCATGTGATAAAGGAAAGCAAGTTGACAGAGGCTGAATGGGTCCAGAATAGGTTTGACCAATTGAATTTGATCAAAGAAAAGAGAATGACAGCTTTATGTCATGGACAATTATATCATAAGAGAATGAAGAAAGATTTTGATAAGAAGGTCAAGCCTCGTGAATTCAGATAAGACATCCTCGTGCTTAGGAAGATCATGTCTTTCAACACTGATTCTAGGGGCAAGTGGACTCCCAATTTTGAAGGCTCATATGTTGTCAAGAAAGCCTTCTCTGGCGGTGGATTAATTCTTTAAACTATGGATGGCGAGGAGTTCCCACGTCCCATGAATGCTAATGCAGTCAAGAAATACTTCGCCTAAAGAAATAAAAGAACAACTCGCTAAGTTGAAAACCCGAAAGGGCGGCTTAGGCAAAAAAGAGCGTCTCGGTAGACCGAAAACCCGAAAGGGCGGTCTAGGCAAAAATTAGAGACATAAACAGAATAAATTTTCCTCTAAGTTGAAAACTCGCAAGGGCAGCTTAGGAAAAAGTTAGGGGCTTTCTTGGCAAGTAACTAAATCACACAAGACTTGATTGTTGGAGCAAAAATCTTCTTGTATCCTCATCATACTTCAACAAAAGCTGCTGCTCAGGATTTCAAAAGTTGTTAGAGGGGATAGCGGTCATTATATATCAATGTATCTTTTCCATTATATATTACCATTTTCTAAACTTTGTAATCATCCATGGAGTCTCGCCATTCGCATACTACCATTCTATTAATGAAATTTGAGCTTTTACCCAATTCTTTGTAGTTCTTATTTTATTCAGCTTACAAAGGCTCATTTATTATTGATAATAACTTTCAAAGCAAAAAGATTAAATAACAAAATTGATTTTCAAAAATAATTTACAATTTACTGTTACTTTAAAATTTGTGACGCAATAGGAAAAGAAAAGTGGTGATCCCAGGAATGGACGGACTCCAGTTGTTTTGAGAAGTTTTATTTCCCGGGGAAGTTTTTCTCAGGATGTTCCCGCTGTATTGGGTTTGTGACTCCAGTGTCCCCGGTCAAGTTGTGGTTCATTTCTCCTCTTTTCCAAGTTTGCATGATATGAAGATTTAATCCCAGTTTCCTCCAATAAAGGTTTTCGTTTATTTAATAGAGGTTCTTTCTACCCAGAGAAGTTGGTACAATAACTACTCTTGAAGAACGCAGGTCTCCGATTTATCTAGTGAAGAATGTATATTGGTTTTCTCTTTGAGGATGTGGTGTTAACCTCCCCAGTGAAATCAGCGTGAAAGCCCCAGTTAATGGCTTGATGATAGGACATTGTATGCCTTAACAAAGCTTGTGTGCTTCCTCTTTCAGAATGGTCTTGAATTCCCCATTGAATGTTTTGATGATTTGATGACCGTCTGCTCTACTTGAAATTGATTTTTTAAAATCCCCAGTCGAAGCATTACTTTTGAAAATATTTGATTTTTCGCTAAAGTCTGAGTGCCACACCTGGTAAAGCCTGGAGAAGGATGTTTTATCTCTGTATCTGTACTATTTGGTCGCTATGTTTTGTTTACTTCCGGATTACGCTTCTCCCCGGTAAAGTTAAACCAGGCAATAGGTTATGTTTCCTCAGCTGGCACTTACTTTTTCTTGGATTGTTCATCTTGAATGTAATTTCTCCGAGTGTTGATTATGCCCGAGGTAGTTTTGCCTGGTTACTCCCAGTGTTATATATTTGTTTTGTCAGCATACGCACGATAACACTCATACATTCATACATACATCATGCATAGCTAAAATTGGCAAATCATTGTTCATTAACATTTGTTAATATTTTTGTTGACATATCACCCTGTTTTGCAGAGTTACGTTGTGCTCTCTTCAATAGAGTGTTAGCCTTAAGCAGAAAGCGTGTATTCTTTCAATTTCCTGACTGAGTTATCCCTCATGGAAAATTTTTGCTTTAGCCTTCCTGTACATCTCCTTGTTTGGATGGATTTGGTTTTCCCTCTTGAGTTTATTTCTCAAAGGATATATTTTTGTTGACTATTTCATTCCAGATTATTTCTGGTTTGAATCTTTGGTTCCACAACAATATTATTTACTTTGGATTTCTGAAAGCTTCGAGTTTTGGTTTGTGCATTTATTTTGCATGAGAAGACTTTATCTCCTCAGCAGGAATATAGTGCCATTTCCCCAGGAAGTCATATTTCTTTCCCTAGGAAGCCATATTTCTCTCCCCGAAAAGTCATTTCTTTTTACAATCCTCCATGACAACAAGTAGTAGGTCTCTTTATTTGAGCAACTTGTGCTTCCCTGTAAAAGTCGACATAACTTTTTCTTGTTATCTCCTCTATGAGTGGATAGTTTGCAGTTCGTTGTCAATTTACACCAGTGGATGGAAAGACTTTCAAATTTGCAGAGACAGTTCGTTGTGAAATCTTTGCAGGTGATAGTCTCTTTATTTGAGACAGTTTACATATTACCATTTCCAGGCAGAGTGCCTCGGTTAAAGAAGAAGTTGAGACCATTTCTAGGTGAAATGCCAGAATTTTGGGGAAACTTGTTATCTTTTTGCAACCTTCAGTGAATGTTGGTAGTTCATCGTCAGTGAACGGCGGTGCTATGATATATTCTCTTCCTACCTTCAGTGAAAGTTGGTAGGTCATCGGCAGTGAATGTCGATGGTTGTTATCTTTTTGCTACCTTAGTGAACGTTGGTAGTTCATCGCCAGTGAACGGCAGTGCTATGATATATTCTCTTCCTACCTTCAGTGAAAGTTGGTAGGTCATCGACAATGAACGTCAATGACTGTTATCTTTTTTCTACCTTCAGTGAATGTTGGTAGTTCATCGTCAGTGAACGGCGGTGCTATGATATATTATCTTCCTACCTTCAGTGAAAGTTGGTAGGTCATCGGCAGTGAACGTCGATGATTGTTATCTTTTTGCTACCTTCAGTGAACGTTGGTAGTTCATCGTCAGTGAACGGCGGTGCTATGATATATTCTCTTCCTACATTCAGTGAAAGTTGGTAGGTGTAACGCGGTGGGAGAGCTGACTTGGTTGTTTTGCGTTTGATCGCAATTGTACGGATAGAAAGATTCGCCACCGAATTTTCTTTTATCCAAAAAGGAAAGGCTGAAAAGAACAGGAAAGACCTTTAGAGATGTTTCCTGAGTTCGGGGGGTAGATTATAAAAATGGAAGGTATTAGCACCCTTTTCATCCATAGTTATCTACGGGCTCTTAGTTGCTTACTAAATCACTTGCTTTTGTTTGAATGTGCTTGTGGTGTGGTTTTTTGACAGTATTTTGAAAATGTCTTTGTAATGATTCTCGTTTCTATAAGAACGCGTACAAAGTTTTGTTTCGAAAATAGTTCAAAGATGTGTTTGTAGGGTGTGTTTTTTGAAAGTGTTTTTGGAAATATGTTTTTTGGAAAGATGTTTTTGTAATGGTTCTCGTCTCTATAAGAATGTATACAAAAGCTTTTGTCTTTTGAAAAAGGTTTTAATATGAAAGTCTTGGTGTAAAATGTTTGGTTGTGAGTAAGCGAGCAACTAGGAGAGAATCTACCTACTCAAAAGGTATTAAATGTTTCTTTTCCTCCTCCTTTAGATGTTGCTATCTTACCATTGATTTGGTAAGAAGCCCCATCGTTGGATGTGAAGCAACAGGCGCGGGTCAATCGTACAGTCATAGAAGGCAACTTGTGAGACGTTTTAGCAATTTTTTGTAAGGGACTAGATCGTTTTATCGAAGGCAACATCGAGGGACATCGAGGGACTACGATCTTTTTTATCGAAGGGTCTTTGCTAAAGCGTCCCATATTCGAGGGACATGACTATTTTTCCGAGGCAACAGGCGAGGTTACCCTAGAGGTGCACGTGTGAAAAAGTGTGTTTGATTCAAGTTAAGTTGTTCTTTGACTAGGTTATCTAGCGATTGATTTTAATCTTTCCATACACACCTAATTACTATACAGTATAAGGAAAACCGTAAATTGTGGAAATTAAAATTCTATGTTATTACAGAGCTTTCGGGAGTGGGGAATACAAATTTACAAATGGGGATGGATTAATGCAATTAAATGTCCAAATAGGCAAACAATACAACCAGATCGAATCGAGAAATTAATCGAAATTATAACAGTTTATGAAATAAAATTAATTGACAAAGTATAGAATTTTTTTGTATTTTGTTTGCAAAGTTTGAAAAGAAAAAATAGGAAAAATCTATTTCTATTAATTAGCTAAAAAAGATTAAATTAAAAGTATGTATATTAATCAAAATAAGTAACAATAAAATAAACAAAATAAAAGAGTAAAAACCAAGAAATAGGGGTGTGAGGTAACAATCCGGATGGGCTAAAGAGCAGGCCCAAGATAGCTCTTTTATTTAACAAAAAGAAAATGAGGCAATCAGAAAAAAGAAATAAAAATCGTCCACAGCTGGTCTCAAACCCGGGACCTCACCTCCAAACACCATCGCCTTAACCACTACACTGCTTACTCATTCATGTACTTCTTTGCCTTCAATAATACAAAAGGCATGATATGGGAAATGGGTTGGGCCAAAAAGATAAGCCCAAACCCGGTTTTTTTAAGTGGGAGAGAAGGGTTTTGGAACCCTAAAGAACAAAGAGGAGGCGCCGCTCAAATCCTCAATTACTTCTACGTTTTTTTTCATAATTTCCTCTGTTTCTCAAACTTCTGGAAAAAAATTCCTCTCTTCATCGTTCAATATAACAAAAAACAATAATACTATCTACTTTTCATCTTCTCCGTCCGAATCTCTTTCAATCTTATGGTGATGCTAGCGGGTTGACGGTGGGAACTGGTTTGATAGTTTAAACAGCGAGTTTAGGTGGGTGTTATCGTGTGTGGCTAGAGCTCACGAAGGGTGGCATAGAGAGTAAGCTAGGCGGAGGAAATGTTGGACAAATAAGTATGAGTAGCAGAGGGACTGCTGGTTATCGAAGAATCCAAATTGGTTACTGAATTTTACCGTGGTCCTAATGGTTGAGATGGGACCGGAAGGGTATGAACCGCTATTGAGAGTGGCCACAGAAGGAAGTGATAAAGGGAGTATGGTGGTTCGGCTCTAGCGGATCGAAAGTAACAGTAATCAACGCAATTCGGGTCTACTTATGCTAACAGTATTTCTCAGGTTACTACTCAAACAACGCTTATGGTCTCCTTTCAAACGATTTTAATCTAACGTCTTTTCTCTTTAACTTTGTTCTTTGTTTATGAAAGAAAAACAATTTTGTTAACTCGTTTTTACGCTCTGATTATCGCAGCCTTACTCAGGTGAAGGGAAGTAAATAAATAAAAATGAATAAAAAACAACGTGTAATCCGTAACATGTAGTTCAACAGCAAATTATGGTGATGGGAAAAAATACATAAGTTAGTATTAAATAAAATGAGAAGGGATGAAGAAATTTTTACCTATCGGAGCCTCTCCGACATAGTTCTTCAAGAGAAAGTGAAGTCCAAATCTTTCTCCTTCTTCTTCTGATATTTGAAAAAATTGTTTTAATAATATGTGTTTGATGCAGGTTATTGGAGATTTTGCAGATTACTTTGGAGGGAGATTGCTGCTAAAAATGCTACAGAGTTTGGTTATTATTTTTTCTAATATCTTCCTCTGGTTTAGGCTTTGAAGTGGGTATCTTTTGTTTTTGGTTTTTGGCTTGGTAAAAATCTCTTGGCTCAGTTTTGTTGGCTGGTTTTTATAAGTTGTGTTCTCTCTCTTCTTAATGGAACAATGGCCTTATATTGATATCAGGGTGAAAATTGGAGGGAAGGTTTTGTGAATTTGAAGTGATTTGGCTTACTGTCTCAATGCTTTTTAATGCAGTTTTTTATTTGCCATTTTTGTGCAACATTTGGACTGTTTGTGGACAGGTTTGTAGCATACTTTGGACTATTGGAGCAAGGCGATTTTTTGCTGGTTTTGGGACTGTTATTACTAGGTGATATCCTTATGTCTCTTTTCTTTCCCTCTTCATATTTCTATGATACAAAGCAAACTTGCTTTTTACTCAATAATTTTGAAGGGTTTACAATATTAAGAAAATGATGATGTCTAGGGTTTTAGCTATTTGATAGCTTGCTATGTTTTGAATTACTGTTTGACTGCATTTTTCCTATGCTGCTTTATGGACTATTGCTGATTTTGCTGTTGTTTGCAGCCTTAGACTACTGTGCTTACAATGTTGTTTGGCTTATTTTTGCTGCCTTGTTAGACAGTTTGCGCTGCTGCCTTCTGCCTGCTGTTTATTTGCTTTTGCGCTGCAGTTTTGTTGTTTTGTTTTGGCTGCCTGGTTTTGTTTGCTATTTTGCTGTTGCTGGCTTTTGTTTGGCAACCTAGCTGCTGTTTTGCTGCATTTGGGCAACTTGCTTGCTATTTGCATTGTTTGCAGTTTGACTTTGCTTTTGTAATGTTTGCAAATTTCTTTTTCCCTTTTGTGAACCAAAAAGATCAAAATTTTGTGATTTGCAAAAGTAGGAGATAAACCATGATTAAGAGAAAAAGCTTTTATTTCTGATTCCAAATGCAAATCCTAATGATGAGTTAAAACTTGCTTTAACCATCAATTCTTGCTTGAATTTTCACGATGCTTGCTAACTTTTTTTTTTCTTTTTCTCTTGTTTCATGGATGGCAAGCGAGGCAAGGTGACGAGAAAATCATGGCTAGCAAATATTGGATGGATTTCTTGAAGATGAAGCAAATGAAGACTGGAAGAAATAAAACAAAATTCCTCTCTTTGTAAAAGAAAATTTTGTAATTTATTTCATTTGTAATCAAAACAAAATTTGTAATTTCACTTTACTTGTAATGTAATGAACACAAAGCCTTGAATAAATTTGGTGTGATGAAATTTATTGTACCAATCTTGAATTTTAATTGAACTTTGAAATTCCCAATTTGAATGGTTTGAATGATACACTTTGATTTGATAACTTGAACTTCAATCAATCATAAACGACTCTTGTAACTTGTATTTCAGGTAACCACGCGTCTTGTACTCCAATCAAATTTCTAAACAAAATAAATGTTTAAGAATTCAATTCCAACTTGGTTAACTCAAACCCAAAGCCACGGTCATCTAAATGACAGTCTTAACCTTCAACTCTTGTCCAAATCAAATTTGCATTCAAAATGAACTCGCACGTCATGCTCAATTAAAATGGAACCTCATTGCCAAATAAACATACCTTAATAACATTCATCGACCTCGTAGAGTTAACAAATTTCAAAATAATTGTGATTAAGAACATTTTAAATCAGACAAATGGCTTGCAATGATCTGACAACTTTCGAAGTTTTCCAAACACAATTTTTCTTTCGATCTTTGAGGATAAACTCGTGAGTGACATTACTTATGACCATATGTAGAAAAAATCGTCCCAAGATCTTGTAATTTGAGGAAATCATAATTCTTACAAATCAGGCGACAGTTACTTAAGATTAGGTCAAGGTCCATGATGCGACTTTTAACATATTCGAATTTTGGTGATCTTCTACACGTAATCAGCTCTTGATTTGTGAAGAGAAATTGGAGATGACATCAAGGAGAATCATACGCAAAAATAACCGCTCAAAAATTTCGAATAATGAAGAAGTTGCAATCGTTTGAACTCGCTCTCGCAAAAAGTCGTTTTTTTGCTCAATGTAGTCATTTTCAGTTATTTGAGCCATCGATTGAGCAAAATTACAATGCAACGTTTGAAAACTGACATAAACATCCTTGAGGGTACCGAAAGACCTATGAAGACCATTTGAAACCTTGAAAACTCAATTTTCTCTTAGAAATACCAAACCCTAATTATTGATTTGCTGCCTAGGGAGAAACTGTCTGACCAACTTCTGAGCCAAATTGAATATTCGAGAAACCCTATGTGATACGGTGGGAGAACTGACTTGAGGTTTTGCGTTTTGTGTTCGCAATTGTTTCGGTTTAGCAAGAGTCGCCACAGACTTTTTATTTTATCCAAAGGAAGGGTCAAAAAGCACAGGAAAGACCTTTGAGATGTTTTCTTTGGTTCAGGGGTAGATTATGAAAAGGGAAGGTGCAAGCACCCTTTTCATCCATGGTTATCCATGGGCTCTTAGTTATTTGTTTAGATCACTTGATTTTGCTTTTCAATTATTTGAAATGGTGCTTTATGTGTGGTTTTTGAAAATGCTTTTGAAAAATAGGCCATCATTGTGGCAACCTTTGTAATGATTCTTGTTTGAATATATACAAAGGTGTTTGTCTTTTGAAAAGATATTTCAATGTTTGAAAGTTTGATTTGGGAAATGTTTTGAAATTGTGTTGTGAAGTGTGTTTGAAAATAGCAAGGATGTTTTGCAAGTTTTTGATCAAGTAACTAAGAGCTACCTACCCTATTTTACTCAAAGATCTTTCCTATATGTTTTTAACCCTTTTGACAGTGTTGTTTTACCATTGCATTTGGTAAACAACCTTGTATTAGGATGTTAAACGGGACAGGCGCGGGTCATCGTATTGACCATGATAGCAATATTGCCAAGTATCTTTAGCAATTTTTTGAGGGACTAGATCATTTTTGTATAGGCAACCAAGATAGCGTCATCGTGGGACTATGATCTTTTGTTTTGTTTTTGTTTTGCCAAAGATACTCAACATGCATAACATGGCCAATTTTAAGGCAACAAGTGGATGAAACCCTAGGGGTGCAAGTGTGAGAAGTGTGTTGATTTCAAGTTATTTATTCTTGGATTAGGTCATCTAGCGATTGATTTTGAATCTTGCCATACACGCCTAATTACTACACAGTATATTGAAAGCAATAAATTGCGGAAATTAAAAGTCTACGTTATTACAAAAGTATCCGGGGATGGGGGTACAATTATTACAAATGGGGATGAGTCTCACAAGAATAATAATGTCCAAATATCAAGTATTACAACCAAATCGAATCGTCGCAATTCAATATAAAGCCATAACAAATTATAAAATAAAGAAAATCAATCAATTATGAAATGCATGTATTTACTTGAAAATAAAATCTATTCTAAAAAATAAAGATTAAATATTATTATTATTTTTCTATGTATTTTATTAATTACGTAAATAAAAAGTTTAAAGGAAGAAAAATTAATTAAACAAAATTTCTATTATTCTTGTATTTTTATTAATCAATAAAAAAGGGTTTAAAGAAAACAAAAT
Source organism: Vicia faba (assembly GCA_948472305.1). Lineage (NCBI taxonomy): Eukaryota > Viridiplantae > Streptophyta > Magnoliopsida > Fabales > Fabaceae > Vicia > Vicia faba. The sequence goes on from OX451739.1 coordinate 128,148,065, forward strand.
TAATTAAATTAATGTTCTTTATTATTTTGTACTTTTATTAATCAAAAAAATAGTTTAAAGAAAATAAAATTAATTAAATCAAATTAAATGTTTTTTTGGTATTTTATCAAATGAAACAATTATTAATTAATAAAAGAAGAAAATTAAAACTAAATTAAGGAAATCAAAGTAATTTGCCAAAATAAAATTGTAATATATAATTTAGTGTTATTATTAACAAATTAATTAAAATGAATTAATAAGAAAATATTAGCATTTAAAGAAAAGAAAAGAAAATAAATTGAAGATGGGCTTAAGATGTGGTGTGGATGCTAGGCCCAAAAGAATAAGAGAAAAGGTGAGAGTCAGAATGGAAGGGAGGGGGGGGGGGGGGGGGGGGGGGGTGAGCCAGCATTTCGTATGGGCTTAAGCTTGTTTGGGGCCAAAAAGGCCCAGTGCAAAGTTTTGTACAATTTTGTTAGGGTTTGTTGATTAGGGTTCACAACGGCGCCGCTTGCTTCATTTTCTCTTCTTCATCTCTCTCACCCAAACAAACTCTGATCTTCCCCTAAGCCCTAGCCTCCGGAGCAACCCTCACTCTCTTCCTCTTCCTAACATTCAATGGCCTTGGTTGCAAAACGGTATGGTTTGTTTATGAGTTTTACAGTTTGTTGTTTATGTTTGTTTGATTTTACAGTTTTCAAGTTTATTTATTGTTCACGTTTGAGATGCAGAGAGATATACCTGTGAGATTTTCTGGAAAAGAGAGAGGGAAGGTGAGACGGAGTACCTGGTGGCTAGAGGCGGAGGAGAGATGATGACGGTTGCACTCACACTCTTCTGGTATCTCTTTTGTCCCTTTAGCACCTTGAATGATGAGGCTTGAATGCTTCTGACTTGGTTGTTGATTTGGATTTTGAAACCCTGTTTGTACAACGATTGATGATGATGCTTTATTCTTCTGAAATCTTTGATTTTCTTTTCCTCTCTCTTTGAGTTTGAATGATGATGCTGCTTTCTGAAACTTTTTTTGGTTATTTATTTTTGGTGATGATGATAATAATTCTGAAACCTTTTCCTCTCTCTTGAATTGTTGAATTGTTGAATGTTGATAAAGCTTTCTGAACTCTGTTTGATGATGATTGTTGTTGAACTGAGTTTGAAACTTTGTTGGTGCAATGATTGATGATGATTATCTTTGAAACTCTGTTTTGGTTTGTTGGATAATGATTTTTGTTGGCCTTTTTCCTCTCTCTTTGAATCTGAATGTTGATGATGATAAAGTGTTTCTGAAACTTGTTGTTGATGTTGCTTCTGAAACTCTTTCCCTCTCTCTTGGAGTTTGAATGTTGATGAGGATAATGGTTCTGAAACTCTATTTTTTGATGATTAAACCTTGATGATGATTTGAACTGAGCTTGTTGGTTTGGATTGTTTATGATGATTCTGAGTTGGTAGGCTTTTGTGTGATAACAGGGTTTTTTGTGACTTGAGCTGCTATACAGTTTTATGATTTGTTTTTGAACTGATTGTGCAGTTTGGTTGTACAGTTTTTTGTGATTGGTTCTTGGAGGCTGTTATGCAGCTTTGGTTATTGGCTCTTTTGAGAACTGCAGGTTTGTTGGTTTTGTGGTTTCAGGCTGTGTAGGTTTACAGTTTGGCAGGTTCTTTGGTATGTTTGCAACTGGTTGAAAATTGTTAGGCAGTTTCAGGCTTGGCTTGGAGTTTGTTTGAAACTGATATGCTTGGCTACTTGTTTGAAACTGTTTGCACATGCTTGGGATTTTGTGGTTTCAGGCTATGCAGTTTGGCTTGTTTGCAGTTTGGCTAGGCTTGTTACAGTTTTGGCTAGTTATGCAGGTTATGTAGTTGTTGTGAAACTGTTTGTACAGGTTTTTTGGGAGAGTTGTAGTTTCAGGTCTGTTGCTTGGTTTTGGGAACTTATTAACAAGTTTGGACTTTTTTGAAATTGTTAACAGTTTGGTGTTTGGTAGTTTTACAGGCTTGGAGATTTTTTGAAACTATTAACAGTTTGCAGTTTTTGACACCAATGTTCTCCCTCTTTTACTTGTGCTCTTTGATATTTCTTATATCTTTTTGCTTGTTTATTTTGTAATCTTGTGACAGCCTTTAGCCAAACTGTACACTCCAAAAAGGTGATATCCTTTTCTCTCTTTCTCTTCTATGACAAAGCATTTTTTGCTTTTCTTATTTTCTGAAAAGTTTTCCCATCAATCCCTAGAAAATGATGAAAAGCTATGACAAGCTTTTGACTTGTGACTTGATTTTCCTCCTGCATTTTACTTTTGGCCTGCTATTTGATTTTCCATGTACTTTCTGCATTTTTCAGTTTGCATACTTTTTGCATTCAGTTTGCTTTGTTCAGTTGCTTAGTACAGTTTGCTTAGTACAGTTTGCTTAGTACAGTTTGCTTTGCTTGACAGTTTGGTTTGTTGCAAGACTTGGTTAGCTGCAATGTAATGTTGCAATGTTTGCCATGCTGTTTGATTAAGTTGCAATGCTTCAATTTGCCTTTGTAACCTGCTTTGTACAGTTTGGCCTATGTTTTGCATTTGAACCAATTGCTTTTGTATGCTTGCATTTTTCCTTTTGCATTTTTTACTTTTCTCTTTGTGAACCAAGAAGAGCAATCTTCTTGTGATTTGCAAAGAGAAAAATAAAAACATGATGAACAATAGCACTCTGATTCCAGACGGCAAACTTTAATGATGAATATTTTCTTTTCTTTTGTTTGAAAATTTGTTTCATATTCAACTGACTGTACTAATCCTCTTTTATTTGTCTTTTCATGTGAGCACAAATTCGGTGATGACAAAGCAGAGGAAGCAGAAGACTTTGAGAATGGGAGCAATGGAGCAATGGCTTAGACTTAGATTTTTTCATTTAATTGTAATAATTTATTCTTCAAGTACTATAAGCTGTAAAACTTAAAGCATATGAAATAATAAATTATTTTTTGTAACAACATTTGAAATAAATGAAAAAGTCTTTATCCAATAACTTGCAACTCTTTCTCTGCATCTTCACTTAATCCTTTAAGATCCTCAGATCAAAATAATTGAAATTGCATTCCAACAATTCTAATAAAGATAACTTAAACTTTAAGTAATCCAAAAACTTTGCAATCTCGTAACCTTGGAACAACATTCCAATCAAAATACGCATTGTGTATTCCACTAAACAAGCAAACATTTCAATCCATTAACAAGCAAACGTTTCATTCCATTAACAAGCAGATGTCTTAACAGACGTATATTATCTGGTCAACCTGGATCAGATAAAACCTGAATATTCAAATGACAGTCTCAATTCCCATTTCTTGTCCCAGATGAACAGACCTTGAGAACAACCAGTAAACTTGAAAAGTGTGAAAACATGTGATAGTTAATTGAATTTCTGAGAATTCAGTTTCTTCTGAGAAATGCGAGAGAAACCCTAATTCTTGATTTACTGCCAAAGAAAAGTCTGTTTGATCGATTCTTGAGCCAATCTTGAAAATCTGAGAAAACCCTAGGGTTGGGATTTCTTGTGAAAGATGGAGGGCAAATTTTGGGGTACAACACCCTAGAATATGCATCTTGAATAAAAATGGGAGGGAAAATTTTGGGGTACAACAGCTGCCCCTGTTCAATCTTCTTAAACTTGAAAAGTGAGATCGGCATGTTTGCCGTTCGTAGCTTGAAAGTGGAAGATGATTGAACACTAGAGTGCCCAAAAATTTGCACTCGGTGATGTGTTCGTTGATTGTGTAGGGAATGGGCTTAAAGATTCCATTTGGAGAAATGATGGAGAGTTGTCAGAGATGGGATTATAGATGCCATCCAAAGGTGATTGTTAACAGAAATTAGACTAAGTCTGAACTTGACTTCAACTTGGAAAAGAATCAGAGTAAACCTTTGGCCGATTTAAACTGAAACTAGCAGAAGTCTTGAATGTTGTTTGACTGGAAAGAATCAGAATAAATCTTGGAGCGATTTATCTGAACCAGAAATGACATTTGCGGGAGAGAATCAGAATAAACTGTTGAGATATTTAAACTGAATCGGCAGGGATCTGGAGAAGAATCAGAAAAATCGTTGAGAGATTTATCTGAACCAGAGAAGATGTCTATGGGAAAGAATCAGGATAAACCGTTGAGAGATTTAAACTGAACCAATAGAGTTCTTGAATATTCTTTAACTGGAGAGAATCAGAGTAAATCTTTGAACGATTTATCTGAACCAGAGAAAGTGTCTGCGGGAAAGAATTAGAATAAACCGTTGAGAGATTTAAACTGAACCGGCAGGGATCTGGAAAAGAATCAGAATAAATCGTTGAGGGATTTAAACTGAACCAGAGAAAAGTCTTGGAATATTTTCAAATGGAATAGAAATTAGAGAGATCTTAGTGTCGATCTGACTGTACCAGAGAAGGTCTTGGGTTAACTTTAATTGGAATGGATATCAGAAGAATCTTAGGATCGATTCAACTGAACCAGACAAAAGTCTTGGATATTCTTTAACTGGAGAGAATCAGAGTAAATCTTTGAGTGATTTATCTGAACCAGAGAAAGTGCTTACGGGAAAGAATCAGAATAAACTGTTGAGAGATTTAAACTTAACCGGAAGGGATCTGGAGAAGAATCTGAACAAATCGTTGAGAGATTTATCTGAACCAGACAAAGCATCTTCTATATAGATGGTTGACCAATCCTTTCTTGGGAATTGATCTATAATTGACTTGTTGAAAATTTGACGGTGATTTTCTGTTGATTGATCTTTCCTGAAAAGATAAAAGGTTAGTTGCATGCAATGCCATGATGTATGAAATGCATGGTATAATGTTGTTTCTCAAAATAAATGAGATCGCAATGTATGCATATGTGTTGTCAATGCTATGACGTATGGATGTAATGTATGAACACATTAATTTTTATGTCACAGTGTTGCTGGAATTAGGGAAAATAAATCCCCGAGTACTGCTGGGAATGAGGAATGTAAGTCTTCATATTTCGAAGTTAAAAATGAGTTTCCATTTGCTTAGAGAAACAAACCCTATTGTGGAAGGGAAACACTGTGTACTGCTTGTAGACTTCGGGAAATCCTGTTGAGGAATCATGAGAAGCTGGGCGACTTTTACTGGGGAATCTTTAGAGTGGTAACTGGAAGTTTTGTTCTGATAGAAGCTTGATATCATTAAGCTGCAAACTGTGGGATTTTTATGGAATAGTCTAAATATGTTATCCTATTTCTTAAAGCCATTAGTAATCTTCTTTTATTTTTGCTCATTTGTAAACAGTACTAACGTTCAAATGCATATGTTCAAAAATAAATCATTGGACGTTTTTGTAAACAAAACACAGAAATAGAGAAAACAGATATTTTTGCACTTTCAAAGGAACATCTTTGTATTAACTTGAATAAATATTTTTTACAATGAGACGAACATCCTAGTAAGAGAATGTCATCGCAAAAATGAAAACATGATACAAAGAAAAGATAGCTATGTGAAATAATCTAATGGTGTTCTGATTCTGCTATAACCTTTGTGTCTCTGAGCGTCTCATCCACTTGCTGCTTTTTCCGAAGCTGATTGGATTGATTGGAACCATTTGAGTTTATCAGTCAATAATAAAGGTTGTCTGTTAGGTGATCCAACGGGACATAGTCATACGGTTCCAATCCCTAACTTTTGCCTGGACCGCCCTTTCGGGTTTTCAGTCCACCGGGATACCCTTTTTTGCCCAAGCCGCCCTTTCGGGTTTTCAGCTTGTCGGGTGTACAGATTTTTTTTGTATTTTATCCCTAACTTTTACCTGAACCTTTGTGGTTCGCTGGGATGCCCTTGTTTTTCCTAGGTGTGTCAACCTAGCAGGTCTCTTATGCGTAGTATCTTTTGACTATGTCTGTGTTCACAGGGTGTGGAAGGTCGTTGCCATCCATAGTGGTCAAGATCATTTCTCCACCAGAGAATATGCTTTTGATCACAAATGGTCCTTCGTATGTAGGAGTCTATTTTCCCCTGGGGTCACCTTGTGATAATATGATACGCTTGATTACCAAGTCACCAACCTAATATACGTGGTGTCTGACCTTTTTATTAAAAGCTTTGATCATACGTTTTTGGTACATCTGGCCATGACAGACAACCGTAAGCCTTTTCTCATTAATTAGGTTCAACTGGTCAAGTCGATTTTGGATCTAATCGTCCTCACTTAGCCCTGCATCCTTTATGATTCTCAGAGAGGGTATTTGGACTTCAATTGGTAGGACAACTTCCATGCCATATACCAATGAGAAGGGAGTTGCCCTTGTTGATGTGTGCATCGTGGTACGGTAACTGTGGAGAGTGAATGGTAGCATCTCCTACCAGTCCTTGTAGGTTATTGTCATTTTTTGTATGATCTTTTTTATGTTCTTATTTACGGCTTTGATAGCACCATTCATCTTCGACCGGTAAGGAGATGAATTATGGTGCTGGATTTTGAATTGCATGCATAGTATGGTGATCATAGTGTTGTTGAGATTCGTACCATTGTCTGTGATGATCTTCTCTGGGATACCATACCGGCAGATGAGATTCTGTTTGATGAACCAGGCGACAACATTATTGGTAACAGAAGCGAAAGAAGCTGCCTCAACCCACTTTGTGAAGTAGTCAATGGCTACCAAGATGAAGAGGTTCCCATTAGAAGCTACAGGTTTGATTTCTCCAATCATATCGATGCCCCACATCGGGAATGACCAAGGAGCAGTCAGGACATTCAAAGGAACTGGAGGTACATCCACTTTGTCATCATAGATCTGACATTTGTGGCAGGTTCACGAATGCTGATAGCAATCTGCCTCCATGGTAGACCAGTAATACCCTGCTCGCAGGATCTTCTTTTCCATCGTATGCCCACTGGAATGGGTGCCAAAAGTGCCCTCATGTAGATCAGCCATGATCTTTTCGGCCTCAACCTTGTCTACGCAACAAAGCAAAACAGAGGAAGAACTTAGCAGAGAATCTTAGCCGAGGAAGAACTTAGCAGAGAATCTTCTCAAGAACTTCTTATCATTGACTAAAGCTCCTTCTGGATACTCTTGAGCCTCGAGATACCTCTTAACTTCATGGAACCAAGGTTGGTCCACTACTTCTTCAGTATCGATCTCGTGACAGTAAGCTGGTTCGTCCATCCGTTCAAAGGTGATCTGGGGAGCCTTGTTATCCCAATTGATTTTAAACATGGATGACATGGTGGCTAGCGCGTCCGCTAGTTGATTTTCCTCTCGTGGGAAATGTTCAAAGGTAATCTCCTTAAAATGCGGGATTAATGTCAATACATGTTCTTTGTAGGGTATGAGATTAGGGTGCTTTGTGTCCCATTCTCCTTTGATCTGACTGATGACTAAGGCTGAATCCCCAAATACACTTAAGGACTTGATTCCCAAATCTATGGCAGCTTTGAGACCAAAAATACACGCTTCTTATTTTGCCATGTTATTTGTACAGTTGAAGAAAATTCTTGCGGTGAAGGGAGTATAACATCCTTTCGGGGATATGATTACAGCACCTATGCCATTGCCGAGTGCGGTAAACGCTCCATCAAAAACCAAGGTCCATCGGGATCCTTGTTCAGGTCCGTCATATGGTCTGAGTTATTCACAGTTGTTCACTATCATGATGTCTTCATCTGGGAATTCAAATTTCATGGACTGGTAGTCATCCACAGCCTGATTAGCAAGATGATCAGCTAGCACACTCCCCTTTATTGCTTTTTGGGTAGTGTACTGAATTTTGTATTCAGTCAGGATCATATGCCATCTTGCTATTCTCCCAGAGAGGACAGGCTTCTCGAATGTGTATTTTATTGGATCCATCTTGGATATCAATAAGGTAGTATGGGTCAGCATATACTGTCTTAGCCAGTGAGCAGCCCATGCCAGAGTGCAGTAAGTTTTCTCGAGCGGTGAATGTCTTGTTTCAGTCGGTAAACGTTTTGCTCACATAATAAATAGCATGCTCTTTTCGGCCAGACTCGTTATGCTGCCCTAGCACACACCCCATTGAATTTTCCAAAACAGTTAGATACATGATTAGAGGTCTTCCCTCGAATGGCGGCATCAAAACAGGAGGCTCTTGAAGGTACTCTTTGATCTTGTCAAAGGCACCTTGGCACTCATCATTCCATTTGACTACTTGATCTTTCTTCAGTAATTTGAAGATTGGTTCACAAGTAGCTGTCAAGTGAGAAATGAATCTGGGAATGTAGTTTAATCGTCCCAAGAATCCTCTGACTTCCTTCTCGGTGTGAGGAGCAGACATTTCTTGTATTTATTTCACCTTGGTAGGATCCACTTCGATATTGTTACCGCTGACGACGAAGCCTAGGAGTTTACCGGACCTTACCCTAAATATGCATTTATTCGGGTTCAACCTCATCTTGTATTTCTTTAGTCTCTCAAACAATTTCTGCAAATGGTCAAGACGTTCCTCTTCAGTTTGAGATCTGGCTATCATGTTGTCCATATAGACCTCTATTTCGTGATGGATCATGTCGTGAAATAGAGCTACCATGGAACGTTGATAAGTTGCCCCAACGTTCTTCAACTCGAATGGCATAACCTTGTAACAGAATGTGCCCCACTGTGTAACGAAGGTCGTTTTTTCCATGTCCTCAGGTGCCATTTTGATTTGATTGTAGCCTGAGAAACCATCCATGAATGAGAACAATTTATGTTGTACGGTGTTGTCAACCAAAATATCGATATGGGGAAGTGGGAAATCATCCTTAGGGCTTTCCCTATTCAAATCTCGGTAATCCACACACATTCGTACTTTGCCGTCCTTTTTAGGCACTGGAACAACATTGGCGACCCATTTTGGATAGGAGGTAACGACTAAGAATCCGACATTGAATTGTTTTATGACTTCGGCCTTGATCTTCTCTGACATGCCTGGCCGCATGCGATGGACTTTCTATTTTACCGGGGGGCAATCTTCTTTTGTCGGTAGACGATGGACCATGATACCAGCATCGAGTCCTGGCATGTCTTTGTACGACCAGGCAAAGACCTCAACATAATCATGTAGCAACTGAGTTAGACGCTTCTTGACACTGGGTTCCAGATTGGCACCCACCTTAACTTCTTTCTTGTCCTCTTTGGTACCTAGGTTAATTGTGTCCACTGGTTCTTCGTGTGGTTGTATGGTCCTTTCTTCTTGTTGCAGTAACCTGGCTAGTTCCCCTGGCACTTCACAATATTCCTCACCTTCGTCTTCGGCTTGGTAGATTATATTTTCAGAGTCATAAAAGGCCATAGCAGAATTGTTACCCATGGGATTCCGAATGGATGTAGATCTGCATTTTGAATGTGAGTGTGTGTAAGAGTATAGCTATCTTTGAAAGAAATAAATATGTAGAAAAAGAAAGACAAAGAGCACAAAGTTTGTATGCAAAAACGTCCATGATTCATTGATGACATATGAAAATGAGGTAACAAACCCTTACAAATGGACCGTTGTGCCTCGGGTAAGACACACGGTTTTAAAAGTCGGAATTGTTTAATTATTACAGGTTCGAAAAAAATTTAAAGACAATTATTGTTGGATAAAAGTAATTGGGACAAAATCTTTAGCTTCCCAGTTGTTGAGTCCTCCGTTGACAGTTGGGAAAATCCATTCCTCCAGGTCATAGTTGTCCTCATCATCCTCCATTGTATTGACTTTGTGGTTGCTAATCTTCAAAGGTGGTTCCCAGGAACGAGCACGACGAACAACTTTCTGGGCTCCTGAAGTGAAACCCAAACCAAATTTGTCAGATTTGTAAGGGATATCCGGGAGTTGGCCCCAAATAGTACACCCACCTTCTTCGATTATTGTCTTGGCATCTTTCAGAGAAGACATCTTTAGTGGAGGTCTTGTAATCTTCGGGACTTGGGAAACAGTCTTGGTTACTGCCATGGTTTGTGGGACTTCCTCGAAATGCTGAAACAGAGTTTCAATGGATTCACCATCTAATTCCATGTATCTGAAGGAGTTCAAGTGACTGGCCATATATTCCTCTTCTCCATGGACAGTAATGATTTTCCCTTTGGTTGGGTATTTCAGCATCTGATGTAATGTATAGGTGACGGCACCAGCGTTGTGAATCCATGGTCGGCCCAATAAGCAGGAATAAGAAGGGCGAATGTCCATCACGTAAAAAGTTGAATCAAAGGTTTGAGTTCCAACTTTTATGGGGATGTCCACCTCCCCATGCACCATTCTCTTTGAACCGTCGAAGGCCCTTACCACTATGTTGCTGGGTTTTAAGGTCAAACCTTCATAGTCGAGTCTATCAAGAGCCTTCTTAGGAATCACATTCAAAGACGAACCGGTATCAACCAAGACAAGGGCCCAAGTTGTGCCCTAGCATTCGACAGAGACATGCAATTCCTCGTTGTGCTTCCTCCCTCTAGGTTTCAAGTCATCATTAGAAAAGCCTAAACCATTGTCAGCAGTCAAACTGGCCATACAGTCTTGGAACTGATCCGCAGAGGTTTCTTGTGGTACATGGGAAGTTTTAAGAAATTTCACCAAGGCCTTCGCATGAGCCTCAGAGCACAACAGTAAAGCTAGCATAGAGATCTTTGATGGAGTCTTCCCTAGCTGTTCGACCACGTTGTAGTCGTTTCTCTTTATAATTTTCATAATTTCTTCCATCTCCTTTTGGGAGGCTTCCGGGATAGATACTGATTGCGCCTTCATCCAGACAGGCTCAACCAGAATGCCTTTGCCCCGAGTCTCGGTCGACTCGGTGGTAGGGGGTGTCAGTAGGGATAAGCATAGGAATTATAGTAGTAGTGTCAATAGGAGTAGAAGCAGGGATGATTATAGGACTAGTAACAGTCTTCGGAGGAGTAATCTCTGGGGAGAATACTCTTCCACTTTGGGTTATCTTGTTGGTTCCCGCAATGTTGCCGATGTCGGGGTCATCCTTATCAAAAATTGAGTCTTCATCAGCCAGCCAATCCTGTTTGACGCTGTGATAGTAGACGTCGCCCCCATAGTTCCATGGGATAGTTTTATCTGATGAGTACGAGATTGGCCCTAGCATAGTAATTATCAGTGGAGTCACCTTTGGAACTGATGTAATCCTAACAGGTCTTTTGGTGGAGACCCTGGAAGGATTGGTGGAAATGGTTACTATTGAAACATCCTTGTAAACAATGGTTGGAACGAGAGTCTTTTCAAACAAAATCTCTTTATCATCCATCAGGCGCTGAACACCTGCCTTCAATAAATGACAACCAGTCGGTAGAGATAAACAGAAGTGGCATCCTTCACCATAACCCAGAAATAAATTGGCCTTCAACAGGTTCCTCTTGACGGTCAGGAGAGGAGTAACAAGTTCATCAATGATAGCGACAAACACATCATCTTCAACGGTGTTAACACCACGACCGTGCTTGGGCATAGGAGCCGTGATAACATTTGGGATCTCGGGAGCGTCAAATTCAATTTATTTAGCTTTGAGGAGGTCTTGCACCTTGTTTTTCAAAACCCATTAGTCGTTTGTATCATGACCTGGACTATCTGAATGGTAAGCACAACGGGAGTTTGGGTTGTAATGGGGAGAGGCAGTTTTGGGATTCTTCGGAGCTTCCCGCAAGGTTACCAGGTTAGATCTCAACAAATGTGGAAATACTTGAGACAACTTCATATTTATCCGGGTAAATTGTCTTATCGGTCTTTCTATTCTAGGCTGGTTGTTCCTTTGTTGAGTAGGTGCAGGCTTAGGGATCATGACGACCCCTACTGTTGGACGGTGTTCAGTTCTGTCCTGATTCCTTTGAGGGTACACAACACCAACCTCTTTCTTCCCAATAAATGGTTTTTTCACGGCACTGAAGGATGTGTCTTTTTGGATCTTCCCACTCTTAATCCCAGCTTCCACTCTTTCTCCAGTCAAGATTAATTCAGTGAAGCATGCTGAGGAGATTCCAATTAGATGATTGAAGAAAGGACCGGACAGGGTACCCAGAAACATGTCTACTAGCTCTCTTTCAGACAGGGGACGCTAGACTCTTCCTGCTAAGTCCCTCCATTTCTGAGCGTAGTCTTTGAAACCATAACCATACTCTAGAGTTGAGTACGGGTGGGAGCAAGGTTTGTGTTTTACTGATACTGTTTATAAAAAGCAGCGGCAAGGTCTTCCCAATTATGGATATTGGCCCTTTCTAGTTGATAGAACTAATCTAGCTAAGTCCGGATAGACTATCCTGAAAGAAGTGGACCCACAAATTTATGTCGGCAGTGTGAGGTTGTATCTTCCTCACAAAAGTTCGGAGGTGCATCTTGGGACATGAAACCCCGTCGTACTTAGAAAACACTAGTGCCTTGAATTTTGGTGGAATAACAATCCCAGACACCAAACCCAACTCTTCAAAGTACAGCCCGGGCACTTTCTGAATCTCCATTACATTTAGACGTTCTTCCAAATGTTTGTACTTCTCATCAGCTGGAGGATATTTCTCTTCAGAGTAGTTATCCTCTTCTTCCTCTTCATATTCTGGATGGTCATTCACTTCCTTGTTTTTCCCTTCTTGATTATCCTTTTCACCTGATGATGTTGCGAAGTCTAGAGTCCGTCTGGCTTGTCCCTTGAACCTTCTTCCCAAAACACTGGTTTATTTGTTCACTTTCTTCTACTTTTCTTTGAATAGCAGGGTTTTCAACTCATCTTGTCCTTTTGCCAGAGTCATGACATTTGTTGAAACTAGGCGTTCTGCGCTTGGAGGTCTTTCACTGTCTGCTCAAGATCCATCTTACTGAAATAAAAAATAGAAAGATAAGGAGACTCGTGGTAAGAAACCTGCTTATGTTATGATGAATGAAGATGCATATGTAATGATTTCAAGGAAATTAGAGATTTAAATTTGCTTTAGACCAAAAAAGAACACAAGTTATATTAATAAATCAAAGTTTGAGTACAACATGCCTCTTTGGGCTTACAATGAAAGAAATGAAAATACAAACAACTAAGACAAAAAAGTTGAGCGCATCCTCTTTGGTGCAATGTAGGCGTTCAAACTCCACTCCTCATGAAGCTGTTTGGTGAGTTCCAGAACCTTCTTCTTGCTGGCATAGAATTGGGCCTCAAAAGTGTCTCGATCCCCCTTAAGCTGTATCCAATCCCTTTGCAAGTCTTCGAGAGAGGTGGGCATGTTAGGATGAAGGATAGTGTACGGGACATCTCCTTCCATAATAGGTTCTATAATAACTGGGAGAATATAGGGATAAGGCATCATAAGACTTTGAGCACGAGCTCGTACCCATTTGAGATAAGGCTCAAGAGGGATGGAATTCTTGTGCCCCAGTGTCTTGCTATCAACTCTATGTACCATGCCTCAAGCTCGCATGAATCTTTTGCGGTAATCATGAGCATCATTCTCGTAGTCGAAGATGATTCCTTAAATAAGTGCATCATGAGGACCACCCCTTCTTGCATATCCAAACTGTCATAGTGCCAAACAAGGATTGTAAGTGATTCCCCCCCTAATTCCTAAGAGAGGGACATTAGGGAATTCTCCGCAATGATCAATGATGGTAACATTCTCCGAGGATCGGGGACACCAATGAATGCCTGAATGTGTAAGAGTCATCAGCCTTTGAGACCACTTCAAATCCTGTTCATTCTTAAAGATGGATCAGGGTAGGTGCGAAATAAACCACCTAGCCAAAAGAGGTGTGTAACATAGAAGGGTTCCTCTCCTCTTTATAGTGCGAGTATGCAGAGAATGTAGGATATCCCCAAGCAGAGTAGGTACTGGATTGTGTGACAGGAAAACCTTAATCGCATTCATGTCTATGAGATGGTCCATATTAGGAAACAGTACCAACCCATAGATGAGAAGGGCTAACACCTCTTCAAAAGCTTGTAAGTCTAAGGTATCCCAAAAATGATGAGCTTTCTCGAATAAGAACTTAGCCAACAAACCTTTGACACCTCTCCTGGTTTCCCAATTTGGCAATATCTTCAGGTTTAAGGTCTCTTTCCATACCATTGAAAGGGACCTCATTAAGGATAGGCACCCCCAACAGCAGAGAAAACTCCTCCATAGTAGGCACTAACTGGTAATCTGGGAAAGTGAAGCAGTGATGGAGAGGGTCAAAAAATTGAAAGAGTACTTTTAACATTTCTTCATCAGGGTTTGAAGGGACCAAGCTGAGAAGCCTACCATGTCTTTCTGTGAATGGAGAGAATTCGGGAACCCTTGATGCCAAATCCTTAAGCTGAGGAGGTACTTTTACAAGACTGATTTAGATAGTGAATCTGCGGGCGAGAGCCATGTCCTACAAAACAAGACAAAAATAAACTCTAAGAATCCTTGAAATGGTTAGTATGACATGCTATGTTATGATGTCATGATAATGCTCAGATATAGCAGATATAGCAAGCAAAAACAAGTCACACAAAGACCTTAGGTTTAAGGCTTGCATGGATTTTAAGGTGATACCCTCTTGAAGTTGGGATGGTTCAACCTGACCTAAGTATAGTAACCGGGCTCTAAGAGATCTCAATATCACCGGTATTTCCCCCAAATCTCGTTCCGATAGACAATTGACTTGCCACCAAACAAAACTCAAGGGTCAAACCTCAATGAGTGTAGCATCGAGTATTGTGATACGGTGGGAGAACTGACTTGAGGGTTTTGTGTTTTATCGCAAATGTTGTGGTTAGCAAGAGTCGCCACCGACTTTTCTTTTATCTAAAAGGAAAGGTGAAAAAGCACAAGAAAGAACTTTGAGATTATTTCTTGAGTTCGGGGGGTAAATTATAAAAAAGGAAGGTATTAGCACCCTTTTCATCCATGGTTTCCCATGGGATCTTAGTTACTTGCTAGATCACTTGCTTTTTGTTTGAAGTTGTGCTTTGTGTGGTTTTTGAAAGTATTTTGTAAAATAGGCCATTGTTTAGGCAATCTTTGTAATGATTCTTGTTCGTAAGAATGTATACAAAGATGTTGATCTTTTGAAAATGTTTTCAAGTTTTGTAAGATGTTTTGAAAGTGTAGGTGTTTGTTTTTGAAAATAGCAAGGATGTTTGTTTTGAAATGGAGCAAGTAATTAGGAGCAATCTACCTACTCAAATGTCTTTCTTGTTCATTTTCTTTTCCTTTGACATTGTTGTCTTACCATTGATTTGATAAGTAACCCTATCTTTGGATGTAAATGGGACGAGCGTGGGTCATCGTATAACCATGATTAGAAATGTTGCAAGGTATCTTAGCATTCTTTTTGAGGGACTAAGATAATTTATAAGGCAACTTAGATAGCGTCATCGAGGGACTATGATCTTGTATTTGCTTGTTTTTGCTAAGATGCCTTACATGGGTAATATGGCTATTTTGTATAAGGCAACCAAGTGGAATAACCCTAGGGGTGCTTGTGTGCAAGTGTATTGTTTTCATGCTTGTTTTTATCTTGAATTAGGGTTTTCTAAGTATTGGTTTTAGTCTTTCCATGCAAACCCTAATTACTAGCATGTTATATAAAAGTGATAAGTTGCGAAATTTAAAGTTACTACGCTATTACAACATTTATGGGGAGGGGGTGTACAAATTTATGAATGGGGATTGCAAGAATTTAAACCTAATTAGTCTATTACAACCATATTGAATTGATATCAATGTACAAGGAAATAAATAAATGCAAAGTACAAAAATGAATAAATATACAAAAAATGCAAAATGTAAAGAAAATGTATCTTTGTTTGATTTTCATGAAAAAAGGGATTTTGTCCTAACCTAATTAAATAAAGAAAATTATTAATTAAATTTGAATTTTTATTAAGAAAAGATTTTAAGTGGAACCCTAATTCTATTAATTAATCAAAAGAAAATAAGTTTAAGAAAAGTATTTTAGGTATTTTATCTTGAAAATATTTATAGCATTATAAAATATTTTTAGTCTTTTTTATATAAAAAATAATATATTTAAATTAGCATGAAAGAAAATAACTAATAACCTAATTTTATTTATATTTACAAGATAATAGGTAAAAATTAAATAAAGTATAATTAATAAAAAATATTTTTTGTGAGAAAAATAAAATAAACTAAGTCAAAATATAAATATATCATTTTTTTGTATTTTATGATTTTTTTAGTATTTAGAAAATATATTTAAGAAAATAAAAATGAAATAAATAAAAAATTAAACAAAACTTGGGCCAAGGGTGCCATTAGTCAATAGGGAGGTCAGCTAGCAAAAACAAAAACAAGCCAGGCCCAAAGGGGCCCAGCGCCTGCCAAAAACAACAAAAATCAGAAAAGTGGAAATATGAAAAATGAAAAGGGTACCACTAGGGCTCGAACCCAGGTCCCATAGGTTACAGGTGCGCGCTTCTACCACTGGGGTGACTATACATCCGTTAATACAAGAAAAACAATAAATATGTAAGGCAAAACACGCCCTGAAGACTTCATCTTCAACCTCCAGCCAGACCAACTGTAACTTGCTCATTTCTCATCAAAAATGAAAACTGTAAACATGAAACTTGTAGTAAATTTTCTAACGATTCTAGAAATGTAAAGTATTAAAACTATATATCAGAGATAAGCAAGAATTTTAATGGCCCTAATCTGAACCCTAAAATTTTCAGAAATTTCAGTTTCAAAATTCTCTAAGCTCAAGCAAAATTAACGGAAACTAAGGACATGGTTAGCTTCAGAGCAATGATATCTACATGTTTTATTCATAAATAAAGTATTGATGATGCCTGTATGAAGAGTTCCAAGTTGAGAAAACTTACCTCAAAAATGGAAACCGTGTTTTGAGTTTGAGCTTGTTTCAAGTGATGGTGATGATCAGGTTAGCTTCCTTGAGGTCCTAGGAAGCTAATGCAATGGTTTGCTTGAGTTGAGAGTGGCTGAAATGACTTGGAGAAGTCAATGTGTAATGCTTTTGGTTATGGAGGATATGGTAAATGATGTTACGGTAATGAAACAGGGACAAGGATAGGTTACACTTGATGTAAGGAAGCTTTAGAAACTAAGAGGCCAATAAACACACGAGGGAAATGTGAGTTTGATGTTCAAGGTCAGAAATTATGCAACAATGGAGTTTTTGGGAAATTTCTGATTTGAGAGAGTTTTGGTGTATTTCAGGGTGTTCAAGCTCGTCCTCTAGCTCACAAATAGTGACTCTATTTATAAGCAACAAGTTTGGAGTGCTCTAGTTGATCAGAATTCAAATTTACATGTTTAAGTTAAACGTGTGATTTTTTTGAAAAAACAAGTTTCCATGCCTTGTACTTGCTAAGATAGATTGGTTATGCTTTAAACAAGCTTTCTTATGACTTTGTGAATGGAGTGTGATCAGAGGGAACAAGTTAGAGGCTCAATGTGAACTTTATGCAAAAAGCTTGCTTTACAAGAATGGCATTGTTAACTTTGTGCCATAAATGGAAATGCAACTTGGACAATAGCTCAATTGCTTGGATCAAAGCCCTAACAGTTGTGTAAACATTTAATTATGGAGTGACAAACAAGTTTTGGGCCTACAAAGCAAAGATTATGCAGCCTAGCATTGATTTGGTTCAAGTGTTCATAAAAAATGACTTATAATTCAAGTGACAAAACCCTAACTTCATCTATTCGATTCCCCCTACTCAAGAATGATCTCAAGGAGTTCTTGGACATTTTTGAAACCTTGAAATGTTCTCTACAACCCATATTTGAATTGCTTTTGAATATTCCCCTTGTAACTATATGAAAAAGTGCCATGAAGTTGGGTCAAAATCTTGACCAAATTAGGGCAAAATTTCACTAAGTGTTTAGTTTCATGACCACATGTTCATTAAATTATAACTTGAGATCCAAGAATTTTTGGAAGTAGTTGTGTAAATAAAAGTTGTAGATCTCATGGTGATCTACAACTTTAATTTTGGAAGTTTCTCTTGAATCATCTTGCATCATGGTGAAAATTTTGCTCAAAGTTATAAAAAAACATGAAATTTCCAACACTTAGAAAAATTTCTAAGTTTAGAAATTTTGACATTTCAAAATGAAATATTGACTTTTTGATTTCTTGATGAATAAGTTTCATCTTTTGACATGTCTTGATGAATTATGATCTTTGGCACTTGAATTTGACCAAAAAGTCAAAGTTTGACTTTTCAGTATACAGTTGACTTTTGATCAGTTGACTGGAAAATTCATTTGTCAATCCAATGGACTTGCAATGTTTTGAACCATGTCATTAGGTCAAAATTATTCAATTGGACTCTTGAGATTATTCCTTAAACCAATTGACCATTTGTTAGAACAAAAAAATTAGAAATTGCCCCTTCTCAGTCAAAACCCTAATTTTAACCATTTTGCCCTTTTGGAGATTTGATCAAATTTCTTGAGTTATGGTCCAAACTTGATCAAATGATACATATGAGTTTAAAATGTTTATGTGGATAAAATATTATGAATTCTGATTGTAAATTGGCCATAGTTGACTTTTTCCCTAATACAACTGATTTTTAGGTTAACTGCTCCATTGACTGAGCAAAAATGTGATCCAAGGCTTGAAACTTGACATGAGTGATATTGGGGGTCCATAATGATCCATGAAAGTCATATGGGGCATTGGAAGTTAAAATTTCCTTGTGCAAACTCAAACCCTAGTTTTGGGTCATCAGTGCATAAGGAGGTGTCTTGAGCTGATCAAACCCTAGTGCAGTCTTGAGCCCAAGGAGATCTTGTAGGCAAAAATCTTGATAAGTGAGAGGGAAAATTTTGGGGTACAATAAGTATCAACCGAATTTGGGTTTACACCAAAGACCACTATCGCACTACGTCCTAAAAGCCAAGTTGGTCAATTAAGGTGCTAAGGTCAGTTGACGCTTTATGATTCCACGCAGCGGCCTCGTATTCTCCTTGATTACTTAAGGGATACCGATACACACAAAAGTATCGCATCAACATAGCTAATGTTTCAACCGTGTCGGTATACCCAGCATAGTTCCCTCACAGTTTATTGCTACTTACCTAAAAAGGTGCCCCAAATCCGGGTGTAGGATCAAAGTAAACCTAAACAAGAAACCATAATGTAAAGCATGCAAGTCAAACAAAGAAAGCAAGTAAATGTGATCTAGCCCTAAGGTAACCCCACTTTTAAGGATTCTCCAACAGAGTCTCCAGTTCTGTAACACGGAGGGAGAACTGACTTGGTTGTTTTGCGTTTGATCGCAATTATGCGGATACCAAGAGTCGCCACCGACTTTTCTTTTATTCAAAAAGGAAAGGCTGAAAAGAACAGGAAAGACCTTTAGAGATGTTTTCTGAGTTCGGGGGGTAGATTATGAAAAGGGAAGATATTAGCACCCTTTTCATCCGTAGTTATCTACAGGCTCTTAGTTGCTTGCTAGATCACTCGCTTTTGTTTGAATGTGCTTGTGGTGTGATTTTTTGAAAGTATTTTGAAAATGTCTTTGTAATGGTTCTCGTTTTTATAAGAACGCATACAAAGTTTTGTTTCAAAAATAGTTCAAAGATGTGTTTGTGGGGTGTGTTTTTTGAAAGTGTTTTTGGAAAGATGTTTTTTGGAAAGATGTTTTTGAAATGGTTCTCGTCTCTATAAGAACGTACACAAAAGCTTTTGTCTTTTGAAAAAGGTTTTAATATGAAAGTGTTGGTGTAAAATATTTGGTTGTGAGCAAGCGAGCAACTAGGAGCGAATCTACCTACTCAAAAGGTCTTAAATGTTTCTTTTCATACTCCTTTAGATGTTCCTATCTTACCATTGATTTGGTAAGAAGCCTCATCGTTGGATGTGAAGGGACAGTCGCGGGTCAATCGTATAGTCATAGAAGGCAACTTGTGAGACGCTTTAGCAATTTTTCCTAAGGGACTAGATCATTTTATCGAAGGCAACATCGAGGGACATCGAGGGACTACGATCTTTTTTATCGAAGGGTCTTTGCTAAAGCGTCCGATATTCGAGGGACATGACTGTTTTTCCGAGGCAACATACGAGGTTACCCTAGAGGTGCGCGTGTGAAAAGTGTGTTTGATTCAAGTTAAGTTGTTCTTTGACTAGGTTATCTAGCGATTGATTTTAATCTTGCCACACACACCTAATTACTATACACTATAATGAAAATCGTAAATTGCGGAAATTAAAATTCTACGCTATTACATAGCTTTCGGGAGTGGGGAGTACAAATTTACAAATGGGGATGGATTAATGCAATTTAACGTCCAAATAGGCAAGCAATACAACCAGATCGAATAGAGAAATTAATCGAAATTATAACAGTTTATGAAATAAAATTAATTGACAAAGTATAGAAATTTTTGGTATTTTGTTTGCAAAGTTTGAAAAGAAAAAAAAAGGAAAAATATATTTCTATTAATTATCTAAAAAAGATTAAATTAAAAGTATGTATATTAATCAAAATAAGTAACAATAAAATAAAAAAAATAAAAGAGTAAAAACCAAGAAATGGGGGTGTGAGGTAACAATCCAGATGGGCTAAAGAGCAGGCCCAAGATAGCTCTTTTGTTTAACAAAAAGAAAATGAGGCAATCAGAAAAAAGAAAGAAAAAACGTCCGTAGCGGGTATCAAACCCGGGACCTCACCTCCAAACACCATCGTCTTAACCACTGCACTGCTTACTCATTCGTGTACTTCTATGCCTTCAATAATACAAAAGGCATGATATGGGAAATGGGTTGGGCCAAAAAGATAGGCCCAGACCCGGTTTTGTTAAGTGGGAGAGAAGGGTTTTTGAACCCTAAAGAACAAAGAGGAAGCGCCGCTTAAATCCTCAATTACTTCTATGTTTTTTTCATAATTTCCTCTGTTTCTCAACCTTCTGGAAAAAAATTCTCTCTTCATCATTTAATATAACAACAAACAATAATACTATCTACTTTTCATCTTCTCAGTCCGAATCTCTCTCAATCTTATGGTGATGCTAGCGGATTGACGGTGGGAACTAGTTTGACGGTTTAAACAGTGAGTTTAGGTGGGTGTTATCGCGTGTGGATAGAGCTCACAAAAGGTGGCATAGAGAGTAAGCTAGATGGAGGCAAGGTTGAACAAAGAAGTATGAGTAGCAGAGGGACTGCTGGTTATTGAAGACTCCAAATTGGTTACTGAATTTTACCGTGGTCCTAATGGTTGAGATGGGACTGGAAGGTTCTGAACTGCTATTGAGAGTGGCTACAGAAGGAAGTGACAAAGGGAGTATGGTGGTTCGGCTCTAGCGGATCGAAAGCAACAATAATCAACACAATTCGGGTATACTTATGCTAACAATATTTCTCAGGTTACTACTCAAACAACGCTTATGGTCTCCTTTTGAAATATTTTAATCTAACGTCTTTGCTCTTTAATTTTGTTCTTTGTTTATGAAAGAAAAACAATTTTGTTAACTCGTTTTTATGCTCTGATTATCGCAACCTTACTCAGGTGAAGGGAAGTAAATAAATAAAAATGAATAGAAAACAATGTGTAATCAGCAACATGTAGTTCAACAGCAAATTATGGTGATGGGAAAAAACACAGAAGTTAATATCAAATAAAATGCGAAGGGATGAAGAAATTTTTACCTATCTGAGCCTCTTCGACAGAGTTCTTCAAGAGAAAGTGAGGTCCAAATATTTCTCCTTCTTCTTCTGATATCTGGAAAAAAATTGTTGTAACAATATGTGTTTGATGCAGGTTATTGGAGATTTTGCATATTACTTTGGAGGGAGATTGCTGCTAAAAATGCTACAGAGTTTGGTTATTATTTTTTCTAATATCTTCCTCTGGTTTAGGCTTTGAAGTTGGTATCTTTTGTTTTTGGTTTTTGGCTTGGTAAAAATCTCTTGGCTCAGTTTTGTTGGCTGGTTTTTATAAGTTGTGTTCTCTCTCTTCTTAATGGAACAATGGCCTTATATTGATATCAGGGTGAAAATTGGAGGGAAGGTTTTGTGAATTTGAAGTGATTTGGCTAACTGTCTCAATGCTTTCCAATGCAGTTTTTTATTTGCCATTTTTTCGCAACATTTAGACTGTTTTTGGACAGGTTTGTAGCATACTTTGGACTATTTGAGCATGGTTGTTTTTTGCTGGTTTTGGGACTGTTATTGCTAGGTG
This sequence comes from Vicia faba, assembly GCA_948472305.1. Classification (NCBI taxonomy): domain Eukaryota; kingdom Viridiplantae; phylum Streptophyta; class Magnoliopsida; order Fabales; family Fabaceae; genus Vicia; species Vicia faba. The sequence continues at coordinate 128,170,152 of OX451739.1, forward strand.
GTATCCTTTTGTCTCTTTTCTTTCCCTCTTCATCTTTCTATGATACAAATCAAACTTGCTTTTTATTCAATAATTCTGAAGGGTTTGCAATATTAGGAAAATGATGATGTATAGGGTTTTAGCTATTTGATAGCTTACTATGTTTTGAATTGTTGTTTGACTGTATTTTTCATATGCTGCTTTATGGACTATTTCTGATTTTGCTGTTGTTTGCAGCCTTAGATGGTTGTGCTTGCAATGTTGTTTGGCTTATTTTTGCTTCCTTGTTAGACAGTTTGCGTTGCTGCCTTCTGCCTGCTGTTTTTTTGCTTTTACGTTGCAGTTTTGCTGTTTTGTTTAGGCTGTCTGGTTTTGTTTGCTATTTTGCTGTTGCTGGCTTTTGTTTGGCAGCCTAGCTACTATTTTGCTACATTTGGGAAGCTTGCTTGCTGTTTGCATTGTTTACAGTTTGACTTTGCTTTTGTAATGTTTGCAAATTTCTTTTTCCCTTTTGTGAACCAAAAAGATCAAAATTTTGTGATTTGCAAAAGTAGTAGATAGACCATGATTAAGAGCAAAACCTTTTATTTCTGATTCCAAATGCAAATCCTAATGATGAGTTAAAACTTTCTTTAACCATCAATTCTTGCTTGAATTTTCACGATGCTTGCTAACTTTTTTTTCCTTTTTTTCATTTGTAATCAAAACTAAATTTGTAATTTCACTTTACTTGTAATGTAATAAACACAAAGCCTTGAATAAATTTGGTGTGATGAAATTTATTGTACCAATCTTGAATTTTAATTGAACTTTGAAATTCCCAATTTGAATGGCTTGAATGATACACTTTGATTTGATAACTTGAACTTTAAGCAATCACAAACGACTCTTGTAACTTGTATTTCAAGTAAACCACGCGTCTTGTACTCCAATAAAATTTCTAAACAAAATAAATGTTTAGGAATTCAATTCTAACTTGGTTAACTCAAACCCAAATCCATGGTCATCTAAATGACAGTCTTAATCTTCAACTCTTGTCCAAATCAAATTTGCATTCAAAATGAACTCGCACGCCATGCTCGATTAAAATGGAACTTCATTGCCAAACAAACATGCCTTAAGAACATTCATCAACCTCGTAGAGTTAACAAATTTCAAAACAATTGTGAATAAGAACATTTGAAATCAGACAAATGACTTGCGATGATCTGACAACTTTTAAAGTTTTCCAAACATAATTTATATTTCGATCTTTAAGGATAAACTAGTGAGCGACATTACTTATGACCATATGCAGAAATAATCATCCCAAGATCTTGTAATTTGAGGAAATCACAATTCTTAGAAATCAGGCGACAGTTACTTAAGATTAGGTCAAAGTCCATAATGCGACTTCTAACGTATTCCAATTTTGGTGATCTTCTACATGTAATCAGCTCTTGATTTGTGAAGAGAAATTGGAGATGACATCAAGGAGAATCATACACAAAAAGAACCGCTCAAAAATATTAAATAATGAAGAAGTTGCAATCGTTTGAACTCGCTCTCGCAAAAGGTCAATTTTTGTGTCAATGTAGTCGTTTTCAGTTATCTGAGCCATCAATTGAGCAAAATTGCAATGCAACATTTGAAAACTGACATAAATATCCTTGAGGATACCACAAGACCTATGAAGACCATTTAAAACCTTGAAAACTAAATTTTCTCTGAGAAATACCAAACCCTAATTGTTAATTTGCTGCCTAGGGAGAAATAGTCTGACCAACTTCTGAGCCAAATTGAATATTCGAGAAACCCTAGAATATGCATCTTGAATAAAAACGGGAGGGAAAATTTTGGGGTACAACAGTTGGTCATCAGCAGTGAACGTCGATGATTGTTATCTTTTTGCTACCTTCAGTGAATGTTGGTAGTTCATCGTCAGTGAACGGCGGTGCTATGATATATTTTATCTTCCTACCTTTAGTGAAAGTTGGTATGTCATTGGAAGTGAACGTCAATGATTGTTATCTTTTTGCTACCTTTAGTGAATGTTGGTAGTTCATCGTCAGTGAACGGCGGTGTTATGATATATTCTCTTCCTACCTTCAGTGAAAGTTGGTAGGTCATCGGCAGTGAACGTCGATGATTGTTATCTTTTTGCTACCTTCAGTGAATGTTGGCAGTTCATCATCAGTGAACGGCGGTGCTATGATATATTCGCTTCCTAACTTCAGTGAAATTTGGTAGGTCATCGGTAGTGAACATCGATGATTTTTATCTTTTTGCTACCTTCAGTGAATGTTGGTAGTTCATCGTCAGTGAACAGCGATGCTATGATATATTTCCTCTCTACCTTCAGTGAAAGTTGGTAGGTCATCGGTAGTTAAAGTCGATGATTATTATGTTTTTGCTACCTTCAGTGAATGTTGGTAGTTCATCGTCAGTGAACGGTGGTGCTATGATATATTTCCTCTCTACCTTCAGTGAAAGTTGGTAGGTCACCAGCAGTGAACATCGATGATTGTTATCTTCATGCTACCCTCAGTGAACGTTGGTAGTTCATCGTTAGTGAACGGCGATGCTCTGGTATATTTTCTCTCTACCTTCAGTGAAAGTTGGTAGGTCATCGACAGTGAAATTCGATGATTCTTTCTCTCTACCTTCAGTAAACATTGGTAGCCTCGCCTTCAGTGGAAGTTGGTGTATCCTTTAACCATTTTACCATCCTCTCTAATTCAGGTCTTTTTGATCCACCAGGGATTTATTTTCCTGGTTGGGTTACTCTCTTGTTTCTTTATTTTTGTTACATCCCCAGTTTTATTTTTTGTCCCTTTGTAATTATCCATGTGCACTCATATTCAAAAGCATTGCATGGCATCTTAGGGCCAAAAATAGGGTTTGTTTTATATTTAAGTATCTTCGATCGCGTCGATACGAATATTTTTAACCTTCGTATCTCCGGATAGAAGAATCTTAAATAAGGGAAGTTGTTATACCCCAATTTTAGCCCCTAAGATCCCTTTATCATACCATGTTGATTCAATCACAATAAGATCACATTAGGTTTCTTGGTTCTCCTCCCTATATTTAGCTTTTCTCTTTGAGGAATCACCAAGCATCTTGATTTTTTTTCTTTTGTGATCATGAATGTTTTGTTTTGACTTTCCTTCTAATTAAAAAAATGCAATTTGGGTTTGTCTTACCTGTTAATAATGTAGGTAAAGGCAACGTGCCTTAGCAAGTTGATCCATGGGTTTATGAGTTTATTTTCATGCCATGGTTAATAAAGCTTGAGAAGTTCAAACCTCACCATTGAAGTTGTTTTGGAAGAAATATCATGGAAAGGTTAGTTTGGTTCACCAGATTTCAAGGTTATCAAATTTGATCCAAAAGTACAAGGGGTTGATTGGAGAAGTTGTCATGCTTGGACAAGGCTTTGATCCCATTGGTCACAAGTGCATATATATCTCAATTCTCAAGATATGGAATTGGTTTTGGTGGCTATGAGTTCTCATTTTTATCCTCAAAAACTTCTATTCACGGGGCCTTTGTGTTGGTACAAGAATTTTGTTCAAAATTGTCAAAGTTCCTCAAGGCATTTTCTTGATCTAGGAGCTAGGGTTTTGAATTTAAAAGAAGCATATCTTGCTCATATTTTAGTATTTTTGAGTGATTCCAAAGACATCCTTATCTTCAAAGGTTTATCAACAAATCACTGCAAAAGTTTCGAAGAGTTTTCATATGGAAGAAACTTGATGAAGAAGAAAGATTACAAGTCCTCCAGATGAATCCCCAATTTTCCATGTGTGACTTCAAATGATCATAACTTGGTCAATTTTTATCACCTTGAGCCCATTATTTTTCCATAATGATCTTGAGGATGTGAGCTTTATGCCTTTTTATGTGCAAAGTGAGAAAATGGATGGAAGTTTCCTTAAGGATACAAAAGATTATAGGTCATTTCATCATTTTTTGCCAACTTCAACAATTCATAACTCTCTCAATTTTTTGATATTTTGAATGGTTCAAGTCCCAAAATGTCATTCAAGAGGTCTATTTCATGCCATATTTTTTGGTCAAGAGAAAAATCCTAGTGGAAGGACAAGTTTGGATGCAAGACATTATAGGTCACTTTTGAAGAAAAATTTGAAATATTTCTAAGTATGGAAAGTCAACCATTTTTCTCCAACTTTGACTCAACACAACTTTCAGCTCAAGCATCCATTTGATTCCATTATTTTTCCATTGCAAAGCTTGTAACCTCATCTTTCTAAAGCATCAAGAATCATGCCCTAAGAACCCTTGAGCTAAGAATGCCATGATTTTGAAGTTGGTAACTTGGAATTGAAGTTTCATCACAAGTCAGATTTTGAAATCTTTGTTTTGGCTTCTAATCAAAAGTTTTTCACACATTTTTGTCTCTAAACACGTTTAGTGAACTTCCAGAATGGATTAGCACAACAAAACGCACGTTTTGGATAAGTTTTGATCAAATTAGAAGTCACACTTTTCTTGTTTGCAACTTCACACGATTTCCCTCCAAATTTCATCATTTCATACGCTTAGATATTCCATTTGATTCCCTATAAATAGAGGGTCATTCCCCATTCATTTCCTCAAGCTTGGATAGCCAGAATCAGCCTGCCAAACTTGTTCTATAACTCAAAATTCAGCAACTTCAAAATCTATTTTTTAGCCTTTTTCAATCCAATTTTTCCATCAATTCACCTTCCTTGATCTTCCCTGAAGCTAATCATATAATTACATTCAAGAATTATGTCGTATATTGCTCCATAGAAGTCCAGTTTCAGAGCTCTGCAACTCAACTTCAATAGGTAGATTCCTTCATCAATTCTTCAAAACTTTGATATCATTGTGATGCTCTCATTGCCTTGGTTCTATTCACAACACTTTATTTTTACTGGAAACACGTTTTGACCATAAAATTTCAAATCCATTTTCAAAACTTTCCTTCCAAATTGCTTGAGCTACAGTTTATATAAATTTATCGCGAGGGTATGGTTGTCTTCTTCTTGAAGAGACGAAACGAATGGCATAGGTCTGGTGCTCTAATTTTACAGATTGAGAAACCTGGTTTTGGGACTAGCTGGAGGTTGAAGATGACCAACGTGTCATCCTTCAACCAATGAAACAACGCCATTTGGATTTTTTGAATTTCTGATTTACATTTAATTCAGTGCTTTATTCACTAATACCATGATATGCAAAGTGCGCCAGATCCCTTGGATTTGATTACTAACGCGTTTTGGCTCTCATCCAATGGTCCACATATTTTTGACTTTTATTTTCTTTTTTGATTTTTATATTTAATTGTTTTAAATTTCAAAAAATCATAGAAAGTTCATTTTAAGTCCAAAAAATTATGAAAAATATTTTTGATTATTCTCTTTCAGACTTTTAATTTTACACAATTTTATTTTGTGTTTTGGTGTTTTTTATAAATTTTCACTTTATTTGATTTGTTTTAAATGTTTAAAAATACTTTTATGCATTTTTAAATTCTGAAAAAAATATGGAACGATCCAATGATATTGTGACAAATGTTGGTGACCTCACTTATTTTTTATTTCTGACTTTGGTATTTTTTTAATCATTTTTGGTTTATTTTACTCATTTCTTTTAATTTTAAAAATAGTTTCTGATTTTAAAAAATTACCAAAAAATTTAAAAAAATAATTGAGTCCATTTTTGATTTTCCTATGGTCCTACTATTTATTTCTGGATTAATTTGAACATAGTTTATATTTTTATCCCTTATTTCTATTTTAAATATTTCTAAAACTTTTTTTAATGTATATATTAAAAAATGCAATATTATTTTGTGATTATTTTCAGGCTAATCTTGGGTTGAATTTTTTATCATGAACTTTATTAACATCATTGGATCCATGGTGTTAAGTTTAACTCCACAAAAATGGATGAATGATTAAATTTTAATTCAAATGTGATTTGTATATTCTTCCCCACCCCTCTCCATCTCATCCCTTTCTTATTGCACTAAGTGTTATTGGAGCATGATCTCTATATTATGTCTCAAAACAAATGGTGCATAGATTGCTATTGACCAGCCTCAAAATAGGTGCGACTTCTATATAAGTCCACTTACGATTGCTTAACATAGCGCTAAATTTTGTCCTCATTCTCCTCTATAAATATAGAGTCATACAAGCTTGAAAGGGACGAAATTCCTCTCTAAAAAGCTCTCAAAAAGCTCTTCAAAAAGCTCTCTAAAAGCTCTTCAAAAAGCTCTCCAGAAATCAAAGAATTGGTGAAAGTCATATCTCGAGGTTCCGGTCTCTCTCAATTGACATCAAGCCTCAAACCATCCTCTTGAAGTCCTCAAGAGTCTTACAATGCCCAAGAGCAATCCATCACACGCCTAGCACACCCCCATTTGGCAATACCGGTTTGGTAAATTTTTAAACTTCGAATCTCTAATTTTAATCATATTTTATGGTATGCTAACGTTTGTTTGAGTTTATGTAGAACAGTTATGGATGGTTGAATCATAGGTTCCACGCAAGAATAAAAAAAACACCATAGTTAGAGCATGAAGCTTTCGAAGCTTCGGGCCTAGGGATTTCTGATGATTGCACCCCCTGTTTACTTTTGCTACTAGGTCCATATTTATTTTCATGTTTTATTCGTTTTATTTATTTCTTTTAATCCCTTTTATTTTTTTATCAATAAACAAATATAAAAATCACATAAAAATAGATTTATGATTTTTTTTCTTAATTAAATTTTAATTTTAGGTAAAACTTTAATTTCTTTTTGTAAATAATTAATACTAATTAGAATAATTAGGTTTTTATTTCTAATTTAATTATATTTTTCTTTTTCTTAAAAAATAATTAAAAAAAAACAAAATAAGCCATGTAATTATTTTTATTAATTTATTTAATTAACTAATTAATTGCATATTTAATTTAGAAAACTTAATTCTTTTATTAAAAACAACAAAACATTTTTTCTCTTTTAATTAGGATAGAAGGGTCAAAACCTCAGTTCGCACTCGTTCTAATTTTCACCGCGCGCTTTATTATTATTTTTATTCATATTGATGTAACTGCCTATAGTTTGTAATAATTTAATTAGGACGTTTATTTTATTTATCGCTTTATTTTCAAAGGGTTTGTTTTTTGCTATGTAAATACCCGAAGCCTTGTAATAGCGTAGTTTAATTTCCGCACTTTAAATTCCGCACAATATTAACTGTTAGATGTATGATATAGGGATACATGACAAGAATGTATGTAAACTTTAAAACAGTTAGATCACCCTAAAATGTGCAAAGATAAATAATCTTGAAATTGAATCACTCGCACATGCGCACTCCTAGGGTACACTCCCACTTGGTTGCCTTCGGTAAACGGTCATTGAGTATAGGATGCTTTAGTGGTCGTCCTTTTGTCTAAACAAAGATCAAAGTACCGATTCAGAAAAGTTGCCTTGGAATGGTTGCCTCGGAATTATTGCCTCGGAATTGTTGCCTCGAATAATTGATCTCAGACATTAGGGTTACTACTAAGACGTCTTACCATTGCTTTAGTGACCGTAAGTCCCTTTCGAATTGACCCTCAAACTCCAATGACGATTCTACCTACTCACTAATAGTGGGATAGCGTTGTCTAAAGGAAACGAACATAGAACGATTCTTTTTTCGAGTAGGTAGATTAGTTCTTAAGTACTCGCTCAATCAAAACGAAACAAATTTTTCACACTTACACTCCTTTATAAACAAAGTTTTCAAAAACACTTCATTACACTCTTGAAGACAAAAGCAAGAGTTAAATCGAAGTCAAAATAAAAACTTTTCAAAGCGCACAAACACAAAGAAAACAATTTTGAAAATGATGAGCAAGTACCTAAGAGCCCGTAGATAACTACGGATAGAAAGGATGCTAATACCTTCCCTTTCTATAATCTACCCCCCGTACTCAGAAATATCTCGAAAGAGGAATTTTTCTGTGCTTTTTTCCTTTCCTTGTTGGATAAAATAAAAGTCGGTGGCGACTCTTGCTTACCGCGACATTTTGCAATAACAAACGCAAAACGTAAACCAGCAAATTCCTTAACAAATAGGGAAACCACGTCCCGGTTCTGGCCACCGTATCACAGAACTGGCGACTCTGCTGGGGACTAAATAAGTGGGGTGTACCTTAGGAATAGTTCATCATATTGTTTTCAATTGTTTGAATTGTTTGCTTTATACTTATGGGCTTTGTATCAGAGTTACTATAGATCCTAACCCGGATCTGGGGACACCTTTTAGGTAAGTAGCAATAGATTGTGAGGGAACTGTACGGCATAGACCGATACGGTTGAAGCAGTAGCTACGTTGGTGTGACACATTAGTTGGTACCGATATCCCTTATGGAGGAACAAGGAGAGTATGGAGCTGCTAATGGGTCATTAAGCATCAACTGATCTTAGAACCTATAATTGACCAACTTGGCCATAAAAAAGTAGCAGTATGCTACACTCATTGAGACCATACTCTCGCGATGATTCCGGCCGCAAGAAAAGGTTGCTAAACTGGAATTATGACCGATCGAGGATGGTTAGTGATATTGAGAACCTCTAGAACCCGGTTACTATTACTAGGACAGGTTGAACCAACTAAACTGAAAGAGGGTAATACCTAGACCCCATGCAAATCTAAACTTAAGGCTGTTTGTGTGACTTGTGTGCTTTCAAACTTGAACTACTTGCACATTTTTGTTATCTGACAACATGAGTTCCTTGCAGGTTTTGTCTACAGTCCTTATCCAATAACTTGGATTTCTTGCCGGATTTATTTGTTTACATCACTTCGCATTTTTGCTTAAACATATATCATACACATCATAACATCATGCCTTAACATTTCCTTAACCATTTCAAGGATCTCAATGGTTTGTGATGCAGGTTATGGTAAATCAAACGTCTAGAAAGGGGCAAAGGGGATTTATTTTCCTCTAGCCAATGTCATCTAGAGATCAAAACACGATAACTTGAGTCAGGGGCTATGACCCACTCGATATGGTGAGCTTGACTCTTGAAGAAGGACTCTTGACGACACAAAGTTTCTTCAATCAAAGCTGCAAAATTCAAAATCTAACAGTTTCTTGTTTACCCTGCGAGATCCTTGAAAACATTGCATACATATATCATACATATCATTGCATAACAGGTCTCCCAGTACAGGTCTCTCATGTTCTCGCTGTTTGTTTCAGCAATGGCTCCCCAACAAGACAACCAAGATCTTCATACTCGAGAAACTCAGTTCAGGGAAATGTTCCTAAACCTATCCAAGGGGCAGGAAGAGTTGAAAACACTCCTCGTCGGGAACCTGGTTAAGAAAAGTCCTGAAGACAATAAGGACGAACGACTAGAACAACTGCAAGCTGAGGTAGATGCAATAAGAACCCAAATGCTGGGGCAGTTGGATCTCATCCAAGGCTTAGCCCGGGCACAAGAAGAGCTGAGAACCATTATCAACCAGCTTCATCAAGACAGATACAACATTATGAAGCAAACAATCGAGGCCAGGGACCAAGTAATTAATCAACCTCCAAGAAGACAAGGGTTTAGGTTGGTAAAAAATGGACCTCTCCAAGTTTCTACTACCTCACGGGTCCAACGACAACCTCGCCAAAAGCAACTGGTTAATCAGAGTAAGCCAGATACGCCCAAAAGGCAGTTCACTGAGCTCAACATGCCTTTGTCTCAAGCTTTACAACACCTGTTGAGATTGAATCTGGTTATGTTAAGGGACCCTCCTAAGAATCCCCACATAGCCTCCCCAAACTACAATCCTGATGCAAGGTGTGCATACCATTCCAACAGCCCAGGGCATGATACTGATGACTGCTGGGCATTGAAAAACAAAATTCAAGACCTGATCGATAAAGGAGAATTGGAATTCACACAAGATGGTCAACTGGAATGTTTTTGTCAATCCTCCAAGGCTCACCATTTGAAGTGACAAATCCTTAGACGAGAAGACTTTTTGTTCATTAGAATTTTCAATTTGTAATTTTATTTTGATTGTTCAAACATTTAGTCATGTTAAAACTTTATTACTTTATCAATGCATTGCATATGTTTGTTTTGAATCAATCCATTTGTATTCACTATATTCAAATTGCTTTCATTTTTGTGATGTTCAACACTCGATTAAAAAACTCCAAGCCTTTAGAGGGAGGATGACGAAAACGATACCACGATCTCTACAGTATGCTTTTAAATAGACCCCGCTGACGATGTACAGGCGTTGTTTCAAATCCTAAACAGTGGAGTTATAAGGAAGATAATCCCTAGTCAACCCCTTTGAGCCAAAGAAGTTGGAGTTTTTCTCTTCACGCAAATTAAAACCCTTAATCACAACCTGGGGCAGGGTAGTTTTCTCAGTTAACTTATGTGCACAATGAACGGTTTCGAAGACGTCCTTCCAAGATGAAAGACGGTGATGGTTCCCCATAAGCGTCAAGACAGGCAGTCATTATCTCTCAAAAATAAAAGCCCATTAAGTCAAAACCTATGAAGGAAACTTAAGAAAACTGGGGCATCCCGCTGACTGTAATCACAAAAAGAAACAGTTCAGGCAAGAGACAGGGATAATAAAATCAAAAAGAAAGAGATCATACAAACTCTCAATAAAAATGAATTCCTGTTCAAAATAAACTGTCAGTGTCCGAACCATCACCGGAACATCAAGGACAATATTCTAGAACTCAACTGGGGTTGTGAATGCATAATTAGCTGAGTTTAGGATCGAAGAACATCACGAAGAACGGGTGGGTACAAATAAATTTTGAGCCTTTATCCTTTGTTTCTTGAACCGTGAACCAGGCCACGTTATAACCCTTAAAAGTCCTAGCTGAAGCATGGGTTAGTTTGAAAGCATATTGTTACAAAGGTATCCTGAATCCTGTAGGACTTGCTGTAAATCCTAAGTTGACATCACATTTTACAAAATTTGCCTGTTTTACTAAAAAATGCACTTTCAAAAATTTCAAAGACAGACATAAGCTTTGCATTCTTAAAATAACATTGTTCGCATATGACTATTTGTTCAGACAACAGAGAAGTTCGCACGATGAAGATCTAGTGAACAAAAAACTCTCTCAATAAAAAGGATCACCTCAAGTGGAAAAACATTTCCAAACAAGGGGCATGGCATGATCATTGTCCATCATCTGGGGCAGTCAAGTCAAGATTCAAAGAATCTCTCAAAGATGCCAAATAGCCAGGGGCAAATCTCCATCTGAATCACTTGGGGCATTGGACATGAATTCCAGCAACGAATCTTGTATGATCAAACAAACATCTTCTGGTAGTATGGCAACACAACACTACCGACAATGACAACTCCCTACACCCTGAGAGCGTGGACATAGTAAGAAAATACTGCGCATGAGCAAAGACTCGCTAGGTTGACAGGCCTAGGCAAAAATAAGGGCATCCCGACTAACCAAAAGGGTTCGGGCAAAAATTAGGGATAAAAACAAAAAAGGATTTGTACACCGGGCAAGTCGAAAACCTGAAAAGGCGGCTTGGGCAAGAAAGGGTATCCCGGTGGACTGAAAATATGAAAAGAAAGTCCAGGAAAAATTTAGGGATTAAAGCGTACGACTATGTTCCGTCATCTCGTCACTTGCCTACCAGAAGAAGATTTGTCATTTCAATCGGCAACTACCAAGCACCTCATAGGTTGGAATAATACTCGATCCACAAGGCCTCCACATGCACCTTCCCCCGCAGATACAGGGGCAGAAAAGTCTCGATGTAAAGTCATTGTCATATCCTCAGCCCGCGTCCCAGTAACATCTACACTCCCTGTAGAGTAAGAAAAGGACAGTGGTGTTAATTCTCCCCAGCTGAGGCTCGCAACCACGAATGGGTCGGTAAGATTCTCCCCAAGCAGAGTTTATCTATCACCAGCACTGGAACATTATCCCCAGTGGAGTCTAGAAGATTATCCCCAGTAGAGTCTAAAAGATTATCCCCAGTGAAGCCGCCATTGGAAAATCATCCCCGGTGGAGTTCATTCCTTTCACAGACAGAAATTCAATCCCCAACAGGGTTCACTGTCACCAGCAACAGTAATTCATCCCCAACTGAGTTTTATTTCTCCAAATCAGCAGATCTTCTAGCAGAGTATATACTCCCCAGAGTCATTTCCTCGTCAGTCCATTCCCCAGCGGAGTTATTCTCTCTTGCAGGATTATTCTCCCAATCATCTTTGGTCGTTATCTCCAGCGAGCGAAACTCTTTATTCTCCAACAACAGTCAGGGATTTATTTTCCCAAACTCGTATGTACCATAATAGCATTTCATATATCATGACGTGCGCATACATATTGCATACAACACAATTTCATTTATTTTGAGGACATCATTATACAATGCATGTCATGCATCATATACGATTAATCATGTACCTTTTCAGGAAAGATGGTTATCATCAACAACTTCCAGCAAGTTCAAGATTAACTCCGGAAACTAAACAGAGTAATTATCTTCATGATCAAATGCAGCTTTACACGGGTTCGTCACGAAGAAATCTTACATAGGTTTCTCCTAAATGCAGCTTCACACGGGTTTATCCTGAAAAATCTTACACGGGTCCTTTCTCATATATTTCTGAATAAAGTTTTACACGAACTTATCATAAAGTAACCTTACCCAGGTTCCTCATAAAGTTTTACACGAACTTATCACAAAGTAACCTTACCCAGGTTCCTCCTGAAGTTTTACACGAACTTATCATAAAGTAACCTTACCCAGGTTCCTCCTGAAGTTTTACACAAACTTATCTCAAAGTAACCTTACCCCGGTTCATTCTGAAGTTTTACACGAACTTATCACAGAGTAACCTTACCCAGGTTCCTCCTGAAGTTTTACACAAACTTATCCCGAAGTAACCTTACCCAGGTTCCTCCTTACAATTTCCTGATGTAGTTTCACCCAGACTCATCCTGAAGTAACCTTACCCAGGTTCCTCCTTACAATTTCCCGATGTAGTTTCACCCAGACTCATCCTGAAGCAACCTTACCCAGGTTCCTCCTTACAATTTCCCGATGTAGTTTTACCCAAACTCCTCGCAAAGCAACCTTACCCAGGTTCCTCCTTACAATTTCCCGATGTAGTTTTACCCAAACTCCTCGCAAAGCAACCTTACCTAGGTTTCTTCACGGCTCAGATGCAGTTTTACTTAAACTCCTCATAAAGCAGCCTTACCTAGGTTTCTTCCCGGTTCAGATGCAATTTTACCTAAACCCATCATGGAGCAACCTTACCTAGGTTCCTTCTCAGTTCAGATGTAGTTTTACCTAAACCCATCATGGAGCAACCTTACCTAGGTTCCTTCTCAGTTCAAATGTAGTTTCACCTAAACCCATCATGGAACAACCTTACCTAGGTTCCTTCTCTTTCCCGATGTAGTTTCACCTAGACTCATCCTGGAGCAATCTTACCTAGGTTCCTTCTCTTTCTTGATGTAGTTTCACCTAGACTCATCCTGAAGCAACCTTACCCAGGTTCCTCCTTGAAATTTCTCGATGTAGTTTTACCCAAACTCCTCGCAAAGCAACCTTACCCAGGTTCCTTCTCGGTTCAGATGCAGTTTTACCCAAACTCCTCGCAAAACAACCTTACCCAGGTTCCTTCTCGGTTCAGATGCAGTTTTACCCAAACTCCTTGCAAAGCAACCTTACCCAGGTTCCTTCTCGGTTTAGATGCAGTTTTACCCAAACTCCTCGCAAAGCAACCTTACTCAGGTTCCTTCTCGGTTTAGATGCAGTTTTACCCAAACTCCTCGCAAAACAACCTTACCCAGGTTCCTTCTCGGTTCAGATGCAGTTTTACCCAAACTCCTCACAAAGCAACCTTACCCAGGTTCCTTCTCGAATCAGATGCAATTTTACCCAAACTCATCACAAAGCAACCTTACCCAGGTTCCTTCTCGGTTCAGATGCAGTTTTATCCAAACTCCTCACGAAGCAACCTTACCCAGGTTCCTTCCCATAACCCCTACTATCCAGGTTCCTTCTAATAACCTTACCATCCATGTTTCTTTTCTCTTATCTCCAGACAACGGTCCACAACACTGTAAGACCTGGACCTATCAAATAAGATCGGTTTCACCTTTCCCTAGCAGGTCGCAATGCAGCCTATACACAACTAGATACGCAGTTCACTTCCGCTTCCTCAAGCTGGAGTTAATTCCTCAGTTGAATAACGGATGACTGAAGTTCCTAAATATCAGCAGAGATGATTCCTCAGTAGAATACGGACTACCGAAGTTCCTAAAATTCAACAGAGATGTTTCCTCATTGGAATACGGACGATCGAAGCTCCTAAAATTCTACTTCTCTCAATAAAGATCAGCCTTCCCCAGCGGAATCTTCCTCAACGACAGGTATACAAGCTCTCGTTAAGGAATCTCTTATGCGATCGACACTCCTTCAGATGGCATCTTTAAGCCCATCCCCTCGTTAGCGATTTCCAAATGGCATCTGGAAGCCCATTCCCGACATCACAAGACAATTACCACTTCATGCGAGTGCAAATTTCTGGGCACTCTAGTGTTCAATCCTCTTCCACCTTCGGATCACGAAAGGCACAAAAGCCAATCTAAATCTTCAGGTTTAAGAAGATTGAACAGGGGCAGCTGTTGTACCCCAAAATTTTCCCTCCCATATTTCTCAAAACATTTCAAGAAATATCCCCAAGTTTCTCAAGGTAGTCCAAGGGTTGGCCAGACAAGCTCTCTCCTAAGGCAGTCTACCTCAAATTAGGGTTTCATCTTGCATCAAGATACTTGAGTCCAAGGGACCCCAAATGATCAACATTGTCCTAATATGTTCTCAAGATCATCCATGTCAAGTTTCAAGCCTTGTAGAGGAAGTTTGCTCAGTCAATTGCTCAAAGGCTTGGAAATCGACTGTGCTAGGACAAAAGTCAATTGTGGCCCACATACAGTCAAACTTCAAGATTTTTGGTCAACATCCTCATTTTGAAGTATATTTCATCATTTGATCAAGTGTTGATCATGATTCATCAAGGATTGCTCATAATTCATCAAGACTCAAAAGTTGCTAAATTAGGGTTTTGTAGGAAAAGTCAACTCAACTTTGACCAAGCATAACTTTCTCATACTTTATGAGAAATGACCCATCCAAAGCTCATTTTTAAGAGGATGCAATTACCTACAATCCATCTTCATCTCCCAAGTTCAAAATATGCACTCACAAGAAGTTATGAATTTGGACATTATAGGTCATTTTGGAAAGTCAACAAAAACACCTTTTGGGTCAAAGATTATTACATGAACATAGAAGATCCAATTGAGATGAAACCAATGAGGTCTCTTAGGGGACATCCTAAGCTTTCTAAAAAGTCCAAGAACACCCTCATAAGGTTAAAATTGAGAGAGATATTCATTATCAAAGTTGGACACTTTTTGAAAAAATGCATGAAGCAAATATTGACCAAACTTGGATTTTTTCCAAATGGGCCTATCTTTTCGAGTTTGAAAATCATTCCTAACATGGTCCACGACCTCTAAGCCCACCCATACATTTTTCTACTATTTATGCTATTTATTTTGATATTTTATTCATTAAAATTCAGAATTAAATAAATAAATAATAGAAATAATAGAAATTTTGATGTGAATCCATTTTGGGAAAGTTTTATGCTGGTTTATGTCAATTGATTTCGTGCAATAACTCTTCAAATATGTCCAGGTTCATCCACATGTGAAAATGGCATAAAATCATCAAATATGGCATTTTTTTCAAATTTTGATCATGGTCTTAAAACACAATATTATGAGGGAGATTCTTTTCATGCTTTCTTGTCTCCTCATTCTCCTCTATAAATATAGAGCCATACAAGCTTGAAAGGGACGAAATTCCTCTCTAAAAAGCTCTTCAAAAAGCTCTCTAGAAGCTCTTCAAAAAGCTCTCCAGAAATCAAAGAATTAGTGAAAGTCATATCTCGAGGCTCCGGTCTCTCTCAATTGACATCAAGCCTCAAACCATCCTCTTGAAGTCCTCAAGAGTCTTAAAAGGCCCAAGAGCAATCCATCACACGCCTAGCACGCCCCCATTTGACAATACCGGTTTGGTAAAATTTTAAACTTCGAATCTCTAATTTTAATCATATTTTATGGTATGCTAACGTTTGTTTGAGTTTATGTAGAACAGTTATGGATGGTTGAATCATAGGTTCCACGCAAGAATAAAAAAAACACCATAGTTAGAGCATGAAGCTTTCGAAGATTCGGGCCTAGGGATTTCTGATGATTGCACCCCCTGTTTACTTTTGCTACTAGGCCCATCTTTATTTTCATGTTTTATTCGTTTTATTTATTTCTTTTAATCCCTTTTATTTTTTTATCAATAAACAAATATAAAAATCACATAAAAATAGATTTAGGATTTTTTTTCTTAATTAAATTTTAATTTTAGGTAAAACTTTAATTTCTTTTTGTAAATAATTAAAACTAATTAGAATAATTATGTTTTTATTTCTAATTTAATTATATTTTTTTTTCTTAAAAAATAATCAAAAAAAACCAAAATAAGCCATGTAATTATTTTTATTAATTTATTTAATTAACTAATTAATTGCATATTTAATTTAGAAAACTTAATTCTTTTATTAAAAACAACAAAAACATTTTTTCTCTTTTAATTAGGATAGAAGGGTCAAAACCTCAGTTCACACTCGTTCTAATTTTCACCGCGCGCTTTATTATTATTTTTATTCATATTGATGTAACTGCCTATAGTTTGTAATAATTTAATTAGGACGTTTATTTCATTTATCGCTTTATTTTCAAAGGGTTTGTTTTTGGCTATGTAAATACCCGAAGCCTTGTAATAGCGTAGTTTAATTTCCGCACTTTAAATTCCGCACAATATTAACTGTTAGATGTATGATATAGGGATGCATGACAAGATGTATGTAAACTTTAAAACAGTTAGATCACCCTAAAATGTGCAAAGATAAATAATCTTGAAATTGAATCACTCGCACATGCGCACTCCTAGGGTACACTCCCACCTGGTTGCCTTCGGTAAACGGTCATTGAGTATAGGATGCTTTAGTGGTCGTCCTTTTGTCTAAACAAAGATCAAAGTACCGATTCGGAAAAGTTGCCTTGGAATGGTTGCCTCAGAATTGTTGCCTCGGAATTGTTGCCTCGAATAATTGATCTCAAACATTAGGGTTACTACTAAGACGTCTTAACATTGCTTTAGTGATCGTACATCCCTTTCGAATTGACCCTCAAACTCCAACGACGATGCTACCTACTCACTAATAGTGGGATAGCGTTGTCTAAAGGAAACGAGCATAGAATGATTCTTTTTTCGAGTAGGTAGATTAGTTCTTAAGTACTTGCTCAATCAAAATGAAACAAATTTTTCACACTTACACTCCTTTATAAACAAAGTTTTCAAAAACACTTCATTACACTCTTGAAGACAAAAGCAAGAGTTAAATCGAAGTCAAAACAAAAACTTTTCAAAGCGCACAAACACAAAGAAAATAATTTTGAAAATGATGAGCAAGTACCTAAGAGCCCGTAGATAACTACGGATAAAAAGGGTGCTAATACCTTCCCTTTCTATAATTTACCCCACATACTCAGAAATATCTCGAAAGAGGAATTTTTCTGTGTTTTTTTCCTTTCCTTGTTGGATAAAATAAAAGTCGATGGCGACTCTTGCTTACCGCGGCATTTTTCGAAAACAAACGCAAAACGCAAACCAGAAAATTCCTTAACAAATAGGGAAACCACGTCCCGGTTCTGGCCACCGTATCACAACACTCTTTGTTTGTAATCTGGAATTCACCCGTATACATCCGTTACTCTGTCCAATTTTTGTGAAGACTTAATACACTTGAAGTTTGGTTCTCTCAAGAGGTCTAGTATCTTTGCTTGCTTGGTTTCAATCCAAAGAATGGGAATTCTATCTTGACTTACAATGTCAAGCGCTGGCTTCTTGTTGGTTAGATGGTTCTTATCCCTAGCTTTTACCTTATGTTTTAGGATAGTCCCTTCTTCTCCTTCCATCTTCTTTAATTTCAAAAATCTTCTTCCTCCTTTTGAAAACCTTTCTTGTTTTTTTACTTGGACCATTTTCATAATAAACTTGGACTTATGTCCATGCATTTTCAAACATTTTCATAAATAAACCCTAATCAATTTAGTGATACATTGGCCTTTTTTGTGAGAAGACTAAAAGTCAATCAATCTCATTTCAAATCATTTTTCCACTTTGGCTTTCTTATTTTAAAACCATTCTCAAAATGCTAGACTCTTGTCAATCCTTATAGTGATGCAAACAACTATACTTCTACAATATGTAGTGAAGAGAGATATTTTCCACTTGGGTGTGGAGTGAGGCATTGTTGATTTTAAAATCTAAGCCATATCCTCCACTTTGAGATGATGTAATTATCCTTTCTCATGATTGTGGGTAGTAGGTATGTTTTCCACACAGACAATGACGATAATGTTTTATCTCATAAAAATTAACCAACACACTTACATTTTAAAACTTTTAAAGAGGAACTACGTGTACCCTGATCCCCTATTGCACAAAAAGGTGGTACGTAGGCACTAAAGGTTCGCAACCGCGGCGGGTGCAAAAACCATAAAAATATATATTTCTTTTCTCACCTCCACCATCCATTCTTTACACAACATTTCATAGCCAAAATATACAGATTTTACAAAGAGATTCCT
Source organism: Vicia faba (assembly GCA_948472305.1). Classification (NCBI taxonomy): domain Eukaryota; kingdom Viridiplantae; phylum Streptophyta; class Magnoliopsida; order Fabales; family Fabaceae; genus Vicia; species Vicia faba. Next base: position 128,188,886 of record OX451739.1, read on the forward strand.
GCGGAGTACCATAGATGTTTAGGGTGCTAATACCCTCCCTTTACATAACCAACCCCCCTTACCTTGAATCTTTCTCCCTCTTTTTTGGGTTATTCGCTCTTTTCCCATTCCTTTGGAAACAATAAAGCGAGGTGGCAATTTTATTTTTATTTGTACAAGTCTAGTCAATCCCATGGCTTAGTCTTAAACATTTCTACCGCTATAGAAAAGGATTCTAAGGGCAGGTTACTATTGGCTTACAATGGAATCTGATCATTACAAATTTTCAAAGAAGTGTCATAAATGCCAGATTTATGAAGATAAGGTCCATGTGCCTCCGACACTTATCAATGTGGTTTCCTCCCCGTGGCCTTTCTCCATGTGGGGTATTGACATGATTGGGATGATAGAACCCAAAGCTTCGAATGGACACCGTTTCATCTTGGTAGCAATTGATTACTTCACCAAGTGGGTGGAGGCTGCTTCATATGCTAATGTCACTAAGCAGGTGGTTATGCACTTCATCAAGAATAATCTTATATGTCGGTATGGTGTGCCGAGCAAAATTATCACCGACAATGGCTCGAATTTGAATAATAAAATGATGATAGAACTGTGTGAAGAATTCAAGATTGTCCATCATAATTCCTCTCCGTACAGGCCAAAGATGAATGGGGCTATTGAAGCTGCTAATAAGAATATCAAGAAGATCATCCAGAAGATGGTTGTTACTTATAAGGATTGGCATGAAATGCTCCCTTTTGCTTTGCATGGATATCGAACATATGTCTGCACCTCAATAGGAGCAACCCCGTTTTCCCTTGTGTATGGAATGGAAGTTGTACTCCCAATTGAGGTTGAGATCCCCTCTTTGTGTGTGATAATGGAAACCAAGTTTACAGAGGCTGAATGGGTCCAGAACATGTTTGACCAATTGAATTTGATCGAAGAAAAGAGAAGGACAACTTTATGTCATGGACAGTTATATCAGAATAGAATGAAGAAAGCTTTTGATAAGAATGTCAAGCCTCATGAATTCAGAGAAGGCGACCTCGTGCTCAGGAAGATCATGTCTTTTAACACTGATTCTAGGGGCAAGTGGACTCCCAATTTTGAAGGTCCATATGTTGTCAAGAAAGCCTTCTTTGGCGGTGCATTAATTCTTGAAACTATGGATGGCGAGGAGTTCCCATGTCCCATGAATGTTGATGCACTCAAGAAATACTTCGCCTAAAGAAATAAAAGAACGGCTCGCTAAGTTGAAAACTAGAAAGGGTAGATTAGGCAAAAAAGAGCGTCTCGGTAGGCTGAAAACCTGAAAGGGAGGTCTAGGAAAAAATTAGAGACACAAACAGAATAAATTTCCCGCTAAGTTGAAAACCCGCAAGGGCAGATTAGGAAAAAGTTAGGGGCTTTCTTGGCAAGTAACTACATCAGACAAGACTTGATTGTTGGAGCAACAATCTTCTTGGATCCTCATCATACTTCAACAGAAGTTGCTGCTCAGGATTTCAAAAGTTGTTAGATGGGATAGTGATCATTGTATCTCAATCTATATTTTCCATTATATATTACCATTTTCCGAACTTTGTAATCATACATGGAGTCTCGCCATTTGCAGACTACCATTCTATTAATGAAATTTGAGCTTTTACCCAATTCTTTGTAGTTCTTATTTTATTCAGCTTGCAAAGGCTCCATTTATTATTGATAATAACTTTCAAAGCAAAAATATTAAATAACAAAATTGATTTTCAAAAAGAATTTACAATTTACTATTACTTTAAAATTTGTGACGCAATAGGAAAACAAAAGTGGTGATCCCAGGAATGGATGAACTCCAGTTGTTTTGAGAAGTTTTATTTCCCGGAGAAGTTTTTCTCGGGATGTTCTCGTTGTATTAGGTTTGTGACTCCAGTGTCCCCGATCAAGTTGTGGTTCATTTCTCCTCTTTTCCAAGTTTGTATGATATGAAGATTCAATCCCAGTTTCCTCCAATAAAGGTTTTCGTTTGTTTAATAGAGGTTCTTTCTACCCAGAGAAGTTGGTAAAATAAATAATCTTGAAGAACGCGGGTCTCCGGTTTCTCTAGTGAAGAATGTATATTGGTTTTCTCTTTGAGGATGTGGTGTTAACCTCCCCAGTGAAATCGGCACAAAACCCCAGTTAATGGCTTGATGATAGGACATTGTACACCTTAACAAAGTTTGTGTGCTTCCTCTTTCAGAATGGTCCTGAATTCCCCAATGAATGTTTTGATGATTTGATGACCGTCTGCTCTACTTGAAATTGATTTTTCAAAATCCCCAGTAGAAGCATTACTCTTGAAAATATTTGATTTTTCGCTAAAGTTTGAGTGCCACACCTGGTAAAGCCTAGAGAAGGATGGTGTATCTCTGTATTTGTACTGTTTGGTCGCTATGTTTTGTTTACTTCCAGATTACGCTTCTCCCCAGTAAAGTTAAACAAGGAAATAGGTTATGTTTCCTCAGCTGACGCTTACTTTTTCTTGGATTTTTCATCTTGAATGTAATTTCGCCGAGTGTTGATTGTGCCCGAGGTGGTTTTTCCTGGTTACTCCTAGTGTTGTATATCTGTTTTGTCAGCATACGCACGATAACACTCATACATTCATACATACATCATGCATAACTAAAATTGGCAAATCATTATTCATTAACATTTGTTAATATTTTTGTTGACATATCACCCTGTTTTGCAGAGTTACGTTGTCCTCTCTTCAATAGAGTGTTAGCCTTAAGCAGAAAGCGTATATTCTTTCAATTTCCCCACTGAGTTATCCCTCGTGGAAAAATTTTGCTTTAGCCTTCCTATACAACTCCTTGTTTGGATGGATTTGGTTTTCCCTCTTGAGTTTATTTCTCAAAGGATATATTTTGGTTGACTGTTTTATTCCAGCTTATTTCTGGTTTGAATCTTTGGTTCCACAATAATATTATTTACTTTGGATTTCTGAAATCTTCGAGTTTTGGTTTGTGCATTTATTTTGCACGAGAAGACTTTATCTCCTCAGCAGGAATATAGTGGCATTTCAATAAGAAGTCATATTACTTTCACCAGGAAGCCATATTTCTCTCCCCAGAAAGTCACTTCTTTTTACAATCCTCCATGACAACAAGTAGCAGGTCTCTTTATTTGAGAAACTTGTGCTTCCCTGTAAAAGTCGACGTAACTTTTTTTTTTCTATCTCCTCTATGAGTGGATAGTTTGCAGTCCATTTTCAATTTATGCCAGTGGATGGCAAGACTTTCAAATTTGCAGAGACAGTTTGTTGTGAAATCTTTGCAGGTGATAGTCTCTTTATTTGAGACAACTTATATATTACCATTTCCAGGCAGAGTGCCTCAGTTAAAGAAGAAGTTGAGACCCTTTCTAGGTGAAATTCCAGAATTTTGGGGAAACTTGTTATCTTTTTGCTACCTTCAGTGAACGTTGGTAGTTCATCGTCAGTGAACGGCGGTGCTATGATATATTCTCTTCCTACCTTCAATGAAAGTTGGTAGGTCATCGACAGTGAACTTCGATGATTTTTATCTTTTTGCTACCTTCAGTGAACGTTGGTAGTTCATCATCAGTGAACGGCGGTGCTATGATATATTCTTTTCCTACCTTCAGTGAAAGTTGGTAGGTCATCGACAGTGAACGTCGATGATTGTTATCTTTTCGCTACCTTCAGTGAACGTTGGTAGTTCATCTTTATTGAATGGCGGTGCTATGATATATTCTCTTCCTACCTTCAGTGAAAGTTGGTAGGTCATCGGCAGTGAACATTGATGATTGTTATCATTTTGCTACCTTCAGTGAATGTTGGTAGTTCATCGTCAGTGAACAGTGATACTATGATATATTCTCTTCCTACCTTCAGTGAAAGTTGGTAGGTCATCGGCAGTGAACGTAGATGATTGTTATCTTTTTGCTACCTTTAGTGAACGTTGGTAGTTCATCATCAATGAACGGTGGTGCTATGATATATTTTCTCTTCTTACCTTTAGTGAAAGTTTGGTAGGTCATCGGCAGTGAACGTTGATGATTGTCATCTTTTGGCTACCTTCGGTGAACGTTGGTAGTTTATCGTCAGTGAACGGTGGTGCTATGATATATTCTCTTCCTACCTTCAATGAAAGTTGGTAGGTAATCGGAAGTGAACATCGATGATTGTTATCTTTTTGCTACCTTCAGTGAATGTTGGTAGTTCATCGTCAGTGAACGGTGGTGCTATTATATATTTCCTCTCTACCTTTAGTAAAAGTTGGTAGGTCATCAGCAGCGAACGTTGATGATTGTTATCTTTTTCTACCTTCAGTGAATGTTGGTAGTTCATCATCAGTGAGCGGCGGTGCTATGATATATTTACTCTCTACCTTCAGTGAAAGTTGGTAGGTCATCGGCAGTGAACGTCGATGATTGTTATTCTTTTGCTACCCTCAGTGAAAGTTGGTAGTTCATCGTTAGTGAATGGTGATGCTCTGATATATTTTCTCTCTACCTTCAGTGAAAGTTGATAGGTCATCGGCAGTGAACGTCGATGATTATTTCTCTCTACCTTCAGTAAACGTTGGTAGCCTCGCCTTCAGTGGAAGTTGGAGTATCCTTTGACCATTTTACCATCCTCTCTGATTCAGGTTATTTTATCCACCAGTGATTTATTTTCTTGGTTGGGTTACTATCTTGTTTCTTTATTTTTATTACATCCCCAGTGGTGTTTTGTGTCCCTTTGTAATTGTCCATGTGCACTCATATTCAAAAGCATTGTATGGCAACTTAGGGCCAAAAATAGGGTTTATTTTATATTTAAGTATCTTCAATAGCGTCGACACGAAAACTTTTAACCTTCGTATATCCAGATAGAAGAAACTTAAATAAGGGCATCTGTTGTACCCCAATTTTTGCCCCTAAGATCCCTTCATCATACCATGTTGATTCAATCACAATAAGATCACATTAGGTTTCTTGGTTCTCCTCCCTATCTTTAGCTTTGCTCTTTGAGGAATCACCAAGCACCTTGATTTGTTTTCTTTTGTGATCATGAATGTTTTGATTTGACTTTCCTTATAATTAACAAAATGCAATTTGGGTTTGTCTTACCTAATAATAATGTAGGCAAAAGCAATGTGGCTTAGCAAGTTGATCCATGGGTTCATGAGTTTATTTCCATTCCCTGGTTAATAAATCTTAAGAAGTTCAAACCTCACCATTGAAGTTGTTTTGTAAGAAATGGCATGGCAAGGTTATTTTGGTTCACCACATTTCAAGGTTATCAAATTTGATCCAAAAGTACAAGGGGTTGATTGGAGAAGTTGTCATGCTTGGACAAGGCTTTGTTCCCATTGGTCACAAGTGCATATCTCTCTCAATTATCAATATATGGAAGTGGTTTTGGTGGATATGAGTTCTCATTTTCATCCTCAACAACTTTTATTCACAAAGCATTTGTGTTGGTAGAAGAAGTTTGTTCAAAATTGTCAAAGTTCCTCAAGGCATTTTCTTGATCTAAGAGGTAGGGTTTTGACTTTCAAAGAAGCATATCTTGCTCATCTTTTAGTATTTTTGAGTGATTCCAAATAAATACTTCTCTTTAAATGGTTATCAACAAATCACTTCAAAAGTTTCAAAGACTTTTCATATTGAAGAAACTTGATGAAGAAGAAAGATTACAAGTCCTCCAGATGAATCCCCAATTTTCCATGTGTGACTTCAAATGATCATAACTTGGTCAATTTTTATCACCTTGAGCCCATTCTTTTTCCAAAATGGTCTTTAGGATGTGAACTTTAAGCCTTTTTTATGTGCAAAGTTATAAAATGGATGGAAGTTGCCTTAAGGATACAAAATATTATAGGTCATTTCATGATTTTTTTTCCAACTTCAACAATTCATAACTCTCTCAATTTTTTGAGATTTTGAATGGTTCAAGTCCCAAAATGTCATTCAAGAGGTCTATTTCATTCCGTCATTTTTGGTCAAGATCAAAATCCAAGTGGAAGGCCATGTTTGGATGCAAGACATTATAGGTCACTTTTGAAGAAAAAAATGAAATATTTCTAAGTACGGAAAGTCAACCCTTTTCCTCCAACTTTGACTCAACACAACTTTCAGCTCAAGCATCCATTTGATTCCATTATTTTTCCATTGCAAATCTTGTAACCTCATCTTTCTAAAGCATCAAGAATCATGCCCTAAGACCCCTTGAGCTGAGAATGCCATGATTTTGAAGTTGGTAACTTGGAACTGAAGTTTCATCACAAGTCAGATTTTGAAATCTTTGTTTTGGCTTTTAATCACAAATTTTCCACAAGTTTTTGCCTCTAAACATGTTTAGTGAACTTCCAGAATGGATTAGCACAACAAAACGCGCGTTTTGGATGAGTTTTGATCAAATTAGAAGTCACACTTTTCTTGTTTGCAACTTCACACGACTTCCCTCCAGACTTCATCATTTCACACGCTAGGACATTCCATTTAACTCGCTATAAATAGAGAGTCATTCCCCATTCATTTCCTCAAGCTTGGATAGCCAGGATCACCCTGCCAAACTTGTTCCATAACTCAAAAGTCATCAACTTCGAAATCTATTCTTAAGCCTTTTTCAATCCTATTTTTCCATCAATTCACCTTCCTTAATCTTCCCTGAAGCTAAACATATAATTACATTCAAGAATCGTGCCCTATATTGCTCCATAGAAGTCAAGTTTCAGATCTATGCAACTCAACTTCAATAGGTAGATTCCTTCATCAATTCTTCAAAACTTTGATATCATTGTAATGCTCTCATTGCCCTGGTTCTAGTTGCAACACTTGATTTTTACTGGAAACATGTTTTGACCATGAAATATCAAATCCCTTTTCAAAAATTTCCTTCCAAATTGCTTGAGCCACATTTTATATAAATTTGTCGCGAGGGTGTGGTTGTCATTGTATTGAAGAGACGAAATGAATGGCATAGGTCTCGTGCTCTAATTTTACAGATTGAGCAACATGGTTTTGGGACTGGCTGGAGGTTGAAGATGACCAACATGTCATTCTTCAACCAATGAAACAACGCCATTTGGATTTTTTTGAATTTCTGATTTACATTTGATTCAGTGCTTTATTCATTAATGACCATGATATGCACAGCGCGCCAGATCCCTTGGATTTGATTACTAACGTGTTTTGACTCTCATCTAGTGGTCCACATATTTAATTGTTTTAGACTTCAAAAAATCATAGAAAATTCATTTTAAGTCCAAAAAATATCAAAAAATTATGGAAAATATTTTTGATTATTCTCTTTCTGATTTTTTTTCACAATTTTATTTTGTGTTTCCAATGATATTGTGACAAATATTGGTGACCTCACTTATTTTTTTATTTCTGACTTTGGTATTTTTTATCATTTTTAGTTTATTTTACTCATTTCTTTTAATTTTATAAATAGTTTCTAATTTTTAAAAATTACCAAAAAATTTATAAAAATATTTGAGTCCATTTCTGATTTTTCTATGGTCTTACTTTTTATTTCTTGATTAATTTCAACATAGTTTATATTTTTATCCCTTATTTCTATTTTAAATATTTCTAAAACCTTTTTTAATGTATATATTAAAAAAATGCAATATTATTTTGTGATTATTTTCTGGCTAATCTTGGGTTGAATTTTTTATCATGAACTTTATTAACATCATTGGATCCATGGTGTTGAGTTTAACTCCACAAAAATGGATGAATGATTTTAATAATAGTTTGATTAAGTTTAAATTCAAATATGGTTTGTATATTCTTTCCCACCCCTCTCCATCTCATCCCTTTCTTATTGCACTAAGTTTTATTGGAGTATGATCTCTATATCATGTCTCAAAACAAATGGTGCATAGATTGCTATTGACCGGCCTCAAAATAGGTGCGACTTCTATATAAGTCCACTTACGATTTCTTAACATATCGCTAAATTTTGTCCTGATGGTTCTTTTCCTTAGCTTTTACCTTATGTTTTAGGATAGTCTCTTCTTCTCCTCCCATCTTCTTTAATTTCAAAAATCTTCTTCCTCCTTTTGAAAACCTTTCTTATTTTTTTACTTGGACCATTTTCATAATAAACTTGGACTTATGTCCATGCATTTTCAAACATTTTCATAGGTTTAGGTAAACCTTTTGATTCAACCATATTAGCCTTAGAGAGTATATCCTTGAGATACTTGGCTTGAGAAAGAAAAAGGAAGCCATCTGAGTTTTGTGTGACCTCAATTCCCAGAAAATAGTCCAGTTTCCTAAGTTGCTTTAGAGTAAATTGAGAGTTCAATTTCTGAATAAGTTGTTGAATATGGGATTGTGAGTTACCAGTTACAATAATGTCATCCACATACAGTAGCATGTAGATAGTGTAACTGTAGGTAATTAGAGTAAAGAGAGAAGGATCACACATACTTGAGACAAATCCAAATCCCCTAAGGGTAAGGTGCATCCTGTCAAACCAGGCCCTTGGAGCTTGTTGCAGCCCATAAAGGAATTTCTTAAGCGTGCAGACCATACCAGGTTCACTGGTCTTAATGACGGCAGGTTGTTCAATTTAGACTTCCTCTTGAAGAATTCCATTTAAAAACACATTATTTGTATCCAACTGAGTAAGGGACCACCCTTTTGAGATGACAATTACCAAAACAGTCCTCACTGTGACATGTTTTACCACTGGAGAGGAAGTCTCAGTGAAATCAAAGCCCTGTTGTTGATGAAATCCCTTAGCTACCAAACAGGCTTTGTACTTATTTATAGTCCCATCAGGATTCTGCTTGATCTTAAACACCCATTTATAGCCAATGGGTTGTCTGTTAGGAGGTAAATATGAGTGCTCTCAGGTATGTGTTGTACCCCAAAATTTGCCCTCTTTATTCTCAAGACATTTCTCACAAAAGATCTCAAATGCTCAAGAAGTTCCAAGAGTTTGATCAGACAAGCTCACTTCCTAAACATTGAGCCTCCAAATTAGGGTTTTGTTTTTCTCAAGGACAATTGAACTTTTGATGCCTCAAATGACTTTCATGGTTCATTTTAGGTATCCAAGATTGCACATACCAAGTTTCAAGCCTTGCACTACAAATTTGATCAGTCAATTGCTCAGATGACTGAAAATCAGTTGTATTGGGTAAAAAGTCAATTATGGTCAATATACAGTCAAACTTCAAGATTTTTGGCCAACATCAACATTTTGAAGTCATATTTATCAATTTATCAAGTGTTGATCACAATTCCTCAAGAAAAACACTCAAATCATCAAAGTGGATAAATTGTCAAAATTAGGGTTTTGATGAGAATGACTGGTCATTAATTATTGACCTAATTTCATGGCTTAAATCATTTCTCAAGATCAATGGATTGATAGTTGAGTTTTTGATCAACTAATGAAAAGTCAACGGATACACAAAAAGACAAACTTTGACTTTTTTAATCAATATTTAGCTTCAAAGATCAAGATTCATCAAGATACTCAAAAATATCAAAATTGATTATCAAGAATCAAGAAATTCAATAAAGTCCACAAAAAAGTCAAAGTTTTCAATACTTAGAAAATTTCTAAGTATTTTTAACCTTGATAATTTCAATACTTCATGACAATTTTTCACCAAGATGCAAGATGATTCAAGGAAAACTTTCAACATGAAAGTTGTAGATATTTATGAACTCAACAACTTTGTATTAGCAGGTTGATGTCCAAAAAATGCTTAGATTTGAAGATATAAGCTTACAAAGTCATGACATTTTTCATAAAACACTTAGTGAAACTTTTAGTAAGTTTGGGCGGATTTTTTGACCTAACTTCTTAACCAATTTTTACCTAGCTCCAATTTTATTTAGCCAAAGTGGTCAACATGAAGGTTGTAGACAATGTTTCAAGCATTCCAAAATTTCCAAGAACTTTAAGATATCACACTTGAGTTAGGAGAATCTAAGAGAAGAAATTGGGCATCCATTATTGAATTATATGTCATTTTTCATGAAGAACACTTGAACAAATCTCAAGCCATGCTATATAAATAATACTTTGCAGGCTTCAAACATGATAATAACTCCATAATTAAATGTTTACACAACTTTTGGAGCCACTATCCAGGTGTTTGAAGCTTTGTCCAAGTTGATTTTCCATTTTTGGCACAAAGTCACCACTTCTATTTTGGAAAAGTGACTTTAATCATAATGTCAACTCTTCTTGAGCCCATGCATTGTTGCTTCTGACTCTAAAACATTTCAAAGCAATATGCAACATATCTACAACATGTTAACCACCTTACAAGTGCTTGTACCATACATTGGAACTATGTTTGTCATGCTTGCTTCAAAAACAAGTTTCAAGACCAAAACATGTGATCTCTTGTTTCTGATCCCTTCAAGCTTCCAAACCTATTGCCTATAAATAGGGAAGTTATATGCAACCTAACACACGTGACACGAGTGCACAAGCCTTGAAACTTCCTCAAACACTCCCAAACTCATAATTGCTCTCAAACTCCATTTTCGTGGCATTTTTACCTTGAACCCCAAACTCACATTGCACTCGTGCGTTCTCACTCAAAATCAATCACAAAGCTTCCATACATCTAATATAACTCATCCACATCCTTGTTTAACAATTGTAACTCCATCTTCATCATCTCATAAACTCAAAAACAGAGCTCTACATATTGACTTCTACAGGAAGTTTCAACCACTCTCAATCCAAAGTAAAAGTTGCATTAGCTTCCTAGAAGTCCATTGAAGTTATCCAGATCATCACCGCACCTTCATAAGTGCTCAAACTCCATAAACGATTTCCAGTTTTGAGGTAAATTTTCTCAACTTTGAACTCTCTCTACAAACATCATTAATGGTTACTTTGTGAATAAAAAATGTGGACATCATAACCCTGAAACTAACCATGCCCTTAGATTTCATTTATGTTGCCTGAGTGATGTGAATTGAGTTTGAACTTTCTGAAAAAATTAGGTTTTTATTTGGTACCAGTAAAATTCTCATTCATCTTTGATTTGTAGCTTATGAAATTTACATGGTTGGATTCGTGGTGAAATTTCAAGCAAGTTTCATGTTTATATTTTTTAATTTGGTTGAGAAATGAGGATTTTGGCAAAAATTTGAATAACGGTGTTGTTGGTTCTGATACGCCCGCAAGGTTGAAGATGAAGCTCAAAAAATTAGAAACGAGTTTATTTAATATTTAATAGTTTTTGTTTTATACACGGATGAAACAGCCACCTCAGTGGCAGAAAGAGCGCGCATAAGGCATTACCCTATATGGACCTGGGTTTGAGCCATAGTGGTACCCTTTTGTATTATTTTTTTCATATTGTCCTTACAGATTTAGTGCATAAAGCCACGCACGCTCACCATGAAGCCTCACATTAATGCCATCTGATCATGATAAGGTTAAATCCAACGCTCCATACAAGCAGGACCATGATACACCTTTAAAAATCAGCCACACATAATTAAAACAGGCGCTGAACATTTGTGTTTGGGCCTGAGTTATTTCTGAGCTCTCACCCCCCTTTTACTTATACTCAGGCCCATCTCTTTTCTTATTTTATTTTATTTTATTTTCTGACTAAACAAAAAAAGCATGTTTGGGCCTAGCGCCCTTTTTGCTACTTTTAAACTCCCATCTTTCTTTTTAAACCCCCCAGCCCAATATTTTCATATTCTTTATATTTTATTTTTTTTATTTTTTTATTTATTTTATTTAAACTAAAAATACAACAAAAAAAATTTATTAAATTAAAAATATTTTAATTTAAATACTTCATTTCTTTTTGATTAAATTAAATTCTATTATTTTCTTTTACATTATAAAACATCTTCCAAATTAATACTAACATTCAAATTATTTTCTAAACAAATTTACTTAGGATTAGGGTTATTTTCTCCTTAATTTTAATAAGCTTAGATTATAGATTTTGATTAAATAATTAAAATTTTTTTGTAAATTAATTAAGTAGTTCAATTAGGATAATCTCTAAACCTTTACATCAAAAATCCTAAAAACAATTGCCTTCTTTTCTTCTTCACCTTTACATTTTGTATATTATTATTGTAATTCATATTCATTGGTTTGTAATATTAATTAGGGCTTTATTGCTTTCTCCCCCTATTCACAAAATTGTACCCCTCATTCCCGAAGCATTGTAATAGCGTAGGACATTTAAATTCTGCAATTTATCGCTTTCCTTATTATTGCTAGTAATTAGGGTTTGCATGACAAGATTCAAAAATCAAATATTAGACAACCCTAATTCAAAGATAAATACTTGAAATAAAAAAACTTTGCACACTTTCACCCCTAGGGTATCCCACACTTGTTGCCTTTGATGAAAACAGTCATGTCCCTCGAATGTGAGATGTTTTGGCAAAAGACCCTCGATTAAAATATCATAGTCCCTTGATGACCCTTCAATGTTGACTTCGGTAAATGATATTAGTCACTTACAACAATTGCTAAAACAGTTTACAAGTTGCCTTCTATGATTGTATGATGACCCACGTCTGTCCCTAACATCCAATGATAAGACTCTCTACCAACCAATGGTAAAGTAGCACTATCTAAAGAAGGAGGAAAAGAACAAAGACCTTTTTTTGAGTGGGTAGATTACTCGTAATTGCTTGCTCACAAAAAAGTCATTTCTACACCTCACACTTTCAAAACACCTTTCAAACAAACATTTTATATATATTCTCAACGATACGAAAATCATTACAAAATGGTTTTACATTGGAATTTTCAAACATCTTTCCAAACACTTCCTTTCAACAAATATTTTCAAAACCAACACTTTGTATACATTCTCAACAATACGAGAATAATTGTAAAGTTTTCCAAACTTAGGCATTTTCAAAATATTTTCAAACTTACACAAACACAAAGCATTTCAAAGTGATCAAGCAATTAAGAGCCTGTAGATAATTACGAATGAAAAGGGTGCTAACACTTTCCCTTTTCATAACCAATCCCCCGAACTAAAGAAAATTCTCAAAAGGTATTTCCTGTTCTTTTCACCCTTTCCTTTATTGGATAAAAGAAAAGTCGGTGGCGACTCTTGATATCTGCAACATTTGCGATAAAACGCAAAACACCCAAGTCAGTTCTCCCACTGTATCACATAATTGGCGACTCTGGTGGGGAGATACTAAAAAGTGGGGTTACCTTAATAGATAGATCACCTTTATTGCTTTACTTGCTTGATTTGTTTTCTTTACATTTGTGGGTAATGTTTGGTTTTATTATTACTTGTAAAGATCCTATACCTGGATCTGGGGCATATTAGGTAAGTAGCAATAGATCGTGGAGATTGTACGGTGCAGACTGATATGGTTGAAGCGGTGGCTATGTTAGTGCGACACATTTGTGGGTAGCGGTGTTCCTTGAGTTAAATCGAGGAGAGTACGCGGCCGCTGAGTGGTGTCATAAAGCACTATCTGTCTGTAGAACCTTAGTTGAACAACTTGGCCATTAGAAAGTATTGAGATAGCTGGCTTTGGTGCAAGGCTTAAGTTGGTTGATACTCGATACTACACTCATTAAGATCATACTTTTGGGATATTTCGGTCGCAAAAAAAGATTGCTTGTGCTGAAACAATGCCCGATGAAGAAAGATCAATGATATTGAGATTCTTTAGAACTCGATTACTTTCTTTTAGGACAGGTTGAACCAACTAAAAATTCAAGAGGGTACTTACCTATAAACCTCATTCAAGCCTAAACCTAAGGCTTTGTATGCTTTGTGTGTATATGATTATTTGTTCATAACATCATAAACATCACGACATCATGCCATAGCATTTCCACCAACCATTTCAAGGACCTAGGGATTTATCTTTGTCCTATTTTGTAGGATATGACTTCCACTCGTAGAAATACCATCCGAATCAGCTTTGTAAAAGTTCCTCCTCAACTCCAAGAGTTAGCATCAAGGGTTCCTGAATATTCTTCGCTCACCAAAAGATATGGTCAACTTCTCAATCTGGTTACCTCAAGCTTTAAAGAAGAAATGAAGTGTGTGCTCTTTCAATTCTTTGACCCTAAACATCATTGTTTCACCTTTCCCGATTATCAATTGGTGCCAACAATGGAAGAGTTCTCTCAACTGTTAGGAGTACCATTCCTTGATCAAATACCATTCACTGGTTTAGAGGAAACTCCAAAACCTGAAGTTATCACCAAGGCCTTACATTTGAAGAAGTCTGACATTCTAGATAATTGGGAAACAAGGAGTGGAATCAAGGGTTTTCTAGCTAAGTTTCTGTTGGAGAAGGCTCGACTAATTTGGGAGGCTATGGATTTGCAATATTTTGAAGAAGTCTTGGCTCTTCTAATTTATGGGTTAGTACTATTCCCTAATCCAGACCAACTTATAGATGTGAATGCTGTCAAGATCTTCCTTTCTCGTAACCTTGTGCCTACTTTACTCGGAGACATTTTGCATACTCTTCACACTCGCACCATGAGAAATAGAGGAGATCTTATGTGTTGCATCCCATTGCTTTCTAGGTGGTTTATTTCACACCTTCTCTGGTCAATTTTAAAGAATGAACAAGGTCTGAATTGGTCGCAAAGAATAACATTGCTTTCTCATACAGATATCCATTGGTGCTCTTGATCTCTAGAGGACATTATTATCATTGACCGTTGTGGGGAGTTCCCTAATGTCCCACTCTTGGGAATTATGGGAGGTATTACTTATAACCCTTCACTCGCTCTACGACAATTTGTCTATGCTCGAAGAGATAGTCCTCGTGACGCGCTTATCTAGGGTATTGTATTCGACTATGAGAACAATGTCCAAGGTTACCGTCAAAGGCTTGTTCGATCTTGGGGCATGGTAAACAAGGTTGATAGACAGACTTTGGGGCATAAGAACTCTATTCCTTTGGAGCCTTATCTCAAATGGGTGCGACCTCGCGCTCAAAATCTCATGATGCCATATCATGTTATCCTACCAATAGTTGTGGAGCCTGTTTCCGAGAGAGATGTTCCTTATACCATTCTCTATCCTGACATGTCAACCGACTGCGAAGAATTGCAGAGATTATGGATTCAACTCAAGGGGGAACGAGACACCTTTGAAGCTCGATTCTATGTGAGCGAGAAGAAAGTGTTGGAGTTTACAAGGCAACTTCACAAGGAGCGGATCCTGAATGCATACATTGCACCAAAGAAGAAGCGCCCGTGGGAAACTTGAGTCTTTAGTTTTAGGAGTTTATTTTGTTGTCTCTTTGACACCCTTTTTCTTTTTCATTATAAGCCCAAGGGGAAATTGTAATTCTTGAACTTATTAATACAACTGTTGTGTTTGTTTCCTTTTTGACTATCAAATTTAAATTCCTTAAGGTCCTTGAAAAAATTACATCCACATAGCATGCATCGTATCATATCTTCCGATACAGGTTTCCTCATCTCTTTACTATTTATTTCAGTATAATATGGCTCTAGAGCAAACTGTCAAAGATCTTCAAACCTAACACGTGCAGTTTCAAGAGACTCTCCTCAACCTAGCCAAAGGTCAGCAAGAAATGATGACAATCCTTGTCACCAAGAAGAAGACCAAGAAAAGAGTTGTTATTCTCAACATGGGAAGAAGGTTCAAAGGGACCGTCCGACTGGCTCAAATAGAAGAGGCTTCTTCTGAGGAACAAGACAATCAAGAAGAGGAAGTTAGAAGCACCAGAGCTAGGAGTGGAAATAACCATATTACTGAGGATGAAGACTATTTCGAAGAGCAGTATCCACTGACGGATGAGAAGTACAAACAACTGGAAGACCGACTTAAGGCTGTAGAGATTTAAACAGTTCCTGGTTTGGACTTTGGAGATTTAGATCTGGTCTCTGGGGTGGTCATTCCCCACAAGTTCAAGATCCATGTCTTTGCCAAGTATGATGGGTCTCCTGTCCAAATATGCATCTGAGGTCTTATGTCCGCAAGATTCAACCACACACCACTGATAGGAAGTTGTGGGTTCATTTCTTCCAAGAGAGCTTATCTGGAACCAGTTGGAATGGTTCTATCAACTAGAAGGTACTAATATCCACACATGGGAGGATCTGGTTACTGCCTTCTATAAACAATACAAATACAATGCTGACATCGCACCAACTCGCGTGCAATTGAAAAATATGACCATAGGTTCAAATGAAGGCTTTAAGGAGTATGCTCAAAAGTGGAGGGACTTGGCTGGAAGGGTGCAACCCCCATTGACTGACAGAGAATTAGTGGACATGTTTATGAGAACCTTGGTTGGTCCATTCTTTAATTTGCAGATTGGGAGTTCTTCGTCAGGGTTTACTGAGTTGATTATGACTGGTGAATGAGTTGAAAGTGGAATCAAAAGTGGGAAGATTCAAATGTATGCATCCTCTAGTACTGTGAATAAACCATTCATTGGAAATAAAGAGACTAATGCTATTTATGGACAAATGAGCCATGTCAAGAACGATCATCATCAGTCGGTAGAAGTTGTATTAATTTCAAATCTAACCCTAGTTCAACGACCACAACACCTAAACAATCAACAAAGGTCGGATGCCCTGAGGAGGAAATTCACTAGAATCAATATGCCACTGTCTCAAGCTTTACAACATTTGTTGAAGATATATTTGGTAGCACTGAGGAATCCTTCTTAAAACCCCAAATACTTCATCTCCAAAATACAACCCGGATGCAAAATGTGCATATCATTCCAATAGCTCTAGGCACGATACCAATGATTGTTGGGCCTTAAAGAGCAAGATCCAAGATTTTATTGATAACAAAGTGATTTAGTTTGACCCTCCATAAACCCCTAATTTCATTACTTCTCTCATGCCCAGTCATGGTAAAGGTATTAATGTTGTTGATGATGTTTCCTATGTCTCCGCCATCAGTGATTTGACTACTCCCTTATTGTCTATTAAGAAGAATTTTCTGAGAGCCGGTTTATTTCCTAGTTGCCTTGAAAATTGTTACCATTGTGCTTCCTAAAACAATGGTTATATGTGGCTGAAGAAAGGTATTCAACGCCTGATTGATAGCCATGAAATTCTGTTTGGGAAAACTTCGTCCATGAAGAGTTTACCTGAAAGTATACCTCAAGATGTTTCCATAATCACCATTTCAAATGCTCCTATTAGGATCACCTCTAAAGGACCTATAAGGATTCATGTTGAGCCAAGAGTGGCTCCCTTGATCATCACTACATCGGGGCCATTCCCCCTGTACCTCTGATAAAGTTGTGCCCTAGAACTACGGGGAATAAGTTTATTATCATGGTGTCAAGCAAGAGAAATAGATTAAGGAAAATGAAGATTTTGAAATTACAAACATTGCCGGAACTAGTAAGGTCACTAGGACAGGAAAGGTCTTCTCTTCGGAGATCTATCCTCCGAGAACTACAACAACACATGTTTGCATTCCTGCTGCTGGGCCAACTACCAATGCCCGAGGTAAAGAGAAAGTTATTGAGCCTTCCCTAATAGAGGCACCACCAAAAGAAGTGACAATTGAAGACCCATCTAGATAAGAGATGGAAGAAATTATAAAGATCATCTAAAAAAGTGACTATAAAATAATGGAACAACTGGGGCAGACACCTTCAAAGATATCCATGTTGTCCTTGTTATTATGCTCCAAAGCACATGCCCAAGTTTTGTTGAAGTTCCTGAAAAATACCCATGTACCTCAAGAAACCACTGCTGATCAATTTGAGAACTGTGTTGAAAGCCTAACTACTGGTAATAGCTTGGGATTTTCTGATGCAGATTTAACTCCGGTGGGGAAGAATCACAACAAAGCTCTCCACATTTCTATTGAATGAAAAATCACCACTCTGGCGCATGTATTAGTAGATACTGGGTCCTCCCTCAATGTTTTACCCAAAGGTGCTTTGGACAGATTGGACTGTGAAGGGCTAGAGCTGAAACCTAGCGACATTGTGGTGAGAGACTTTGATGGTTCGAAGAGAATGGTCTACAGAGAGGTCGATCTTCTGATCAAGGTGGGGTCTCAAGTATTTAATTCAACTTTTTTATGTAATGGATATCCGCCTGACCTATTCTTGCTTGTTGGGACGCCCATGGATTCATGGGGCAGGTGGGGTTACCTCTACACTACATCAAAAGCTGAAATACCCAGTGAAAGGGAAGATTGTCATGGTCTGTGGAGAGGAAGAATTTATGGTCAGTCATTTGAATTCTTTCAAATATGTTGAAATGGATGGAGAATTCATCGAAACCCCCTGCCAGACATTTGAGGTAGTCCCTCCAATACTTGTTGTTGCTGATCCTACTACTCCTGAAATCTCTAAGGGCACACCGAGAATAGCCTCTCTGAAGGATGCTAAGGCTGCTGTAGAAGATGGAGGTTGCACTATCTGGGGATAACTTCCTGACATCCCCTACAAATCTGACAAATTTGGGTTGGGTTTTACTTCAAAGGCCCAGAAAGAAGTTCGGCGTGCTCGTTCTGGTGGACCACCTCTACGTATTAGCAAAAAAGAAGTCAATACACTAGAAGACACTAACAGTGATGGCGACTTGGACGACTGGATATTCCCAACTGCTGATGGTGGACTCAACAACTGGAAGGCCAAATATTTAATCTCAATCTTCTTCAACAAGGAGTAATTGTTATTTCCTATTTTTATTGCTTTAAGAAGTTTGTCTGTATAATTTCCTTTAAAAAAATGACTTTAAACCATGTGCCTTGCCCGGGGCACAATGGTCCATTTGTTAAGGGTTGTTATTTCATATATCATATGCTCATTTAATGAAAACATTGGACGATTTTGCATTCAAATTTTATGCTCCTTGTCTTTCTTTTACTTTACTACATTTTCAAATAGCCATGTGACCTTACATGCACACACACACATTTGCAGATCCACGTTCACTCCGGATATCATTGACAACAATTATGCTATTGCCGTTTATAGATTCGAAAATCCAATCTATCAAGCCGAAGATGAAGGTGAAGAAGATTATGAGATTCCTGGAGAACTCGCCAGACTCCTGATACAAGAGTAAAAGACTATCCAACTGCATGAAGAACTGGTCGAAGTGATAAATTTGGGTATTGAGGAAGATAAGAAAGAAGTCAAGATCGGCGCTAACTTGGAGGACAATGTCAAGAGAATATTGGTTCAGATGTTGCATGACTATGTTGAGGTATTCACTTGGTTATATGAAGACATGCCAGGGATCGATACTGATATCATGGTTCATCGACTGCTAATGAAAGAAGGTTGTTCACCGATCAAGCAAAATTTATCTCGTATGCATCCTGATATGTCTAAGAAGATCAAACTTGAGGTAATGAAACAATTCAATGCAGGTTTCTTGGTAGTAACGTTGTATCCCCAATGGGTTGAAAATTTTGTTCTAGTATCGAATAAAGACGGTAAGGTCCGTATGTGTGTAGACTATAGGGATTTAAATAGGGCAAGCCCCAAAGGCGACTTCCCACTACCACATATTAATGTCTTAGTTGACAAAACTGCTCAACACAAGGTGTTCTCCTTTATGGACGGCTTCTCCGGGTACAACCAAATCAAAATGGCACCTGAGGACATGGAGAATACCACTTTTGTTACACAGTGGGGCACCTTCTGTTATAAGGTCATGCCTTTTGAGATGAAGAAAGCAGGCGCAACTTATCAACGGGCTATGGTGGCTTTATTTCAATATATGATTCATCATGAGATAGAAGTCTATGTTTATGACATGATAGCAAGGTCCCAAACTAAGGAAGAGCACCTTGATCATCTACATAAGCTATTTGAGAGGTTGAAGAAATACAAGCTGAGGTTGAATCCCAACAAATGTATCTTTGGGGTAAGGTCTAGAAAGCTCCTAAGCTTTGTCGTTAGTGGCAAAGGTATTGAAGTCGATCCTGCTAAAATCAAAGTTATCCGAGAAATTCCAGCTCCCTGTACTAAGAAGGGGGTCAGAGGTTTTCTAGGACAACTAAACTACATTGCTCGATTCATCTCTCACCTGACTGCTACTTGTGAACCACTCTTCAAGCTGCTGAAGATAGATCAAGTGGTATAATGGAATGACGACTGGCAAATAGCTTTTGACAAGATCAAAGAATACTTGCAAGAACCACCAATTCTGATGCCACCAATTGAAGGAAGACCTCTCATTATGTACTTATCTTTTTAGAGAGTTCAATGGGGTGTGTGCTGGGGCAACATGACGAGTCTGGTCGAAAAGAGCATGCAATATACTACCTTAGAAAAAAGTTTATCGACTGTGAAACAAGATATTCACTGCTCGAGAAAACTTATTGCGCTTTGGCATGGGCTGCTCTCTGACTAAGACAATATATGTTGACTCATACACCCTACTGATCTCTAATATGGATCCCATCAAGTACATCTTTGAGAAGCCAACTCTCTCCGGATGGATAGCCAGATGGAAAATGATCTTAACTGAATACGATATCCAGTACACTACATAAAAAGCAATAAAAGGAAGTGTACTGGAAGATCATTTGGCACATCAAGCTGTGGATGACTACCAATCTATGAACTTTGAATTTCCGGATAAGAGTATAATGTTGATTACATATTGTGAAAATCCTGGACCGTATGAAGGACCTGAACAAGGATCCCAATTGACTATGGTTTTTGATGAAGCTTCCAACGCACTTGGTAACGGACTTGGGGTTGTGATCATTTCTCCCGAAGGTTCCTATATTCCTTTCACTGCCAGAATCTACTTCGAATGTACCAACAATATGACTGAGTATGAAGCGTGCATCTTGGGTCTCAAAGCTGCTATTAACCTAAGAATCAAATTCTTAAGTGTATATGGAGACTCATCTTTGGTGATTAGTCAAGTTAAAGGAGAGTGGGATATAAAACATCCAAATCTTATCCCTTACAAAGAACTTGTGCTAACCTTGATCCCGTACTTTGAATAAATTGCCTTTGAACATATCCCGAGGGAAGAAAATCGATTGGAAGATGCTTTAGCTACCATGTCTTCTATGTTTAAGGTCAGATGGGACAACGAACTCCCTTAATCACTGCCGAAATATTTGACGAACCAGCACACTGCTATGAGATTGACGTTGATGGTGTAGAGGAGAAGCCTTGGTTTCATAAGGTGAAAAGATACCTCGAAGCTCAAGAGTATCCTGAAGAGGCGTCAATCAACAACAAGAAGTTCATGCGAAAGTTCTCAGCCAAGTTCTTTCTAAGCAATGAGGTCTTATACAAGTGCAACCATGATTCAATTCTTCTCTATTGTTTGGACAAAAAGGAAGCAGAGAAGATCATGGAGGATATGCATGAAGGTATCTTTATTACTCATTCTAGAGGACATACTATGGCCAAGAAGATTCTGAGAGTTGGTTATTATTGGTCGACCATGGAAACTGATTGTCCTCACCACTCAAGGACTTGCCACAAGTTCCAAATTTATGCTAATAAGCTTTATTACCAAAGTCAAAAGTTCAAATGGTTCAATCAACATCTTTTGATGGCAAAGGACGAGATGTTCAAAGAAATAGGGGAAATAGCAGAGTTGGAACCCAATGAGATCATTTTTCACATGGCTATATATATATATATATATATATATATATATATATATATATATATATATATATATATATATATATATATATATATATATATATATATATATATATATATATATATATATATATATATATATATATATATATATATATATATATATATATATATATATATATATATATATATATATATATATATATATATATATATATATATATATATATATATATTTGTTTTCACTTTGTATTCTTTCATTTCACGGCGACTTCCTCTTCTTAGGATTTCCGTCTCTTTGTACAAAATCGCCTGTTTATAGGCAAATTATCAATACAAATATACTTTAAAGTCCAAACTTTTGTTTTTTCTGTTTTGTTTGCAAAGACGTCCAATGACTAAAATTGAATGAACATATGCATATGGACATGATTAACTGTTGACAAATAAATAAGAACAGCAATAAAAATTTACTCAAAATTAGGAGCGGGGATGACACTCAAGCTGCCCATGAATCCCCACAGAATCCCTTTCATAAGGTTATCCCAGTGAAGTCGCCAGAGCCACTTCTATAAGATTATCCCCACAGAATAAGTCTTCACAAATAAGGGTACATTCTCACAATCTCCCTGGTAGATCACTCCAACAAATAAATATAATATTCTCCCCATGAGATCTCCCCACGGAGTTCCAATCAGTATAATTCATGGAAATTCTCTTCCCCGACTGAGTTTGTTCCTCCAAAACTGAAGAAATAGGCCCTGTAGAGTTTCTTCTCTTTAAGCAAATTCAGCTTCCCCAAGAGAGTTAGTTTCCACAGTAGAGCACTTCTCCATCAACAAGGGTTTATTTCCCCAACAGAGTTTATTTCCCCAACAGACTACAAATTTCTCAGCTCAAGTCTATTCCTCAGACTACTACAATTCACTGACAAAATTCTTCTCCCCAGACACGTCACAAGTTTAACCATCTCTTTTATCCCCAGTCAGGGTGTATAAGAAATAAAGTCCCTAATAGAGTAACAGATGACCAATGTTCCTAAACTTTACTCCCCAAACAGAAATCAATACATCCCCTGCAGATTTTCCTCGAAAAAGTAAGCAGGAATCCCCAGCAGAAGCATTCTAGACAAGATTGGAGATACACATACTCTTCATCCCTAACAATAGTCAGGGATTTATTTTCCCAGACAAAAATACACTTCAACAACATTTTATATTCATACATACATCATAACATATGCATACGAAACACATATAGCACAGTCTCATTTATTTTGAGAACATCATTATACAATACATTTCATACGTTGCATACAGCTAACTCTTTACCTTTTCAGGAAAGATTAATCAACAGACCGATATCCTCAAAGAAGATTGTAAAAGACAGGGCAAATATCTACATGATAAACACTCCCTTCAAATCTCTGCTGGCTCAGATTAAATCGATCAAAGATTTATTCTGAAATTTCTCTCAGTAGACCTTTTTCTGGCTCATATTAAATCGACCAAAGATTTATTCTGATACTTCTCTCAATTTAAGATTTTAAAACATCAGTTGGCTCAGATTAAATCGACCAAAGGTTTATTCTAATACTTCTCTCGGTAGACCTTTTTCGGGCTCAGTTTAAATCAACCAAAGATTTATTCTGATACTTCTCTCGGTTAAATATTTTTAAACATCTACTGGCTCAGATTAAATTGACCAAAGATTTATTCTGATACTTCTCTCAGTAGACCTTTTTCTAGCTCAGATTAAATTGACCAAAGATTTATTCTGATTTTTCTCTCAATTAAATATTTAAAGACATCTGCTGGCTCAGATTAAATCGACCAAAGATTTATTCTGATACTTCTCTCAATAGTCCTTTTTTCTGGCTCCGATTAAATTGACCAAAGATTTATTCTGATACTTCTCTCAGTTAAAGATTTAAAGATATCTGCTGGCTCAGGTTAAATCGACCAAAGATTTATTCTGATACTTCTCTCAGTAGACCTTTTTCTGGTTTAGTTTAAATCAACCAAAGATTTATTCTGATACTGCTCTCAATTAAAGACAAATCGGTCAAAGATTCATTTTGATATTCCTCAGATATAGTCGATCATAGACTCATTTCTATCAACAATTACTTTGGATGGCATCTTTAAGCCCATCACCGACGACTCTCCATCGTCTCTCCAAATGGCATATTTAAGCCCATTCATGGTATAATCAACAAATGGTTTTACTTCATGCACAAGCGAGTGCAAATTTATGGACGCTTAAGTGTTCAATAATCTCCTACCCTTAAGTCACGAATGGCGAACAAGCCATTCTAACTCTTTAGGTTTAAGAAGATTTAACAGGGGTAGATCTTGTACCCCAAAATTTTCCCTCTCTATTCTCAAGACATTTCTCACAAAAGATCTCAAATGCTCAACAAGTTCCAAGAGTTTGATCAGACAAGCTCACTTCCTAAACACTAAGCCTCCAAATTAGGGTTTTGTTTTTCTTAAGGACAATTGAAATTTTGATGCCTCAAATTACTTTCTTGGTTCTTTATAGGTCTCCAAGATTTCACATACCATGTCTCAGTCCTTGCACTACAAATTTGCTCAGTCAATTGCTCAGATGACTGAAAATCAGCTGTATTGGGTAAAAAGTCAACAGTGGTCAATATACAGTCAAACTTCTTGATTTTTGGCCAAAATCGAAATTTTGAAGTCATATTCATCAATTGATCAAGTTTTCATCATAATTCCTCAAGAAACACTCAAATCATCAAAGGGGCAAAATTGTCAAAATTAGGGTTTTGACTGAGAATGACTGATCATTAATTTTTAACCTAGTACATGAACCAATGGATTGAAGTATTATATTAAGGACTCAAACACAATATCTTAACCTAATTTCATGGCTTAAATCATTTTTCAAGATCAATGGATTGATAGTTGAATTTTTGATCAACTGATGAAAAGTCAACTGATACACAAAAAGTCAAACTTTGACTTTTTGATCAACATTGAGCTTCAAAGATCAAGATTCATCAAGATACTCAAAAATATCAAACTTGACCATCAAGAATCAAGAAAGTCAAGAAAGTCCACAAAAAAGTCAAAGTTTTCAATACTTAGAAAATTTCTAAGTATTCTTAACCTTGATAATTTCAATACTTCATGACAATTTTTCACCAAGATGCAAGATGATTCAAGGAAAACTTTCAACATGAAAGTTGTAGATATTTACGAACTCTAAAAATTTGTAATAGAGGATTGATGTCTAAAAAATGCTTAGATTTGAAGATATAAGCTCACAAAGTCATGACATTTTTCATAAAACACTTAGTGAAAATTTTAGTAAGTTTAGGCAGATTATTTGACCTAACTTCTTGACCAATTTTCACCTAGATCCAATTTGATTTAGCCAAAGTGGTGAACATGAAGGATGCAGAAAATGTTTCAAGCTTTCGAAAATGTCCAAGAACTTCAAGAGATCACACTTGAACTAGGAGAATCGAAGAGAAGAAATTTGGCATCCATTCTTGAATTATAGGTCATTTTCATGAAGAACACTTGAACAAATCTCAAGCCATGCTGCATAAATCTTGCTTTGCAGGCTTCAAACTTGCTAATCACTCAATAATTAAATGTTTACACAACTGTTGGAGCCATTATCCAGGTGTTTGAAGCTTTGTCCAAGTTGATTTTCCATTTTTGGCACAAAGTCACCACTTCCATTTTGGAAAAGTGACTTTAATCACAATGTCAATTATTCTTGAGCCCATACATTATTACTTCTGACTCCAAAACATTTCAAATCAAGAAGAAACATACCTACAACCTATTAACCACCCTACAAGTCCTTACACCATGCATTGGAACTATGTTTGTCAAGCATGCTTCAAAAATAAGTTTCAAGACCAAAACATGTGATCTCTTGTTTCTGATACCTTCAAGCTTCCAAACCTCTTGCCTGTAAATAGAGAGGTTATATGCAACCTAAAACACGAATTCACAAGCCTTGAAACTCCCTCAAACACTCCCAAACTCAGAATTGCGCTCAAACTCCATTTTTGTGGCATTTCTGACCTTAAATCCCAAACTCACATTGCACTCGTGCGTTCTCACTCAAAATCAATCACAAAGCTTCCGTAAATCAAATATAACTCATCCCCATCCCTGTTTCACAACTGTAACTCCATCTTCATGATCTCCCAAACTCAAAAACAGAGCTCTGCATATTGACTTCTACAGGAAGTTTCAGCCACTCTCAATCCAAAGTAAGAGTTGCATTAGCTTCCTAGGAGTCCGTTGAAGTTATCCAGATCATCACCATACCTCTATAAGTGCTCAAACTCCGTACACGATTTCCAGTTTTGAGGTAAGTTTCTCAACTTTGAACTCTCTCTCTACAAACATCATTAATGGTTACTTTGTGAATAAAAAATGTAGACATGATAGCCCTGAAACTAACCATGCCCTTAGATTTCATTTATGTTTCCTGAGTGATACAAATTTTGAGTTTGAACTTTCTGAAAAAAATTGGTACCAATAAAATTCTCATTCCTCTTTGATTTATAGCTTATGAAATTTACATGGTTGGATTCATGGTGAAATTTCAAGCAAGTTTCATGTTTACATTTTTTTAATTTGGTTGAGAAATAAAGATTTTGGCAAAAATTTGAATAATGGTGTTGTTGGTTCTAATACTATTTACGCATGAATTTGGTAAACAACCGCTAGTCTTCCAAACTAAATACTTTAGTAACTTGCAGGATCGACTAGATTGATCCTAGGACATGTGTCTAAATTTCTAAGATTAAACTTGTAATGGGATTCATGTTTAACGTTATTTTGTTGATAACAATATAAATATTGAAATTATAATTTAAAGTAAGTTCGAATAAAAGGATTTCGAATGCATAATGCAAAGGTTTCGACTGGAAACGTAAAGAAATGTAAAGGAAATGCATAATAAATATATATGACTTGAAAAAATAAAATTTTTGACTAAAAAGTAAAGGAAATACTGGAAATGTTAAAAGACTTGATATTTATAAAGTAAAATGGTTCGAAAAGAACAATAATGGTGTCTATACGTACATGCTCTGCAACTCTTTTCTCTAACACTGGGTACTTCGAGTGTATTGAATAATTTGTACAAAATGAACACTCCTGAATCCTAACATTAAGATCCCTATTTATACTAATTTGACCCTAACGGTATTTCTAAAATAGAGTGCCACGTTTGAAGATTTCATGTCCTTCAAACCCACCAGACTTCCACGCGTCTTCTGTGACTCAAACATTCGATTTAAAATTCGAATTCTTCTCTTCTGTTGGTGCCAAGTTTTCGACGTGTATATCCAGAAAACTTTCGATTTCAAAAATATACAACGAATATTTATTATATTCGTTTTTCCTGTCTATCGAATCATTCCAAATGTTTGGGCTTTTACTTAATTCAATCCAAATAAAACTCAAACACCAAAAACAATATTAATGCATTCAAACAATTGCTGTAATCGAAATTCCAAGAAAACAAATTGCCCCTCAAAAATGTGTATTTCTTTATGTAGAGAAATAGTCATTTTTGAATAATAATCTTGAATTTCGATAAACCATATACTCATGATAAACTTTTACTGTTGTGATGTCATAAAAAGTAATCACCTTTTCCCAAACGTCTATTCAGACGTGCATATAGCGGTTCATCATTACCACTTATGAAAACAGTTCCCAAGAGAAAATAACTTAACCTCTTCCTCTTCTGATAACAGAAGCACACATGTCCCACTAATTTGTTATAGTGTAAACTTCTCAGTCACTATAAGTCTTTTTATAAACACTCCATCTTCTTCATCTTCACACTTCCGTTTCTGTAACTTTCCATCTTCCAAAAAATTTTAAAAAAACCCCATTTTTCAAATTTCAATCCAACACTTATCTCAACAATGTTATCATCCAAAAAACAAAAATCATCCAAGAACACCAAAGGAACAGGAACTTCAAAGAACGTTGCTCATCAATCTGGGCTTGTTAGTGAACTTATAACTACTGAAAATCAAGAATTCATCTCTACTCCCAGATTTACTCCAGAACAAAAAGCTATTTATGCTTCCTAGGTACTCATTCCTTCCTCTCTCGCTGATAAAACCCTATGTTTTATGGGACCTTTGATCTCTCCTGAAAATATGGAAAAATTCGTAGAGTTTTTCCCTGTTTACCATGAGACAAAACCAATAGCTAATGGAGCCAATCCTCCCAAGATAAATGATGACGATTTTGCTAAGAAATCCACAAAAACTTCCAAAGAAAAATCTTCTAAGGAGACCTCAATTTCTAAGGAAAATAGAGAAGTTTTTCAATTAGATTACATAACCGAAAACTTAAAACCATTTCGATCATGCCCCTCATTAGATAAGCTTTATTTGTCTTGGCTTTCCAAGATCGAAAAGAAAAAATCTCAAGACTGGAAAGATCTGGGTATCTTTGACTTAATTCAAATGTCAAAATTGTGATTCAATTATTGTCAACCTTTGCTATTAGCGTCTTTATATTTTTGGGATAGCACATATAATACTTTTCACCTTCCTTGTGGGATGATAACTCCCACTCTTTTTGACATAGCTGCAATAACTGGACTTCCTCCAACTCGAGAAACCTTTGACCCTTACTTCCAATTAGACAACACCATTAACTTCCAAGTTAAAAATGCTAGTTTCACCACTTATGTATCATACTGAGGGGGATGAAGTCACAGATGTTGAACACATAGCTTTCCTGGCCTTATGGTTGTAAAAGTACATTTTTTGCTGCAAATCGCTACAAGTTGCTAGGAGATTTTTAACTATAGCCAACCAATTGCACTCTAGTCGAAAGATATGTTTGAGTGAATTTCTCTTAGAAGGTCTTTATGAGAGTTTAGGGTTTGCTATTTCTAAATTAAAAACTATGAAACTGGTACCAACCTGCTCCTTGCTGGCCCAAATTGGCTTCTTCAGCTATGGCTAAATGGCACTTTCAAGCCATCACTTAGCACCTTTAAGACCATAGATGAACAAGATCTTAATATTTCCACTCAGACCATTAAAGGAATCAGACCTCTACAATTAACCCCAAACGAAGAGGAATAAAATCTCCAAAATAGTTCACCAATTATATGATGATGTTTTCGAATTGTCATAATTTTGTCCAAACTATGGCTCCTTTTGCTCACCGAACCCATGGTCCTGCGTGGTTTACCTCATCCATCGAAGATGCTTTGAAGAATGTTGATTCAGAAATCGAAAACATATGGCATGCATTCCTTTCACCAAGGCTTCTAATCTCCAGGATCATGCCAGTGAAGAGCCATGTTTGTTTATTGGCTTACCAACCTAATTTTGTATCCCGCCATTTTGGGTTATGTCAATTTGTTCCTGAACCTATCTTTAATCGAAAGAAAGAGATTTGTGTCGCAGGAGTGGATTATGTCTTTCAGGACATTGCAAAGTATCAGAACTATCATGCCAATTTTGCTGAATTTAAACTTACTTTGTTTCAACCAGCTTTCTACACAACTAAAAGTTTATACTCTTGGTGGACTAAATTTTATACCAAGAACATGTTCAACACTACTCAGATAAGCAAATGTTTAACGAAAGTTTTTCATTCATGCAGGAAAATATTCAAAAAGGTAAGCTCACACACATCAAAGAAATCCAGGCGTTCCAGAGATACTTTGAAATTGTCTATGATCCAACTAATATTAGTCGAACTATTTTTGACGCAGTAAAAACTTTGAAAGAGAAATTTACTACAAAACTTCCAAGCCTAAAAATTCCATCTTCTATAAAGCCTGAACATAGATATGAACTAGCTTTTCGATTACAACCACCAAAATTTCTAAAACTACCAAATGCTGACTTTGGTTTAGCGTTTTTTCCGCCTTATCCAAATCGGTTTACTTGTGGAAATATTTTTAACATCCTAAAAAATGATGCTAAAAAACCTGCTAAGAGAGTGGTTTCGACTAAGCATACTCTGGACAGTTTCAAAGGTCAGCTTCAATATGACTTATCAGCAGTCTCTATTGTATCTGATGCATATAAAGGTATAGAACCAAAGGACTCCTTGATCCTTTCGATTATTCTTTCAAAATCATTCAATATTTCGCATTTAACCAAATTTAAATGTATGTCTATTGTTAGCTGTTGAGAGAAAAATAGCTAAGAAAGAAAAACCTGGATCGAAGGCAAGTTCGACTTCCAATCAAACCACTACTACAAGCACCAAAGAGCCTTCTTCCGCACAGGGCAAATCTCCAGACAAACCAAAATCGAAGAAAGTTAAGGTATGATTTTCAGAAACAAAACTTCCTTGAAATCTCTCACACAATGCCTAAATATGACTTTCAAGCTACTGGTCTTCCACCAAAATCTCTAGGAAAAAGGAATGTTGATGACGAAGATCTAGTGACTGTCGAAGACGAAGAAGACAATAAATAAGATGCTCCTCCTTCTCCTTTCAAAACCAAGAAGAAAAAGAAGAAGACCAAGAAATCTATTGACAGTCCCAAACAATCAATTCAACAAGATCCTGAAACAACAATCTTGCCCCTAATCCAAAGAGAAATTCAATCTCAACCTATTTTTCAAGGATCTCTGGAACATATTTGAAGCAATTCTTCAAATGATGATGATCCAAAGGTATGATTGAAATTCACAAGCTTTTCCTTCGAATGTTTTACTATTCGAACTAACTACATTTATTTGCAGAATAAGCAAACAACTGCTCCAGATCCTCCTGCAAATTTTGAGATTCTACCTTAAATTGGCAATGCTTCGCCTCAACTCAATCCAAGTGGTGCAGCCCTCAACAAAGAGTCCTCTACTACTTCTCCTCAACTCGAGACTGGTGATGTTCAAAGCGAACAAGATATTTCCTCTCCCGATGACAGTGTTTTGAAGGAACCTCAAAGAGATGCCAAGAGGAAACAAGATCCAAACAAAGATAGCCCTAGCGATTCTTCCCCAAAAAGGGCCAAATTTTATGAAGATTTTCTTGATAATGAGGAATACTTTTTAGAAGATGTTACCCATCAATTTTCCAATGAAGGCAAAGGTGAAGTGGAGCAAACAAAAGACCAAGAAAATAATAACAACCAAGAGACAATTCCTATTGTTGCTGAGATACAAACTTCTGCTCAACCACAAATTCAAACAACTTCAGTTCAACTTCTAATGCCTCTTACCGAAGAAGAGAAAGAAACTTTGAAGAGAAATGATCCTTTGGGATGTGTAAGTATGATGATGGTAAAGAGAGTACCCTCTTATAGAAAGGGCCAGTATGATGTTTCCACCCATTCCAGTGGAGGTACCAATGAGGTTTCTTATGATGAACTCCTTCGACAGGTGAAAGAAACTATTTTTGAATTTGATTTGTTTGATGTATTAAAGAAAGACATCATTGCTTGCTATCGAATGAAGAAATTGATAGGTCAAATCAATATCACTGCTTGTCCCTCAAACATAGGTGAGGCTCTGATTGATACTCAGCATCCGATTAACCAGATTAATGCTTAGCACAGCAGGGAAAGGGATAGTATACTAAAGATCCAAACAAAGTAGCAAACTCAAGCAAACGAATTTGACGATGCTCTCAATACTTCACAAGAAGCTGGGCAATTGAAGGCCTCGTATCAGGCAGTGAAAACAGAGTATGATGCATATACCAAATCAATTTCTCTTTGGGAGGCTCAAATTAATGAATTAAAGGAAAAAATCGTTGGAGCCAAAACAAAGCAAGCTTCCATCAAAGGGCTGGACAGAGCCAAAATCTAAGAGTTGGCGGCAAAGAGTATGGATCACATTGAGGAAGCCACTTCCATGACTAATGAAATTGCCGCTCTTGAAAGTTTCAAGTCTGTTGTTGATTATAAGCTGAATTTGGCCAAGATCAAGTATGGTAGGTTAAAGAACAAACTACCATTTTTTATTTGTCATGTAATGTTGAACTTGTTTTCTGTTGTGCTTCGTTTAAAGTTTGCAACTCCTTAGAACAAAATCCATTTTGGAAAATTTACTTTTATTGGTACCATTTGGCCTAAGCTAAAGCCCTTCACACTATTCTGTTAAAATTCTAACTTCTTGAAGACATGTTCTATACTTATTTAAGTATTTACCATTTACTTTTAGGCTCCTCCGATCCTCTGCTAATTCTTCGATCTCATAAGCATTTTTTGAAAATGCTTGTAAGATTTGAAAAGGTCCTTCCCAATATGGAGACCATTTACCTAATGACTCATTCTTTTGGATCCATAGGAAAAATTACTTTCCATACTAAATCATTAGTTACGAACGTTTTACCTTTAACTCTTTTGTTATGTGCTCTGGTTATTCTTTCTTTTTGTCTTCTCAAAGTATCCAACGCATGCACCCTTTCTTCATCTAGATCCACTAATTAATTCATCATCATTTCCCAATAATGCTCAGAAGGAATTTCTCCTTGCGTCTAAATTCTTACTGACTGTGAGTGGGTTTCGACTGGCAAAAATGCATCATATCCAAACGTGAGTTGATATGGTGTAGTATTAGTTGCTTCCTTAGGAGACGTTCGACAAGCCCATAGAGCATGGTCTAAAGTTTTATGCCAATTATTTGGTTTTCTCCCCACATGTTTCTTTATTAGACCAATTATCACCTTGTTGGCTTCTTCTACCTGACTATTTGCTTGAGCATAGTATGGTGTTGAAATCAACAATTTGAAACCAATTTCCTTAGAAAACTCTTGCATTTTTCGACTAGTGAAAATTGATCCTTAATTTATTGTAATACTTTATGGGATTCCAAACCTATAAATTATATGCCTTTGAATGAATTCGATAATAACCTCTTGATCTACATTCACCAAAGGTATTGCTTCGACCCATTTTGTAAAATAGTCTATTCCTACCAAAATGTATCTTTGGCCTTTGGATGAAGCAGGATGAATTTCCCCAATTAGGTATAATGCCCAGCCCCTAAAAGGCCATGGCTGAACAATTGAGTGAAGTTCTCTTGCAGGGGCATGTTGAATACCTGCATGTATTTGACATTCCTGGCATCCCTTGGCAAACACTATGCAATCTTTGAGAATTGTGGGCCAATATATTCCGTATCAAAATAACAACCATTTCATTTTATGTCCTGCTTGATGCGCTCCACATGCCCCACTGTGCATACCAGACAAAGCTATGTATGCTTCACTTTCTCCTAAACATTTAAGCAAGACTCCTTATGGGTTTTTCTTGAACAATTCGTTTCCCATCAATATATAGGACAACGCTTTATACTTGATCTTCCTTTTTGCATCTATCGAAGGATCTTTAAGATAATTTATGATTGGGCTACGCCAATCTGTATCCTTCAAAGCATTAATAGCTAATACTTTGAATTCTTCTTCGTTAGAAAATCCTACTTTTGAACTCTCCAAACAAGATGGGGATAACCTGGCAGCCATTGCATTTACTCTTACTTCGATAAGATCTTTTAAACTTTTTCTTGATACTTTATATCTTGAAGCTATGTGTGCCAAGTCATTTGCTTCTTGATTTTTAACCCTGGGAATGTGTTTAATACCCATGTACTCGAATCTTTTGAGCAATCTATTGGAAATAACAAATTATATGATCAAATTTTCTTTTATACATTTGTATTTCTTTGTTATTTGGTTGATCACTAATTCAGAGTCTCCTTTGATTTCAACTCATGTTGCCCCCAATTCCAACAAGGCTTCGAGTCCAGCAATTAACGCTTCATGTTCTGCCTCATTGTTCAAACAAATAGGGCCTTTGATATTATACTTGAGTCTTGTTAGAATTCCTTCAAGATAAATGATCAAGATTCCAACTGCACTACCCTCTTTATGGGTAGAACCATCGTAAAATAGTTTCCAAGGTTTCAACTCAACACGGTGTTGAGGGTTTTTGATCACTGCGTGGTCCACAATAAAATCTGAGACCACTTAACCCTTCATTTCTTTTAAAGGCAATAAAGCTAATGAATACTTAGTAAGGGCTAAATCCCATTTGCCAATTGGACTGTGCAGGATTGGATTTGATAGAATGTGTTTAATAACATCAAAATGTGATGAAACATAAACATCAACAGGTTTAAATAATATTTTAATTTGGTACGAGAGAAATATAAACAAAGGCATAATTTTTCTATTGCCTTGTATCTAGTCTCAGCATCATTTAGCACCATACTTAAGTAATAAATGGCTCTTTCGAAACCATTATCATCTTCTTGGGCTAACATGCTTCCTATAGTTAGTTCTGAGGCTGATATATATAGCCTCATGGGCTTCTTTCCACAAGGATATGTGAGGATAGGAGGATGCATCAAATATTTCTTGATATTATCAAACTCCCATTGATGTTATTCTTTCCATTCGAAGTTGCCCTGTTTGAGGCGTGAGAGAGGGGAGAAGGCTTGAGTTCGACCACTCAGATTAGAAATAAATCTTCTTAAGAAGTTTATTTTTCTTAGAAGTGATTGCAACTCCTTTTTCAATGATGGAGTTTTTGCTTCCATAATTGCCTTTGTTTTATTTTGGTTTATCTCTATCCCTTTCTTGTGGACTACAAATCCCAGGAAACACCTGCCTGCACAAAGAAATCACACTTAAGGGGATTCATCTTCAAATCATGTTTCCTCATTCTTTCGAATGACTGTCTAAGATGATCCAAATGGAACTCATGGGACACAGATTTGATGACAATGTCATCAATATAAACCTGCATAAAGGTCTCTATGAAATCATGAAAGATTAAATTCATTTCCCTTTGGTAAGTTGCCCCTGTGTTTTTTAGTCATAAAGGTATCACTATCCATTCATAGGTTCCTAATGCCCCAGAGCATCGAAAGAATGTTTTGGGCACATCTTCATTGGTAATGAAAATTTGGTTATATCCTGAATATCCGTCAAGAATACTCAAGTATTCAAAACCTGATGCAGAATCAATTAACATCTCTACATATGCATTGGATATTCATCCTTGGGGGTTGCAGCACTTAAATCACGAAAGTCTGTGTAAACCCTAAGGAATCCGTTCTTTTTAATAACAGGAACAATATTTGCAATCCATTATACATACCTGGTTTCTCTCATGAAGTTGCATCGAAGGAGTCTTTCGACTTCCTCCTTTATTTTTGATAGTATCTCTGGTGCGAACCTTCTAGGAGTCTGCTGGATGGGCATCTTGCCATCCTTTATTGGTAGCTTCAACTCGACCAGTTCTCTGCTTAACCCAGGCATTTCATTGTAGTCCCTGTTGCACCCCAAAATTTACCCTCTTGATTTAGGCTTATGTCTCATCATGAATATCATATTGCATTGCATTCATACATTGTGATGGGATCAAAATACTTTGGTTATCAAGTCTTCCTCAAGCTTTGAAGGTTGATTGCATTGATAAGTTTCTCAAGTTGAACCTTATCATCTAAACCTATGGATCTTTCAAGCTCAAAAGTTATTTTATATCTCAAGGTATCTTATCCATCTCTTTGGATCATCAGAGGATTGAAGTTTGTGATTGATTATAAGAAGAATCACTCTTTTGATTCACCAGTCAAATTAGGGTTTTGCTTGACCAAGGCTATTAATCAATGTATAAGTCTTGGTTTGGAAGATACAACATCTCATTGGTATTTGAAAAGACTTTGTGCAAGAAATTGGTCAAGATGCCTAGAGGATTTGAAGTTTTGAAGATGATTCATCAGTCTCCTAAGGTGTTAACCAAAATTAGGGTTTGGGATTTCATCAGGTTATCTTGAGTATTTAGAGATGAAAGTTTATACATGGCCTCTATATATTTGGAAGATCATATGTTTGAAGTCTTGATCATCAATTTTGAAGGGAAGTGGATCAATTGATTCAAAGGGGCAAAATGGTCATTTTGGTCAAAATCAGTCAAAGTCAAGGTTGACCAAGGGAACTTTTGGTCAACCATCAATTCGAGGGCTTACTTTTCATATTTCAAGTCCATTTTGATCATTCGATCAAAAAGATTGAGGTTTGGGTTGAAACTTATTCATGAAAAAACCCTAAAAGTTTCTAATTTTGGAAAAATGAAGACTTAACTTCAAAAATTCATATTTTATTCACCTTTGATCAAAAAAATGCAAATGAGGTATGCTTGGAAATCTAAGAGGGAGATCTTTCACATGATTCCATTTTAGATAACAATGCATGAAGTGGTGGTAAGGTATAAAGCTTGGAAGTCACAAAATTATAGGCATTTTCCAAAAGTAGTGAATTTCATGTCAAATTTTGAGGGCCTTAATGGATTCAATTGCAAAAACTCAAAACGAAGGGATTGTAGATCTTTTCAATACCTTTCCAAATTGTACTCATTTGTATCCAAATTCAAAAATATGAGCAAGTTATGAGCTTTGGAATTTTGAGGATTTTATTGAATTTTGACCAAGCAAGCAAAATGAAATTTCTTGAGAACTCGAGTTTCATCCATTCTTTTTGTTTCTAATCAAGCCCATAACCAATTTGTAACATGCTGAGGCCCATGACACTCACCATTTCGTGCCTCATATGGTATTGTACTTGTTTGATGGAAAAAATGACAAACTTGCCCGATTTTGCAAATTCATCAACACTCTCTCATTTCAAGTAGTCATGACCTGGAACTTTGAACATTGTTTTCTGACCTCATTTGGCTCATAAAACGCAAAGAAAATGAGAGCTTGCACGAGTGAAACGCAGGCTCCATGTGCAATCTCACTTTTTGCATAAACTACCAAACTTGCCCTCCAACGGCTTTGAGGACCAAATACCACTTCTATCCTCTTCCTCTCATGATATATAATAAGAACCAAGGCCCAGTTTGAAGGTTAGAGGTTCATAGTCACCATACTTCAGATCTGAAAATTTTCAAGTATCTCTGCAAATTGCTTTGAATCTCTCTTCTCCTTGGATCATTCTTCAAAATTCTCGGTGGTTCAGATTCAGTGAAGTAAGGAGATCAAGCTTGCACCATTGGTTTGCTTCTGGAGTGAAGGAATCGAGTTTCCAGTTTTCACATCAATGTGAGTTTTCTTGAACTTTGATTTGCATGATTTAACTTGAATTGATGATGTAGATCATGTTCATTGAGTTGCTAACTGGCCAATCATTAGGATTGATGTATATTTGAGCTTTGATTCAAGCAGAATTGGTGAAATCGTGTTTTTGGTTTTGGTATTTAAAATGTGTTTTTCCAGTTTTTGACACTTTATTTCTTGATCCATGCTTGATCTTTGAGATTGATTCGAATTGCATAATGTAGTATGATATGTTAGCTTTGATTTGCACTTGATTTGATGAAAAATGGTTGAGAAACGAGTTTGTTTGGAAGGAATGAAGTTGGGGTGCAACACTGATGGGCGCGCGCGATTTCTGGTTTGGCTGGAGGTTAGGGATGATGAGGTGTCATCATCTGAACGGTCCATTTGAATTTTTGAATTTTAGTTTATATTTTGATTTCAATTGATTTTCTAATTTTTGTTTCTTGATCAAAATAATTTTAAAAAATTTTGAAAAATTATCACAAGTCCAAAACAAATTATACTATCTTGTGTAATTTTATTGGAATTTTTAAAAATGTTTTGATTGGTTTAAAATTTCATAAGCTTAATTAATTGTTTATTCAATGATTATTTTTATTTTAATAGCTCTTTTGATCTAAAAATTCCACAAAAAACATCTTTGAATCATAAAATAATTTAGAAATTGATTCTGATTTTGGTTTAGCATTTTTTTCTATTTTTGATTAGAAATTTAATTTGAGAAGTTTATTTAAAATGTTTGCTTCATAATTTTTGTTTTATATTTCCTTTAATTCAAAAATCCTCAAAAAAATCATATAAGTTTGTTTTTAATCATAGTGTCTGAATATAATTTTGCTTTGACCTTTTTATGACTTTTGGCTAGGGTTTGCATTTTTGTCATTAAATAATAGTTTAATTGTTTAATTGTTTGTTTGATTTTATTTTAATATTTCCTTTAATTCAAAAATTCCACAAAAAATTATGGATGTTGGTTTTTAATTCTAATATTAGAATATAATTTTGGTTGGATAATTTTCTGACTTTTGATTGGAATTTTATTTTGAGATGTGAATTTTTGTTTAATTGTTTAAAGGTTTGAATTTTGATTTTATTTTTGACTTTTCTTTAATTCTAAAAATTCAAAAAAATAAGTTATTTGATCTTTGGAGTTTTCCTTATTTTTTTATGATTTTAGTTTGATTTGTTTAGAATTGGAACTTGATTAATCAATAATTGAGTTCATTTTCTAAATAATTAGGGTTTTGCTAATTCCTTTGTTTGTTTTGATTCCAAAAAGAAACTGGCCTTGAGTTTCAATTGAATTTGGTTCTTGTTTAAGGTTCATAGATGGATTTAGGTCCTTAAAAAGATTTTTATTGAATTAATTGATAAGGTTTGGTATGTTCCACAAAATATTTTGAAAACTTGTCTAGTTTGGTGGTTTTTTGCCAACTAGTTTTAATATTTGAAGTTTGATTGATCCTTTCCTCCTCCATCCATGAACTTAAAACATGTTTGCAGACTCTTGTACATCTCAAGGATGCTAAGAAATTATTTTTTTGAATTATGGAAGCCCTTTTTTTAATGTATTTTTGAAGTGAAGGTACCCAATTAATGTTGCATATCTTATTGCAATTTGTTTGATGGCCAATGAACTTGAGTGAGGCCTATAATTGGGCACATAATGATCATGTTGGTTCTTTTTATCCACATAAACTCAAGTTATTACACTTAATGCCCCATGTTTGAATGATTGAACTTTTTGATGCATGTTTTATGACTTTTAGCTTTCTTGTTGATCTTCACTTTGAAACTTGAGCTTTCAATTTGAGTTTGAGGTCATTAGATGGCCAATGATAACATGAAGGGAAATGATACTTCAATGATAGTCTCATGAGGACTTGAGATTAATTTATCTCTATTACTTAAGTTAGTTCTAATCATGAATGGAGTTTGGCTTCTTTCTCTTATCCTTGTTGAATTTTTGAGGCATTTTGAATGCACTTGTGCATCATGTTTTAGAATCAACACTTTAACCTTTTAATAATGTCCTAATCATGTCTTGTAAGCTTTAATTCAAATCTTTTATTGTTACAAACTCTTTAATTTTGTCCTTGTTTGACTTTCTTCTATGGTTAGCTTGAGATCTAAGTTTTTTATGCGTTGTGTGGGATTCCTCTTCTATTATGCCTGTGAGTTGTGATGAAGTATTTGAGTATGATTAAATTATGGTTGCTACTTACCTTCATGGTCTTTTATTGTATTCTTCTCAAGCTCCCATGATCCTTGATTGATACTCAATTGTCAATTCAATATGGTGATAGAAAGGAGCAACATTCCTCTAACTTTTGACCAAAATTGTGCATATGCCTGTTTCTTTTTGTCTATCATATCTAATGTTTTGATAGTTGATATCATGTTTTCTCACTTTATTATGGTGTCATCATCCATCCCTTATGTGAGTTATCATTCTATTTATGGGAATACTAACTTGGTTGTTGAATGCACGAGGTACTCTGAGAAAAGTTTTCCATTTTTGACTTGAGGCTGTTGTGTTTCACTTTATTTATGGAACATAATTTATTATATTGGTACTACTCTTGTGCTTGGCATATTTGATAGTCTATGCAGGATATATGTATGTGATTATGAATGTTATACATTGCCCATGGGATCTGTTCATATCTGAAAATCTCAATACTTACATCCTGATAGCGTAATTTCTGACTTGATTTGTCTGCTGATGCCAGCTTGCTTGAAGTTTTTTAGGTTTCTTTTATTCTTGCTCAGTTGCTACGGATAGTTATCCGTTTGGTATTGCACTATTTCCTTTCTTCTATTTTAATTTTGTATAGTTTTATGTTGCATGATGGGACCTCTGTTGCTGATATATGTCAGGAGGCCCTCTGTTTTGTTTGATACATGTGTTGTGTTTGTGTTTGTTTCTTTAACTATTGATCGATGAGTCACTCAATTTAGAAATTGAGATCACGAATTCGCTCTCAGTGCATGTCCCCTATAGGATATTTATTGTTTTTTCTTTAATTGTTGATCGATGAGTCACTCAATTTAGAAATTAAGATCACGACTTCGCTCTCAGTGCATGCTCCCTATAGGATATTTATTGTTTTTTTTTAATTGTTGATCGATGAATCACTCAATTTAGAAATTGAGATCACGACTTCGCTCTCATTTCCTGTTCCCTATAGGATAGTTTTGTTAAGCTTCCTTTGACATGTTGATTAAGGTAGGAATCCATGTATGCTAGCATAGGGTAGGATTTTCCTTTATCCTCAACCTTAGGGTCAATCATTGTATGATAACACTAGGGATAGTGCTAGGCTAGTTTCCCTTAGTTGTTTTTCCTTCCTTTGCATTTTGCATCTTAAAACAAAAATTGTTTTCTTGGAAAATCATAAAACACCTCTAATAAACTCAAACCCTTCTTCAAGGTAAAATATATAAATCAATCTTATTTGTTTGTGTGCCTCTTGGCTTTGTTTTTAAATCCGGTTTATTGATGTTTCGACATCTTTGCCATGATACCTTGTTATCTTATAGTCGATGTTTCGCCATCACACATTTGTTTGAAGTCGATGTTTCGCCATCGCACATGTTTGTTATCCTACTTTGATTCTCAATATCATTGTTAAGTGTGATGTTTTGTCTTCCATTTTATTGATGTTTCACCATCTTTGCCATGATACCTTGTTATCCTTTAGCCGATGTTTCGCCATCACACATTTGTTTAAAGTCGATGTTTCGCCATCGCACATGTTGGTTATCCTACTTTGACTCTCAATGTCATTGTTAGGTGTGATGTTTTATCATTTGGTGTTTCGCTATCTTTGACATGTTACTTTGTTATTATTTAGCCGATGTTTTACCATCTCATTTGTTTGTTGTTTTATTCAATGTTTTTCCATCTTGACTATTTTTGTTGTCTTAACTAAAAAACACAAACCAACCAGAATATATGAGCCGAACTACGGCTGCTCTGATTCCTTAAAAGAGATACGTAGGCATTGGGGTAGGGCCCAATCGAGCACAACTTTTATTTTCCCTACATTGTTTTCTTTTTTTTGCATGCATTTCCTTTTTAACTTTAAGCCATAGACATAGGTTTTGACCACACCCATTAGATCAGATAACAAGAGTTGATACCGTAGAGTACTACGGGCATGTGGGGTGCTAATACCTTCCCCTCGCGTAACAGACTCCCTTACCCGATCTCTCGGTTGAAAGACCATGATTTCTCCCTCTTCAGGTTTTCTCGATGTTTACCTCTCCCTCTTGGCGGGATAAAAGACGTTCGGTGGAGACTTCATTGATGTTTCATTACAAGATGACGGTTCGGCTAAGTCGTTTCAGCTGGCGACTTCACTGGGGACAGATTGACCTCTTGCTGGTCCATCCCGGAGTCGATCCTAGCTCTTGTTTGTTTTCTTTTTGGGTGTTTATTTTACCGCTTTGCATATTTATCTGTTTGCATTGCATCCTATGTGCGCTTTACTTTCTGCATACTGGATTTGGCTGGACTGTTTGGATTCTGGATTTCTTGGTGGGTGGGTTGTTCCATGAGGTAAAAGGCCTCATACCCAGGATATGAGTGAATTCCATAGGAACTAGGAATAGAGTGGCCATGGCAGTTATGAGGCGGATGCTTTGTAGACCTAACCATGAGACCCATGACTTCAAAGGTAGTTCAGATAGGTGTTATCGTATGATGATACCGACAGTCGAGCTCTTGTACTCTGATTTGGCTGTTAACCTTACCTTGACCTAGACTACACCCGTGAGAGGGGCGGGAAAACTTTTCTTATAGGTACAGGTACTATTGGTGACTTTGTGTTGCGAAGGTGACTCAGGTTCCCATGATAGTTTTGAAGCTTTGGGTTTTTCTTTTGATCTTGAGTGGTGTTGTTCTGTGATGGTCCAGCCATTATCCAGTGTGAAACTTTGATCCTGTCATGTTGCATCATAGCATATTTATTTCTAAAAAAATGATGTACAAAAAATAACTAGCATGCGCATGTCATCTTCCAGGGAAATTCGAGAGTCTTCTTTCCATCAGAAATGGCTGGCCTCCCGTCAGATGAGTTTGATTTAGTTGGTGTTAAAGAGCCCAACAGGCATACATTCGCTTATCAGATTCCTACTATTGATGTGTCTGAATTGAAGAGGTTGAGTTCTTATCTAAAGAGTGATGTTCTGAATAATTTCAACAAAAAATATGGCAATTTGTTACTAATCCTTAACACTCCAGTTGACCCAATGGCTTTGATCACCCTCTTCCAGTTCTATGACAAGGAATTACGGTGTTTTACTTTTCAATATTATCAACTGGTTCCCACACTAGAAGAGTACGCATACCTACTTAATATCAAGTTATCCGATGAAGTTCCTTTTGTCCAAGTGCCGAAGAAGCTGAAGTTCGAAGTTATTGCTGAAATTATTCATTTGAGTTGGAAAGAGGTGAAAGATAATTGGAAATCAAGTAAGGATACTACAGGGTTTTATTTGGATTTCTTAGTGAAGAAAGCTGAAGACTGGACAAAGAAAGGGAATTGGAATGACTTTAGCTCTCTATTTGCTTTCATGATATACGGGATCATCCTCTTCCCTTGCAAGAGAAATTTTATGGATTTGACGGCTATTTGTGTTTTTATAAATAAGAACCCGGTACCGACACTTTTGGCAGATACTCTTTACACCATTCATTTCAGGCATGGAAAAGGAGGTAATGTAAGTTTATGTCATTCGATGTTGTATCAATGGTTTAAGTTGCACCTACCGACAAGTGGGTCTTTCGTGGATACCAGACATTCTCTCCGATGGTCATCAAGACTTGTCAACCTTACTTCATTTGATATCCGGTGGAATTATGACATGGGGGAAGTACGAAGTATTATCTCTAGCTGCGGAGATTTCCCTAATGTTCCCCTCATAGGAACTAAGGGGTGTATCAACTATAATCATGTGCTTGCTTATCGTCAATTAGGATATGCAATGGATGAACCGCCAAAGGTTGAGGAGGTTTCTGAATCAGTGTATTTTGTTAGAAGAAGTCATCTTGTGATGTTGAAAAGAGTGACAAGTGCTTGGAAGGGAATTCACAGGAAGGATAGAACTACTTTGGGAAAAAAGGTTCCTATTGCTAGAGTGCCTTACTTGGAATAGATTAGAGCCAGGGTTAAGATTTAACGGTTACCATTTGCAAGGTCAGCTCCTATATGTGAGCAACCTCCTACTGTTCTGAGTAACATGGTGCCTACCGAGGTGTTCACCAAGGTTCATGTTGAGAACATTCAACTTCGTTCAAAAGACCGTGAGGCAGGGATGAAACTTTATTGGGTAGATCAAGAAAGGGCCGACTTAGCTCGCAAACTCAAAGAAGCTCAAGGGGAAACTTCTGATGCAACGAGTTTTAGGAAGAGGTCTCATGCTGAAATGGAAGAAGAGTTGAGTAAGACCCAGCAAGAGTGCCAGAAGCTTCAGGAATTTGAGAATAGCTACAGGAAGAAGATTCAAAACTTGGAGAAACAGCTCAAAGACAAACATGCTCAGCTTAATAAGGAAGTAGCCCAGAGGCGTGTCGCAGAGGATCGGTTTCAAGAAAGTAAAGTAGTTGCAACACAACTTTTGAAGGAGAAAGCCAGGCTTGAAGAGTATTGTCAACACCTTGAAGCGTGTCTTGTTCCGGAGATTTAGTTTTGTTACTTACCTTTGGTGTATTTGTTCACCCCCAGGATTGTTGGAAGGGACCATTGTTTGTTTTATTATTCAGTTTTTTTAAGTTCGCTTTGAAACACGTATTTTGTT
The DNA here is from genome assembly GCA_948472305.1 of Vicia faba. Lineage (NCBI taxonomy): Eukaryota > Viridiplantae > Streptophyta > Magnoliopsida > Fabales > Fabaceae > Vicia > Vicia faba. The sequence goes on from OX451739.1 coordinate 128,232,282, forward strand.
GTTTATCGTTCACTCTTAAAATTTCCGAAGTCACTTGAGCATCGTTTATTTTGTTTGTAAATAATTGAAGTGTTTGTCTTTTTTTGTCCTTTCTTTTCTCCTTTGATTGTGTGATACGGTGGGAGAACTGACTTGAGGTTTTGCGTTTGTGTTCGCAAATGTTTCGGTTTAGCAAGAGTCGCCACCGACTTTTTATTTTATCCTAAGGAAACGTCAAAAAGCACAGGAAAGACCTTTGAGATGTTTTCTTGGGTTTGGGGAGTAGATTGTGAAAAGGGAACGTGCAAGCACCCTTTTCATCCATGGTTATCTATGGTCTCTTAGTTACTTGTTTAGATCACTTGCTTTGCTTTTCCAATTGTTTGAAATGGTGCTTTGTGTGTGGTTTTGAAATATGTTTTGAAAAGAGGCCATCATTGTGGCAACCTTTGTAATGATTCTTGTTTGAATGTATACAAAGGGGTTTTTGTCTTTTCAAAAGATTTCAATGTTTTGTTTTGGAAAATGTTTTGAAATTGTGTTGTGAAGTGTGTTTGAAAGTAGCAAGGATGTTTTGCAAGCTTTTGATCGAGTAACTAAGAGCTATCTACCCTATTTTACTCAAAGATCTTTCTTATGTTTTTAACCCTTTTGACAGTGTTGTTTCACCATTGCATTTGGTGAACAACCTTGTGTTAGGATGTTAAACGGGACAGGCGCGGGTCATTGTATAGACCATGATAGCAATTGTGTCAAGTATTTTTGGCAAATTTTTGAGGGACTTGATCATTTTTGTTTAGGCAACCAAGATAGCTTCATCGAGGGACTATGATCTTTTGTTTTGTTTTTTGTTTTGCCAAAGTACCCAACATGCATACCATGGCCCATTTTTGAAGGCAACAAGTGGATTGTAACCCTAGGGGTGCAAGTGCGTATTGTGTTTGATTTTCATGCATTTTTGTCTTTGATTAGGTCAAGCTACTTGTTGATTTGGATTCTGCATGCAAACCCTAATTCTCTAATCATGGCATAATTGAAAGCGTAAAGTGCGAGAATTTAAATTCTAAGCTATTACACCATGAGAGGATGGGGGTACAATTTTGAATGGGGGGTATTTGACAAGAAATATAAACCCTAGTTTACTATTACATCCAAATTGAATCATAATGCATAAATATTTAAATGTACAATATTTAAATAAACAAGATAAATAAATATTAAATAATATGTATTATGCAAAAAAAAAGGTCTTTGTTTACCTATGTATGTAAAAGTATTTTTGATGTAAAAAGTATAAAGAAATAAATAAATAAAAAGAGATTAATTTCATTTGTTTTAAGGGTAAACCCTAATTTCTTTAAGAAAATAAATACTATATATTATTTATATACAAAAAATATATTAATATATGAAAAAATGAAATATACTTAAAAAGGTATTTTTTAGTATAAATAATAATAAAATGAAAATGTAATATTTTTGTATTTTTATTCTAAGTATTTAATAAAATAAAAGTATATATAAATATATATATATATATATATATATATATATATATATATATATATATATATATATATATATATATATATATATATATATATATATATATATATATATATATATATATATATATATATATATATATATATATATATATATATATATATATATATATATATATATATATATATATAAATATATATATATATATATATATATATATATATATATATATATATATATATATATATATATATATATATATATATATATATATATATATATATATTAAATACATTAAATATGTACAAAAATAAATTATATTTTAAATAATATTTTCAGTATGAATAAAAATAAGAAATAAAAATAAAAGTATAATTTACATATTAATTTCAAGTTTAAGTAAATAATACAAAAGTATTTAAAATGTTTTCTATATTAGAAAAATTAAAATAAAATGATAAATAAATGTAAAAAAATTATGAAAATATTTTTTAGGCATTTTTTATATTTGTAAATAAATAAACAAAATCAGAAAAGAAAAGAAAAATGAAAAAATGTAAAAATATAGGAAATTTGACCAGGGGGTGCAAAAATGAAAGTGGGAGGTGTTAGAAGCAAGCCATGCCAAGCCCAGCCCACCACTTCATCTTCTTCCTCCAGCACTTTGAAAAAACGCGCGCCTGTTGTACAAACTTGGACATCTTGCATACGTGATCTTTTGCCAAAACTCACAACATCAAACTTGTAGAGAATTTCAAGACGATTCCAACCATATAAACAACTAATCCTAACTCTCAAAGACCAGAGAGAATTTCTCTGGCCCTAAAATCTGACCTAGTTTTTTCAGCATATTCATGGATGAAATTCTCCTAGCACACTTAATATAAATGAAAACTGAGCATATGTATGGCTTCCTAGCATTGAATACTACATTTTTTATTCACAAACCTAAGGCTAAATGTTCCTAAATAGAGAGATAGAAAGTGAAGAAAAACCTGTTTCAGTTAGATTCGTGTAGGGCAATGCAGTGCTTCTCAACAAGTTTTGAGGTGTCTGGTAGTTTGCCTGAACTTCACTTGATCTTTTCCAATAGCTAGCTTGCCTTGAATGTCCCTGAATCAGCCTGTAGAACTCAACCTGCACAAGCTTGAAATGAAAATGGTGAACACTGTAAATGGAGTTACAGTTGGTAATGGAGGTCTGGGATAGCTTGAGTGAGTTGAATGGAAGGTGTTTGAAGCAAAAAGGGGCAAAACGCACAAGCCAAATGAGCTATGGCACTCAAGTTGCAGCACCTGCCCTGTTTTGCCAAAGAAGTTTTAGTTCAGGCTATGAGGTGCTTAGGGGCTCAAACACTCGTGTATCTTGCTCAAATGGTTGTGTGAAAGTTGTTTGAAATGTTTGTGTAAGCTAGCATTGACTGGTTTTCAAGTTGTGAGGATTTTGACAAGTTCCTTGTTTTTGAAGTAAGAATGGGAAGTTTTGTTTACAGGCCTGTACAAGCCATCAAATATGCTGCATACAATCCTCTTTGTCCCTTCAATTTGTGGATTTTATTTGGCTTCTGATATCTTGGCTCTATGCTCAAAGATCATGGTTTGACATAAAGCACACTTTTGCAAAAATGGGAATTTGCCTTTTTCTACTTAAGGCCTAATCTTGTGTACAATATCCAAATGGCCAAAAAAAAAGCTTAGACTGATGAATTTGCATTTAATTAAGGAGTGTTAAGTGGTTTAGAGGCCTGCAAACTAGTACAAGGCATGCTGGTTTGAAAATGCCACTTGAGTGAACATGAATTTGCCATGGATATAAAGTGAGTTTTTGCCAACTTCAAGCATTCGATTCTCCCTAACCACAAATTTGTTTGAGGAGTTCTTGGACAATTTGGAAATCTTGCAACATACTCTATAATCCATATTTGAAATGCAACTTTAGACTCCAAGTGGAACTATGTGAAAAATTGCCAAGAAGATAGGTCAAAATCCTGCCTAAACTAGGGCAAAATTTCACTAAGTTAAAAGTTTTAAGGACCCTTGTTCCAAAAATCATAACTTGAGATCCAAGCTTCTTTTGAGAAAACTTTGTGAATCAAAGGTTTAGACTTTGTGGATGACTACAACTTTCATGTTTTAAGTTTTGTTTGAATCCATTTGCATCATGGTGAAAATGTGGGACAAAGTTAGGAAAAATTAAGAAAATTTCATAACTTAGAAAATTTCTAAGTTATGAAATTTTTCAATTTCAAACCCTAATTTGAAATTTTGGGTTTCTTGATGAACAAGTTTCATAATTTGACACATCTTGATGAAAAATGACCATTGGCACTTGATTTTGACCAAAAAGTCAAAGTTTGACTTTTCAGTGTACAGTCAAATTTTGATCAGTTGACTGAAAAATTCATCTGTCAATCTCAAGCATTTGAGATCTTTTGAACTTGTTGAACAAGTCAAGATGATGCCATTGAGTCCTTGAGTCTATGGTTGAACCTAACTTGCCATTGGTTAGGTTAAAAAGTCAGAAATTGCCTTTGTACAGTCAAAAACCCTAAAAATGACCATTTTGCCCTTTTGGTGATCTGATCAAATTTCTTGTGGAATTGTGGTCCAAACTTGATCCAATGATTCATATGAGTTAATAATGTTGATGTTGGTCAAAATTCATGAGGTTTGACTTTAAATTGGCCACAGTTGACTTTTTCCCCAATACAGCTGATTTCTAGGTCAACTGTCCAATTGACTGGGCAAAAATTTGACTCAAGGCTTGAAACTTGGTATGGACAAACTTATGATTCCAAAAAGAAGTATGAAAGCCAATTTGAGCATTGAAGGTCCAAAAATCCCTGTGCAAACTCAAACCCTAGTTTAGGTCATCAGTGCAAGGAGATGTCTTGAGCAGAGCAAACCCTAGCTTGATCTTGAGTTCCAAGAGCCTTGTGATGAGAAATATTGATAAAATGAGAGGGAAAATTTTGGGGTACAACAGATTGTATGCTTGATTATTTTTGGTTGCGCGGCGTGATTGATGAATAAAAGGACTCTTGAATACCGGGAAATGACAAACATATCATGCACATCATTCATTTCATAACATTACAGGTTATCTCAAGGCGGTATTCTTATTCTTCTTTTTTCTTATTCATAATTCAAGACGACTACTCATTGGTATTCCACCAGAAAAAATTTTCCAAGACAGATGGAACAAGTTCAAGCTGAACTCGCTGAAATAAGGGCCCAGATGGCTACTCAAATGACCCAGTTCATGGATGTTATCACCAATGTGAATCACCGACAAGAGGAACTGGATGTCATTGTCAACAACCAACGTCGCTATCCAGGGGATGGTGGAAATCAAGGGCTCTATCAGGACATTTCTGTAGGATTTGGGGATGTGCAAGATCAGCCTGTTGGAAATTTTCACGGGATGCCCGGAAACCCTTTTGTGCGCAACGTAGGGCAGTTTCCCCCGTCTCTGGGACCTCATCTTGTGGGGAACAGAAGAGATAATTAGGGAGGTTTAAGGAACTATCAAGAGCAGGATTATGACTTTGACCAGGATGAAGATCAATTTTCTGTTCGACATTCAAAGCCAGAAGTTCAGGTTGAGGATAGGAAGCATCAGTTGTTGGAAGAACGTTTGAAGGTTGTGGAAGGGAAAGGAGCCCTTGGGATGGATGCTAATGATCTCGGGTTGGTGTCTGGGGTGAAAGTTCCTCCAAAGTTCAAGCCTCCTGTATTTGAAAAGTACAACGGAACGTCATGTCCTGTTACTCATGCAACTGCTTATTTCCGAAAGATGTTGGTGCATACTGAGGATCAGGGGCTTTTGATTTACTTTTTCCAGGATAGCCTATCTGAGGCATCCCTGGAGTGGTACATGAAGTTGGAGAAAACTCATATTCGTTACAGGAATGATCTTGCTCGGGCTTTTGTCAAATATTATCAGTACAATGTGGATATGACGCTTAATCGCACTCAGTTACAGAATTTGTCACAAGGACCAAGAGAATCTTTCAAGGAATACGCTCAGAGGTGGCGTGAGTTGGCTGCGAGGGTTCAACCTCCACTCATGGAGAGAGAACTCATTGATATGTTTATGAGTACCCTACAAGGGCCATTCTATGAGCATATAATAGGAAGTACTTCGGCAGGATTTGCAGACTTGGTTATGGCTGGTGAAAGAATTGAGGTAGGTTTGAAATTGGGGAAAATTCAGATTGGAGGTTATAGTGGCTCATCAGGGAGCAGTAAGAAACCATTCAACACTTACCCTAAGAAAAATGAAGGCGACACAAGTGCGGTTTACTCTCATAGAGGAAGAGAAGAGGATCGTCAGCACCAACAAATCAATGTTGTTTCTATTCCTGTTAATGCTCCTCTGCGGCAAAGATCGAATATAGTGCCTCAACAACAAAGACAACAAGATGCTCCCCCTCAGTATAATAATCAACAGCAGAGATAGTTGAGAAAATTCAGTCCCTTGCCGGTATCTCTTACTGAAGCACTCCACCATTTGCTCGATTTGAAGTTTATCGGTTTGAGAAATATTCCGCCACCCCCGCAAGACTCCCTCCTAACTATGATGCTAACGCAAGATGTGAATTCCATTCAGGCGGAGTTGGCCATTCTACTGACAATTACTTTGCGTTGAAGTGCAAAATACAAGACTTATTGGATGCTAAGGCAATTGAGTTTACTCTAGTGACTGGTCCGAATGTTACTCAGAACCCAATTCCTAGGCATGGAGGGGGTGTTGTTAATATGATTGATGATAATGGTGAAGTGTTGAATTTAATCATGAATGTGGAACAAGCAACTACTCCGTTATGGTATGTTAAGAGGTATTTGCTTGACAATTCTATTTTTCCAGGTTGCACTTCAGAGTGTGCCAAGTGTAGAGAGCAACCGAAGGGCTGTGATGATTTAAAAGCCGGTATCCAGTTGATGATAAAGGAGGGTTCCCTGCAGTTCGACAGAAAACCGAGCTACCGTAAGGTTACCGAAGAAGATGTTGTTGTGGTATCTATTCCTTACACCCCTGTGTGCATTCATACCCCATCTAGGGCACCTCCTTTGATGATTACGGTACCTGGTCCCATGTCGTATACCAGTGAGAAGGCCATCCCATGGCATTATGGTGTTGATGTTTATTACCATGGGGTGAAGCATGAGGTAAGTACTCATTTGTCTGAGGAAGAACGTGCTGAAGGTAATGAAGGGGAAGTTCATAATTTTTCTGGTGTGGGTCGAACGACCAGAAGCGGGAGAGTATTTGGTCCTTCCAATGTGCAAGATGCGGCAGATGCTTCTGCAAGAGAAAAAGGAAAACAGCAGGCGATTATTGGTAATCCAAGGGTTACACCAGCCAATGTGACTCACCCAATTCCGATACCAAAAGCTTCTTTAGTTCTCGATGAGGTTGAAAAGTTAATGCGAATTATCAGAAAGAGTGATTATAGCATAATTGATCATCTGAGCCATACTCTTTCTAAGATGTATATCTTGTCTCTGTTGATTTATTCAGAACCTCACAGAAATTCTTTGATGAAGTTGTTAAAGAATGCGTTCGTACCACATGAGATAACAGCCAATTAGTTTGAGAATGTTTGTGCTAACATATCTGCCGGTAACGGTCTGGGCTTCACAGATTTTGATCTTCCTCTGGAAGGGCGAGACCATAACAAAGCATTGCATATTTCAATGGAGTCCAGGGGCACTACTTTATCCCGGGTTTTGGTGGATACAGGGTCGTCTTTGAATGTATTGCCTAAGTCAGCATTGATGAAAATCAATTATTCTGGACTGGAGTTGCGCCCTACTGATTTGATGGTGAAGGTGTTTGATGGGTATCGAAGGTCAGTGTTTGGGGAGGTGGAGTTACCAATCAAGGTAGGTCCTCGCACCTTCATGGCTACTTTTATTGTGATGGATATACAGCCAGCGTATTGTTGTTTGTTGGGGAGGCCGTGGATTCATAAAGTAGGGGCAGTCACTTCTACTCTTCATCAGAAACTCAAGTATCCTGTAGAGGGAAAGGTGATAACTATGTGCGGTGAGGAAGAGTACATCGTGAGTCATTTGACATCATTCTGCTATGTTGAAGTTGAAGGTGAGATACATGAGACTCCATTTCAGGCGTTTGAGACAGTTCATGCTGTCAATTTTCCTCCTCCAGAGCAGAAAAGGAAGCCTGAAACGGTTATGTCTTCTCTCAAGGATGCAAGAGCTGTGGTGGAAAAGAGTAACCCTGAAGGTTGGGGTCAGGTGCTGGACGTTACCCCAAAATTTAATAAATTTGGTCTTGGTTTTAGTCCAGGTCAGCAGAGTACATCTCCCAGAGCATCTAGTTTATCTACTCCTGTGAAGTTTTCCCGTCCTTGTGCTACTCAAGAAGGACACGTCAATGTAGTTGGCAACGATAGGATTGATGGCTACAATATCAAAGATTGGATTCGTCTGAGTATTCCAGGCCAGACACTCAACAATTGGACTTATGTGGATGTTATCCAAGTTTCAAGCGCTGAGGAGTAATTTTCTTGTTTTCTTTTATTATCATATCATAATTCCTACGCTCTGCCCAAGGCGTGGTGGATCATTTGTGTAGGGCCACCATGTTTATTTTCAAAAGTTTATAATGAAATAAAGGACGTTTTTGCATTCAAAATTTTGCTCCATTTCTTTTTTTTATTATTTAAATGGCAATGTTTCTCTTTTCACACACTGTCACTAAAAAACGCCAAAATGTCGTTCATGCAGATTCACTTCCACCACTGATTATATTGATAACGACTCTGTTATGACTCATTATGACTTTGATACTCCTATTTATCAAGCTGAAGAAGAAGCATATGAGGATTGTGATCTTCCTGAGGAATTAGCAAGATTGTTAAAACAAGAGGAGAAGGTTATCCAGCCGAATCAGGATTCGATTGAGGTGGTGAATATTGGCACAGAAGAGGTAAGAAGAGAAGTCAAGATAGGGGCAGATCTTGAAGAAAGTATAAAGGTCAGGTTGATTGAGCTACTCCGTGAGTATTCTGATATCTTCGCTTGGTCTTATGAGGATATGCCTGGGTTGGATACAGACATAGTGGTGCATTGTCTACCGCTCAAAGAAGGATGTTCCCCTGTCAAGCAAAAGCTCCGAAGAACTCATCCTGAGATATCCAAGAAGATCAAAGAGGAGGTCCAGAAGTAGTTGGACGCGAATTTCTTAAAGGTCATCAATTATCCGCCATGGATTGCAAATATTGTGCTTGTGCCCAAGAATGATGGTAAGGTCAGGATGTGCGTGGATTATAGGGATTTGAACAGGGCCAGCCCTAAAGATGACTTCCCTCTTCCGCGTATTGATGTGTTGGTCGATAATATTGCTCATTCCAAGGTGTTTTCATTCATGGATGGTTTTTCGGGTTACAATCAAATTAAGATGGCTCCGGAGGATATGGAGAAGACAACATTTATCACTCCTTGGGGAACTTTCTTCTATAAAGTGATGCTGTTTGGTTTGAAAAATGTCGGGGCAACATATCAGCGCGCCATGGTCACTCTCTTCATGATTTGATTCACAAAGAGATTGAGGTTTATGTGGATGATATGATTGCTAAGTCTGACACGGAAGAGTAACGTCTTGTTCATCTGGAAAAATTGTTCGAGAGACTGAGGCAGTTCTTGCTGAGGTTGAATCCGAATAAGTGTACCTTCGGGGTGAGATCCGGCAAGCTGTTGGGTTTTATTGTAAGTGAAAAAGGTATTGAGGTGGACCCGACCAAGGTAAAAGCAATACAAGAAATGCCTGAGCCAAGGAAAGAGAAGGAAGTATGTGGTTTCTTGGGAAGGTTAAATTACATTTCTAGATTTATTTCTTATCTCACAGCCACCTGTGAACCTTTGTTCAAGTTGTTGAAGAAAAGTCAGACAGTGAAATGGAATAAGGATTGTCATAAGGCCTTTGACAAAATAAAGGCGTATTTGCAGGAACCTATGGTACTCATGCCGCCAGTGGAAGGAAGGCCACTAATCATGTATCTAATTGTGTTGGAGAGCTCAATGGATTGTGTCCTCGGTCAACACGACGAGACAGGGAAGAAAGAGCAGGCTATTTACTACTTGAGTAAGAAGTTTACGAAATGCGAGTCGAGGTACTCATTACTGGAAAAGACTTGTTGTGCGCTTTCCTAGGCCACCAAACGTTTGAGGCAGTACATGTTAACTCACACCACCTACTTGATATCCAAAATGGATCCAATCAAGTACATTTTCGAGAAGCCAGCTCTTACAGGCAGGGTAGCCCGTTGGCAGATGATACTCACCGAATATGATATCCAATACACTACTCAAAAAGCAATTAAGGGTAATGTACTGGCCGACCATCTTGCTCATCAGCCCATGAACGATTATGAACTGATGAAGTTTGATTTTCCAGATGAGGAAATTGTGTATATACGAGATTGTAATATTCCAGACCCAGACGAAGGACCCGAGCCGGGGTCACGTTGGACGCTTGTTTTTTATGGTGCCTCCAATGGCATGAGCAACAGCGTCGGAGCTATTATCACTTCCCCTGAGGGATACCATATTCCTTTCACGGCTCGTATTTGTTTCGATTGCACTAACAACATGGCCGAATATGAGGCTTGCATTTATGGAATTGAAGCGGCAATCGACCTGCGCATCAAATTTTTGAAAGTTTACGTGGATTCCAACCTTGTTATCAACCAGATTAATGGAGATTGGGAGACTCTCCATCAGAACCTAATTCCCTATCGTGGGCATGTTATGAAGTTGATTCCGTACTTCGAAGAGATCACGTTTGAGCACATTCCCAGAGAAGAAAACAATCTAGCTGATGCACTGGCAACTTTGTCCTCCATGTTCAAGGTTAAGTGGGCTAATGAGGGACCTTCCATTACCATAAGAAGTTTGAGTGAGCCAGCTTTCTGCTTTGAGGCTAGTTTGGAATCAGATGGTAATCCTTGGTTTTATGATGTTAAATGATATCTTGAAACACAAGAGTACCCTGAAGAGGCATCTGTCACAGATAAGAAGTTCTTGAGAAGATTTTCAGCCAAGTTCTTTCTCAGTGGTGGTGTGTTGTATAGAAGGCATCATGACGGTTTACTGCTCAGATGTGTTGACAAGAAAGAAGCAGTTAGAATCATTGAGGAGATACATGAAGGTGATTTTGGGACCCATTCCAGTGGGCATACCATGGCTAAAAAGATTTTGCGAGCAGGTTATTATTGGTCTACCATGGAGACTGACTGTTACAATCATGCACGGGTTTTCCACAAATGTCAAATCTATGCTGATAAGGTGCATGTGCCGCCAGTACCTTTGAATGTCTTGACTTCTCCTTGGCCATTTGCGATGTGGGGAATTGATATGATCGGCAAAATTGAACCGACTGCATCCAACGGGCACTGTTTCATTCTGGTTGCCATCGATTATTTTACAAAATGGGTCGAAGTTGCATCCTATGCCAATGTCACCAAGCAGGTGGTAACTCGGTTCATTAAGCACAATATTATTTGTCGCTACGGAGTGCCTGAAATGATCATTACCGATAATGGGTCTGATTTGAACACCAAAATGATGAAGGAGCTTTGTGAGTCCTTCAAAATCAAGCATCATAACTCTTCCCCATACCGACCAAAGATGAATGGTGTTGTCGAAGCGGCCAATAAGAATATCAAGAAGATCGTACAGAAGATGGTGGTAACCTATAAAGATTGGCATGAGATGCTGCCTTTCGCTTTGCATGGTTATCGCACCACTGTGTGTACTTCGACTGGGGAAACCCCATTTTCATTGGTTTACGGCATGGAAGCAGTATTTCTGATAGAAGTTGAGATCCCCTCTCTTAGGATCATGAGGGATGTTGAGCTGGATGAAAGTGAATGGCTACAGAATCGGATGGATCAGTTGGAACTTATTGACGAGAAGAGGTTGACGGTTGTATGTCATGGTCAAGTATGTCAACAAAGGATGAGGAAAGCTTTTGATAAGAAGGTACGGCCTCAGTGTTACAAGCCAGGTGACCTCGTTCTAAAAAGGATAATTCTCCCCCAGAGGGATCCCAGGGGCAAGTGGGCTCCGAATTATGAAGGTCCTTTCGTGGTCAGAAAAATTTTCTCTGGAGGAGCGATGATGCTCACAACTATGGATGGAGAGTACTTCCCTCTCCATGTGAATGCTGACGTAGTTAAAAAATACTTTGCATAAAAAAAATAATAACAAAAAATAATAATAGAAAAACCCGCTAAACTGAAAACCCGAAAGGGCGGTTTAGGCAAAAAGAGGGTGTCCTGGTGAGTCGAAAACCCGAAAGGGCGATTCAGGCAAAATTTAGGGACTTAAAGCAAATGACTACGCTCGGCATGAGATCCTTTGTTTCTTTCCTTCGTTCTGTCACCTGGCATAAGCTCGAAGCTAATCCAAGAATGATCTGCCTGAAAGCAGGAAAATGAGAGTCATAAAATTCATAAGGGTCATAGCAGAGTCGGGACTTGATGGATATTCACATTCACATTTCCATTTGTAAACACTTATTTGCTTTGATTTTGTAATTACTTGCTTCCAAATGTAAATGCCTTTTTCACAGGCTGATTTCTCAAAATCAATAGAATATCTTCTTTCAAGTACGCGTATACGTTTCTTTTCTCCCTTTTTACTATTTTGTTTGCAAAAGCGTCCAATATTTTGATAAGCATGTGCATATAAACTTCGTGGGCCTTACACGGAAATGGTAATCTAAGTCATGGTTAGTTGATCGCTTGAAATACGGATAACAAACACAACTACTACTGTGCAAGGGGCGTGTTTAGTTCTATGTTTGATGGGATTCTCATTCACTTTACTGGGGGATGCCTTGCCATTTTGTTTCACAGCTCTGTGTTGTTGGTAAAAGTCATGGGTCAGGGTAATATCAAGATTACGGCAGGTCGGCGAGATCGGCGAACCTAGTTGGAGACATTTCTTCCCCATAATGGCTTTTATTACGTTTCTTTGTCGCACTTTCATGTGCTATCTTGATTGATTGTTTTAGCATTGTCTGCATATAGGATTTTGTTTATGGTCGAATGTCATTCTTGACGCGTTGAATATTTTTGCCTTGAAGAAATTGTTTCATTTTACTTAATCCATCCAGTATCACTCTTTAGTCGATTTTTCGGGCATTTTGATACCAACTGTGCCATTTCTTTTGCTTAGCCAAGAGTTTGGAGGAAGGAGTTTAGCTAAAAATGATGACTGTAATGGTATGCTTTTGAGTAGAACCCCGTTGACAATGTACAAGCATTGTTTCAATCCCCAAACACCGAAGATATAAGGGAGTTAGACTCTCGTTAACCCCTCTGAGCCTTCGAAGTAGGAGTTTCTTTTCCGTTCAAAAAAAACCTTATTTTTTTAACCAGGGGCAGGGTAGATGTTCAGTTAATTTGACCAAGCATTCAAATTTCCGAAGGAATGTCCCATCTGAGGATCACCGCATTTTATCTTTCGCATCATGAGATTAGGAAAAATGTCTAAACCACGATGTTCATTTCCTCACAAAGTCCTGAGGTCGAGATCGAATCGACACAATAATGGCTATCCCTCGTCGACCAAGGAATGAGGCATTTGTTTTCTTCAAAAAAAAAGAGAGAGAAAGAAAGAAAAAGTTCGAAGACCTAAAGTCACATTGACTTGTTCGAAGTGGAAAGTATGAATTAGAAAGAAACAAAAAGCCCCGCTAAGTCGAAACTTGAAAACAAGTCGCTTAGGCAAAAGTTAGGGCGTCCCGCTGGACTCCCAAAATTGAAATTCAAAAGATTTTGTCCAGGAAAAAGTTAGGGAAAAGAAGAGCCTAAAAGGCCGAAAAGATTATCCAATAAAATTTTCATCAAAAGAAGAGGAACGATAATACCAAAAACAAAAGCAGCAAAAGTTAAGTGACAATCATGTTGGAGAATTTGTCGTGATCACTCAACCATTATAAATCCTTTTGAAAGATGAATGCTTTTGATAAGTCAACTGAACTTAGGACAGGAGAATATCACGAAGGGGGTGGGCACCAAATAACTTGAGCCTTGAAAAACTTTTTTCTAAAAAAACCTCGAACCAGGCCATGTTACAACCTCTAAAAGTCCTAACTGAAACAAGGGTTTAACTCGAAAGCATACTACAACAGGATAACGTTTCCTAAACTCCAAAATATGTGTTGCATATCCATGTTGGTATCTTATCACCCGCATCTTGACTCGTTTTTTTTTTAAAAAAAAAGGGGGGAAGAAAATTTTTGAAATTTTTGCACTCTAGTCAGTGATTCATTCACGACAGAGATGTGACACTTTGTTAAGGTTTTCAACTTCAAGGTTTAAATAATCGTTGCATCATATCTGTCATTCCCAAAATAAACATCATTCTGCATGCAAAACATTTGTTTGACATAAAAAAAAAAGAGTTTACACGTTGAACACCTGTAAAGAGCTTGATGATTGTCAGAAAGGGAATATTTGGTTTTTCTTCAGTTAGATAGAGCCCATGTATGAATAGGACTTTACCTATCCCCAGTGAAGTTTCATTTCCGCAGCGAAGTTTTGTTTCCCCGAGAATCTTCTTTTAAAGGCTTCATTATGAGACTCCGGATTTGAGGATATCGCATATCCCCAACGGAGCTGCCAACAGAGATCCCTCGCCATGACCTCTCATTTCCCAGCCGGTCTGTTGATTGGGGAATCCTTATGTTAATATCTTTCCTTATCCCCAGTAAGGTCGATACTGTGTGACTACCTGCATAATCCATCCAATGGTTTCATTCCAAAATCTCTCCAACAAAAAATCTTCAACAGAGTTCTGTCTCCCCGGTGAAGTCTCGTTTCCTCAGCAGAGCTTTGTTCCCCGAGCAAAGGTTTTCACCCCTCACGTCGGGTTTGTTGTCTTGGTGTCATCCTCAACACGATCGCGCGCTGTCTTTTCCAGAGGTTACAGTCTTACCCTGATCTTCTCCCTCAATGTCTAATCTTCGGATGGCATCCCTCCCCAGAAGCTACAGAGTCGATCTGGTCTTCTCTAGGAGTTTGCAATTTATTTTTGCAACTCCTCTCAGTGTTTGTGGTCCATTTCTACTGGTTGCTCGGTTGTTATTCCCCGCGAAGCTTCGTCTCTTTGAGGTTCCCTCTCTAGCGGTTCCCTTTTTTTTCTCCTCTCTTTGGGATTTTGCAATTTATTTTTGCAAGTCAAGTCAGATTCTGACTTCTTGGTTATTGGCTTCTCAATTGGCCATTCCCCAGTGAAACTTTTAAACATGCATCATTACATTGCATCTACCAAAACGCGTATCATTTCCATTATATGGAACATTGCGCTATATAGAAAGAATCCAAACATGCATCGGAACATAAGACATTATTGTTTCTGTTGTCCCCAGTGAATTTGCTAATACTTCGGATTAAATCCCCAGTGACGTCTTCGTCCTTATTATCTCAGTTTCCTCCCCATACCAATATCCTTTTGATGTCAATCATCTGTTTGTTTGAGTGTCTACTCTTGACTGTAGTTCAGTTTCGCCCTGGCGCGGTCTTCTCGGGTTTAGTCTTCACTACCCTCTCCGGTTCATTTGAATGTCTATTGATGTACCTTTCGAATACCAGTTTCGTCCTGATATTCACTTTCAGTAGGTTTTTAGGTTTACGCCCTAATCTCCTTGCTTTAGGTTGAGCTCAGAGTTTCGTCTCCTCACCTTGTGCATGAAATCCAGTTTCGTCCTGGTACTCAGCTAGTTTAGTTTTGCCTAACTAGTTATTGAGTCGAGTTTCGTCTCGTTTTTGCTTTCATAACTTGGACCCTTTGACGGTGTTCGTTTACCGAGTGTAGTGTTCGTACTGCGTCCCTGGTTTGAAATCAGTCTCTTTTGTTCCTTGGATTCTTCTATAAGTTTTTGTCACTATTTATCCATTGATCTGAGACCAGCAGGTGCTCTGAGAAACATGCGCTCTCATCACTCTCGCTTTGGGTCCAGTTTCGCCTCGTCGCCTGTGCATGAAATCCAGTTTCGTCCTGGTACTCATCTAGTTTAGTTTCACCTAACTAGTTATTGAGTCGAGTTTCATCTCGTTTTTGCTTTCATACCTTGGACCCTTTGACGGTGTTCGTTTATCGAGTGCAGTGTTCGTACTACGTCCCTGGATTGAAATCAGTCTCTTTTGTTCCTTGGATTCTTCTATCAGTTTTCGTCACTGTTTATCCATTAATTTGAGACCAGCAGGTGCTCTAAGAAACATACACTCTCATCATTTTTCTATGGGTCGAGTTTCGCCTCATTACCCGTGCGTGAAATCCAGTTTCGTCCTGGTACTCAGCTAGTTTAGTTTCGTCTAACTGGTTATTGAGTCAAGTTTCGTCTCGCTTTTGTTCCTCATTCCTGGGATTCTTTCAGTTCCTTCATACTGTCTATCTTAGTTTGATATTAGCAAGTGCACCTAGAATCACGCACTCTAGCCACTTTGCTTTGGGTCGAGCTCAGAGTTTTGTCCCCTCACCCGCGTACGTTTTTTTTTGGAGCTTAGTTTCGCCTATAATCTGTGGTTTGAGTTTTTTCTCACCTCCTCTTTTTAAAGCCCAGTTTTTCCCTGGCACATTTGTCCAGAAGTTTATTTGCGTCTACTCTTCTTTTGTTTTCGTTCTGTTTCAACCTGCGTTACAGTTTCATTCTGACGCATGTCTTGGGGTTTTTCTGCTTCTTTTTCTTTCTTCTTCAAGAGTGTAAATTTTTGGGTTCTTTTGTATTCAATCATCTTCAACTCTGAACGCTCGAAATTTGTCACTTTTCTCACTTATCATGTTGAAGATATTTGAATAGGGGCAGCTGTTGCACCCCAAAATTTACCCTCTTGATTTAGGCTTATGTTTCATCATGAATATCATATTGCATTGCATTCATACATTGTGATGGAATCAAAATACTTTGGTTATCAAGTCTCCCTCAAGCTTTGAAGGTTGATTGCATTGACAAGTTTCTCAAGTTGAACCTTATCATCTAAACCTCTGAATCCTTCAAGCTCAAAAGTTATTGCATATCTCAAGGTATCTTATCCATCTCTTTGGATCATCAGAGGATTGAAGTTTGTGATTGATTATAAGAAGAATCACTCTTTTGATTCACCAGTCAAATTAGGGTTTTGCTTGACCAAGGCTATTAATCAATGTACAAGTCTTGGTTTGGAAGCTACAACATCTCATTGGTATTTGAAAAGACTTTGTGCAAGAAATTGGTCAAGATGCCCAGAGGATTTGAAGTTTTGAAGATGATTCATCAGTCTCCTAAGGTGTTAACCAAAATTAGGGTTTGGGATTTCATCAGGTTCTCTTGAGTATTTAGAGATGAAAATTTATACATGGCCTCTATATATTTGGAAGATCATATGTTTGAAGTCTTGATCATCAATTTTGAAGGGAAGTGGATCAATTGATTCAAAGGGGCAAAATGGTCATTTTGGTCAAAATCAGTCAAAGTCAAGGTTGACCAAGGGAACTTTTGGTCAACCATCAATTCAAGGGTTTACTTTTCATATTTCAAGTCCATTTTGATCATTGGATCAAAAAGATTGAGGTTTGGGTTGAAACTTGTTCATGAAGAAACCCTGAAAGTTTCTAATTTTGGAAAAATGAAGACTTAACTTCAAAAATTCATATTTTATTCACCTTTGATCAAAAAAATGCAAATGAAGTATGCTTGGAAAGCTAAGAGGGAGCTTTTTCACGTGATTCCATTTTTAAGAACAATGCATGAAGTCGTGGTAAGTTATAAAGCTTGGATGTCACAAAATTATAGGTCATTTTCCAAAAGTAGTGAATTTCATGTCAAATTTTGAGGGCCTTAATGGATTCAATTGCAAAAACACAAAACCAATGTATTGTATATCTTTTCAATACCTTTCCAAATTGTACTCATTTGGGTTCAAATTCAAAAATATGAGCAAGTTATGAGCTTTGGAATTTTGAGGCATTTTATTGAATTTTGACGAAGCAAGCAAAATCCAATTTCTTGAGAACTCGAGTTTCAGCCATTCCTTTTGTTTCTAATCAAGCCCATAACCAATTTGTAACATGCTGAGGCCCATGACACTCACCATTTCGTGCCTCATATGGTATTGTACTTGTTTGATGGAAAAAATGACAAACTTGCCTGATTTTGCAAATTCATCAACACTCTCTCATTTCAAGTAGTCATGACCTGGAACTTTGAGCATTGTTTTCTGACCTCATTTGGCTAATAAAACACAAAGAAAATGAGAGCTTGCATGAGTGAAACGCAGGCTCCATGTGCAATCTCACTTTTTGCATAAACTACCAAACTTGCCCTCCAACGGCTTTGAGGACCAAATACCACTTCTATCCTCTTCCTCTCGTGCTATATAATAAGAACCAAGGCTCAGTTTGAAGGTTAGAGGTTCATAGTCACCACACTTCAGATCTGAAAATTTTTAAGTATCTCTGCAAATTGCTTCGAATCTCTTTTCTCCTTGGATCATTCTTCAAAATTCTCGATGGTTCAGATCCAGTGAAGTAAGGAGATCAAGCTTGCACCATTGGTTTGCTTCTGGAGTGAAGGAATCTAGTTTCCAATTTTCACATCAATATGAGTTTTCTTGAACTTTGATTTGCATGATTCAGCTTGAATTGATGATGTAGATCATGTTCATTGAGTTGCTAGCTGGCCAATCATTAGGATTGATGTATATTTGAGCTTTGATTCAAGCAAAATTGGTGAAATCGTGTTTTTGGTTTTGGTATTTACAATGTGTTTTTCCAATTTTTGAGACTTTATTTCTTGATCCATGCTTGATTTTTGAGATTGATTTGAATTGCATAATATAGTATGATATGTTAGCTTTGATTTGCACTTGATTTGATGAAAAATGGTTGAGAAACGAGTTTGTTTGGAAGGACTGAAGTTGGGGTGCAACACTGATGGGTACGCGCGTTTTCTGGTTTGGCTGGAGGTTAGGGATGATGAGGTGTCATCATCTGAACGGTCCATTTGAATTTTTGAATATTAGTTTATATTTTTATTTCAATTGATTTTCTGATTTTTGTTTCTTGATCAAAACAATTTAAAAAATTCTGAAAAATTATCACAAGTCCAAAACAAATTCTACTATCTTGTGTAATTTTATTGGAATTTTTAAAAATGTTTTGATTGGTTTAAAATTTCATAAGTTTAATTAATTGTTTGTTCAATGATTATTTTTACTTTTGATCTAAAAATTCCACAAAAGTTATCTTTGACTCATAAAATAATTTAGAAATTGATTCTGATTTTGGTTTAGCATTTTTTTCTATTTTTGATTAGAAATTTAATTTGAGAAGTTTATTTGAAATGTTTGCTTCATAATTTTTGTTTTAAAATTTCCTTTAATTCAAAAATCCTCAAAAAAATCATATAAGTTTGTTTTTAATCATAGTGTTTGAATATAATTTTGTTTTGACCTTTTTATGACTTTTCGCTAGGGTTTGCATTTTTGTCATTAAATAATAGTTTAATTGTTTAATTGTTTGTTTGATTTTATTTTAATATTTCCTTTAATTCAAAAATTCCACAAAAAATCATGGATGCTGGTTTTTAATTCTAATATTTGAATATAATTTTGGTTGGATATTTTTTTGACTTTTGAGATGTGAATTTTTGTTTAATTGTTTAAAGGTTTGAATTTTGATTTTATTTTTGACTTTTCTTTAATTCTAAAAATACAAAAAAAATAAGTTCTTTTATCTTTGGAGTTTTCCTTATTTTTGTATGATTTTAGTTTGATTTGTTTAGAATTGGAACTTGATTAATCAATAATTGAGTTCATTTTCTAAATAATTAGGGTTTTGCTAATTCCTTTGTTTGTTTTGATTCCAAAAAGCAACTGGCCTGGAGTTTCAATTGAATTTGGTTCTTGTTTAAGGTTTATAGATGGATTGAGGTCCTTAAAAAGATTTGTATTGAATTAATTGATAAGGTTTGGTATGTTCCACAAAATATTTTGAAAACTT
Organism: Vicia faba; assembly: GCA_948472305.1. NCBI lineage: Eukaryota > Viridiplantae > Streptophyta > Magnoliopsida > Fabales > Fabaceae > Vicia > Vicia faba. The sequence goes on from OX451739.1 coordinate 128,251,784, forward strand.
GTCTAGTTTGGTGGTTTTTTGTCAACTAGTTTTGATATTTGAAGTTTGATTGATCCTTTCCTCGTCTATCCATGAACTTAAAACATGTTTGCTGACTCTTGTACATCTCAAGGATGCTAAGAAAATTTTTGTTTGAATTATGGAAGCCCTTTTTTTATGTATTTTTGAAGTGAAGGTACCCAATTAATGTTGCATATCTTGTTGCAATTTGTTTGATGGCCAATGAACTTGAGTGAGGCCTATAATTGGGCACCTAATGATCATGTTGGTTCTGTTTATCCACATAGACTCAAGTCATTACACTTATTGCTCCATGTTTGAATGATTGAACCTTTTAATGCATGTTTTATGACTTTTAGCTTTCTTGTTGATCTTCACTTTGAAACTTGAGCTTTCAATTTGAGTTTGAGGTCATTAGATGGCCAATGATAACATGAAGGGAAATGATACTTCAATGATAGTCTCATGAGGACTTGAGAGTAATTGATCCCTATTACTTAAGTTAGTTCTAATCATGAATGGAGTTTGGCTTCTTTCTCTTATCCTTGTTGAATTTTTGAGGCATTTTGAATGCACTTGTGCAGCATGTTTTAGAATCAACACTTTAACCTTTTGATCATGTCCTAATCATGTCTTGGAAGCTTTACTTCAAATCTTTGATTGTTACAAACTCTTTAATTTTGTCCTTGTTTGACTTTCTTCCATGGTTAGCTTGAGATCTAAGTTTTTGATGCATTGTGTGGGATTCCTCTTCTATTATGCTTGTGAGCTGTGATGAAGTATTTGAGTATTATTGAATTGTGGTTGCTACTAAACTTCATGGTTTTTGATTGTATTCTTCTCAAGCTCCCATGATCCTTGATTGATACTCAATTGTCAATTCAATATGGTGATAGAAAGGAGCAACATTCCTCTAACTTTTGATCAAAATTATGCATATGCCTGTTTCTTTTTGTCTATCATATCTAATGTTTTGATAGTTGCTATCATGTTTTCTCACTTCATTATGGTTTCATCATCCATCCCTTATGTGAGTCATCATTCTATTTATGGGAATACTAACTTGGCTGTTGAATGCGCGAGGTACTCTGAGAAAAGTTTTCCATTTTTGACTTGAGGCTATTGTGTTTCACTTTATTTGTGGAACACAATTTATTATATTGGTACTACTCTTGCGCTTGGCATATTTGATAGTCTATGCAGGATATATGTATGTGATTATGAATGCTATACATTGCCCATGGGATCTGTTTATATCTAAAAATCTCAATACTTACATCTTGATGGCATAATTTCTGACTTGATTTGTCTGCTGATGCCAGCTTGCTTGAAGTTCTATGGGTTTCTTTTATTCTTGCTCAGTTGCTACGGATAGTTATCCGTTTGGTATTGCACTATTTCCTTTCTTATATTTTCATTTTGTATAGTTCTATGCTGCATGATGGGACCTCTAATGCTGATATATGTCAGGAGGCCCTCTGTTTTATTTGATACATGTGTTGTGTTTGTGTTTGTTTCTTTAACTATTGATCGATGAGTCACTCAATTTAGAAATTGAGATCACGACTTCGCTCTCAGTGCATGTCCCCTATAGGATATTTATTGTTTTTTCTTTAATTGTTGATCGATGAGTAACTCAATTTAGAAATTGAGATCATGACTTCGCTCTCAGTGCATGCTCCATATAGGATATTTATTTATTTTTTTAATTGTTGATTGATGAGTCACTCAATTTAGAAATTGAGATCACGACTTCGCTCTCATTGCATGTTCCCTATAGGATAGTTTTGTTAAGCTTCCTTTGACATGTTGATTAAGGTAGGAATCCATGTATGCTAGCATAGGGTAGGATTTTCCTTTATCCTCAACCATAGGGTCAATAATTTTATGATAACACTAGGGATAGTGCTAGGCTAGTTTCCCTTAGTTGTTTTTCCTTCCTTTGCATTTTGCATCTTAAAACAAAAATTGTTTTCTTGGCAAATCATAAAACACCTCTAATAAACTCAAACCCTTCTTCAAGGTAAAAGATATAAATCAATCTTATTTGATTGTGCGCCTCTTGGCTTTGTTTTTAAATCCGATTTATTGATGTTTCTCCATCTTTGCCATGATACCTTGTTATCTTATAGCCGATGTTTCGCCATCGCACATTTGTTTGAAGCCGATGTTTCGCCATCGCACATGTTTGTTATCCTACTTTGATTCTGAATATCATTGTCAGGTGTGATGTTTTGTCATCCATTTTATTGATGTTTCTCCATCTTTTCCATGATACCTTGTTATCTTATAGACGATGTTTCGCCATCGCACATTTGTTTGAAGCCGATGTTTCGCCATCGCACATGTTTTTTATCCTACTTTGATTCTCAATATCATTGTTAAGTGTTATGTTTTGTCATCCATCTTATTGATGTTTCGCCATCTTCGCCATGATACCTTGTTATCTTTTAGCCGATGTTTCGCCATTGCACATTTGTTTGAAGCTGATGTTTCGCCATCGCACATGTTGGTTATCCTACTTTGACTCTCAATGTCATTGTTAGGTGTGATGTTTTATCATTTGGTGTTTCGCTATCTTTGACTTGTTACTTTGTTATTATTTAGCCGATGTTTTACCATCTCATTTGTTTTTTGTTTTATTCGATGTTTTGCCATCTTGACTATTTTTGTTGTCTTAACTAAAAAACACAAACCAACCAGAATATATGAGCCGAACTACGGCTGCTCTGATTCCTTAAAAGGGATACGTAGGCATTGGGGTAGGGCCCAATCGAGCATAACTTTTATTTTCCCTACATTGTTTTCTTTTTTTCGCATGCATTCCATTTTTAACTTTAAGCCATAGAGATAGGTTTTGACCACACCCATTAGATCAGACAACAATAGTGGATATCGTAGAGTACTACGGGCGTGTGGGGTGCTAATACCTTCCCCTCGCGTAACAGACTCCCTTACCCGATCTCTCGGTCGAAAGACCGTGATTTCTCCCTCTTCAGGTTTTCTCGATGTTTACCTCTCCCTCTTGGTGGGATAAAATACGTTCGGTGGCGACTTCATTGATGTTTCATTACAAGATGATGGTTCGGCCAGGTCGTTTCAGTCCTAAGAAAAATAGTATTTATATTCTTTCAACATCTGATTCCTTTGTTCTTTATCTCCGAATCAAGTTTGCGCTGATATAGGTGGGTCTTTTTTCAATTCCTTCTCCTAAATTAACTTCTTCAAGGGGATCTTGTGCCAGCATTTTTGCGCTTGGGGCCACTGGATCCCTTTCAAATCCCAAAGGTCTATCATCATAGATAGCATCAAGCCTTTGGTTGTTGTTTTCTATGGGTACCTGCTCATCAGGGGGCTTTGCAATAAAATTCACTTCAGGCCCTTCTGTATGTGTTGATTCTTCTTTGGCTTGGATAGCCATGTATTTTGCTTCGGCTTCCAAAACCGTCTTTATATTATTTTTGGCCACGTAGGCCAAAATCTTTTTGAAGAAAGATGACTCAGACATCATTACTGTCTTCCTCAAACCAGCTTGTTGGCTATACTCCAGGTAACCCTTTGATGTTATCCTCTTCGCCCATTATTTCCCCCGTCCCATTGAAACCCATGGGTTGGGTGTAAGGTTAGGTAGTGCAAAGCATTTTTGTTGGGGGAATATGCTCCTTCTGCTAGACTGCATGGTCCTATATTTTCCAGATTTCTGTCGAAATTCCTTTTATCCACCTGGTTGACTTCAGCTAAGAAATAGCTTTGGTAGGCCACTATATTTTCCATGATAACATCTTCTCTCCAAATAGAAACACGTTGGTGCATTGATGAAGGGACCGCACCAATGTCGTGGATCCATTCACGACCCAAGAGTAGATTGTAGTTGTCTTTGGCAGCAATAACTGATAACACTTACTTTACACTTATTTTTTACTCTGATTTCACATGTTATTTAGGTTTTTTATTATTTTTTTCTCGTATTATGCCTATCTTTTGTTTCCTTTTCAGGTATTTCAAATATCCAGAGCTCCACTGAAGAAATGAAGGAAAACAGGCTGAAAAATAGGAGTTTAGGTCAAATTTGCACTCATGGCGTCCACCATGGCGCCCAGCCATAGGGTAGGCCATGACGTGGACCACCTCCTGCTGACCTCAACTGCCACGTTCCCCACTTCCTTTTATTTACACTCATGGCGGGCGCCATGGCATCCATGGTGGGCGCCACCTTTGGACGATGTTTTCCCCCCCAAAAGGAGTTGGGGGCATTCCTGTGATTTCCTGCATTCCTCATCCTCTATAAATAGAAGTTCCTGATTTCATTTCAATTCACCCAAGCTTAGTTGCAAACTTGATCCAACCATAGTTGTGAACTTAAGCCATATAATTTCACCATTGTAAAGCGATAATTCTTCACATCGGGGAATTATTGCATTGTTGATTGAGTCTGTGATCGAGTTCGTAGATTGAGTCTGTAATCGAGTTTGGAGCACTTCGGTAGAAGTTTATCTTGCCACATTTATTTTCAACTGCCGTTTATTTCCAGTCGCATTTTACTTCCAGTTTGTACCAGATTTAAAACCTCCCCGTTTGGAGCAGGTTTCTATTTATATATTCCGCATTGCTTTTACTTTGTTTATTTCCCGCACTGCTTTTACTTTGTTTATTTCCTGCACTGCTTTTACTTTGTTTATTTCCCGTACTGCTTTTACTTTGTTTATTTCCCACACTGCTTTTACTTTGTTTATTTCCCGCACTGCTTTTACTTTATTTATTTCCCGCACCTGCTTTTACTTTATTTATTTCCCGCACCGCACTTTAAATTATTCACTTTCTCACATAATTTATTTTAACATGTCTGTTTACATTCCCATGTCAGGCTGAATCTTACTGGGCTAGAATGTAAGGAATCTAGTTAGATCGATATTCCAAATAATGTGTCAATAGAAATGCTTATGGGCTATTTTGGTTTTTAATACGAGTTTTCTGTACTTTATTGTTGTTGGGTAAGATCGAAATTCGTCCAACCCTTTGTTAAACTCAGTTAGTTCTAACTGGTCAAAGGAAGCGAAAGCGCTTTGTCCGGTTAGTTAGGGATTTTTATTATCAAAGAAATCAATTTTCAAACTATTTTCGGACGCGTTTATAGGATTAAAGTTAGGTTCCCTTTTTATTAGAAATTCCAGATCAAAATACTTTTCAACTTGGTCAAGTACTCTATTTCTTAAAAATAGGTTTATTACTTTAACGCAATGCGCGCCTTTTTATAAGTGACAATAAGAAGGTATGATTAGAGAGTAAACTCGGTTCTAATTACGCGAAAGCGACAGTTCTTGTTAAATTAGTTCTTTTCTTTAGTAGAAAATATTGCCCTATAAGTAGTTCTATTCCGAAGCATTGTGAATATCATCTGACTACGTGAATTACATTTGACCCTGCTTTTATATCTGAAGTTTATTTCGCTGCACTTTACTTTCTTGCATGCTAAATTCCCTGTTTAATATTGACTTAGCTAAACACCGTAACAATAGGAAACGATAGATTGACGATTGGTCTCTGTGGATCGATAATCTTTTATATTACTCTGACGCGATTCGTACACTTGCGAATACACCGCATCAAGTTTTTGGCGCCGTTGCCGGGGAGCAATTTCGTCAAATTTCGCACCGTGTAGTCGCACCATCTAGACTAAGTTTTACATTCCGGTTAATGCGAAGATCTCGCAGCACCGGAACCTTATTCAATCCTTTAGAAGAACCTGAACGTTACATCCATTTTCTCCGTAGAATTAGGAAAACTATGGCCGAGAATCGTAACCAAAGACCCCTTAAGGAATTTGCCCAACTGTCAGATGAGAAACCTAGTTCAAGTATTGTAAATCCAGCTATAACCACAAATAATTTCGAACTAAAACCCTCATTGCCACAATTGGTACAACAAAACCAATTCGGTGGTCTCGCTACTGAGAACCCGAATCAACACTTAAAAACTTTTATACAATTAGCAGACACTTTAAAATGCAATGGTGCTTCGCCTGAGGCAATACGACTAAGATTATTCCCTTTTTCCCTCAGAGATAAAGCACGAGATTGGTTAGATTCCCTTCCATCCAATTCAATAACAACCTGGGAAGACCTTAATAGAGTATTTCTCACAAGATATTTTCTGCCCAGCAAAACTGCTGTCCTTAGAAACCAAATCACTAGATTTAACCAAAACCTGGGAGAATCACTTTTTGAAGCTTGGGAGAGATATAAGGACCTGTTAAGAGCCTGTCCACACCATGGCCTATAACAATGTCTAATCATCCACACCTTCTATAATGGACTCCATTACAACACAAAGATGTCTATCAATGCTGCCGCTGGTGCCGCATTGATGAATAAACCTTACCTAGAAGCCTGCGCTCTCATTGAGGACATGGCCCAAAACCATTACTAATGGGGAACAGAACGAGCTACGGTAGAGAAAAAGGAGACCTAAGGAGGAAAACATGAGATAAGTTCTCTAGACATGATGCAAGTTAAAATGGACGATCTTGCCTTAAAAGTTCAAAACATGTCTCAAAACCCTAATATTGTAGCTGCAATAGCTTCCGAATGCGAACTCTGTGGGACCCAAGGACATCAACCTGCGGAATGTAACTTGTTGAATGAGCCTTGCTCAGACCAAGTAAATTACACCCAAGGAAACCCATTTTCAAACACTTACAACCCTGGATGGAGGAATCACCCAAACTTTTCTTATAAAAACAATAGCCCAATACAAAACTCTGCACCTCTGAGACCTACAGGTTTCCAAGCCCAAAGACCAAATCAATCTATGCAAGTTGTGGCACCCAAACTAAACCTTGAGAAAATCATGGAAAATTTCATTTCAGCTCAAACCCAGCAAAACAAATAGTTTCTAAATCAGAATATTAACGTAAATGAACTAATCACGCAATTAGGAACTAAGGTTGATCAGATAATTACGCATAACAAGATGCTTGAAACCCAGATCTCGCAGATAGCCCAAACACAAGCCCCACAAACTACACCTGGAGGACAATTCCCTGGACAACCTCAACCAAATCCTAAAGGGCAAGCTAATGCCATTTCCTTACAAAGTGGGACTACTTACGATGGACCCAAGAATGTAGCCATGAGTACACCCTTACAACCTAAGACAAATGTTTTGCCTACAGACCAAGTGGAGGAACCAGAGGAACCCGAAAAGCAAAAAGAACCAGAATTAAAAGATAAAACTAATAAATCACCACCCCCGTACAAACCCCCAGTCCCATTTCCGCAAAGACTTAAACAAACCAAACTTGACAATCAATACCAGAGATTCGTTAAAGTTATAGAAAAACTCCATGTAGAGATTCCTTTCACCGAAGCCATCACTCAGATACCATCTTATGCTGAATTCCTAAAAGATATCCTGACCAACAAGCGTAGACTTGATGATCCCAAACCTATCGAATGCAACTTTATTTCACAAAATAAACTTGCCAAGAAAGAAAAGGATCCAGGAAGTTTTTCCGTTCCTTGTATCTTAGGAAATCATACTATTGACAAAGCCTTCTTAGATCTAGGAGCTAGCGTTAGCCTTATGCCTTTAGTAGTTTGTAGAAGGTTAAACTTAGGAGAAATGCAGCTGACTAAAATGTCTCTCCAGCTGGCTGATAGATCAGTTAAGTATCCTATAGGCATACTTGAAGACATACCAGTTAAGATCGGTCAGCTATATATCCCAACTGATTTCGTGGTTATGGATATTAAAGAAAATGAAGAAATCCCAATCCTCTTAGGTAGACCATTCCTATCAACAGCCGGAGCCATAATTGACGTTAAGAAAGGAAAATTAACATTTGAGGTGGGTGATGAGAAGATAGAATTTATTCTTTCAAAGTTCTTAATGGCACCAGTCATAGGAGATGCTTGTTATGCCATCGACGTCATTGACGAGTGTATATTGGAACTTAAGCGAGAGGAATCTAACAAAAATATTAAGTTACCTTCGACCCCCATTATGGAGGACAATGGATTTAAAGGTTTAGAACCTTACATCGATGACGACCTCTATGAATGTTTATCGCTTACTCCCGATCCCATGCCTTGCCCTTTTAAACCATCTTTAGAACTGAAGGAACTTCCCAAGAACCTCAGATACGAATTCTTAGATAAAGAGATGAATCGTCCTGTTATAGTTAACATTATTTTAAGTCAAAGAGACAACTCAACTCTTAGAGATCTTACGAAAATATCCCCCAGCTTTAGGGTATAACATCTCAAATTTAAAAGGAATAAGTCCATTGGTGTGCATGCACCGGATCTTGTTAGAGGAAAACTCAAAACCCTCAAGAGAACATCAAAGAAGAATAAACCTTATAATGAGCGATGTTGTTAAAAGAGAAGTTCTTAAGTTACTAGAGGCTGGTATAATTTACCAAATATCAGATAGTAATTGGGTGAGCCTTGTGCATGTGGTGCCAAAGAAAGGAGGCATCACAGTCATAGAAAATGAGAAAGGTGAGCATATTTCTAAACGAACAGAACGAGGTTGGAGTATGTGTATAGATTATAGAAAATTAAACAAAGCAACCAGGAAGGATCATTTCCTTCTTCCATTTATAGATCAAATGCTTGAACGTCTAGCCAGACACTCGCACTTTTGTGATCTAGATGGATACTCTGGATTTTTCCAAATACCTATTCACCCTGAGGATCAAGAGAAAACAACATTTACCTGTCCTTATGGAACGTTCGCCTATAGACGAATGCCCTTCGGACTCTGTAATGCCCCTGCCACTTTTCAACGTTGTATGATGTCTATATTTGCAGATTACCTAGATGGAATAGTGGAAGTTTTCATGGACGATTTCTCGGTGTTTGGATTCAATTTTAAAGATTGTCTCTCCAACCTCGGAAAAATCCTTGAAAGATGCGTAGAGGTGAACCTAGTGCTAAACTGGGAAAAATGCCATTTTGTGGTTAATGAAGGTTTAGTATTATGACACATTGTCTCCGAAAGAGGCATTGAGGTCGATAGAGCCAAAATTGAAGTTATAGAAAACGTCAGCCCACCTAAAACCATTAGGGAGATTAGAAGTTTTCTTGGACATGCTGGTTTTTATCAGCGTTTTATAAAAGACTTCTCTAAAATAACAAAACCTTTGATTAATCTTCTAATGAAGGAAGTTGAATTTGTTTTCGACGAGAAATGTCTCAAAGCTTTTAAATTTTTTAAACAAGCACTGATTTCAGCTCCGATCATGCAACCCACATATTGGACATAACCTTTTGAAATCATGTGTGATGCCAGCGATTATGCAGTTGGTGCTGTTCTAGGACAACGAAAAGACAAGAAATTACATGTTATATATTATGCTAGTAGAACCCTAGATACCGCCCAGCTCAACTATGCAACAACGGAGAAAGAATTACTGGAAATAATTTTTGCGATAGATAAGTTTAGGTCCTACCTAGTTGGAGCAAAGATCATTATTTACACTGATCATGCTGCCATACGTTATCTATTAAATAAAAAGGACGCTAAACCTAGATTACTTAGATGGATCCTGTTACTCCAAGAGTTTTATCTGGACATTAAGGATAAGAAAGGCACAAAGAATGTTGTCGCTGACCACCTCTCTAGATTAGAACACTTAAAACCTGACTTATTGCCTATAAATGATGATTTCACCTATGACAAACTTATAGCTAAGACTGATGATTTCGAGCCTTACAGAGATAAAGATTTTGAAAAAATTTCAGTAATGAAGAGCGTACCTTGGTACGCTGACTTTGTAAACTACCTAGCTGTAGATATCATACCCCTTGATCTAAATTACCAACAGAAAAAGAAGTTCTTCAAAGATGTTAAAAATTTCTACTGGGATGAACCGCTCCTATTCAAGAGAAGAATAGATAATATTTTCAGGCGTTGCGTCCTAGAAGAGGAAATAGAAGACATCATCAGACACTGTCATTCTGCCCCTTATGGTGGACATGCAAGTATATCTAAAACGCACGCCAAGGTTCTTCAAGCAGGCCTCTATTAGCCAACTTTATGGCACGATGTTCATGCCTACATTGTTAAGTGAAACCGATGCCAACACACCGGGAACATATCGAGACGTGACGAGATGCCAATGAGGAATATCCAGGAAGTTGAACTCTTTGATGTTTGGGGTATAGACTTTATGGGACCATTTCCACCTTCAATGGGAAATAGGTACATTTTGGTAGCTGTGGACTACGTGTCTAAATGGATTGAGGCTATTGCATCACCCACAAACGACACAAGAGTGGTAGTCAAGTTATTTAAGAATATCATTTTTCCAAGGTTTGGAACACCCCGTCTCATTATAAGTGATGGAGGATCACATTTCATATCCAGAATCTTTGATAAGCTCTTGAGTAAGTATAGAGTAAAGCACAGAGTAGCAACACCTTATCACCCACAGACTAACGGCCAAGTAGAAGTGTCTAACAGGGAGATTAAACAAATCTTAGAAAAAAACGTTTCAATTTCCAGAAAAGATTGGTCTTAGAAGCTGCATGAAGCACTATGGGCCTACAGAACAGCTTTTAAAACCCCTATTGGAACAACCCCTTACCAATTAGTCTATGGAAAATCTTGTCATTTACCCTTCGAGTTAGAGCATAAAGCCTATTGGGCCATTAAGACCCTGAATTTGGAATATTTGACTGCTAGTGAAAAGTGCATCCTTGACATTCATAAATTGGAGGAATTCTGTCAGTCTGCCTATGAGAATGCTATAATATATAAAGAAAGAACCAAAACTTGGCATGACAGAAGAATTGTAAATATATATTTCAATATAGGCGACCTTGTTCTCCTTTTCAATTCCAGGTTGCGACTTTTTCCTGGCAAGCTATGTTCAAGATGGACTGGTCCTTTTGAGGTCTCTAGAATCCTAAGATCTGGAGTAGTCGAGATCAAGAACAATTCTTGTAGCCCATTCATCGTTGTTGGGTAGAGGTTGAATCACTACGAAGGAGGTGACATTCCCACCAACTACTCCAGTCACACTCTGATTGATCCACCAGTACCAGTTTCCGATATATGAAGCTTACTCGTCAAGCTAACGACGTTAAACAAGCGCTGCATGGGAGGCAACCCATGAGTTTATTTTTATTTTTTGCATTTATTTAATTTTTACTTTATCAAATTTTATTTTTATCTTTATACTAACAGTTGCAAAATTTATGATTTCAGGCATCACCTGCTAGTCGTCTTTGCTAACTACATTTTTCAAGATGGAGCATTTCGATGACATGCATGTTTCCTTCTGAGATGACACTCAGAGACAATGTTATGCAGTCCTTTCACAATGACCCATGGCACCGACCAGATATCCAGACCAGATTTGCATGGAAGCTCTTGGCTTTGAAGCCAGTATCAAGTATCTATGCAACCAGCTAAAGTGGAACGAGTATGCAGATGACCTAAGTATGACCTACAGGAACCTCACCTTAGAATTCCTCAGTTCATTCGAGTTTGAGCCCTATAATGGCCAGGATGGATATCTCACTTTCAGACTATTCGGGATAGGATATTGTTTTACCCAGAGGGAGTTTGGCGACTTCCTAGGCTTTCAGACCACACCCGATGCTATACCTGAGCTACCAGTTGGCTATCTCATGAATAGGGACATAGAGAAATTCTAGAGAGATATTACTGTTGAAGGGAGCCTTGATCCTTCCACTCAGCTATCCCCTGTTATTCACAACCCCACTTTCAGGTATTTTCAGATGGTTATTGCTCACACTTTCCTAGGGAAGGCTGACACTGATACCCATGTTAGCGAGGAGAAGATCTTTTTCCTCTACTGTGCGACCCAGTCTCACCCTGTAGCCTGTGGAAATTTTCTGCTGTGGAATCTCATGATGACTTCTAAGTCTGCTGAAGGTATCCTCCATGTGGGAGGGACAGTGACTCAGATTGCTTCTGCTTTGGGTCATACAAGTAAGTTATCTCACCTTACCTCCTACTGTGGATATACTACAATGGACATTGATTTCTGTTTGGATCGTGGGCTGATGAGAAGAGTCTACTTTAATCCCAACCAGTATAGACTCCTGATTGATAATGAAACCGTTCACTATTTTACCTTGCCTGATCCCATGATGACCAATGTCCATAACCATGCCAATTGTACATATGCCTTAGAAGGTCTTTGAGAGACCGTGGACGAGCGAAAATCACCTCTGATACCTAAGTATCATCCATGTCCATCGCCAGAAAGGACCATTGTATTCTCTAATAATTTCTCTTTGCAGCAACCCAACATCTATGCACAGGTTGCTGAGCTGCGTAGAGAGGTAGCCCAACTTCGTCAGACAGTTGAAGACCTCTCTCTTCAGGTTATGGTTTCTGATGCTACTCACTCTACTGAGGCAGACCTCCTACAGCAAGAAATTGATGATCTTCGCATTTATTATTTTCAAGTTATAAACATAAAAGAAAAAAATTCAATACACCAATCCTTGGAAGCACCAAATGAAGAATTGTTGTTTGCACCTACGAGAAGGAATTGGAATAAGAAGCCCAAACCAACAAAACAAAGAAATTTGAGTCCAGCCCAATTTTCGAACATGACGCCCGCCACCAAGACCATGGCGCCCGCCATGGGGTTTGGGATTATAACGGGCAGATTTTCAAAAACCTCCCACTTTCTCCATTTTCAACCCTAAAACCTCTCATTTTCTCAACCACCTACTACCCCATTAACCACCCAACAACTCTCATTTTCTCAACCACCTATTACCCCATTAACCACTCCAACATCCATTTTCTAACCATCATAAAAATTCAAACTTTCTCCTCCCAATCTCCAACACCCATTTTTGAAACCCATTTTTTCAATTTTCTTCCAAAGTAGAAACAATGGAGTTCAACGGATACGTTCTTCGTGAAGGCAAACCCGGAGACCGACAACGGAAAATCCTTGAAAAATTGCAAGGACGAGAAATTGTCTCAACCAGGTTTGTCGATTAAGACTGTCTGTATACTTTAGGACTTTATCATAGTTTTTTTCATTTAGCTGACATCCTAGGATTGCATGACACTTTTACTAGAAAAGAGCCCACCTTTGAGAGGCTAACTCGGGAATTCTTAAGTTCCCTAATTTATTTGGTTCACCCCGACACTGGTAGTACCATCGGTGTAGTTAAATTTCGTCTGTTTAATGTTGAATATGAATATAGCACCGACGAACTAGTAGCTATGTTGGGTATTCCTCATGGTGATGGCACTATTTGTGAGACCCCTTTGGATTCTGAATGGTCCACTGATGCATTTTCCTCCTGGCTTCAATTGTCAAACTCTTCTATAAATTCTTTTGAAGGAGATTTAGCATCATTGATCCATAACCCGGCTATTCGAATTTTTCGATATATGCTCGCTTGTACTATTTTTGGCCGGGAGAATCCAAACAAGGTAAATGCTAGAGAACTTCTATTTTTGTAGGGTAGTCTCACTAATAGAAGAATTAGTTCAGTCCCGTTTATGATTTCTCACATGATTGTTGTCCTGAGACACACAGGGACCATAGCTTTCGGAGGACTAGTTACATCTATTGCTAGAGCTTTGCACCTTGACTCTGAGATAGCTACCCTTGCACCCCTGCCTCCCCGCACAATTAATTTGAAATTTCTAAAAGATATGAAATTGTGCAAGGTGAGGAGAGCGGGTGGTTTTGAACTTATGGTTCGGGGTTTCGCTATCCCATCCATCATTATGCCTTGCACTAGACGTATTGATGTACAAATTATGAGGAACTGGACCTACGATCTAGATGATCCACCTTTTACGGGTCCATTACCTCCTAATGTTACACTTGGGGACAGACACGATACTGATGAAGAATACGAGCAGAGGGATGAACCTCATGCCCCACCTGTGTCCCCCCACCATGCTTCACCGCACATACTGCACCTTCTACTTCTAACACTTTTGCAGGTACGGCTCCTGGCTTCTATATCACTGAAGAGATGTGGTGTGACCAGTTAGCTCGGGAGGAGAGAAGAGATGATTTACTTTTTGGCATCCAGCAGCAGCTGGCAGATAACATGAGTTTTATGGAGGCGTCACGACAGCAGACAGACCGCTCTTTTCAAAGTCTTATGGAATCTCAATTGGCGATATCCCGCAAGTAACATAGGCAACAAGCCCATTTTCATAGGCACTCCGCCCTCATGGAGGCCACTCAAGGTTCCTTTTTTGGAAACCTTCACGAGATTCAGAGTTCACAGATTACCTTGTCCGCCAGATTCGACCAGTTCGAGGCTTCTCAGAGCAGTCATCGTCGCAGCCGATCCCGTCATCCTAGACATTCACCGCAGGATGGCAAGGGACCTAGCCAGCCTTAGTAATTTACCAGGTGACTCTTTCCTATTCTTATTTCATAACATTGGGGAGAATGTTCGATTTAAGTGTGGGAGGAGATTTACTCGCTTTCTCGCTTTATTTTTTCTCTCGCTTTATTTTTCCCTTTTCCTACATTTTCCTTCTCCTTATTTTACTTCTTTATTTGATTTAGTTTTCTTGTTTGCTTTCTTTTCAAAATAATACATGTGTTTGACGAGTCATTTATATCTGTATGGTCTAGTGTATGTCCACTCCCCCATTTCTTGAGCCTAACCGAAATTTTTTTTTCCTAAGAAAAACACTGTGTTTTGAACTTAGTTGGGCTATAAGACCTGGTTGAGATAGGATGTAGTGTGACTTGGGAAAGCCCTTTCGAAGCATTGGCATCGCTTTTACACCTTAAGCTTCGTAAATTTAGGAATTCAATCCCGATACCCCCTATGTCGTGGCCTTAAAATTTTCATTCTTAAATCCTTGAATAGTTTATCCTAGCAGTCAGCTCCGGTCTAAGCATGCTCTACGTAAGGGACCGAAGAGAAGTTAATGATCTATATGCTATGTTCTTATTATAAACTACAACCCCGGGATAGGTGACCCTCACAAAGTCATTTAACTCAACAAAAGTTGTATGTTGAAAAATAAAGCAAAAGCAAAAGAAGAAGAAAAAGAAAAAGAATTTTTTTTTACACATCTTTAGTTGGTTCAGAGGTATCTGGTGCTGAACTTGGTAGGGCGGATTACAATCCGATCCCCCACAACTATAAATGGGTCAATAAAAGGGGTTACACCAACTTTTTGTACCAGAGCCCTGCGTTTTATGATCAGAATCACTACCCGGTCACTTTACTATGAGCATGTACGAATAACGGGCTTAATGTGATTGCGCCTGAATGAAAAAGGATTTGAAAAAAAGGGAAAATATAGGCCTAAGCATAGTGGCATGATATGGATTGGTTCGTAAAAGAATGAAGCTTATGTTCGTTTTACGGAAGAGTGTCACTACGATATCCTTGGTTTGAATCAATCAGTACCTATCAATACATCCCTATTTTAATTCCAGAGGCCCCTTACAGCCCAACTTGTTCACTAACACCGTTTTACTTCTTAATCTATTTAGAGTTCTTACTTGAGGACAAGCAAAGGTTTAAGTGTGGGAAAATTTGATAACACTTACTTTACACTTATTTTTTACTTTGATTTCACATGTTATTTAGGTTTTTTATTATTGTTTTCTCGTATTATGCCTATCTTTTGTTTCCTTTTCAGGTATTTCAAATATCCAGAGCTCCCCTAAAGAAATGAAGGAAAACAGGCTAAAAAACAGGAGTTTAGATCAAATTTGCACTCATGGCGTCCACCATGGCGCCAGCTATAGGGTAGGCCATGACGTGGACCACCTCCTGCTGACCTCAATTTCCATGTTCCCCACTTCCTTTCATTTACACTCATGGCGGGCACCATGGCCTCCATGGAAGGCTCCACCTTTGGACGATGTTTTCTCCCCCAAAAGGAGTTGGGGGAATTCCTGTGATTTCCTGCATTCCTCATCCTCTATAAATAGAAGTTCCTGATTTCATTTCAATTCACCAAAGCTTAGTTGCAAACTTGATCCAACCATAGTTGCTAACTTAAGCCATATAATTTCACCATTGTAAAGCGATAATTCTTCACATCGGGGAATTATTGCATTGTTGATTGAGTCTGTGATCGAGTTTGTAGATTGAGTCTGTAATTGAGTTTGGAGCACTTTGGCAGAATTTTATCTTTCCATATTTATTTTCAACTGCTGTTTATTTCCAGTCGCATTTTTCTTCCAGTTTGTGCCAAATTTAAAACCTCCCCGTTTGGAGCAAGTTTCTATTTATATATTCCGCACTGCTTTTACTTTGTTTATTTCCTGCACTGCTTTTACTTTGTTTATTTCTCGCACTGCTTTTACTTTGTTTATTTCCCTCACTGCTTTTACTTTGTTTATTTCCCGCACTGCTTTTACTTTGTTTATTTCCCGCACTGCTTTTACTTTGTTTATTTCCCGCACCTGCTTTTACTTTGTTTATTTCCCGCACCGCACTTTAAACTATTTACTTTCTCGCATGATTTATTTTAACATGTCTATTTACATTCCCATGTCATGCTGAACCTTACTGGGCTAGAATGTAAGGAATCTAGTTAGATCGATATTCCAAATAATGTGTCAATAGAAATGCTTATGGGCTATTTTGGTTTTTAATACGAGTTTTCTGTACTTTATTGTTGTTGGGTAAGATCGAAAGCCGTCCAACCCTTTGTTAAACTCGGTTAGTTCTAACTGGTCAAAGGAAGCGAAAACGCTTTGTCCGGTTAGTTAGGGATTTTTATTATCAAAGAAATCAATTTTGAAACTATTTTCGGACGCATTTATAGGGTTAAAGTTAGGTTCCCTTTTTATTAGAAATTACAGATCAAAATACTTTTCAACTTGGTCAAGTACTCTATTTCTTAAAAATAGGTTTATTACTTTAACGCAATGCGCGCCTTTTTATAAGTGACAATAAGAAGGTCTGATTAGAGAGTAAACTCGGTTCTGATTACACGAAAGCGACAGTTCCTGTTAAATTAGTTCTTTTCTTTAGTAGAAAATATTTCCCTATAAGTAGTTATATTTCGAAGCATTATGAATATCATCTGACTACGTGAATTACATTCGACCTTGCTTTTATATCTGAAGTTTATTTCGCTGCACTTTACTTTCTTGCATGCTAAATTCCCTGTTTAATATTGACTTAGCTAAACACCGTAACAATAGGAAACGATAGATTGACGATTGGTCTCTGTGGATCGATAATCTTTTATATTACTCTGACGTGATTCGTACACTTGTGAATACACCGCATCAATAACCATGAACATTATTGACCTAGTGATTGAGCCCACAATTAGGTCCACTTGCACTACGCCTAAGGTATGACCAACTTTCCCCTCATAATTGATAGTACGATGTTGTGAGGTTTAATATCTATATCGAACATGCCTATCCTCTTCAGCATAAATTGAGGCATAATATTGACTGCAACGCCTCCATCTACTATCACTTTGTTTACTCCCACGCTTTCCACTTTGGCTCTAATGAAGAGTGGCTTTAGATGATTCTTCATGCACCATTGTTGAGGATGTAATAGCACACGGGTTATTCCTGGCCATTTATGCTGCCTTTGCTTCCTCATATTCTTCCACTTCTATGATTTGGTCATATTCATGGGGTAAATTGACACTACATTACAGTTTATGTTTAGTGTTGAATTTCCATCTGATTTGAAATCATTGGTCATCACATATTCATCATTTTCTTGTTTTTCAAGGCTTTTCTTGGTAACACCTTTCCCTCTGGGTGAGAACAGCTTTCTTCCAACTGGGGGTTTGTCTGTAACCATCCTGTTCGATGAAGACTGACTGTTATTTGATTCACCAATCTCCTTTTTTGCTAGTTCCATTTCAGCCTTCTTTATCCTCTAATGTCTTCGCCACTAGGATCTAGACATTTGATTTTTACCTTATAGTTCTTGGTCTTATATGCTTCCCTCTCCGGTTCTTGGAATTGTTTTTTGTAAGCCATCGCAGTCTTGCCTCCCTCATTGAAACTTCTCCACTTATTCCTTACTTTAATTGAATTAACCCATCGATCTGTTGGTATGTCAGCAAGAAGTTTGAAAGTTACCCTTCGATTGACTTTTGGGTGAGGATTGTCTTGTCTCCTTGGGATTCCCCTCTTATCGAAGGTGAAACTGGGCTTGACCCCGCTTCCATTTCCCCAGACTTGGGTGTAGGGAACTCTTATGAACATCCCAGAAGCTTTCTTGCCATACACAACACCACATTTGGGGCACATCAAGCATATAGAGTTATCTTTTTGACATCTCACAAGGAAACCTAACAAACTTTCCCCTAGCTTGGGGTAAGGAGTCAGTATTTAGTTTGGACTTCTCCGGCTCCCTGCAATCTGCGCCTTCTGGATCCTCTTGTATGCTGCTACAGCCCTTTGATCATGGACGATACTGCATCTGGGGAACATAAGCATATCAGCATCCTGCACATGGCAGCGGAACAAGTAATCACGCAGACTTTTGTTGCTTCTGGCATATCCATATCTCATTTGATCATTTTCCAATTTCAGTTTTGTTTCTATTTCCTCCATTTCTGGGGTAGGTTGATTCAAATCTATCATGTTGATCTAAAGATTTTGACCTTTAGTAGTCTCAATCTTTCCATAGGAAGATTTTGAGTCCTTAGCAATGTTCATCTCTTCGAATTTCACTCTAAGGCCTTCAGTAGCCTTAGCATTTTCAACTTCTGGGGCTGCATCATCAGCAATGTTTCCCTTTGTAGCCTGATCCTGTGTAACTTCAGCAATCTTTGGAATAGAGTCAATTCCATCGGAAGAATCTTCTGACTTGAAGCCTCAGTAGCCTCACTTTGTTCCACCTTCACCTGTTGGCTAGAATCCCCAACAGACACTTCCACCGTGTTAATGTCTAATGGCTCAACATAATTTGTTTCAGCCACATTGAGGGGGTCAGTGTCTATCTTCATCTGACTTTTTTCTTTCTCTCCAAACTTGAGCCTTCCATTCTTGATGGCATTCTGAATTAGATCCCTGAAAAGAAAGCATTGTGAGGTTTTATGGCCTAAGAAGTTATGATATTTACAGGAAACCCCTTTTCTTCCGTTGTTCCAATGGAGGAATCTTAGCATTTGGGGGCACCATCATCTGGCCATCTTTCACTAATAAGTCAAATATCTCATCACATTTTGTTACATCGAATGTGTATGTTTTCTTAGGATATTTGTCATTTTTTCCTATTTCGATGGGGTCCTTGTCATTCGATGGGGCAAGAACTTTACAAGAGTATGGGGGTGCTTGTTTCAGTTCTGCCAAATATCTTTCAAGCTCTTCGAAGCAAAAAGGATCATTTATAATTTCTTGTTCCTCTTCTTCGGCTTCGATATAAGCAACCATATCTTTCTTGTAATTTTTATTTTCCCTAATCTTTTCAGCTTTTAAACGCTCGAGTTGTCGAACCCTGTCTGCTAACTGGGCCATGTCTCTTAGATATTGAGCATCTAATTTCTTTCAAATGGAATAGTCTAAACCTCCTGCAGCCATTTCGACTAGTTCATATTCAGGAACCACTATAAAGCTTCTAGACTTCAGTAAACGAAATATATTCAGATAATCATCTATTGGTTCAATGAATTTCCTCTTGATACTAGCCAATTCTTTGATACTTATGTTAGATTGCCCCATGTAAGATTGTTCGCGAAATAATCTTTTCAAGTGTTGCCAAGCATTTATAGAACCTGGCGAAAGAGTAGTAAACCAAGTGAAAGCATTTTTTGTTAACGAACTTGAAAAGTATTTTATTCTCGGGTTCTCACTATTTTCCAAATCCCCTACTTCAGTCAAATACATGGCTATATGCTCCACAGTGGATTCATTAGTATCTCCTGAAAATTTTGTAAACTTAGGGACTTTGCAACCCCTTGGTAATTCTGTTTGTAATATATATTCAGATAAAGGGGATGAATAATTTGATCTCCTAAGTCTGGTATTTATACCATTTTGCACCATGATTCTCTCGATCATGTTGGTCAAGTTATTTTCCATGTTATCTTGTCTCACCCTATGGACCACTTCATCTGCATTTTGATCCCTATTAACCACCATTTCTCTCCTAGGTTGTTCCTCTTGGATATCATTTCGAATCCTTTGTTGCTCTACCCTCGGTTCTATGATTCTTTCGACAACCTCCTGTCTAGGTAATCTCACTTGGTTAATGGTTGGTTCTTCCTCTTGAACAATTGGGGCCTGGTTTTGCCTACAATGAACATGTGCTTCATTAGCACCAAAGAAGTCTGCTATGTGCGCCATTTGCGCTGACATTTGCTTATAGGTGTGGGTATTTTCTTGATTGGTTTTATTAATGTTTTGTATCAAAGGAGTGAAAATGGTACTCATCTCTCTAGCCAGAACTCCTACCATATCATGGTTACTCTCATCCATTTGTTCCCTGAATGCTGCCTGATTGCTCGTTGTCAGTATAGGCATTTGGGTAAAAGACCCTTGATTCTGGGTATTTTGACCCATGTTATTCATCCCAGAACCAGACCCTTGCACCGGGGATTGGGTTTTTGTTGTACTATTATGAAGTCTTTCCATGAAAGAAGTTGGCATTTCATATGGTGGTGGTTCCCTAAATGGCCTAAATGTTTCAAATCCTGGAGGTCTATGGGTTGAAAATTGGGCTTGGTTCCCAACATGTGTAAAAATCGAACCAGTTTGGGCATTCGACAGAATTCCCGTTGTTGTACCCCAAAATTTGCCCTCCTATTTTATTCAAGGCATGCTCATTAAACTCCTCAATTGCTCAAGAAGCTTCAAATGATTTCCATGGCACCCTATACGCCTCAGCATAATAGCATAACTGAAAGAAAGAAAAGAAGTGTATGGAACATGACGAGTTGAAAGTTGAAAGATAAAAATATGCCTAAGAGATTTTGGGTCGAAGCAGCTTTGACAACAATATACATTCTGAATAGATGTCCAACGAAGCAGTGTTAGCTGGGATTTCAATTACACAAGTTTTGAATAATGGACACTGTGATCGAAAAAAGGATAGTTCGAAAGAAAATGTGAGGAGGCTTTTATGAAGTCTTCGATTGATGAAGAGCTAGTAAAGAGATTCGAAGGGTTCGTCTTTGAACTATTAAAATATAAGTTATTCGAAGCATTACAATGGAAGGCATTTCGACTGTCATATTGATTTGAATTGGCGCTTCGAAAGAAAGAGGATTTTGAATTCAAAAGCTTTGAAGAAACACGTGGAAGTCTAATGGTTCAAAGGACATGCAACCTTCAAACGTGGCATGATTTCGTAGAAGGATTGTTAGGGTTAAATCAGCCAAATATAAGCCGTCTTAGAGTCTTTGGATCAATGTGTTTCAGGCATGTACGTGAACAGGCAAGGAAGAAGTTGGATGATCGAAGTGAAGTCTTGGTGCTCATAAGTTATCATTCGATTTATGCATACAAGTTGTATTCACCAATCGAAGATAAACTGGTGATCAGTAAAGATGGGCTTGAAGACGAAAGCAAAAGGTGGGATTAGAGTCGAAGTTCAGTTCGACAAGAATCAGACACCTGTACAACTTTGTTCGAAGAAGATGAACATAATAAAGCTTCGACAAGTCAATAGGAAGAGGTGATTCTTCGATTGGTCGAATTAAAGGAAAGGAGATCGAAAAGAATAGAATGAAGCTTCGACAAGTCAAGTTGAAGAGGTGATACTTCGATTGGTCAAATTGAGGGAAAGGAGATCGAAGGGAACAAGAACTGTTCGATTAGGCTGATGTTTACAGATCAAGCAATCGATGTAGATGCTCACTTAATCGAA
The DNA here is from genome assembly GCA_948472305.1 of Vicia faba. Lineage (NCBI taxonomy): Eukaryota > Viridiplantae > Streptophyta > Magnoliopsida > Fabales > Fabaceae > Vicia > Vicia faba. Next base: position 128,273,578 of record OX451739.1, read on the forward strand.
GAAGCCATGATGATGAAGCCTTGAGCAATTCGAATTGGAACTCAGAGCCATCAAAAATAATAAAGCTTGGGAGTTGTCGAAATAATCAATTGATGTGAAATAGAGAGGCAAGTCGAAACGAACACCTAATGGGATGAAACCTGTCCAGGTTCACTCAAAGTTCAAAATGGCATGAAATATCTCAGAATGGTAACTTTTCAAATTTGATGATTTTGCTTTCAAAGCCATAGTTAATGGCTGATTCATGCCATATGTGTTCATCACCACACCCTTATAAGTACTAGACCAAGTCAGGAGCGAAGAGGGGGGACACACACGAAATTGCTTAAAAGAGCCACACGCAAAAATTGCATCAAGGAGATACAGAGAAGCTACCTCAAAGAGCCACGCGAAAATCACAAAGAAATACCTCAAAGTTGTCAAATTTGAAACACACTTTGCAGACTCCTCCAGTCCAAACTAATACCAGATTCGTATTCCTGAGATTCTCAAAAGCCCATACCAGCTCTCCTCCAAGCCTGAAGCATGCCCAAAAGTCACGCACCAAGCCCATCGGTCCTTGGTAAAATTCTGGATCATAACCCTTTGAATACATAATTTAAATTGTTTTTATATACATGTTTATATTATTATTGATCATTTGGTTAAGTCTAATATACTACATGCGAATATGAGTGCTGGAAGTATAGGGTGCCATTTTTAGGGCTTCGAAGCAGCCAGGCTTCGAACTGGGTGATACAGGGACCTTTTGCCAATTTTAACCCCAGATTTGGATTCGGGGGATGGTCTTACGTAGGGTAGGGTCCTTGGATTTGTTTCGATCCAACATTTGATCAAGTTTACAGGTGTGTGTGCAGGGAAAGGACCTGGGTTCGATACCCAGGTCGTCCATTTTGTTTTTCTAACCATTTCCTTGCAGATATAGCGTTTCAAGTCCAAACGCATATACCATGTATCATCATATCATCACAATCTGATCCAGATCTAAACGCCTCAACATGAAGCTTCATGGTATACCCTCAAAGGCTAGCAACATAGGATCCAGTGCAGCTCCTGGGTTCTGTTTGTTTGGGCCTAACGTTTTCCAAACCATACCACCCCTTGTTTACTTTCGCTGCCTGGCCCATTTTTGTTTTTGTTCTTTTTAATTACTTTTTTTTTATTTAATTATAAAATCAGATAAAAACCACAAAAAAATTAGGTTTTAGTTTTTTTATTAAAATTAATTTTGTTAATTAATTAATTAATTACCTTAACATTTTCTTAAAATTAAAATTAAGTAGACTTAGATTTTATTCTCTTTTATTAAACAAAAACAAACAAGAAGATTTCATTTTCTTTAGGATTTAGACGTCCTTTCTAATTCGCGCGCGATTTTATTTTAGCATTACTATTTTTTATACTATTGTAACTGCCTACTGGATGTAATAGATTTAAACTAGGACTTTTACTCTTTCTGCTTTATTCCCCATTTTTGGACATGTAATTAACCCCCCTCCCCGAAGCCTTGTAATAGCTAGATTTACATTTCTGCACTTTTAATTACTGCAAATTATTAACTGCTTAGATGCATGACTAATAGGATTGTATGGAAAGAGATTAAAATCAAACGCTAGAAAACCTAAATGCGAAGATAAATAACAAAATATAACACAGTTTCACATGCGCACCTCTAGGACACCCCACTTTGGTTTCCTTTGGAAAAACAGCCACAACTCTCGAAACGTGAGATATTTTAGTGGCTACCCTCTGGTTTAAAGATCATAAGTCCCTCGATGACCCTCTCGATGTTGCCTCGGTAAAAATGATCTTAATGCCCTAGGGTAGTTACTAAGGTTTCTTGCCCAGTTGCCTTTGTGACTGTATAAACATCCCTTTAATTGTCCCTCAAACATCCAACGACTAGGGCTACCTACTCACTAATAGTAGGATAACATTGTCTAAAGGAAAAGAGGAAAAGAACAACCCTTTCGAGTAAAAGTAGATAGTTCCTAGATGTTATGCTCAAACAACTTTCACACTTGCACAAAACTTCTTTCAAAAACATTTTTAAAATGTTTTATCAACACTCTTGAGGACTGATACAAGAGTTATCATAAAGCAAATTGCCTTACTATTGGAATTTCAAAAATACTTTTCAAAACACACAAAGCACAAGGTACTTCAAAATGAGCTAAGCATCTAAGAGCCCGTAGATAACTACGGATGGAAAGGGTGCTAACACCTTACCTTTCCATAATCTATCCCCCTTACTCAGAAATAATCTCGAAATGTTTTTTTTGTTCTTTTCACCCTTTCCTTTGTTGTATAAAAGAAAAGTCGGTGGCGACTCTTGCTTACCGCAACATTTACAAATACAAATGCAAAACTAGTATAACAGTCGGTTCTGCCACCGTATAACACCCCTTGTACTCGAAGAAAGAGGCATGGTTGTCAAATTATTTATGGCCACTGAACCTATAGATTTAGGTATGGCCTGTGTGTGAGGCATTGTGGTTGATGTATCCATTGAACTTGCAATAATCGTGCCTGATCCCTGTGGGGGATTTTGTTCCCCGTCATGGCCAGTTGTGTTAACCATCTTTCTTGGATATTTTCTTTTGGGTTTTGGTTGGTTACTGTTGGCTATTTTACCACTTCTAAGGTTCATACAACAATAACGAAATACAAACTCAAAAGATAAATGATGGAAGATAGACGCTTACAAAAAATACAAATATTCAAAAACTTCAACACGATCCCATTGGGCGTGCCAATTTGTTTACACATGAATTTGGTAAATAACCGCTGGTCTTCCAAACTAAATACTTTGGTAACTTGCAGAGTCGACTAGATTGATCCTAGGACATGTGTCTAAGTTTCTAAGATTAAAATTGTAATGGGATTCATGTTTAACATTATTTTGTTGATAACAATATAAAGATTGAAATTATAATTTAAAGTAAGTTCGAATAAAAGGATTTCAAATGCATAATGAAAAGGTTTCGACTGGAAACGTAAAGAAATGTAAAGGAAATGAAGAATAAATGTAAATGACTTAAAAAAATAAAAGTTTTGACTGAAAAGTAAAGGAAATACTGGAAATGTTAAAAGACTTGATATTGATAAAGTAAAATGGTTCGAAAAGAACCATAATGGTGTCTATACATACATTCTCTGCAACTCTTTTCTCTAACACAGGGTACTTCTAGTGTATTGAATCATTTGTACAAAATGAACACCCTTGAATCCTAATATTAAGATCCATATTTATACTAATTTGACCCTAACGGTATTTATATAATAGAGTGCCACGTTCGAAGATTGCATGTCCTTCGAACCCACCAGACTTCCACGCGTCTTCTGTGACTCAAAAATTCGATTTCAAATTCGAATTCTTCACTTCTGTTGGCGCCAAGTTTTCGACGTGTATATCCAAAAAACTTTTGATTTCAAAAATATACAACGGATATTTATTATATTCGTTTTGTCTGTCCATCGAATCATTCCAAATGTATGGGCTTTTACTCAATTCAATCCAAACGAAACTCAAACACCAAAAACAATATTAATGCGTTCAAACAACTGTTGTAATAGAAATTCCAAGCCAACAGATATGCGCGTAAGGTTGAAGATGAAGTTCAAAATATTAGGAACGAGTTTATTTTATATTTAATAGTTGTTGTTTTATACACGGGTGAAACAGCCACCCCAGTGGCAGAAAAAGCGTGCGTAAGGCATTACCCTATAGGGATCTGGGTTCGAGCCCCAGTGGTACCCTTTTGTATTTTTTTTCTTCATATTTCCCTTGCAGATTCAGTGCATCAAGCCCATGCATGCTCACCATGAAGCCTCACATTAATTTCATATGATCATCACAAGGTTAAATCCAACGCTCCATATAAGCAGGACCATGAGACACCTTCAAAAACCAGCCACACATAATCAAAACAGGCGCTAAACATTTGTGTTTGGGCCTGAGTTATTTCTGAGCCCTCACCCCCCTTTTACTTATACTCAGGGCCATCTCTTTTCTTATTTTATTTTATTTTCTGACTAAACAAAAAAAACATTTTTGGGCCTAGCGCCCTTTTTGCTACTTTTAAACTCCCATCTTTCTTTTTAAACCCCACTAGCCCAATATTTTCATATTCTTTATATTTTATTATTTTTATTTCTTTATTTATTTTATTTAAACTAAAAATACAAAAAATATATTTTCTTAAATTAAAAATATTTTAATTTAAATACTTCATTTCTTTTTGATTAAATTAAATTCTATTATTTTCTTTTACATTGTAAAACATCTTCCAAATTAATACTAACATTTAAATTATTTTCTAATTAAATTTACTTAGTATTAGGGTTATTTTCTTCTTAATTTCAATAAACTTAGATTATAGATTTTGATTAAATAATTATTATTTTTTTGTAAATTAATTAAGTAGTTCAATTAGGATAATCTCTAAACCTTTTTATCCAAAACCCTAAACACAATTGCCTTCTTTTCTTCTTCACCTTTATATTTTGTGTATTATTATTGTAATTAATATTCATTGGTTTGTAATAGTAATTAGGGCTTTATTGCTTTCTCCCCCCTATTCACAAAATTGTACCCACCCCTATTCCCGAAGCGTTGTAATAGCATAGGACATTTAAATTCGGTAATTTATCGCTTTCCTTATTATTGCTAGTAATTAGGGTTTGCATGACAAGATTTAAAAATCAAATATTAGACAACCCTAATTAAAAGATAAATACTTGAAATAAAAACACTTTGCACACTTGCACCCTTAGGGTAACCCACACTTGTTGCCTCGGATGAAAACAGTCATGTCCCTCGAATGTGAGATATTTTGGCAAAAGACCCTCGATTAAAAGATCACAGTCCCTCGATGGCCCTTCAATGTTGCCTTCGATAAATGATCTTAGTCCCTTACGACATTTTCTAAAACATTTTACAAGTTGCCTTCTATTACTGTACAATGACCCACGCATGTCCCAAACATCCAATAATAAGGCTCTCTATCAACCAATGGTAAAGTAGCACTATCTAAAGGAGGAGGAAAAGAACAAAGTTTTTTTTGAGTAGGTAGATTGCTCGTAATTGCTTGGTCACGATTAAAATCATTTCCACACCTCACACGTTCAAAACACCTTTCAAACAAACATTTTGTATACATTCTCATTGATACGAGAATCATTACAAAATGGCTTTACATTGCCATTTTCAAACATCTTTCCAAACACTTCCTTTCAACAAATATTTTTAAAACCAATACTTTGTATACATTCTCAACGATAGGAGAATCATTGTAAAGTTTGCCAAACTTAGGCGTTTTCAAAATATTTTCAAACTTACACAAACACAAAGCATTTCAAAGTGATCAAGCAATTAAGAGCCCATAGATAACTACGGATGAAAAGGGTACTAACACCTTCCCTTTTCATAATCTACCCCCCGAACTCAAGAAAATTCTCAAAAGGTTTTTCCTGTTCTTTTCATCCTTTCCTTCATTGGATAAAAGAAAAGTCGGTGGTGACTCTTGATATCTGCAACATTTATGATAAAACGCAAAACACCCAAGTCAGTTCTCCCACCGTATCACAGTATGATTCTTAATGAGGGCATTATATTCTTCCTCCATAACTGCCACCCATTTGGGATATTTAAGAGCAACCTTATAAGAGGAAGGTTCCAGATCAGTCAGTAGAATTGTAGGGTGTTTTCTGGGTTGAATTATACCACTCTTGCCCTTTGTAGTTATAGCATGAGTGTTTAAAGGATGAATAAAGGGAGGTGCAAGCCTGGTAGAAGGGTTTGTGGAGGAAGCAAATGATAGTTGAGGCATAGAGGAGGTAGCCTGCTGTAGAGAGGGACTCTTGGAACCAGGTGCAAAGATTATATCAGGAATGGTATTAGGGAGAGACCCAGATGGAGTGTTAGGAGAAGAAGAAGTTAAGGATGGAGTGGTAGGTGGGGAGTTTATAGACATAGGAATGGCAGGTTGAGGCAATATGTGAGTCATAAGGCCAGTAGGAAATGCAACAGAAGGAGTATTTTGTGATGAAGTGGATGAAGAGGCTACATATGAGGAAATCTAGCCTCATTGAAGACAACATCCTTAGAGATGTAAATTCTGCCATTAGAGGCCAAACACATGAAACCCTTGTGATTAAAAGTATACCCCGGAAATATACACTCTTGAGAATGAAAGTTGAATTTGTGAGCAGAGTATGGCATGAGATGTGGAAAGCAAACACAACCAAAATCTCTAAGGGATTTATAGTCAAGAACTGTTTTTGTAGAGCATGAGATAGGGGACCTCATACCTAACAAGGGGGTAGGCATTCTGTTAATCAAATATGCAGCATTTAAGTAGGCATGATCCCAGAACTTAAGGGGTAATATTTCTTAAGCAAGCAAGGCTAGCCCTGGTTCAACCACATGCTTGTGCTTCCTCTCAACTGAGCCGTTTTGATGGTGTGTGTATGGACAGGCAAGCCTATGAGCAATGCCTTTTGAGTAAAATAAAGAAGTGAGAGATTTAAACTTCCCTCCACCTTCAGTTTGCACAGCTTTAAGGTGAGTATAAAATTGAACTTCAATAGCAGTGATAAAGTGCGTGAAGGTGAGGCACGCATCATATTTCAATTTAATAAGAAAAACCCAGGTATATATTGTATAAGCATCCACACAAGTGAGCAAATATTTGTAACCACAACTGGGATCCATAGGAGCAGGGCCCCATACATCAGCAAATAACAAATCAAAAGGAGAAGTGTAACTTGTGTGAGAAAGTGTGCTAGGTAATCTGTGTATCTTTCTGAAACAGCAAGGAGTGCAGAAATCCAGTGGAGATTTATGAGGAACAGGGGTGTTGCATAGTTGCAGAATAGTCTTTAATGCTTCATGGTGGGGTGGCCCAACCTGTTATTCCACATGGTATATGATAAGGGAGAAAGAGATGTGGGTTGCACAGAGACCTTTGACACATTATTAATGGAAGCATGAGAAGCTGAAGTAGACTTGGAAGCTGGTTGTAAAGACCTAAAGGTGTACAAACCATCCTTATTTAGAAGCCCTTGTAGAACAATTATTGAATCACCCTGTGTTTTGACAAAGCACTTATCAGGATGAAATTCAAAGTAGACATTGTTGTCCTTAGAAAATTTGCTCACGTTCATCAAGTTCTTTGTGATATGAGGCACAAGTAAAAGATTTTTTAGCGTGAGAGGAGTGTGTGTTGTGCAAGGGCAATCAAAATAAGAAGTTCTAATTGAAGTGATGGGAAAACCTTGGCTATTACCAAGCATAATTTGGTCAGTGCCAGGTAACACTACACTTTCAGACAGATGGTCAACATTGCTGGTCACATGGTGTGTAGCTCCTGAGTCAGGATACCAAGGTTGAACCTGCTGAGTGAAATCAGTTGGTGCTGGAAATCCTACTCCAGTAAAATGAGCTTGTGGTTGATACACAGGCCTTTGAGCAAAACCAGGAGAAGGCCCCTTAAGAGTCGGAGAGATCCATTGATTTTACATAGGAACTTGAGTTATAGAAGTAGGCATCCACTGATTGTAACCACTTTGTGCCATAGGCTGAGTCAAGCTAGGATTATTCCATTCATTCCAGGCTGGTCTTTGATGCTGTGAAGTAGCATTCCACATAACAGGCATGACAACATAGTGTCTCTGATAATAGATGCTAGCATCATGTCCTGGTTTTGAGAAAATTTGACAGTGAACTCTGTTTATGCCACCATATCTACCACATCTGCCACGATGATTCCTTCCACCATGAAATCCTCCACGTCCTTCACTATATGAAGAATTACAACATATTGTATCACATTGGTGGAGTTAGGTGCACTAGGATCTGCAACAGCAAGTGTGGCTTGAGCAACATTAACAGAGAGAGGCTCAGATAGAGCAAATTTCTTTAATTTCTCCAGTTTTGCTTCATTAGCAAGAAGCATAGACTCGACTTCAATAATAGGGCACAAAATTGAACGATATTGGATGGATGAGGCTAGGGCAATATAATCCTCGGGAAATCTATCAAGAATTGCTTCAAGATGATCACGATGTAAAATTGGATCGTCAATTGACTCAAGTATATCAATAATTTGTTGAATGCGAGCAAGATATTGAGTAATCGAATTTTCCCCTTTGGTTATGAATTTCAATTTCGAGCGTAGTTGTCACGATTTCGCATTTGTGTGCGCAAAGATATATTGATGAATTTCATCCCAAATTTGATGAGAGTGAACACACCTGATAACACGAGGAAGAACAACATTGGATAACATGGTGAGAAGCCACGTGAACAACAACGAATCTTGCTGCCCCCAAGCGAGAAACGTCAGATTCTCCTTATCGGCAGTGCGATCTTCATCAGAGACGTAGCGCGGCGGGATAATTGGATTTACTAGGTACGGTGAAGACGATGCGTGCGAATAATACCTTTGATTTGTTGTTTCTAGGAGAATTTGTTTTCGTCCAACTTCAACGTCACTTGCTGCGTGAATGCTTTGAAGATGTTCTTCAAGGTGAACGTTAAGGGAACTATGTAACGCCCGTAATTTAATTAATTATTTAATTAAATTATTTTTGGAATATTTGTGAAGTTTTATTATGATGATAGTTAATGTGTTGTTGTTATTGGATTTGATTATTCTATTAAGTTGTGGAATAATATTAGAATAATAATATTATTTGATGTGGGCTTGTTTTAAGGACTAGAAGTAGTAGAAAGGGGGTGTAGGAGTTTTAAGCCCATTAAGACATAATGAGAATTATAGGGTTATTATATTAGTTTTTAGATATAATAAGGAAAAGAAGAAGAAGTAAGAAGAGAAAGAAATAAGGGTTGGAAGAGAACGTGAAAGTTGCAGAAAAGAAGGAAAAGAGCCAGAACGGAAATCAATCGGAAAACTTATAGAGCAACCTTCAATCCAAGGTAAAGGTGGGGTTCTGACTCTATAATAGGATTTATGATGAGTAGTATGTGGGATTATATGTTAAAGGTTGTTTTGTTTATGATTGAATTATATATATTGTTGTTTGATGAAGATCGATGATTTAGAGATGAGTAATGATGCCCTAATGTTGTATAATTGATGTAGAAACATAAGATTATTATAATTGATGATTACCTATGATTAGAGGATGTTTTTAGGGCCTAAGGCATGGAAACCGCAGTGAAAACGCAGTGAAATCGCAGAAAATATTCGTGACAGAACAGTATGAGTCGACCTCAAAGGCCATGCGTCGACACATGCAGGCTTTTGGACTCAGGATGACTCGATACATAGGATTATGCATCGATACATGCAGTGTGGCAGACTTAGTATGAGTCGATACAAGAGGATTGCGCGTTGACTCATGCAGGATTTTAACCTAGTACGCGTCGACTCAAAAGATTATGCGTCGACCCATGCAGTCTGAGTTTTGGCAGATTCGTTTCCAAAGGCTGTAACTTGAGTTTCCGGACTCCGTTTGAGGTGTTGTTTGAACTGTTGGATAGCTAACGCGATGAACTTCATTCTTAAGGATTAAAATGAAGGATAAGAATAATATTCCTAGTACCCAAATTAGGATTAGATTTAGCTTCCCGCGTTAATCGTTATGATGATTTTGTGAAGTATGATGAGGATAAGATGATTATAGATTATTGCTTGGTTCATAATAGTAAAATTAATGATGATAATGATGTAGTATTGCAGAATAATAATATGTAGAAGTTTGGTAATTAGAGATAAGCCTTAGATGATTAATTAAATATAGGCATTATCATGTTGTAGGCCTATGGCCAACTTTGAGGAATTGTTGATCTGTCGTTGTATTATTGTTATGGCTGAGTTGCTGTAAAATTATGTTGATAAAATTATGTTGATGAATTATGCGATGAATGATGTTGACGAATGATGTTGAGATGCCTCTAATAATTGGCAGCTATTAAGATGTAGGCTTCTGGCCAACGATGATGTTGTCCTGAGATGTTGTTAATTATGGTTGTTGTTACTACATTCATGATTGTGTCACATACATTGCATTTCAAGATGGAGTTGTTGCTCGTTAAGATGGCATGTATTGGCGAATATTAAGATGAAGGCTTATGCCTTGTTGATGCATCTAATTATTGGCAATTATTTTGAGATGGGAGTTCTGCTCCAATGGTACCACATACATTTGCATAGTATTGAGTCGCATTATATGATTGCATAAAGAAGTTGTGTATTGATGCGGTAAATGTGTATATTGTTGGTATTCTGTTGTAATTGTTGTTGTTTATGAGATGTGAAGTGGTGTTATTATATGAGCTGATCTAGCATATTATTTATCACACGTTTTATTATATTGCTAGATATCTCACCCCTTTTGTTTGAATGTTACCCTTACGTTGGTAACGTGCAAGTAATCCAGAGTGTAGGCAGTATACCTTCGGTAGTTCGAGTCGGTGTCATTGCTCTGATACGTAACACTCAAGGGGGTGAATGCTTGTTGCTTTTAATTATTGATTATTTCAGTTGTTGAACTTTAATTTGATTGTTGCTAAGTATGTATTATTTTTAAGTTGCTGTAATTGTTGGACAAAGATGTTATTATGATTCCGCTGCGTAGATGTTCAAGTTGTTGAATTAAGAGATTAAATTATTATGCTGATGGTTCATCCGAGGTTTTAAAGTGTTATGTGTCCATGTTGAATGCAATGTGTTTTAAGTTGAATTTGTGGCATCCTGATTCAGTTGTATGAATTTTTAAAACTCTGATTTACATATATAATTTTCGGGGTAAAGTTGGGGTGTTAAAAAGTTGGTATCAGAGCAAAAGTTGGTCCGTCCGGCCAAGTTGTTGAGTCGTAGTTGTCTAAAAATCGAGTATTGTTAATTTGAGTTCTAACCGATGTTTATGTTGTAGTGATAAGTTGAGATGGCTGGGAGGAATGATGATGCACTTACTGCTGCTTTAGAAGCAATGGCGCATGTGATGGAGAATCAGCCGAATGTTGACGGGAATGCTGGATCTCGTAGTTTGGCGAATTTCCAGAGAGAGAATCCGCCTACCTTCAAGGGAAAGTATGATCCTGATGGAGCGTTGGATTGGTTGAAAGAGATTGAGAGAATCTTCCGTGTGATGGACTGCACTCCAGCGCAGAAGGTTCGATATGGTGCTCATATGCTAGCAGTCGAGGCTGATGACTGGTGGCTAGAGACTTGTCAGAGATTGGAAGCTGCGGGTGAAAATGTCACTTGGGCTGTGTTTCGTAGGAAATTTCTGAGGAATTATTTTCCTGAAGACGTATGTGGTAAGAAGGAGATTGAGTTCCTTGAGCTGAAGCAATGGAATATGTCAGTTGTTGAGTATGCTGCAAAGTTTACTGAGTTGGCTAAGTTTTATCCGCACTACGGTGAGGCAGATGCTGAGTTTTCAAAGTGCATCAAGTTTGAGAACGGATTGCACCCAGAGATTAAGAAGGCTATTGGATACCAGAATATCAGTGTCTTTGCTGATTTGGTTGATATTTGCAGAATTTATGAGGAGGATAATAATGCTCATTACAAGATTATCAGTGAGAAGAGGGGTAAGCACCAACAGAATCGTGGTAAGCCTTATGATACCCCAGCTGGTAAAGGTAAACAGAAAGTTGATCAGGGTCAGAGGACTAATGGGGGAGATGCTCATGCTGGTGTGGTTTGTTTTAAATGTGGAAAACCTAGGCATAAGAGTAATGTGTGTACTGCTGAGGTAAAGAGGTGTTTCTGTTGTGGTAAGACTGGACATGTTGTATCTGAGTGCAAACATAAGGATGTGATTTGTTTCCATTGTAGTGAAGAAGGGCACATTGGTAGTCAGTGTCAGAAACCAAAGAGGGTGCAGAAAAGTGGCAAAGTGTTCGCTTTGGTTGAGGATTAGGCAGCTGTTGAGGACAGACTTATCAGAGGTACATGTTTCATTAATAGTACTCCTTTAATTACTATTATTGATATCGGTGCTACTCATTGCTTTATTGTTGCTAATTGTATGGAAAGATTGGGTCTTACGTTGTCTTCTATGAATGGAGAAATGGTTATCGACACTCCAGCCAAGGGGCCAGTGACTACTTCTTTTGTGTGCTTAAAGTGTCCCTTGTCGATCTTCGACAGATACTTTGCTGTTGATCTGGTTTGTTTATCATTGAGAGGGTTGGATGTGATTTTGGGTATGAACTGGTTAGAGCATAACTATGTTCATATTAACTGTTATGACAAGTCTGTGAGATTTTCTACTTCTGAAGAAGAGGAAGATAGTCTGTTGTCTTCTAGACAGTTAAGGAAGATGATGCAAGAAGAAGCACAGATGTTCTCGTTGATGGCGTCGCTACCTGTAGATAATCAAGCTATAATTGAGGAATTGCAGGTGGTATGTAAATTTCCTGAAGTTTTCCCTGAAGAGATTCCTTATGTACCGCCGGAGAGGGAAGTCGAATTTGGTATTGATCTTGTACCTGGTACCAGACCTTTGTCTATGGCATCATACAGGATGTTTGCATCTGAGTTCTCAGAGTTAAAGAAGCAATTGGAAGAGTTACTTGAAAAGAAGTTTGTAATACCAAGTGTAACACCGTGGGGAGATCCAGTGTTATTAGTAAAGAAGAAAGATGGAAGTATGAGGCTTTGTGTTGATTATAAACAGTTGAATAAAGTGACGATTAAGAAAAAGTATCCGCTTCCAAGAATATATGACTTTATGGACCAATTGGTGGATGCTCATGTGTTTAGTAAGATTGATTTGAGGTCAGGTTACCATCAGATTAAGGTGAAGGATGAAGATATCTAGAAGACGGCTTTCAGAATGCGTTATGGACATTATGAGTATTCGGTGATGCCTTTCGGTGTTACTAATGCGCCAGGAGTATTCATGGAATACATGAATCGTACCTTTCATACTTATTTGGATCGGTTCGTGGTGGTGTTTATTGATGATATTTTGATTTACTCTAAGTCAGAAGAAGAGCATGCTGAATACTTAAGAGTAGTATTGCAAGTTTTGAAAGAGGAGAAGTTGTATGCAAAGTTGTCCAAGTGTGAGTTCTGATTAAAGGAGATTATTTTTCTTGGTCATGTGATCTCTGGTAGTGGCATTGTTGTGGATCCATCGAAGGTTAATGCTGTGTTGCAATGGGAAACTCCAAAGTCAGCTACTGAGATTAGAAGCTTTTTGGGATTAGATGGTTATTATAGAAGGTTTATCGAAGGTTTTTCTAAGTTGGAACTTCCGTTGACTAAGTTGACTTGTAAAGGTAGAGCTTTTGTATGGGATGTTCAGTGCGAAGAAAGTTTTACAGAATTGAAGAAGAGATTGACGTCAGCTTCGATTTTGACGTTACCTAATCCAGGAGAGCCTCTTGTGGTGTACTGTGATGCTTCTAAGATGGGTTTAGGAGGTGTGCTTATGCAGAATGATAAGGTAGTTGCTTATGTATCAAGGCAGTTGAGGAATCATGAGAAGAACTATCATACGCATGATTTGGAGCTTGTTGCAGTTGTATTTATGTTGAAGATTTGGAGGCATTATCTTTATGGTTCTAGATTTGAAGTGTTTAGTGACCATAAGAGCTTAAAGTATTTATTCAATTAGAAGGAGATGAATATGAGGTAGCGGAGATGGTTGGAATTGTTGAAGGATTATGATTTCAGTTTGAATTATCATCCAGGAAAAGCGAATGTGGTAGCTGATGCGTTGAGTCGAAAGACTTTACATATGTCGGCAATGATGGTTAAAGAGTTGGAATTGATTGAAAAGTTACGAGATATGAGCTTAGTTTGCAAGGTGACGCCGCGGAGTGTTGTGTTGGGTATGTTGAAGATTAATAGTGAATTTCTAGATAGTATCAGAGAAGCTCAGAAGCTGGATGTGAAACTGGTAGATTCGGTGGCTGGGATTGATCAGTCTGAGAATAATTATTTTAAGTTAGACGCACAAGGTGTGTTAAGATTTTGTAACTGAATTTGTATTCTTGATGATGCTGAGATGAAGAAAGTGATACTTGAAGAGAGTCATAGAAGTTAGTTGAGTATTCATCCAGGAGCTACAAAGATGTATCAAGATTTGAAAGGTTTGTTTTGGTGTCCTAGAATGAAGAGTGATGTGGCTCGGTTTGTGTATGCATGTTTGACTTGTCAGAAGTCGAAGGTTGAACATCAGAAGCCTGCAGGGTTGATGCAACTGTTAGAAGTTCCATAATGGAAATGGGATAGCATTTCAATGGACTTTGTGACGGGGTTACCTAATACCTTAAGAGGACATGATTCAATTTGGGTGGTTGTTGATAGGATTACAAATTCGGCTCATTTTATTGATTGTGAAGCTGCATGGTGTTCCTTTGTACATTGTGTCAGATAGAGATCCAAGGTTTACTTCTGATTTTTGGAAGAGTTTGCAAGAAGCGTTGGGTTCTAAGTTGAGGTTAAGTTCGGTGTATCATCCTCAGACAGGTGGTCAGACTGAACGGACTATTCAATCGTTGGAAGACTTGCAGAGGGCGTGTGTTCTTGAGCAGGGAGGTTTATGGGATACTTATCTTCCGTTGATAGAGTTCACTTATAATAACAGTTACCATTCTAGTATTGGGATGACACCCCTTGAAGCGTTGTATGGTCGAAGATATAGAACTCCTTTATGTTGGCATGAATCTAGTGAAAGTGTAGTACTTGGACCTGAACTTGTTCTTGAGACTACTGAGAAGGTGAAGTTTATTCGAGAAAAGATGAAAGCTTCCCAAAGTAGACAGAAGAGTTATCATGACAAGCGAAGGAAAGATTTAGAATTTCAAGCGGGTGACCATATTCTTTTGAGAGTTACACCTGTGACTGGTGTTGGGCGAGCATTAAAGTCTAAGAAGCTCACTTCTCGTTTTATTGGTCCATATCAGATTTTGGAAAGAGTTGGGAATGTTGTTTATAGAGTGGCTTTACCGCCTAATCTTTCGAATTTGCATGATGTGTTTCATGTGTCACAACTCCGGAAGTATATTTCAGATTCATCTCATGTGATTCATATGGACGATGTGCAAGTATGGGATAACCTTACGGTAGAGACGATGCATGTACGAATCGCGGATCATGAAATAAAGAATATGAGGGGAAAAGAGATTTCTTTGGTTAAAGTGGTTTGGCTAGGAGCTTCCGGAGAAAGCATGACTTGGGAGTTGGAAAGCAAGATGCAGGACTCTTATCCTGAGTTGTTTGATTGAGGTAAATTTTCGAGGACGAAAATATTCTAAGTGGGGGAGAGTTGTAACGCCCGTAATTTAATTAATTATTTAATTAAGTTATTTTTGGAATATTTGTGAAGTTGTGTTATGATGATAGTTGATGTGTTGTTGTTATTGGATTTGATTATTCTATTAAGTTATGGAATAAAATTAGAATAATAATATTATTTGATGTGGGCTTGTTTTAAGGACTAGAAGTAGTAGAAAGGGGGTGTATGAGTTTTAAACCCATTAAGACATAATGAGAATTATAGGATTATTATATTAGTTTTTAGAAATAATAAGGAAAAGAAGAAGCAGTAAGAAGAGAAAGAAATAAGGGTTGGAAGAGAACACGAAAGTTGCAGAAAAGAAGGAAAAGAGCCAGAACGAAAATCAATCGGAAAAGTTATAGAGCAACCTTCAATCCAAGGTAAGGGTGGGGTTCTGACTCTATAATAGGGTTTATGATGAGTAGTATGTGGGATTAGATGTGAAAGGTTGTTTTGTTTATGATTGAATTATATATATTGTTGTTTGATGAAGATCGATGATTTAGAGATGAGTAATGATGTCCTAATGCTGTATAATTGATGTAGAAACATAGGATTATTATAATTGATGATTACCTATGATTAGAGGATGTTTTTAGGGCCTAAGGCATGGAAACCGCAGTGAAATCGCATAAAATATTCGTGACAGAACAATATGAGTCGACCTTAAAGGCCATGCGTCGACACATGCAGGCTTTTGGGCTCAGGATGAGTCGATACATAGAACTATGCATCGATACATGCAGTGTGGCAGACTCAGTATGAGTCGATACAAGAGGATTGCGCGTCGACTCATGCAGGATTTTAACCCAGTACGCGTCGACTCAAAACATTATGCGTCGACCCATGCAGTCTGATTTTTGGCAGATTCGTTTCCAAAGGCTGTAACTTGAGTTTTCGGACTCCGTTCGAGGTTCCGTTTGGAACGTTGAATAGCTAACACAATGAACTTCATTCTTAAGGATTAAAATGAAGGATAAGAAGAATATTCCTAGTACCCAAATTATGATTAGAGTTAGCTTCCCGCGTTAATCGTTATGATGATTTTGTGAAGTATGATGAGGATAAGATGATTATAGATTATTGCTTGGTTCATAACAGTAAGATTAATGATGATAATGATATAGTATTGCAGAATAATAATATATAGAAGTTTGGTAATTAGAGATAAGTCTTAGATGATTAATTAAATATAGGCATTATCGTGTTGTATGCCTATGGTCAACGTTGAGAGATTGTTGATCTGTCGTTGTATTGTTGTTATGGCTGAGTTGCTGTAAAATTATGTTGATGAAATTATGTTGATGAATTATGCGATGAATGATGTTGACGAATGATGTTGAGATGTCTCTAATAATTGGCAGCTATTAAGATGTAGGTTTCTGGCCAACGATGATGTTGTGTTGAGATGTTGTTAATTATGGTTGTTGTTACTACATTCATGATTGTGTCGCATATATTGCATTTCAAGATGGAGTTGTTGCTCGTTAAGATGGCCTGTATTGGCGAATATTAAGATGAAGGCTTATGCCTTGTTGATGCCTTTAATTATTGGCAATTATTTTGAGATGAGAGTTCTGCTTCAATGGTATCACATGCATTTGCATAGTATTGAGTCGCATTATATGATTGCATAAAGAAGTTGTATATTGATGCGGTAAATGTGTATATTGTTGGTATTCTATTGCGATTATTGTTGTTTATGAGATGTGAAGTGGTGTTATTATATGAGCTGATCTAGCATATTATTTATCATACGTTTTATTATATTGCTAGATATCTCACCCCTTCTGTTTGAATGTTACCCTCACGTTGGTAACGTGCAGGTAATCCAGAGTGAAGGCAGTATACCTTCGGTATTCGAGTCGGTGTCATTGCTCTGATACGTAACACTCGTGGGGATGAACGCTTGTTGCTTTTAATGATTGATTATTTCAGTTGTTGAACTTTAATTTGATTGTTGCTAAATATGTGTTATTTTGAAGTTGTTGTAATTGTTGGACAAAGATATTATTATGATTCTGCTGCGTAGATGTTCAAGTTGTTGAATTAAGAGATTAAATTATTATACTGATGGTTCATCCGAGATTTTAAAGTGTCATGTATCCACGTTGAATGCAATGTGTTTTAAGTTGAATTTGTGGCATCCTGATTCAGTTGTATGAATTTTTAAAACTCTGATTTACATTTATAATTGTCGGGGTAGAATTGGGGTGTTACAAACTCCGTCGCGAACCACCGCACTATTCACTGTGTTGTTCGAACTGTCGCTATCGGAGGCCATGGAAATGAATCAAGAAGCTCTAGATACCAAATTAAACAAGTAGAATGAGTAGAGATAAAAGAAAAGAAGAGAGAGAAAGTTTGTTGTAACTGAATTTGTTATTTCATTATTATAATTACAATTATGTTTGAACAGAATTTATAGTACATTAGACTTAGCTACTATATACTAACCTACTATTACTCCATTACTTTTAATGGTGAATGGGTGCGTCAAATTTTAAATGAAATGTTTACAAGGATAAATCATTCATATTGAATTATCTTTGGATGTCATTTCGAATCTTTTGATGTATACATTTTATTTTCTTTCACCATTAGTCTTAGTAATCGTAACTGGTTGTATTCTGTGCGTACTTGATTATTGGTGTCCATGATATTCTATGCATTAATAGCTGTTTGTTACCACTATTTTTCTGTATAGCTTCAAATGCTCCTGAATTTCATGTAAATTTCCTTACTTTATTGGTTGTTACCAATGTAACCCACTTCACCATTTTCAGTTTCTTCTTTAAAAATGCTACTTTGCCTTGTTTTTCACTTCAGGTTATTACTCATTCAAAACTCTATATCTTTCTCTTACTATGCTACAACTAGTTCTACATGCAGATCTGGGTTGTTTCAATTTTGGTAAAAAAATGTACTTTTCAACATTATGGACTAGAATTTGCTTCTAAGCATTTTTGGTTTTTTTTTTTTAATGATAAATTGTGTGCTTGAGAAATTTTATGTTGTGTTTATTTGTTTAGGATCTGAAAGTACTTGTAGAGAAACATTTTTAATTTGTTTTTTTTTTTTCATTAGTAGTTGTTGAACTGCTTTGAATTGTTTTTCATCTTGTAAATTTGAAGAAAAATTGGTTTTTTATTTGTTCAATAAAATCATTGTAGAAATTCAGCTTGTTCCTCCTTAATGTTAGTTCATGTTGGCTAGAAAATTATTTGACTTTTTTCTTACTTTCCTCTTCTGTCAAAATCTATGAATTCCTTTTGTTGTTCATGAAACAACGTATCTTTCTTTTAGCAGCAGAAAAACTTGTTTCTCTTTCTAGATTAACCTTTTTTACCTGTTTTCTAGTACTTTTTAAACTAAGCACTGTTCCTTTCTTTTGCTTAAGCTTTCAACAATCATCATTTCACCTTAGGTTACTCTTTGTAATTGCTTTGCACCTATGATTTAGGTTTCGACATGCTTAAAGTAGTTGTTTTAACTTTATTGAGTAATCTTATTTGTAAAGTTGAAATAGTTATAAATCAGGCAAGAAAATTGTTCAACTTCATTAAACTTTGATGAGTTTTCTTTACTCTGATGGATCCTAATTTTGATTTATGTTCATTTTGCCAAAACAGGAAAACATGAAGGTTGGGAAAATTTACTCTAAATTCATGTCCATGAAGTTCTATTATGCTTCAATGGCTTCTTTTCTTTTTGTCATAGCTATTCTTTTCCCTTGTGTTATTGCCGATCTTAATTCCGACAAGCAAGCCCTTCTTGATTTTATCAATGCTGTGCCTCACCGTCGAAACCTGATGTGGAATCCATCCGCCTCAATCTGTACATCCAGTGGCGGAGCCAGCGTCCGGCCAGGTAGGGCAGCTGCCCAGGCTCCGCCCGACCATGTTTCACCATCTCGCGATGGAGATCTTTTATGGCCATCTTCCGACACACCATACCGTAAACAGATACACACCGCAACACCACTCTTGCCTTTCCGGTTTCCGTTCAATCAATTATCGGTGAGCATCACCTTCCTCCGCCGATTCTTTCTTCTTCTTGCTTCTGTTTCAATTCATATCTCCTACATCATTGTTGTTGTTTTGTTATTTGTTGTTGTTGTTGTTGTTGCAGGTTGTGGTGTTGAATTTGTTGTTTCGTGCTATGTCCACCAAGTGTTCGGTAAAATTTCTGAACGAATATTTTTCTTATTGGGCATCCTAGAATCCAATCCAGAGAGTATATCAACTTTTCTATTCGACTACTGGAAAATCTTATGTACAAAAACTATCAATTTAAGTTAATGATAAATATTATGTGTAAAATTTATCCGTTTAAATGTGAAACATATGTGTCCATTAATTTGACTCTTCTACTTCTATTGATGTCTTATTGTACATGCAGGGAGTGCTTCTGGATATTTGAAATGAATGAAGATTCTGGATATGTGAAAAATCTCAGTTAGTAACACCCAGAGACACGAAATATAGAAGTCAAGTGTGTGTAGAAAGGTTCTATCGTCAGCGTTGAATTCGTTGAAGTCTTCGTTGCCTATGGTACTTATCTTGTAATCCTTCTTTTCTTAGAGATATAGCTTTGATGAAATATTTAATGATTAATATTAATGACTGGCGTCTTTGTTGTGTTTGCTTAATTAATTGAACTAAATAAAAATGAATTAGACATTCCTGTGTCAAGATTATCTTGGTTTATTTTGTTAATAATGATTTTTATTGTTTGGTGTATTTTTCTCTTGTGAATAAATCAAAGGTTTAAGTGTGTGCAACTTATTTCAATATTATTGTTCTGTTATTGTTATAGTTTGTCATGGAATATTTTTTCATTGTATTGTTTCAACTTATTTGAATGTGCTTGTAAACCAGTATATTATTTCAGCTTTTGTATTGTTTAATTTTCATTGTAGTATACATGCTTATGCATTTGAATTACTCTGCATTCTATTTCAAAGTTACTACTATATACTAATCTCTGCATTGTGCATTTGAGTTCCAGTTAACTATTAATTGTTTTCTGCATTCAGAATTCTACATACTAGCGTATACTAATTTCTGTTATCTGTTTTCTATTTCTTATATTCTGCATTTGATTAACTCTGTATTTTGTTTCAAAGATACAATTACTAATGTATACTAATCTCAGCCTAATACTAAGTGTATGTAGTTTTAGGCATAGTCTGTGATATACTAAAGCCCAAGCTCCATTATTATCTGTTACGATTCGTCAAAAATAATTATGTCAAATACGGTTTTGGTAGAAAATTATGAAGTCAGTGGTGGAGCCAGTGAAAACTTGCCCATGTTTCATAATTTTTCTGACTCCGTAGTTGCTACATGCAGTTATAGAAATTGAGTTTAAGAAATGAGAAAACTTACTGCATGAACTATATTTTGTTTATACATATGATATGAGTTTTATGTCACTGATTAATCTTTGTGAGTTAATTGATCAAGTGATTTTGTGCTCTTGTGTAAATTAGGTTTGATTGGGTCATTACTGTGAATGGAAAGAAGGAGAAAATAGCTTCAGGTTTGTTCAACCCCTTTCACTTCCACTTGAAGGTTGCTCAAGATCAAATGGCAAAGGTTGGTTATTCAATTGTTCTTGTGCCTGAGCACGAAAGCGATGCCACATGGTTTTCCAGAGTAAATATTGAAAGGTATGGTTTGTTATCATAATTTTTTATTTGTTGATAACTTAGATTGGCATATCTTGGAATCATTGTTGTTAAATAGCAGTTATAGCTATTGTACTATAATATAGCGGAGTTTGATCACATCCTTATTGTTTTTTGTTATGCTACTTAGTACAATGTGTTCTCAAATAGTGGCTCTACAACATTGTAGCATACCAGAATTTTAACAAACCACCATTTCTCCGATCTGCATTTGACAACATTATTTGGAATTTGAATTGATAGTGGTGTTTTTAGGCAGTACTTAATTTCTCACAAATGAGTGTGTTGAACTAATTTTCTCGGCTTTTATAGGTTTGTTCATTTTGTGAGCACACCTGAAATACTGTAACATGTATATATTATAAAATCCGAAATCTTACAAATTGAAGAGGCAATTGCAATTCAAGGAAATAATTCCTTTGGGATTAGCATTGTACTATCTTGGTAGAAAATTATGAAGCCAATGAAAAGTTGCCCAGGCTTCATAATTTTTCTGGCTCCGCCACTGTATGCATATACTGTGCATACTTGATTATTGGTGTTCATGATATTATGTGCATATTTTGTGCGTCCTGTGTTGAATACCCTTCTATTTCTATATCTCTTGGTTGAGACAATGTTTGCGTCAAATAGGTACTTCCAAGTTTTGAGAGCAATGTGCCTATTTGCATTTATAAATTATGCAATGCAGACTTTTGCCTTTAATGAAGAAGCTACATCTAAATTGACCATGGAAAATTTTAAAAAGAACAACAAGGGAAAAATATGGGATTTCAAGTGTCTGTTAAATTGTAATTCAATGTGTCGAAAAGATTTGATTTGTTTTAGATTTAAATAGATTTGATTTAAGTCTAGAATAAATTAGATTTGATTTAGTAACAAAAAGATATTTTGGGCTTTGGGCTTAAGGTGTAAGCTCAGTTATAAATAGAGGGAGTAACCCCTATTTTTGTAAGCAAGTCAAGAAAGTTGTATTCACAAAATTTACAGTTGCAAGTGAATAACAAAGTTTTCACAGTTTGTGAGCAAAGAGAAACTCTGCAGAAATTATTTGTCTTGTCTTCTTTTCTTTGTTTGTCTCATAATTAAATTGTCATTGTGGTAGAAATTCATCAGAGAATTCGGTGAGTTTCCAACATCTGGTATCAGAGCTTTGTTTCGATTCAAGGGAAGTGTCAATCAAGAACGATTGAAGAATTCACGATGATAAGTTATGGGAATGCAAATTATCCAGCAACCCTACCAATTCTGAAAGTTGACAACTATGAGAATTGGTGCAAACAGATGAAAGTCTTATTCAGGTTTCAAGGTCTTTGGGACCTTGTAAAAGATGGAGTCGAAGCGCTTGGAGAAAACGCTTCAGAAGAAGAAAAGAAGAAATACATAGAATCTGAGAAGCTGAGTTATAAAGAATTATTTATAATTCATCAATGTGTCAGCCCAGACAATTTCGAAAAGGTTAGTGATTCAGAATATGCAAAAGAAGCTTGGGAAATCCTTGAGAAGTCTTTTGGAGGTGCTGAGAAAGTGAAAGAAGTGAGGTTACAAACTCACAAAAGGACCTATGAACTGCTTCAGATGGAAGACAGTGAAAGCATATCTGATTTCTTCACTAGAGTTATAAAACTAGTAAATCAAATCAAGATATATGGAGAAGCGTTAACAACAAGAGTTGTTGTGTCGAAGATCTTGATATCTTTAGCTCCTAAGTTCGACCACATAGTGGTGGCGATAGAAGAGGGGAAAGACTTATCTAAATTGACAAAGGAAGAGCTTCAAGGGACGCTTGGATCTCATGAACAAAGAATGAACAAAAGAGCTGCAGGAAAATCGAAGAGTGATGTGGCCTTGCAGGCACATTAAGCAAAAGAGACCAAAGGCAAAGGAAAGTGTTTCGACAGAGGTAGAGGTGGCTACAACAAATCGAATGGTAGAGGAAACCAGATTGAAGGAAACGTGTCGAATTAAAGAAGACCATACCAAGGAAACCAAAGAGGTGGTGTTGCAAATAGAGGAAGAGGTGGTGGTCGAAAACCTGATAAGAGTCACATTCAATGTTACAATTGTCAGAAGTATGGACACTATGCGAGTGATTGTCCAGAAAAACGAAAGAATCAAGAAAGTGATGCAAAGCTTGCAAAACATGAAGAAGAAGAAGAGATGGTGCTGATGGTCACAACAAGAGATGAAGATAGATTCAAGGACCAATGGTACTTGGATTCAGGATGTTCATCACATATGTCTGAAAGGAAATACTGGTTCGTCAATATAAAACCCTCAATGAAAAATATGGTAAAATTTGCAAATGACAATACCCTAGCAGCTGAAGGTATTGGTGATGTTATGATTATGAGGAAAGATGGCAAAAGGTCAGTAATCTCCAATGTGTTGTACATACCAGGCATGAAGAGCAATTTGCTCAGTATAGGGCAGTTGGTCGAAAAGAATTATAAAGTGTCAATCGAAGATAAGATGATGAGAGTCGTTGATGCAAATGGGAGATTAATCTTGAAGGCTCCTATGTCTCAGAATCGAACCTTCAAGATTGAACTAAATGTGATGGAGCACAAGTGCCTTTCGACTGCAGCTAGCAGAGATGAATGGATATGGCATTATAGACTAGGCCATCTCAACTTCAGAGACATCAGATATTTGAAGAGAAGAAATATGGTTTCAGGATTTCCATAAATTGACATTCCAAATGAGGTATGTGAGGAATGTGTGCAGGCGAAGCAACACAAGAATAACTTCAGCAAGGATGCAGGAAGCAGATCGAAGGCTAGTCTTGAAGTCATATACTCTGATGTATGTGGACCAATCCAGGTGGATTCGATGGGAGGTAACAAATACTTTGTTACATTCATAGATGATTTCAGTTGAAAGCTATGGACTTACCTGATCAAGAAGAAAAGTGAAGTGATCGAAGTATTTACCAAGTTTAAGTCTATGGTCGAAAGACAAAGTGGTCGAAAGCTCAAAGTTTTGAGAACTGGTGGTGGTGGAGAATATGTGTCGAAAGACTTCGACAAATTATGTGAAAAGGAAGGGATTGTGCATGAGGTGGTGCCACCCTATACTCCACAACAAAATGGAATTGCAGAAAGGAAAAATCGAACCATCATGAATATGGTGAGAAGTATGTTGAAAGGCAAGAATTTACCTAAAGAGTTTTGGGGTGAAGCTGTTTCGACTGCAACATACATTTTGAACAGATGTCCTACAAAGAAGCTAGAAGGAATTACTCCAGAAGAATGTTGGTCTGGTTTGAAGCCTAGCTTGAGTCATCTGAAGGTATTTGGATCTATTGCACATAGACATGTGCCAGATCAGTTGAGAAGAAAACTTGATGATAAGTCAAGTAAAATGATTCTAGTTGGATATCATTCGACAGGAGGCTACAAGTTGTTTGATCCAGTGAAAAAGCAGATTATGATCAGCAGGGACATGATCATAGATGAGTTTAAAGAATGGGATTGGACTGATAATGTCAAGAAAGATTCAGTGGGAATCCTTCTTGAAGAGCCAGAAACTCAAGTCAAAAGAGAAGTTCGACAAGAGGAACCAACAAATATACCAAGTACAAGCAGGCCTCAAAGAACAAGACGCATGCCTGCAAGATTGTAAGATTGTGTGATTACATCAGATGATGTAATAGATAATGAAGGTGAGCCGGTACATTATGCTTTCTATGCAGATGTTGAACCCGTTAATGCAGCTGAAGCATTAAAGGATTCGAAGTGGATGAAAGCAATGAACGAAGAAGTAAAGTCTATCAAAGACAACAACACTTGGTCACTTGTCGAATTGTCTCAAGGCAAGAAGGCAATTGATGTCAAGTGGGTATACAAAGTGAAAACGAATTCGAAAGGTGGAGTAACTCGACACAAAGCAAGACTTGTGGCGAAAGGATTTCTACAGAAAGAAGGAATAGACTTCGATGAAGTTTTTACACCTGTTGCTAGGATCGAAACAATCAGGTTGGTTGTTGGTCTAGCGGAAATAAACAGTTGGCACATATGTCAGATGGACGTGAAGTGTGCATTCCTAAATGGACCCTTAGATGAAGAAGTCTATGTTAAACAACCAGTTGGGTTTGTGAAACATAACGAAGAAAGAAAGTTGTACAGGCTACATAAAGCCCTGCATGGATTGAAACAAGCTCCAAGGGCTTGGAATAAGAAAATTGATAGTTTTCTAAGGGAGAAGGAATTTGTGAAGTGCACAACTGAACATGGAGTATATGTAAGAAGAAGCAAGAGTAAATTGCTTATACTATGTCTCTATGTAGATGATTTGTTGATAACAGGTAGCTGTAAAAGTGAGATCGAAGACTTCAAAGGTGATCTCAGCAAGGAATTCGAAATTTCTGATTTGGGTGAGATTTCATATTTCCTTGGTATCGAATTCTACAAGAGCGGTAGAGGTTTGATGATGCATCAAAGAAGATATGCAGGAGAAATTCTCAAGAGGTTTGAAATGGAAGAATGCAACTCAACTTCGACACCTGCAGAACCAAGACTACAACTGTCGAAAGATGCAGATGAAGATGATGTTGATCCAACCCAATACAGAGGACTTATTGGATCATTGAGATACCTTTGTCATACAAGGCCTGACTTAGCATATAGTGTAGGTATGGTAAGTAGATTCATGTAGAAGCCAAAGGTATCACATCTAGCAGCAGTGAAGAGGATACTAAGGTATCTCAAAGGAACTTTCGATTATGGCATTTTGTTTCCTGCAGTTGATAAAGGAAAAGAATGCAAGTTAGTGGGATACACTGATTCGAGTTAGTATAGTGATGCTGAAGATCGAAAGTTAACAGCAGGATATGTTTTTATGCTAGGTGGTGCACCAGTTGTTTGGAATTCAAGAAAGGAACCAGTAGTGGCATTATCATCATGCGAAGCAGAATACATAGCTGCTTCTCTTTGTGCATGTCAAGCAACCTGGATGGTGAACTTGGTCGAAGAGATAACAGGGAAAAATCATGGAGCAATTACCATGAAGATAGACAGCATGTCAGCTATTAATCTGGCGAAGAACCCAATAGCACATGGTCGAAGTAAGCACATCGAAATGAGGTTCCATTATCTTCGAGAGCAGGTAGCAGATGGGAAGATGAATTTGAAACACTGCAGAACTGAGAATCAGATTCCAGACATCATGACGAAGGAAGTGCAAGTCGAAGTATTCAGAAGACTAAGAGCCATGATGAACATAGATAGTTTAGACACAATGAATTAGGTGGTGTGTTAAATTGTAACTCAATGTGTCAAAACTATGTGTCAAAAAGATTTGATTTGTTTTAGATTTAAATAGATTTGATTTAAGTCTAGAATAAATTAGATTTGATTTAGTAACAAAAATATATTTTGGGCTTTGGACTTAGGGTGTAAGCTCAGTTATAAATAGAGGGAGTAACCCCTATTTTTGTAAGCAAGTCAAGAAAGTTGTATTCACAGAGTTTGCAGTTGCAAGTGAATAACAAAGTTTTCACAGTTTGTGAGCAGAGAGAAACTCTGCAGAAATTATTTGTCTTGTCTTCTTTTCTTTGTTTGTCTCATAATTAAATTGTCATTGTGGTAGAAATTCATCATAGAATTTGATGAGTTTCCAACGGTGTTCAAATAGTTAGTAATAATTTTAAAAAAATATGTTGAAAAAATTAGTAACTTTTTAATTATTTGTTGGCAAAGAAAAATCAAACACAAAATATGAAGGGGAAAAAGTGAGATGGAAAAAAGGAAAAAATATTTTACACACGGTTAGGATATATCAATGATACCTATTAATTAAATAAAAAATAAAATGTATTTTCCATAATTAAATATTAAATGAAATAATATGCACTTAACATTTTCTTAATAGTCATAGTCTTATTGTTATTACAAATTAATTGGATTAGGGTTATTATTATTATTTTATTTAACTATTATCATTGTTATTGCAAATTAATTGAATTATCTATGTGGGTTAAAGACTATTGAATTAGTTTTTATTCATTTCATGGGAAGTTAAATGGCTACGTGGGTAGGTTAAAAGTTTTTTATTTTATTTTTATGAGTAGTTATAACCATGAAAGATGAAGATCATGGATAAATATAAATAGTAGTGAGCAATTTATTTAGCGAGAGTGGAAAAAGAGTAGTTTTTTTTATAGACATAGTTAATTTTGCACTTTTGGTTCATGTTTATCTCAGCAAACTTTTATATCTATAAAATACCTTTGTTTCATAATTACTAATTGTTAAATATTTTGTATCTAAATGAATAGAAAAATAAAAGTTGCACGTACACAATAACAATTATCAATATTTTGTTAACGTATCAATAGGAATCTCTTTAATTACATTGATGTAATAAAGCCTTGTATTTCTCATTATATGCCAAAAAAATAAGGTTGTAATTATAACTTTAAGCTAAAATTAATAGATTCAAAAATATAAATTGATTATGAGAATATTTTAGTATTAACATATTATTTATTATTAAATTTAATATAATTAATTGTTCTTTTTTAGTAAAATATTTTTTTGTCCGGTATGTTATCGTTAATATTTAGTTTAATCTCTTAATTTAAAAAAGTTTATATTAGTTCTTTAATTTTTATAAATATTTTATTTTAGTCTTTTTTTGTCTAATTAGCGGCAAAAAAAAATCTAAAATTAATCGTTAAATTTATCACTAATTAGACAGAAGATTAAAATAAAATGGTTTGAAGAGTTAAAGGATCAATATGAATTTTTTTTTAATTAATAGAATATGAACTTTTTTTAATTAAAGGACGTCCTACGTTATAATTTTAAAATAAACCAATCAGCGACGTGAATATCACGTCGCAACCTTGTCACGTGATATCTACGTCGCAACTCCTCCAACGGTTATATTTTTACACTTAATCTGCACATTTCAGAATGGTTCAAATGGCATCTTGTCAAAGTTCCTTCTAAATTAGTTGCGACGTGTTTAACACATCATAACATATTTTTTAAAAATATTTAAACTTTCCTCTTCAAAGCGCCTGCAGCTTTAATATTTTTTTATTCAACTTTTTATGTTGTGACGTGTTACCCACATCACAACTTTTATATATAAAAAAAACAAGACTGGTGCAGACTATACATTACTTTTATTATTTAATTTATAAACTATTGTAGTGACGTGATTATCGCGTCGCAACTACTAAATTTTAGTGACATGATAATCACGTCACTAATGTTAGTGCGTGAGGCACTTTTAGTGAGAAGAGAAAGAGAGAATAATAAAGGAAAATAAGGATTTGTATTATTCAAGTGTACAAATAATGATACACACTATGACTATTTATATACAACCCTAATTGGGTTTGGGCTAACACAACTTGGATTATATTAAATATTAAATCTAATCTAATCTAATTTAATATTTCAACACACCCCCATAATCCAAGTTGTCGAACATCCTCAAAAATAGTCAATCTGAACTATTCCTAATTTCTTTCTCAAATTCAGGAATTTGTCGATCTTCAATCCTTTGGTGAAAATGTCGGCCAACTGTGCTTCACTTGAGCAATGACTAACTTCAAGTTCACCTTGATTTACTTTTTCCCTCAAGAAGTGAAACCTTGCTTCAATATGTTTACTTCTTCCATGCAGAACTGGATTCTTCGCCAGATTTATGGCTGACTTGTTGTCGATTTGCAATACTAGAGATTTCTTCACTTCGACAATCATTTCTTCACTTCGACAATCATTTCTTCAAGTACAGATCTGATCCAAATTGCTTGACATGCAGCATAGGACCCCACTATATATTCAGCTTCACACAATGACAATGCCATCCCAGGTTGCTTCTTCGAACACCATGAGATTGGAGCACCAAATACTTGAAAGAAATATCTAGTTGTGCTTCTTCGATCTTCCTTATCTCCACACCAATCAGCATCTGAAAAATAATTAACTATTGTTTCTTTGCCTTCAGAATCCTGTCGAAATAGTATTCCACAATTTATTGAACCCTTCAAATATCGAAGGATTCTTCTTGCAGCCTTCATATGTGACACTCTTGGTTCACCCATATATCTGCTTACTAATCTTGCTTTATGTCTTGCTATTGACCCATTGTTTACAGTGATTTCTGGTAAACAACCGCTAGTCCTCCAAACTATCAAATAATCTTAATGACTGTTATTTAATCTCTCTGGTAACTTGCAGGATCGACTAGATTGATCCTATGGGGTATTGGTCGTTTGGATAAATCTAATTGCAAGACTGATATTTATAGTTAGGATTTGTATTTATAATGTTTTATAGACGTTCAATTCACTTCGATTACCATGTTAAAAGAATCTAATGACATGATCAAGTAAAGAAATACGAAACTGAATTAAATGAACAAAGATTCGATTGCAAAGAAATGTTTAAATGCAGAAATAAGTAAATGACTTTGAATGTAAAGACTTTAATGTAAAAAGCATGAATATAAAAGTATGAAATGTAAAAGAGTTTCTGAAATGTAAAGGATTCGAATAGAAGAAAAGCGTTTAAATGCAAGAAATAAGTAAATGACTTTGAATGTAAAGACTTTAATGTAAAAAGCATGAATATAAAAGCATGAAATGTAAAAGAGTTTCTGAAATGTAAAGGATTCGAATAGAAGAAAAGCGTTTAAATGCAAGAAAGAAGTAAATGACTTTGAATGTAAAGGTATTTGAATGACATTGACATGAAAATGGAAGATAAACTGGAAAAGATAAAGAGTTTTACTGAATTATAAATATTTGGTGTTATCATACGTACATTGTTCGAGCATTCGTTTCCCTATCCATGTGGTATTTTGAATGTTTACTGAATTTTGTACAATAGATATGACACACGAAATCCTAACGCTAAGACTCCTATTTATACTACTTCGACCATAACGGTCTTGCTTATAAGATTCTGCCACGTTCGGAACATGCAGAGCACTGCTCCTCTCTAGCTTCCACGCGTCTTCAAATGCTCCAACGCATATATATATTTGAATTCCAACATCACGCTCGCGTTTGAATTTCAAAATGCCTTGGCAATCTTCGCTTCGAACTCATTTCACAGACACAGTCTCGTTACCACTTCGAGGCTTCTTTTAAATATATCTTCACAACTGTCACTCGAAGCTCCGAGCTTTGACATGTCCGTTCGAAGAACCGCTTCTACCATTCCGAACTGTAACATTTTGCTTTATTCCAACGAAACATCCATATTGCTTCATTTCGAATTGTATCATCAAAATCTTCAGCCAACAAAATGCCCCTTTAAAATATGTATTTCGATCCTTTGAGAAACACTTATTTTAAATATATTTGCAAGATTTTGATGTGACTTTTGAGTAATCATAACATTTACTGTGTATGACTTTAATCACGTCAATCACGACGCCTCTTGGATTTCTTAACCGTCTTGAATCAGTATTTCACAGCATGGTGCAGTTATAAAACAATGATTATTATTAATCACGCTTATTACCAATATCAGCCTTTACGCCACCTCCTCCTCAATCCAACCCACGACTCCCACGTATCCTAGTCCCACTTAGTGGATGTTTAAACTTCCATACTATAAAAACTAATCAACTTAGTCTTTTATTCTTTTTTTTCACATTCTGAAACTTTTTCTTCCTCTCCTCTTACTAAAACCCTAAAACTTCCAACAATCTTCAACAATGTCTTCAACAACATCATCCCAACTGAAGAAAACTTCCAAGAAGAAAAGCAAGAACACAGGAACAATTATGGAAAGCAAGGTCGGTACTTATCAAGGTCAATCTGTGCTTATCCCTCAAATTATCTCCAAGGAAAAGGAAATGCTCTACGCCTCTCAGGTATTAATTCCAACTAACGCTGCTAGAAAGAGGTTTGCTCTAATGGGTCCTCTTACAGTTTTTGAAATCTTGAAAGATACTAGAAAAATCTTCCCTGTCTGTTACAACTTTAAACCCTTGTTTAATAAGATGGATATCCCTAAGATAGGCGAGTCTTCTGATTCGACAACCATAGAAACTCCAACCGTTCCCCCAAAAGATCCCTTTGTGTTAGACTATGTGAAGAGCAACTTTAAACCATTCCGATCCTTCCCTACCTCTGACATAGCTTACCAAAACTGGCTCACCAAAGTAGAAGCCAAGAAATCCCAGCAATGGGAGGAATTAGGAATCTATAATCTGATTAAGTTATCGAAACCAGGCTTCACCTATAGTCATCCACTGTTATTTGCATCCTTATATTTCTGGGACAACACCTACAACACCTTTCATCTCCCTGGGGGAATGATAACACCCACGTTTTTCGATATAGCAGCCATCACTGGTTTGTCACCAGTAGGAGAAACCTACATCCCTGATAATGAAGAACACTCCAGCATTATTGACTTCAATGTCAAATTAGCCAGTTTTTCCAAATTCATTAGCCATTACCATACTGAAGGAGATAGTGTGTCAGATGTGGAACATATTGCTTTTCTCACTTTATGGTTATCAAGATACGTATTATGTAGCAGGTCCTTACAAGTAGCAAGCAGGTTCATCCCTTTAGCTAGAGACTTACATGAGAATAGGAGGGTATGTTTGAGCGAACTGTTACTTGTTGATCTTTACGAAAGCTTAAGATCAGCCGTTTCGAGTTTGAAATCCCATACTCCCAAAAACATCCTTCTAGCTGGCCCCTTCTGGTTACTCCAATTATGGCTTAATGCCATGTTTGAATCCTCATTATCAACTGCTGACATCGTTGTTGAACAAGATCCGGAGATAGCGGATAGAATTATTGAAGGTACAAGGCTGCGAAAACTCACCCCGAATGATGACAAAGATGACTTCAAAGTCCTTTTCTCAAACTACATCATGATTTTTTCCAAAAGACACAAATTTGAAGAGACCATGGCACCCTTTGCTTCAAGGAATCATGGACCATCATGGTTCACCATGTCTCTTTCAGAAGCAGTTAAAAGTAAAGAAATTCAAGATATTTGGAAAGCCTTTTTGCTTCCTAGATTAATTTCCTCACGAATCACTCCTTCCAAGAATCAAATCTTCCTCTTTGCCTATCAACCTAACTTTGTTTCCAGACAATTTGGCCTGTGCCAATTAATCCCTGAACCTCTATTCCAAACACAGAGTGCCATCACTTCTGGTCGAACCTTTAAAGAAAGAGAAGCCAAACTGCAACAAGAACAATATCAAGACTTCGCTCAATTCGAACTACTACCTTTTGAACCCACACACTTCACAGCGAAGGGTTTTCTGGAATGGTGGACTAAGTTCTACCAATCTTATATGTTCGATACCCTCTCCATTCAACAGAAATTAACTGATGCATTCGATGTGCAGGTACACTCCAAGAAAGGTATGTTCACTCACGCCAAAGAGATTAGGGCTTTTCAGAACTATTTCGAAACAACTTATGATCCTACATGCTTGGAAACCACTGTGTATCGAGCATCCCAGACCTTGAAGGAAAAATTTAAAGAAAAAATTTCTAATTTCAAACTTCCTTCAGGGTTGTCACCTGAGGATAGGTATAGGTTGGCACTCGAAATTCATCCACCTAAATTTCCTAGATTGCCTACCTCAGAACTGGCTCTGGCTTGGTTTCCTCCATACCCTTGGTGGTTCACTTGAAAAGAAATGTTCAAATACCTTCAAAAGAAACCAAAGCCATCTGAGAATGTGACATGGGCTCGCCATTGGCTCCATGATTTCCCAGGACATCTTCGCTATGACCTTTCTGCCATGTCGATTATATCTAATCAAGGCGCAGGTGAGAATGCTTGGGAAAATCCCAAATGTTTCTTACTTTCTTCATTTTTAACTTTTACCTTAATTGTTTCGATTTTCAGCCATCAGGATAAAGTCCGTTGCTTCGAAGTCAAAAGAAGGAAGTACCTCCCAACAATCTGTCGAAACCACTGATGATGTGCCCTTAGCCATACCAACAACAACTACTGCAACAACCACAACACCAGCAATAACAATTGTTCCAACTCCAGAGGTAATCAATTAGCCCTGATGTTTCGAATAAACTGAAATTCATGATTTAGATCTAACTCATGTTTAAATCTTTTCAGACTAACAAACTCCCACCAACCACTCCAAAAAAAAGGAAACCAAACACTACTGGGAAGAATCCCAATGCTGGAGGGAATTCACCAATTGCTTCGAAGAAGAAGCAGAAGAAAGAAGTTTCCAAAGGCACTGAACTAACTGGCATTTCTGGACTCGATTCCAGAGATGCTGCTCCCTCAACAAAATCCAAAAATCCACCTTCGACCTCCAACGTAATGTTGGAACATATAGATAGTAACCTTTCCTCTGAGAATCCACGGGTAAATTGAACTCGAATCTTTAACAAAATAGTTATTCATTACCTTGGTGCATGCTCTTAATATTCTTTGTCTCTGTAGGACATTTCGAACCCAACTCTTACTACTTCGACTTCTCCATCAAAGACTGCTGCTCCCATCAACTCTTCTCCTCATGGGGACTCCAGTAACCTGGTGCAAAACAAAGGATCCTCCAACATGGAGGTTCCGACTGGGGCTTCAGAGCAACAAGATGACCAAGGAACTTCTCCTCCTTTGAAAGAAACGAACGAAGCAACGCCTCATGAGTCTGCAAAGATTTTACCAGAAACTTCTCTTCCAAAGTATCCTCTCGAAACCCTTCAAGAGAGCCCAAAGGACATTCATGCTGAAGAGGAGAAGGCTGATTCTGATCAAGAGAACGAAGAATCTGCAGAGGAAGGATCCGAGGAAGAAGATGCCCATAATGGTTCGACTGATGGAACAGAGTCAGATGTCAATAGCCATGAGAACAATGATATCGAAGTGGTGGATCTGGTTGATGATGAAGAAGGCAATGAGCAAGAAAAAAGTGAAGGTGATGGTGACCAGACCAATGATCCTATGGAAGTCGAGATGGATGTGACTCCCTTGCGTATGGAACTTCCTCAATCGTCTCAATCTCAAATGACTGAAAAGGAGTTAGCTCTCCTAAGACGAAACGACCCAATTGGGTATATGAAGGCTAAACTAGCTCAAAGGGACACTCCTCTTGCTAGGGCTGGTACTAGTTCGACTAACGATCCATTGCCCTCAGATGATAGAGTTGTACTCCTTAACAAAATTAGGAGAACAATCCTTGATGTGGACCTGTTCGAAGTGCTCAAGAAGGATAACACAACTTGCTATACCATGAAGGAGCTACTTACGCAAGTTAACCTCGCCACCTGCTCTTTGCCAGTCAGCACCATGTTATTCGATCTTCAAGCTTTGTTAGATAACGTGACTGGGTGTCTTCTTCAAGACGAATTTGCTACTAAAAAGGTCCAGGAGAAATGAACTGCCATGGACGCTGCTTATGAGCATGCTTCGAAGCTCTCTAAAGAAGCTGAAGACCAAGCCATGCATATAAAGCAAGCCAAAACTGACTATGAAGCTCGAGCTCAGTCTATTCTTCTCTAGGAAAAGCAAATTCAAGAGCTCCAACAAAAGGTTAAGGAGGCTCAACAACAACAATTGGCATATGAAACCAATACTGCTGACAATCAGTTCGAAGAGCTCCTCAACAAAGGACTTGCAGAAATGGAAGCAGCAGAGCAACTTAAGGGAGAAGTAGCTACCCTGGAAGGAGCAAGGCGCTTCACTCAACAAAGGCTTGAGTCCTTTCAGAGTACTTTTAATAGATTGAGGAACAATTCCTATTTTTAAATCTCTGTTTATTTAATTAGTTTTGGATCTTGGTTGAATTTTGGTCTGTAATATCCAAACAACGCCATTTTGGCAATCTATATTACCATTTTGGCATTCCTTTAAGATGTTTCGATTATGTTGTTATTATTCGAATCTCCTGCAGGCGTGGCTTATATTTCTTTAAATATTTCCCATTAACCTTTAGGATTCGCTTATCATCAGCCAACTCTTCGATTTCATATGCATTGTTTGAAAATATCTTTACTATTCGAAAAGGTCCTTCCCAATGAGGTGACCATTTACCTAATGTTTTATTTTTCTTGTCCATGGGCAATATGACTTTCCAGACTAAGTCACTAATAGTGAATGCTTTTCCTTTCACCTATTTGTTATATGCCCTGGCTACCCTTTCCTTTTGTCTCATTAGGATTTCCAATGCATGCAATCTAACTTCATCTAACTCAACTAACTCAACTAACTCATTCATCATCATCTCCCAATATAATGCAGATGGGATCTTGTTTTGTCTTTAAATTTGAACTGATTGTAGATGAATTTCTACTGGTAGAACTGCATCATGACCAAATGTTAGTTGGAAAAGCGTGGTGTTAGTAGCTTCTTTAGGAGATGTTCTACAGGCCCATAGTATTTGGTCCAAAGTCTTATGCCAGTTCCTTGGCTTTTTACCAACATGTTTCTTAATTAACCCCATTATCACTTTATTGGCTGCTTCGACCTGACCATTTGCTTGAGCATAATATGGTGTTGATGTTAGTAATCTAAACCCCATCTCTTGAGCAAATTCTTGCATCTTCCTACCAGTAAACACAGAACCTTGGTCTGTGGTTATGCTCTCTGGCAATCTGAACCTATAGATAATTTGTTTCTGTATGAACTCAATAATAGCCTCTTGGTCAGCAGCTATTAATGGTATTGCTTTGATCCACTTGGTAAAATAATCTATTCCTACCAAGATATATTTATGTCCTTTAGACGAAGCAGGATTAATTTCTCCTATTTAATCTAATGCCCATCCTTTAAAGGGCCATGGTTTAATGATTGAATGTAACTCACTTGCATGAGCATGTTGAATCCCTGCATGTTTCTGGCATTCTTCACACCCTTTAGTAAAGTCTATACAGTCTTTGAGCATGCTGGGCCAATACATGCCATATCGAAATAACAACCATTTCATTTTATGACCTGCTTGATGTGCCCCACATGCCCCCATTGTGGACTTCTGACAATGCTAAGTATGCCTCACTTTCTCCTAGGCATTTCAGTAATACGCCTTCCTGGGTATTTTTGAACAATTCATTTCCCATGAGGACATATGATAATGCTCTATATTTTATCTTCCTATCAACATTCAATGTTGGATTTGTTAAATAACTCACAAGTGGACTTCGCTAATCCGCATCTGATAAGGTGTCTATGGCTAGTACTTCGAATCCCTGTTTATCAGCATAACCTAATTTTATATTCTCTAGATCTGATGGTATGAATCTAGTAGCCATAACCCTACCTCTTAATTCGACCAAATCCTCAAAGTTTTTGGTAGAAACTTTATAACCTGAAGCCAACTGTGCTAAGTCATTTGCTTCTTGGTTTTCTATTCTTGGTATATGTTGAATATCCATGTATTCGAATTTTCTAAGTAGCCTGTTAACTATGACGAAGTATGTCATCAGATTTTCCTTTATGCATTTGTACTCCTTTGTTATTTGCTTGACCACTAACTCTGAGTCTCCTTTAAATTCGACTCTAGTTTCCCCCAATTCCAACAAAGCTTCAAGTCCAACAATAAGCGCTTCGTACTCAGCTTCGTTGTTCGAGCAACGAGGACCATCTAACTTATACTTGAATTTTGTTGGAATTCCTTCAGGAGAAATTATAAGAACTCCAACACCACTACCATCCCTATGGGTCGAACCATCAAAGTATAATTTCCAAGGTTGTGTTTCAACGTAACCCATGACAGTCTTTTCGACCAGTGAATGGTCTACAATGAAATCAGAAATTACTTGACCTTTCACAGCTCTTAAAGGCATGAAAGTCAAAGAATATTCTGTTAAGGCTAAAGCCCATTTACCAACTCTGCTATGCATTATTGGTTTCGAAAGCATGTGTTTGATAACATCGAAATGAGATGAAACATAAACATCAACAGGCTTTATATAATACTTAAGTTTCATACAAGAAAAGTACAAACAGAGACATAGCTTTTCTATATTGCTATATCTAGTCTCTGCATCATTCAATACCCTACTTAAATAGTATATGGCTCTTTCGATGCCATTGCTATCTTCTTGTGCTAACATACTACCTATACTAACTTCAGAGGCGGATATGTACAATCTCATGGGCTTTCCCCATGAAGGTGGAGACAAGATGGGAGGCTGAGAGAGATATCTTTTTATCTTGTCAAATGCCTCCTGATGGGTTTCGTTCCACTCGAAGGCTTGGCCTTGCTTCAAACGAAGCAACGGAGAGAAAGCTTGGGTTCTTCCACTTAGATTCGAAATAAACCTTCTGAGAAAGTTAATCTTCCCTAGCAAAGATTGCAGCTCCCTCTTTGATGTAGGTGCTTTCGTCTCCATTATGGCTTTGGTCTTATTTTGGTTGATCTCGATTCCTTTTTTATGAACCACAAAGCCAAGGAAATCTCCAGCCTGTACAAAAAATGCACACTTAAGGGGGTTCATTTTTAAGCCATGTTTTCTCATTCGTTCGAATGATTGGCTCAAATGATGCAAATGGGTTTCTGCAGATATAGATTTGATGACTATATCATCAATATACACCTGCATAAAGGTTTCAATGAAATCATGGAAAATCGAATTCATTGCCCTTTGATAAGTTGCCCCAGCATTTTTTAAACCAAAAGGCATCACTACCCATTCGTAGGTGCCTAAGGCTCCTGGGCAACGAAATGCTGTCTTGGCAACATCTTCTTCAGCAATAAAAATCTGATTGTACCCAGAGTATCCATCTAACATACTTAAATATTCGAATCTTGCAGCAGAGTCTATTAACATTTCTGCCACAGGCATGGAGTACTCATCTTTAGGGGTTGCAGTATTTAAATCCCTAAAATCTATGCAAATTCTCAGAGAGCCATTTTTCTTAATAACAGGCACTATATTTGCTAACCATTCGACATACCTTGTGGTTCTGATGAATCTGCAGCGCAACAACCTTTCGATCTCAGCTTTGATCTTCGTGAGAACCGCTGGTGCGAATCTTCTAGGAGTTTGCTTGATGGGATTTTTGCCATCCTTGATTGGAAGTCTGTGCTCCACTAACTCCCTCTTTAAACCAGGCATTTCATCATAGTCCCACGCGAAGCAATCTTTGTTTCTCTTGAGGACTTCGATCACTTCCTGCTTGAGGCCTAGATTAAGTTTTGCGCTTATGTAGGTTATTCTTTTCGTGTTCTCATCCCCCAAATTCACTTCTTCGAGCGGATCCTGCGCCAACATTTTGGCACCTGAGTCTATGGGGTCCTTCTCGAAGCCTAAGGGTTCTTTATCATAGATGGCATCTAGCCTTTGATCTATTTCGTGTTCTTCAAAGGGTGAGCCTTTCGAACCATCCCCATTTATTTCGTTCACTTCTATAGCCAATTTATCTACTTCAGCCTCTAAGGCCGCTTTCCATTCGTTCTCAGCCATATAGGCCGAAATCCTTTCGAAGAAGGAGGACTCAATCATGAGCAAGGTTGTCGAACTCCCAGCCTGCTGGCCGTCTTTGCGTAGTACCTTCGACTCCTTCATATTCACTGACTATTCTTCTATCCCAATACATGCCATCATGGCGAAGGGTCATATAATAGTGTGCGTTCCTGGTTTCGTTGATTTCGTCGTTAGGGGCACAAGGAGCAATCTTGGCCAAGTGTTTATCATAATTTCTCTTGTCAACTAGATTGACTGCTGTCATGAAGTAACTTTGGTCAGCTTTTATATTCTCAACAATGCCATCCTCTCTCCATAATACTAACCTCTGATGCAATGATGAGGGGACTACTCCTACGCCATGGATCCACTCTCTTCCCAACAACAAGTTGTAGTTGGATTTGGCTTCGATCACCATGAACATGGTGGGCCTGCAGCTCGATCCTACCGTTAAGTCCAGTTGAACTACCCCCAATGTTTGACCTACTTTCCCTTCATAGTTGGATAGGACCATGTTGTGTGGTTTGATGTCACCCTCGTGTATTTCTAACTTTTTTAGCATGAAATGGGGTATTAAGTTAACTGCAGCGCCTCCATCCATTAAGACCTTATTTACGCCATGGGTACCAACCTTTGCTCGAACGAATAATGGCTTCAGATGACTTTTCATAGCTGGCTCTGGGCGCTCGAAGAAAGCATTCTGCTCTTCGACAACTCTGTTATCCATTACGTAGTAACACACTGGCCTATGCTTCATCAGATCTATTGTATCATCCTCCTCATGCTCTTCGATTTCAGTTTCCTGTCCAAACTCACAAGGTAGTACAGATACCACGTTGCAATTGATATTGAGTGAAGACTCCCCCTCTGATTCGAAGTTGTCCGTTAGCATATCCTCGTCTTCTTCTGGACCTGGTGTGTACTCCTTCGATTCATTTGGTTGTGTTTCAGAGAAGAGTCTCCTACTAACTAGGGGTTTGTCCTCAGGTAGATTATTTGGTGTAGGTTTGTTGGTGCTTGATTCTCCTTGGTTTTTGATCGAAGTTGCTCCTTTATCTGCCATAGCTTCCCTTTCAGCCTTTCGAATTCTTTGTTGCCTTCGCCATTGTGATCTTGACATAGGGTTTCTTCCTTTGTAGTTTTCTAACCTCACTTCTTCCCTCTTCGCCATATTGAACTGCCTTCTATATGTCATGGTGTGGCGTGCGTTTCGTTCATTGTTTCTCCATTTGTCTTTGCCCTTGTCAGTTCTGACTTGCAGCCATTTGTCTGTTGGTATTTCAGCAGGAATTTTGAACGTTACCCTTCGAGCGCCTTTGGGATGAGGACTATCAGGCCTTCGTTGAGTGTAGTTGCTTTCGAAATGTTGGCTCATCTGACCAGTCTCTTTGTGGTTCCAGCTTGGGGCGAAAGGGATTGTTTCGAAGGCTCCGGCCATATTTTGATTGTACACTGCATAACACCTTGGGCATACTAGGCATTTGGTTTCCCCTTTGTGACAGCGAACCAAAAACTCCAACAAACTTTCTCCAGCTTTAGGGTAACATCTGAATAACTGGTTATCCTGGCGCCAGTTGATGCCAGTTCGTGCCCTTTATTTCCTCTCGAAGTTTGCAGCAATTCTCTGGTTCCAAATGATGCTGCATCTAGGGCATAGTATCATTTCAGCATCTCCTTTGTGGCACAACATGAGGTAGTCTTTAAAACTGGCATCCCTAGCATAACTATCCTCCATTTTGTATTTTTCTTTTTCTAAGTATCTTTCCATCTCCTCCATTTCAGAACGAGGTCTCTCCATATCCACCATGTTGAAATCTACATCCTCCCCCTTTATGTCATCATCTCCCCATCCTGTAGGTTTGACATCTTCGATTTGGATTTTTGAACTTTCTGGGGCGGAATACTTCACCAAGTAGTCAAACTTTCCACTGGGCTCTCCCAAAGTATCCCATATTTATTTTTGAGGGGAGGCTGGCTTTGTGATCTGGACTTTCTTCAATTTTAGCCTCAGGCCTTCAGTAACCTGTGTCAACTCTTGCTTTTGGTTCTCCTGGCCTTCAGTAGCCTGGATCTCTTTCGAAACAGCCAAAGGTATTGCTTCGATCGAAGCCTCTAGTTGCTTGTAGACGTCCTCAGTGACCCCTTGTTGACTTCGACTAACACACAGTTTTTATTCTCAGTGCTTTTCTCTCCTAATGGAGTGTCATCTTGATCTGCTTCCACCATATTGATTTCTCCAATGCATGAAGGCTCGAAGTAATTGGTGTCTGCAACATCCAAAGGGTCTTCATCTACTTTTATTTTTGGTTTGTCAGCGAATTTCAATCTGCCA
This sequence comes from Vicia faba, assembly GCA_948472305.1. Lineage (NCBI taxonomy): Eukaryota > Viridiplantae > Streptophyta > Magnoliopsida > Fabales > Fabaceae > Vicia > Vicia faba. The sequence goes on from OX451739.1 coordinate 128,314,249, forward strand.
TCCTTAATTGCATTTTGAATCAGATCCCTGAAAAGAAAACACTGTGAGGTTTTGTGGCCTAGGAAACTATGATACTTACAAAATCCTCTTTTCTTTCTTTGATCTAAAGGAGGTATTTTGACATTCGATGGCACAATTAGTTGGCCATCTTTGACAAGCAAATCAAAAATCTCGTCACACTTTGTTACATCGAAAGTATACACCTTCTTTGGGAATTTGTCACTTTTCTCATTTTCAATAATTTCTTTCCCTTTTGTGGGAACTAGTAATTTACAGGAATAAGGGGGAGCCTGTTTCAATTCAGCAAGATCAATTTCGACCTCTTCGAATTCAGGGTAATCTTCTGCTTCCTTAGTTCCAACATAGAAGACCCTTTCTTTCTTGTTATTTTTAAAAACTCTGGCCTTCTCGGCTTTTAGTCTTTCGACTTGTCGAACCCTGTCTTCTAGTTGGGCCATATCCCTCAAGTGTTGTGTATCCAATTTCTTTCGAATAGAGTAATCTAGGCCACCAGCATCCATTTCGACTAACTCATGTTCAGGAACTACTGTGAAACATCTAGATTTCAAGAGTCTGAACCTATTCAGATAATCATCTATGGGTTCAGTAAACTTCCTCTTGACACTGGCTAACTCTTTCAGGCTTATTTTAGATTGTCCCATGTAGAATTGTTCATGAAATAACCTCTCCAACAGAGCCCAAGTATCTATGGACCCAGGAGGCAAAGTGGTGAACCATGTGAAAGCGTTCTTAGTTAGGGAACTTGGGAAATATTTAATCCTAAGGTCTTCATTATTTGCTATATCTCCTGCTTCGGTTAGATACCTGGCTATGTGTTCGAATGTTGATTCATTGGTGTCTCCAACGAACTTTGTAAATTTAGGGACTTTATATCCCCTTGGTAAATCAGTGGGCGTCACATAATCTATTATGGGAGAGGAATAGTTTGGCCTTCTAATACCTGTATTGAGCCATAATCCTTTCTATCATGGTGGTTAAATTATTTTCTGCCAAGATGTTGTCATTTCGAATTCTATGAATGACTTCATCAACATCTTGGTGTCGTCCCACCATGACAACTCCTCTAGGTTGTTCTTCTCGAAACTCTGGGACTTCTAACCTTTCGAACCTTGGCCCTGGTTCCATAATTTCCCTTTGTGGGTCTCGAATCACTGGGGCTTCTAACCTTTGTGCCCTTGCCCCCAAGTTAACCCCCTCTCTGGCTGGTCTATAGGGTGGGTCATCAGCAATTTGCTCTATAATGGGCATGTTCGCTCGAACCCCCACCTGATTCTGCCTACGCCTTTCTGGCGGAGCGAAAAAATCTGCTATTCGACTCATGTTGTCCGCGTTTTCTCTGTTGGTTACAGTTACATTTTGTACTATTGGGGCAAAGATCTCTTGCATAGTTTGTGCTAACACTTCTATCATATTATGGTTACTATCATCCATTAATTGCCTAAAAGCCATCTGATTTTTTGTGGTTAAGATAGGCAATGCACTATAACCTACTGACCCTTGGTTATTTGTCATAAATTGATTAGCCCCAGATCCAGACCCTAATTATGGTGACGTATTCGATGTCAAAGCGTGCAGACCCGCCATAAAAGATGTTGGCATCCCATAAGAGGTATTTCTGTGTCTGTTACCCTCGAAACCGGGTGGTCTAGTTAGTGGGGTGGAGAAATGGGTTTGTGTCCCTGATGGTAGGACGAATCCCCCAGGATAACCAGTGGTTCCTGTATTTCCTAGGATCGAATTGTTAGTCGATATGCCACTTGTTCCATTCGTGGCTACACTACTGGTAGAGGATGCAACAGACTGTGCACTCGAAGGGATCACATTAGACGTTCCCGTCGAAGCAGACATATTAGTGCATGTTCCATGTGGGGCATTTTGTTCCCCTTGTTGATTGTTTGGATTAGACATCTTGTTATTACGTTTTCTTCTGGGTAAGGGTTGGTTGCTATTGGTTATTCTACCACTTCTAAGGTTCATATAACAACGAACTTTATCACTCAGAAAGAACTTTTACAATGATTATATCCTAACAATCTTTACTTTGTTTTAAGTTTCGTAACGACCAATGACAATCCCACCGGGTGTGCCAATTTGTTTACAGTGATTTCTGGTAAACAACCGCTAGTCCTCCAAACTATCAAATAATCTTAATGACTGTTATTTAATCTCTCTGGTAACTTGCAGGATCGACTAGATTGATCCTATGGGGTATTGGTCGTTTGGATAAATCTAATTGCAAAACTGATATTTATAGTTAGGATTTGTATTTAGAATGTTTTATAGACGTTCAATTCACTTCGATTACCATGTTAAAAGAATCTAATGACATGATCAAGTAAAGAAATACGAAACTGAATTAAATGAACAAAGATTCGATTGCAAAGAAATGTTTAAATGCAGAAATAAGTAAATGACTTTGAATGTAAAGACTTTAATGTAAAAAGCATGAATATAAAAGCATGAAATGTAAAAGAGTTTCTGAAATGTAAAGGATTCGAATAGAAGAAAAGCGTTTAAATGCAAGAAATAAGTAAATGACTTTGAATGTAAAGACTTTAATGTAAAAAGCATGAATATAAAAGCATGAAATGTAAAAGAGTTTCTGAAATGTAAAGGATTCGAATAGAAGAAAAGCGTTTAAATGCAAGAAAGAAGTAAATGACTTTGAATGTAAAGGTATTTGAATGACATTGACATGAAAATGGAAGATAAACTGGAAAAGATAAAGAGTTTTACTGAATTATAAATGTTTGGTGTTATCATACGTACATTGTTCGAGCATTCGTTTCCCTATCCATGTGGTATTTTGAATGTTTATTGAATTTTGTACAATAGATATGACACACGAAATCCTAACGCTAAGACTCCTATTTATACTACTTCGACCATAACGGTCTTGCTTATAAGATTCTGCCACGTTCGGAACATGCAGAGAACTGCTCCTCTCTAGCTTCCACGCGTCTTCAAACGCTCCAACGCATATATATATTTGAATTCCAACATCCCGCTCGCGTTTGAATTTCAAAATGCCTTGGCAATCTTCGCTTCGAACTCATTTCACAGACACAGTCTCGTTACCACTTCGAGGCTTCTTTTAAATATATCTTCACAACTGTCACTCGATGCTCCGAGCTTTGACATGTCCGTTCGAAGAACCGCTTCTACCATTCCGAACTGTAACATTTTGCTTTATTCCAACGAAACATCCATATTGCTTCATTTTGAACTGTATCATCAAAATCTTCAGCCAACACCCATATGCATTGTGTTTCAACTTGAACACCCACTTTACTTTGATAGCTTTTGTATGTGTTGGAAATTCGACTAACTCCCATGTGTTGTTTCTTTCTATTGCCTATAACTCTTTGATCATAGCTAACTTCCACTTGTTAATCTTCAAAGCTTCGCTATAGTTGATTGGTTCAGCACCTGCAAGTAAAGCAAAATGAACTAATTCTCCATCTGGTGTGATTTCATCATCACCCATCACTTCATAATCATGAAGTCTTGTTGGAAGAACTCTATTTCTTTGAGGTCTTTGGCTTGTTTCAGCCACAACCTCTTTGACTTCGACTGTGACGGGAGTGTCAGCAACCACTTCTTTTTCGACTTCGACTGGATTCTCAACAATTCCTTCGACCTCTACTTCATTAGTTTCTTCGTCAAAATCAAAGTTCATTAATGATTTGTTAATTGAATTGCTAGAATTCCAATCCCAGGCAGAATTTTCATTAATCATAATATCTCAACTCAACACAATCTTTTCATTAACTGGATTGAATAGTCTGTATGCATCAGTTTTATGATATCCTACCGGAATCATAGGTTCACTCTTGTCATCAAGCTTCCTTCTCCTTACATCAAGAACATGCTTGTAACACATAGAGCCAAACACCTTCAAATAACTTACTGATGGTCGTTTGTCACTCCACACTTCTTCAGGAACCCTGTTCTTCAATATCTTAGTAGAACACCTATTCAAAATATAAACTGCAGTCAAAACAGCTTCTCCCCATAAAGATTTTGGAAAATTCTTTTGCTTCAGCATGCATCTCGTCATATCTAATATGGTTCTATTTCTTCTTTCAGCAATTCCATTATGTTGAAGTGTGTAAGGAGCAGTTACGTCATGATTAACACCATGTTCTGCACAAAAATCTTCAAACATCTTGGATTTGTATTCGCCACCTCCATCTGTTCGTAGAACTTTGATCTTCTTCTCACTCTAGTTTTTGACAAGTATCTTGAATCTCTTACAGATTTCGAATACTTCGTCCTTTCGTTTGATCACATAGATCCATAGCTTTCGACTAAACTCATCGACAAAGGAAACAAAATATCTATTTGCACCAATTGTATGCTCTTTAAATGGACCATATACATCTGAATGCACCACTTCGAGAATGCATGATGATCTCATTGACATAGTCGAAACGAAAGAATTTCTGGATTGCTTTCCCACTAAACAACCTTCACAAAGTTTTTCAGACATCTCAAGACTTGGAATACCAGTAACCATATCTTGAGTAATCAGTTGATTAAGTGATAAAAAATTCAAATGTCCAAACCTCAAATGCCACAACCAACTATCCTTGTGGTCGACAACAATTTTCAAACATTGAACTTTTGTCAAACTGATCATAGTCTTAAATGTCCTGTTCTTCGACAATGGAGATTGTAAAACCAAATTGTTCTTAGTGTCGAACAATTTCAAAACTCCATTTTTCATGACAACTGAGAAACCTTTTTCAACTAGTTGCCTAACACTTAACAAGTTGCATTTCATTCTAGGTACATAGAGCACATCTTTGGTCATAGTTTTCCCTCCATTACTCATTTGAAAGACTATGTTCCAGTACATTCTGCTTGCAACAAACTATTATCAACAAGTTTTACCTTGCTCTTCTTCGACTCGTCAAAATCTGCCAACCACTCCTTTCGACCAGTCATGTGGTTCGAGCAACCTGAGTCAAGAAACCAGATATTAGATTCAACATGGTTATCTACAAATGCAGCCATAACCATCATACCACCTTCAGAATCATCTGAATCTTAGCGTGCAAGGTTCGCTCCTTCGTCCTTGCCTTTCGATCCCTTGTCTTTTCTGTACCAACAATTTTTGGCCAAGTGTCCCCATATTTCACAGTTATAACACTGCATACCTTTCTTATCTTATTTGTCCTTTCGATAGTTTCCTCCTCCCCTTTCGAGGATTCAAAAGATCTATCTTCGACCTTATTCTTATGGGAATTCGACCAAGACTTCTTTCCATGAGTCTTGTCGAACTTGCCTTTGAATTTGTTGGAACCACCATCTTTTTTCAATGATTGAGCTTGCAGTGCCTGTATCGAGTCCTGAACTCCTTTCCTTTCGACAATCCTCATCTCATGTGCCTCCAACGAACCAACCAAATCTTCCACTTTAGTAGTTTCAAGATTGTTGGATTCTTGAATAGCTACGATAACGTGATCAAAGTGAGAGGTTAACGTTCTCATTACCTTCTCAACTATCATTTTATCAGTAATGGTTTCACCACAATCCTTCATGAGATGGACGGGTTTCTGAACCTTCGACACATATTCTGCAACTTTTTCATCTTCTCCCATCGACAACAACTCATATTGTCGACGCAAGGTTTGTAATTTGACAACCTTGACTTTCTCACCTCCTTTGAAATACTTTACCAAAATATCCCATGCCTCCTTCGCTGTTTCAGCATGAGAGATTTTGTCGAAGTTAGCAGCATCAACAACCGTTTGAATGCAATAAGCAGCCTTGCAATCTTTTTTCTTGACTTCGTTGTGGGCTTTTTTTTGTTCGTCGGTTGCATTTGTTGCTAATGCCGGAACGCCGTCGGTAACCACTTTTAGGGTTTCATAGAAGCTGATCTGACCTGATCAGAAGGTTTGGACCGTCACGGCTGCTCCGAGCTGAAGGCTTCTTGAACGAGGAGGGGGGGGTACCTGCAAGGCACTCCGATGCTTAAGTCAGTGGGAGTACTAGCAGATAATAGAGTTGAGGTTAGAATGATCAATACCTGACCCTCTGGAAGCAGAGGGTATTTATAGCCCCCAGCGCTGGGCCAAGGTTCCTTCATTGGGCCGGGTGGATTTGGCCCAATGGAGGAACTGCCAGGTTCTACGCGGGTAGTGGGGACCAGCACGTGGTCCCCTTCCTGGATGTGCTGCGTGAAGTGCGGGCGGACGGAGACGCGGTCTTTCCGGAGTATCGTTGGGGCAATGGAGGACTAAGTCTGCCCTAGCAAGTTAGCTCGAGACCATGTCGAGCTGCGCAGCGCGGTGCCGAGCTCGACGCTAAGACCTCGAGCTGGACAGCGAGTGTCGAGCTGGAAGCCAGGACATAGAGTCGGGCGGCAGGGTGTCGAGCATGACTTCACTGCGTGGGGCTGGACATTGAGATGTCGAGGTGGACGTTAGGCTGTCGGGCATGGTCGCGACCCCCTTTGCCCATTGTGGTCCTTAATGAGTCCCTTTGGACTGGGCCTTAGTAATGCTTTTGGGCCTGTCGGGCCCAGTCCAGAACAGAAGCCAAATAAGGATTGCATCTTTTTTTCCATCAGATCCAATTTTTACCGTCAAGCATTGGAAAAGAATTTGGAATGCCCTTATCACTAGCCATCTTCGCAACGGTTGATTTACTTGCCCTAGAAAAACGATCTCTAACGTGAAATTTTTGAAAACTTGATCAAGAACAATAACCGAAAGCTCTGGATACCAATTTGTTAGTGCGTGAGACACTTTTAGTGAGAAGAGAAAGAGAGAATAATAAAGAAAAATAAGGATTTGTATTACTCAAGTGTACAAATAATGATACACACTATGACTATTTATATACAACCCTAATTGGACTTGGGCTAACACAACTTGAATTATATTAAATATTAAATCAAATCAAATCAAATTTAATATTTCAACAACTAAATCACGTTGTTGGAGAGTATATTTCTTGTGATAGACCAAAATCAATTTTGATATTAATATACGAGACTAAAAAAAATATTTTAATTTTTTTTTTACAAGAATATAATCAATCATTCTTTTAAAAGTGTATAAAACACTATCGTAAGACGGAGAAAATAATTATTAATTAAAAAATATTTTTTTTCTAAATGAAATATAATTTAAATTAATATATTATTTTGAGTAGTTTTTGATGATGGTCATTAAGTGATCCTATAGAATTTAAGTTTTTATTAATAATTAAATTTTTTTTTATAAAATAACACGAAATACAACTAATTAGATTGAATTAAAAAAACTAAAATACGTAATTATTAACTTTTTCATTAATTTTTATTTTAAATAAATAATTTTAAATATGAATATTGTTCAAATTTTGACAAAAAGATAAGATAGTAGCAAAATGAAGACATATTCAATAATTGATATCCAACGGAATAGAATTCGTCGACATAAGAACGTGTGGGTCACGTGGCTTCGATACTGCCGACACCAATACAAACACTGCGTTAAATATAAGTCTTCAGATTTATTCTTCTTCTTCATTCCAATTCCAAACCAACTCATTCTTCTTCGTGAGACTGCTCCGATTTCGATCACAAATGGCTACCAAAGCAGGAGGCGTCTTCGATTCCCCCGGTTCTCAAAACTCGGCCGAAATCGAATCCCTTGCTCGATTCGCCGTCGATCAACACAACACCAAACAGGTTCTCTCTCTCTCTCTCAGATTTCATCCTTAATTTTTTTATATGGGGTTTTATTTTCATGTGAACTAAAACTGTTGGATTTTGTTGAATGGCGTTGTAGAATTCTCTTCTGGAGTTTACAAGGGTGGTGAAAGCACGGGAACAGGTTGTCGCTGGTACACTGCATCACCTTACGATTGAGGCTGTTGATGCGGGTGAGAAGAAGATCTATGAAGCTCAAGTATGGGTCAAACCATGGCTGAATTTTAAAGAACTTCAAGAGTTCAAGCATGCCGGTGGTGATTAGAAGATGCTTGTCCGTTTCTGTAAGGAATTGTATACCCTTACTTTTACTACTTTCACACTCTCGAGTTAAATAAGTGATTGTGTGTACTTTCATACTCTGAATTTCAAGTAAGTGGATTGTGTTGTGTGTATGTGTTTGTGATATCTTAGGCTTAAGTAAGTTTTATTGTACCTTAAGTTTTAAAAAGTTCCTATTTAGAGATTAGAGTATCAAACGTATAACTACACATTTTACTTATTCTTTTACTAAGTTTTCTCCATTAACACAAATATATTCATTTGAAATGGACATGGATACGAGATGTCAAATGAAAAGTCTTTTAGAATTTGTGTCGGTCTTTTAATACCGAGTTGATTGTAGATGTGACTCTTGGGGAGTGGGAAACAATCACATTAAATGTCTTTCTCATTGTTGGGACGTTCATGTGACTCTAGGCTAAAAGGTTAAGGTGCGGCGCTTCTCCTAAGTGCTTCAGTGCACTTGAGTGTCGTGGTATTTCTAAGGTGTGATCTGACTGTTGTTTTTCGTCTTTCCATTTTCTTTTCATTTAGGTCTGTAATACGGTGGAAGAACTGACTTTTTTTGTTTTATCCAAATGTGTGGATAGTAAGAGTTGTACCGACTTTTCTTTTATCCAATATAAGAAAAAAGATCAAATTCACGCCCTTGTATACCAAAGCCTTAATGCGCGTGTTCTTGCCACTAGGGTGGTTGTTTCATCCGTTAATAACACAAAACAAAATAAATATAATAAGAAACAAAACAAATGGGTCGGAGAAGCTCTGAAGTCCTAGTTCTGATCGTTTTCTTCGGTGAGTACGTTTTCCAAATCTGCAAAACAAAGCGTGTTAGTGATCAAATAAAATCCTACTTCCCTAATTTAAGGGCTGCAAACTCATTGGTAACCTTAGTTTTGGCTGAAACGTCTTGCACAGTGAGATATAATCAAAATAATCTAAAATAGCATAAACATGGTGATGCATGATTTTGGCATCATAGGACTCATGCGATGGTACTGACCTGTTCTATTACATCTCAGGAACACATTAGCATGATTAGTTTCAATCAAAACAACATAAAAAATAAAATATGAATTTAGAAAAAAATTATGAAATCGACAATGCATGTAGTGCGTGTTTGAGGCACTTTTGATCATCAAGAATGATCCCAACTTACTCTGTAATGTCTCAGGGATTGATTTGGGTGGTTGTTTTGCTTTGAAAGTGGTTGTATGAGAGGTTTCAAGTTTGCTCTAGTTTGACAAAATTTGAGATTTTAAATGGGTGTTCTTGCAAGGTTTTTTCTTGTCCTTTGTTTGGAGATAATGAGCATATATATAAGAAGAGATTAGGTCAAGAAAAATGGGCTTGTACCTCTTGAAATTATATTTTTTTACTCTTGTTTGAAAATAGAATTGGAATAGGAAAAAACATGAAGATTTGCTTTGCAAATAAGTTTCACACGGTTTCTAATGCAATCTTGGGCCTCCAAAAGATTTGAAACAAAAGCCTTTTATGTCTCACACCTCCTTTTGATCTTTATTTAATTCAATTTTGAACTTAAGTGAATAAAATCAAAATAAATGAAATAAAAAATTAAAATAGATTTATAGGTCCATTATGAGGTCAAGAACATGTCTGGACTCTAAAAGTTAGGCCCATTAATCCAAAACTTCAAGTTTGTTCAATTTGAGTTTCATGCATTTTCTCAAAATTGTCCAACTTGCACCAACCATAACTCTCAATTTTTATCATATGAAGGTGATCTTGGACTTTTTAGAAACCTCAAGATGTCCCCTACAATATCTATGTTGGTCATTTTTCCATTTTAAAACTTTATCTTGATGTAAATTGTTTTGACAAATAGTATCTTTTTGTTGACTTTCATACTCTCAAGTTAAATAAGTGGATTGTGTGTACTTTCATACTCTCAAGTTTAAGTAAGTGGATTGTGTTGTGTGTATGTGTTTATGATATCTTAGGTTTAAGTAAAATTTTAATTGTACCTCAAGTTTTAAAAAGTTTCTATTTAAAGATTAGACTATCAAACGTATAACTACACATTTTACTTATTCTTTTACTAAGTTTTCTCCATTAACACAAATATACTTATTTGAAATGGACATGGATATGAGATATTAAATGGAAAGTCTTTTATAATTTGTGTTAATCTTTTATAATTTGTGTTAATCTTTTAAAACTGAGTTGATTGTAGATCTGACTGTTGGGGAGTGGGAAACAATCACATTAAATGTCTTTCTCATTTTTGGGACGTTCATGTGAATTTTAAACATGTGGCCTTAGGCTAAAAGGTTAAGGTGTGACGTTTCTCCCTAAGTGCTTCAGTGCACTTGAGTGTCGTGGTATTTCTGAGTGTGATTCGACTGTTGGTTTTCGTCTTTTCAATTTCTTTTCATTTGGGTCGTTGCTTGTTTGGTTTCACCCTTTCTATATAAAGGTCGCTTGGTTTTTTGAATGGACTTTCACTCTCATTACTAATTGAAGCATATTTGATCTTTGAGAAACCATTCTTTCGTCTTCAAACTTTTGACAATCCTTGATTATGTTACCCCTTTTCCCTATCAAAGAGACGTGCCCTTTGAGTTGTCCTCAACCTTCTGCATCCCTTGCTTGCTTTTGCCTCTTTGACCCACCTTCGTTTCAAGTATCATTTTCAACCAGTGACTCTTTTTCATAGTTTCCATTCATTTATCTTTGCAATAGCCTATATGAATGACCACCCTGCTAATTAAGTATGTAGTTTCGTTGATGGTGATCTTTCGTCATATGTAGGGGCAAAAGTTCCAAATGATTCAAATATTACTTCTCGAGCGCATATTTTCCATAAGTTGGGTCCTATGGTCATTTCTGATAGCTTTGAATTTAATAATGCTTCTAATAAATCCTTTATCGAGGGGGGCTTTTGTAATTAGTCTTCTAGACCTTTTTCTGATAAGAGTGTTGAGAAACCCGCTCATGGTGTTCAAATTGATAATGTTATTTCTTCCTATCGTGGGGTCATTAGAGACTTCCCCCCTCATATTAGTCATTTATCATCTGCAAAAATCCCACCCTAAATGAGCTAATATTTCAACACTTTGTTATGTCATATAGAAATATGCATGGTCTGGGTTTTAGCTAGGCGGAGATCAAACTTGAAATCAAACTTTGAAATATGACAAAAGTGTTTGGTTGACGTTGCCTGCCGCTTGAAGGTCAGGCATGTCTCCCCTCTCTAGAGCCGACATATGTAAATCAATATCATTGGGTGGGTCGCCGATCCCTAAGGACTGTCTATATTTTTTTACACAACGGCCAAAATGGAAAATGCTCTCATATATGAAGGTTCGTCTCTTGACTTGGAGGTCCATTCCTTTTTACGAGTATATGTTTACTTTGCTAAACTTGAGACTCCCTTTTAATGAATTTAAAGTAGGAATTTTGAGACATTTGAAGATTGCACCCTCTCAACTGCACCTATTGGCATGAGATTTGTGGAACCATGTTTTGCAAGTTATTCAATTAGGTGATCAAAGCTAAATATGAAAATCATGGTTTGCCTTTGATGATTACAATGCGCTTTTAATTATGAATACTTGGATGAACAATTAAGTTACACCTTGAATGACAACTTTGGGTGAATATGTGATCCTTGATAAACCTTGAAGCATAAAGCCAAAAAAGTATAACAAGTGGTCAAAGATGCACAAGATAATTTTGTTCAAAATCATTCCTCTAAATTAAGCATACAAATTAGAGTTTGATGATCATCACAAACACCCTTTGATGATGGCATTCAATGTTAAGATATCTCAAGCCCCGTCTCCAAGAAGAATCAAGCATGTTCTTATATGATCAGTTTATTTGAGAAGTCTTGAAGTCTCAGAGTGTGAAATAGAGGAAGTGTGAAAGTTTGCCCAGTCACGTGTGAGTGACCAGTGTTTTTGTAAAAACACAACAGCTTTTTCGTAAAGTGATATGACTAAATCACAAAGTCACTAAAACATGTTCTAAAGCCTCTATTTCTCAAATAAAACAACTTAAAAATGTTTTAAACCCGTGTCAGAGGAATCAGAAACTGTCATAATAGTTTTGGATAAATTTTTAAATTGTCCAATCGATTGTGACATATACCCGATCGATTAGGTTAGTGCAAATTTTTTTCCACATGCGATTGTGACAGTGTCTTAATGAAGGGCGGCTTCTCACTATCCATTATTTCCAAATTAAGTCATTGCAAACGATTATTTAGGGCAATCAATCGATTTACCTAAGGTCTCAGTCGATTGGATCATTAATTTAGCCCATGGATTTTTTTTCCTTTTTTGTGTCAATCTCTAGCCTATAAATAGTGGTCTCTGTAACGCCCTTCTAGAATCCCACAACTTTCACGAATATTTTTAATAAATAAATAAACATAAAACAACAGCAAGGATGTCACATCTTCATATAAGCATCGTTTCACAAACAATCTTGCTACGTAACACGAGTTGCAAAGAGAACACTTAAACATAATCTCTAGTATCACAACTAATTCATTTCGAACTTCGCAACAGAATTAATGAGTCTTAAACTCCTTCATAAAATAATTTCAATATCGTAAAAGGTAGTTCAATGTTAATACACTTCATGTTTATAACATCAAAATCTGAAACATGGAAATTGTCATAAAAGTAATACAAAATCTCAAGATAACAAAATAATGCATTATTCACAATCAATTGATCCCAACCCCGATGTTACATATCAGAGAAAGACTCTCTTTATTCAATGAAAAGCAAATAAACACACTCTAAAACTATCCTTTAAGCTTCCCTGCACTAATCCTGATCACCTGTAAGTTACTCATGGATAGAGGCAACATTTTCAAGCAGAAAGGGTGATTAAATCATAATAATTATAAAATATATAAGGAATAAATATAGTAGACAAGCATCATCATAACATCATCATATCATCATAATAAACAAAGCATCATTATAATCCAACACGGAAAACCTAACTTCTTCCTAGCTTATTTGTTAGTACGATACTTCTTATTTCTCATTGTATTCCATCTAACTAAACTTCATTGTGTTAGCTATCCAATACTTCGAACGACACCTCAAACCGAGTTCTAAAACTCAAGTTACGACTCTTTTAAGAAAATCTAACTCAGCCATTCAATTCTAGACACCATCGTCCGACGACACCACTTCCATCGCCTGGAGACACACCTTTTGCGTCTTGCGTCACCCGGTAACGCTTGGAGCGACGCTGTTGTACCCCAAAATTTGTCCTTCCATTTTCAAGACAAATTATTTCAATAGGTCTCCTCATACTCTTGAAGGTCTCAAACACTCAAGATTTATCAAAGATTGATCAAATGGACTCTCCTCCTAAGCAATTGACCTATAACTAGGGTTTTGTATTTCTCAAAAAAAATTAAGCTTCTAATGTCTCAAGTGGGTTTCATGGCTCCTCATATGCTTCAAAGTACCCTCATGACAAGTTTCAAGCCTTGCATCACAAGTTTTCTCAGTCCATTGCTCAGATGATTGAAAATCAACTGTATTGGATAAAAAGTCAATTGTGGTTAACATACAGTCAAAACTCAAGATTTTAGATCAACATCAAGATTTTGAAGTCACATTCATCATTTGATCAAAGGTTGATCTTGATTCATCAAGAAAACTCGAGATTCATCAAAAGTCAAAAGTTACCAAATTAGGGTTTTCTTAAGGAGAAGTCAACTGAACTTTGACCAAACACAACTTTCACATACTTCATCAGAAATCTCTCAACCAAAGCTCATTTTAAAGTAAATTCAATTATCTACATCTTTGTCTCTCTAAACTCAAGGAAAAAAATTCTTCATTTGAGACATATAGGTCAAAACATTATAGGTCATTTTAAAAGTCAACAAAAAGACATCTTTTGTCAAAGTAATTTACACAGAGTTAAATACTTCAAATGAAAAAGTGACCAACATGAGAGTTGTAGGGGACGTCTTGAGTTTTCCAAAAAGTCTCAGATCGCCTTCATATGACAAAATTTGAGAGAGTTATGATTGGTGCAAGTTGAGCAATTTTGAGAAAATACATGAAACCACAATTGAGAAATTTTGGACTTTTAGGCTAATGGGCCTAACTTTTGAAGTTCAAACGTGTTTATGACATGTTTAGCAACCCCTAAGCCCATTCATGCATTACTTTAATTTTCTATTTCATTTATTTTGAATTTATTCATTTAAATTTAAAATTAAATTAAATAAATATTAAATAAATGTACAAGGCATATGGGCTTTTATTTTGAATCATTTTGAAGCCCAAGATCTCATATCCAACATAACAAAATCGTGGGAGATGAAGAAGGAAAGAGATCTTCATGTTTTGGAATGTTTTGCAATTGTTTAGGAAATAAATAATGACTTCGATTGCACATGTTTTCTTCCAAGAATGTTAACTTAAAAAAGCATCCATTATAAATAGAGGACGCACTCCATAAGACAAGGACATGAATTGGCTTCCATAGAAACAAGTTCTCAAACACAAAATTTTCAAAGAATAGGTGCAAATTGTATCCCAGTTTTCCAGTCACTCTCAACTGAAACGAAGCCTCGAATCATCATCCTGACATTTCCCAGGAACCTCCTCAAGTCCATAACCACGCCCAACCATGTCCAGAATGCCTCCCCTCAATCACACCGGTGGTAAGGATTTTTTGATTTCAAATTTCTTAATCCTTGTGTTATTAATAAGTTTCACATGTCCAGATGTGTTAAACAAGAAATATAGAACATGTTGGAACCAAGCGTGTGAAGAGAATGGAGGGGGTTCGAACCCCAGCGATGCCAAAACCATTTTTTCTTTATTTTCTTCATTTTCCTTTTTTTATTAGTTGTTTTATTATTAATTAACTTTTTTTTAATCAAAACTTACACAAAAAAAATCAGAAAGAAGCCATATAATAAAATCAACAAAAAATTAGTTTTAGGATGTAAATTAATTAATTAATTTTTTGGACAATTAGATTTTAAACTTTTTATTAATTAAAATCAATTAGAATTAGGATATTAAGTATTATTAATTAACACTTAAATTATTTTCATAAAAACACCAAAAATATGAACTTAGATCTTTAGAGCATTTAAACTTTTTTCCAACATTTTCTTATGCTTTTTGCTATTTATTTTCTTAGACAATTGTATAGATCGCACAATTTAATGTAACAGTTTAAATTTACATCTCCGTATTTTTCTAATTATGTAACTCTCCCAAAGCCTTGTAATAGCGTATATTTACATTATCGCTTTATCTTTTGCCTTTATATGTTTGTATATATATAACTGCTAGTAAATAGGCTTGTATGATGAGAATAAAATCAAATATAGATAACACTAATATTCAAGGTAACATAACTGAAATCAATACATTTTTCACATTTCACCTCTAGGGTAACTTCTCTTTGTTGCCTTGCGATACTAATGGTTACGTCACGCGAAAATGGGAATACTTTAGCAAAGACCCTCAGTTAAACAATATCGCCATGGTCCCTTTCGAATAAAGGTCATAATCCCTCGATGACCCTTCGATTTTCCTAAAAAATGATCTAGTCCCTTCGATGACCCTACGAGAAAAATGATGATAGTCCCTTTGAATTGTTAAAGTATCCTTACATGTTTCATTCTATGACCACACGACGATCCTACGCATGTCCCTTTACATCCAATAGATAGGGCTACCTACCAACTAATGGTGTGGATAGTATTATCTCTAACAGAGAAGGAAAATAATAAGAACAACCTTTAGTGGGTAAGACTCAACAAATTTGTTGCTCATAACAGTTTCAAACAAACAAATTCAATTTTACACCTCACGTTTCAAAACAAATATTTTCAAAAAAAAAAACACTTGTATATATTCTTGAGAACTGATACAAGAATCATTACAAAGTCTGCCTCACAATTGGCATTCAAAATATTTTCAAATCACACACACACACAATGCAAGTTTAGAAAGAGCTAAGCAATTAAGAGCCCGTAGATAACTACAGATGAAAATGATGCTAACACCTTCTCTTTTCATAACTTACCCCCCGAACTTAAAATCTATCAAAAGTCTTTTCTGTTCTTTTCACCTTTCTTCATTGTGTAAAATAAAAGTCGATGGCGACTCTAGTTATCCGCAGCATTTGCGATAAAACGCTAAACAAGTCAATTCTCCCACCGTATTACAGAACTGGCGACTATGCTGGGGAAAATTTTGCTTTAAAAAAAGAGAGGAGTTACCTTAGAGTTTAGATCACTTTTACTTGCTTTAATTGTTTTAATTGTTTGCTTTAAATTTGAGGGCTTGTTTGGGTTTATTATTTGTAAGATCTTACACCCGGATCTAGGGATGCCTTAGGTAAGTATCAATAGATCATGAAAATTGTACAGTGTAAACTGATATAGTTGAAATAATGGCTACGGTTACTGTGACACTTTGGTTTGTATTGATGTTCCTTGAGTCAGTTGAGGAAAACATTAGGCTTCCGCGTGGTGTCATTGACACTAGCTAAACTTTTAGAACCTTAATTGACTCATCTTGGCCATTAGAAGGTAGTGAGATAGTCGGCTTTGTTGCAGTCCAAAGTTGGTTGATACTCGAAGCTACGCTCATTGAGATTTAACTTTCAGGATGTTTTGGCGGCAAGTTAGTTGTCATGCTAAAATAAAACATGTGAGAAAGATCGGTGATATGAGATTCCTAGAACCCGATTACTATTTTTAGGACAGGTTGATCCAACTTATCTTCAATAGAGAATGGTACTTATCTATTGACCTCATGCAAGCCTTTAAACCTAAGACTCTTGTGTAATTTGTTTGTGTTCTCTACTTGTTTAAACACGACATCATAACATCATATGATCATGACATGGCATTTTTACTAACCATTTCAAGGATCTTTGGGACCTTTGGTGCAGGATTATCATAAGCCAGACTGCTAGCAAGGGGCAAGAGGATTTATTTTCCTCTAACCAGATGTCGTCAAAGATAGAAGTACATTCTCTTGAGTAGAGGCTATGACCCATTTGATATGGTGAGCTTGATTCTTATAGAAGGATGTTCAATAACAAAGATGCAAAGTTCTTCAGACAAAGCTGCAACCAAATTCATATTTCAAATTTATTTTTTACTGCAGATCATTGAAAACATTGCATATGCATCTACATGTCATGTATATCATTACATAACAGATATTCCCAAGACAGGTGTTCTCATCTTCTTGTTGTTTATTTCAGCAGAAATAGATCTTGAACAGACAGTCAAGGAACTCCAAGCTCAAAATCCCCAATTCCAGCCAATGTTCCTGAACTTAGCCAAGGGGCAAGAAGAGCTGAAGGAACTTAGCACCAAAGACAAGAAGAAAAAGACAAAGAAACTAGCTTGTATCCTCAATATGGGAAGAAGGTTCAGGGGTCCAATCAAACGAGCTCAAGAATTTGATATCCTATCAGACAAAGATGACAACCAGGATGAAGACGGTAAAATCTGAAAAAGACAACATTGGTTCTGTCAAATACTCTGTTGAAAAGGAAAAAGATTATTTGGATGAACAATATCCCCCTATTGATGACAAGTTTAAGCATCTAGAAGATCGTCTAAATGCTATGGAGAAACGGAAAGTGCCTGGGTTGAATATTGAGGATTTAGGTTTAGTCTTGGGAGTTTTCATTCCTCATAAGTTCAAAGTCCCCACTTTTGCCAAGTATGACGGTGTTTCTTGCCCAAAGCTTCACTTGAGGTCATATGTCCGGAAGATTCAACCACACACTGCTGACAGGAAGTTATGGGTGCATTTCTTTCAAGAGAGCATGTCTGGAACACAGTTGGAATGGTTTTATCAACTAGAAGGGACCAATATTCATACCTAGGAAGATTTGGCTGCTGCTTTCTATAAGCAGTACCAGTATAATAATGATCTCGCGCCAACTCGTATGTAATTGCAGAGTATGTCCATGGGCTCTAATGAAAGCTTCAAAGAGTACGCCTAGAAATGGAGAGGTCTCGTGGGCAGGGTTCAACCTCCTTTAGCTGACAGGGAATTGGTTGACATGTTCATGAGCACGCTGACAGGTCCTTTCTATAATCACCTACTTGGAAATTCTTCAGTCGATTTCATTGAACTGATATTGATAGGGAAACATGTTAAGAATGGAATTAGAAGTGGTATAATCCTGGTGCCTACCTCTTCCAATACTCAGAAGAAGTCATACAACTGGAAGAAAGAGTCCAATGTTATGTATGACCATAAGGGTCGTAATAAGAGAGACCGCAACCAATCTGTGGGGGCAGTACTGATCTCTAATCCTGCACCATTGCAACAAAGACAACAGGGTAATCAACGTAAGCAGGATACACCCAAAAGACAATTTACCAAAATCAACATGTCATTGGCTCAAGTGTTGCAACACATTTTGAAGGAAGAGTTGATTACATTGAAGGATCCTCCTAGGAATCCTGATACTTCCGCTCCTAGCTATCATCCTAATGCAAGGTGTGCATACCATTTTAATAGTTCTTGACATAATACAAATGGATGTTGGGCGTTGAAGAACAAGATTCAAGATATGATTGATGCTAAGGAGATTGAGTTTGACCCTCCTGAGATTCCTAATATGATCACTGCTCCCATGCCAAATCATGACTAATATTGAGAGCGTCCAGTTCATTTGAATTTTCAGTTGTAATTTCTTTTGTTTGTTCGAACACTTATCTTTATGTCAAACTTTATTTTTTTTCATTAATGCATTTCATATGTTTGTCTCGAATTAATCCATTCGTTTCACTATATTTAAACTGTTCTTTTTACTTCCTTTTTTTGATATTCAACTCTCGTTAAAAGCTATAAGCCTTTAGAGGGAGGTTAACAAAAACGATACCGTAATCTCATACAGTATGCTTTTGAACAGACCTTGATGATGATGTATAGGCGTTGCTTCAATTTCTAAATAGTGGAGATATAAGGAAGTGAATCCCTAGTCAACCCCTTTGAGCCTAAAAAGTAGGAATTTTCTTTTTCACGCAAATTGAAACCCTTAATCATAACCTGGGGCAGGTTAGTTTCTCAGTTAATTCTATGGTGCATTCAATCGCAAGCTTTTTCTTCGTACACAGCAGGTAGTATCAAAGACATCCTTCCAAATCAAAAGTCGATGATGGTTCCCCATAATCATTAAGTCGGGCAGTCATTATCTTTCAAAAGAAAAGTCCGCTAAGTCAAAACCTATGAAGGAGACTTAGGAGAAAAACTAGTGCATCCCGCTAACTGTAATCTCAAACAAAACAGTTCAGGCAAAAGTTAGGGATAATAAAGTCAAAAATAGGTCGCTACAAATCCTCAACAAAAGAAAGATGTTACAAGAAAAAATGATTGTCTTCTCAAATAAACTTTCGGTTTCTGAACCATCACCAAGTATCAGTGCTATAATTCTAAACTCTATTAGAACCTAAATGCATAATTAAATGAGTATAGGACTGAAGGACATCATGGATAACGGGTTGGGTACAAATAAACTTTGAGCCTTTATTCTTTGTTTCTTAAACCGTGAACCAGGTCACGTTACAACCCTCCAAAGTCCTAACTGAAGCATGGGTTAGTTCAAAAACATACTGTTACAAAAAGGTATCCTGACTCCTGTAAGGCTTATTATAAATTCTGGGTTGATATCATATTCTTACAAATTTTGTTTTACTAAAAAATTCATTTTTTAAACTTCAAGACAGACATAAGCTTTAGATTTTAATACCACTGTTTGCATATGACTAAGTGTTTGACAACAGAGAAATTCGCATGACGAATATTCAATGAATGAAAATCCTCCCAATGGACATAATTACTTTAGAGGATGGCTCAAAGAGAAAGAAACTTCCAATAACAGGCCTTTCGTGGACACAATTGGTAATAAATCAAGGGGCATGACATGTTATTGTCCAACTCATCTGTGGCAGTCAAGTGAAGATTCAAAGAATCTATCAAAAGTGTTGAATAGCCAGGGACAGATCTCCATCTGAATCACTTGGGGAATGTTACATTGATCATGAATTTTAGCAAAAGCCACTGTGAAAATTGAATCTTCGGTATCACCAAATAGCTTGTCTACGTCAGCAGTATCAGATGGTGTCATTCTACCATAACAATTCTTAGAAAAATACTGAGGAAGGTCAAGACTATCAGAAACTTGGTAATCAATGGTTGATTAATAACTTCAAACATCGGGTGCACCAGAATAATCCCAGGGGAAAACAGACTCCCACATACAAAGGGCCACGTATGATCAAGAAAATATTTTCTAGCAGTGCTATAACACTTACTACCATGGAAAATAAAAACTCCTTGTGCCCTGTGAACGCGGACATAGTAAAAAATACTATGCATGAAAAAGAGACCCGCTAGGTTGATTAGCCTAGGAAAAAAAGGGAATCCTGACGAACCAAAAGGGTTTAGGCAAAAATTAGGGACATATAAATAAAATTGTACACCTGGCAAGTCAAAAACCTGAGAAGGCGGCTTGGAAAAAAAAAGGTATCCCGGTGGACTGAAAATCTGAAAAGAAAATTCAAGCAAAAGTTATGGATTAAAGCGTACGATTATGTTCCGTTATCTCATCACTTATTTATCACTTTGATCAACATTTACTAAATACTTTAGAAGTTGAGATAATGTTCAAGTCAACCACAAATCCCCATAGAGCAATCTTCATGGAACTATCTCTATAGAGCTATCTTCACAAGCTCATCCACAACGGAGATATATTCCTCAGTAAGTCTAATATGCCCTCAGACAGAAATTGGGGCATCTTCCAGTAGTTCACCTCCATATCCCTGATGGATAGCTTGACATGATCATCTTCTCCAATAGGCCCCCTAGCATATAAGGAAGTTTGATCATTTCCCCAGTATATAGTGGAGACTTCCTCAACACAGCCTATCAAATTCCAATCCCCATCAGAGTTTATTTCCTTAATTCGGTCTACAAGATTTAATTACCCAACGAATTTTGTGATACGGTGGGAGAACTGACTTGAGGTTTTGCGTTTGTATTCACACTTGTTCGGTTTAGCAAGAGTCGCCACCGACTTTTTATTTTATCCTAAAGGAAAGGTTAAAAAGCACAGGAAAAACCTTTGAGATGTTTTCGTGGGTTCGGGGGGTAAATTATGAAAAGGGGAGGTGCTATCACCCTTTTCATCCATGGTTATCCATGGGCTCTTAGTTACTTGTTTTAGATCACTTGCCTTTGATTTTCAATTGTTTGAAATGGTGCTTTGTGTGTGTGGTTTTGAAAATGTTTTGAAAAAGATGCCTTTGTCTAGGCAACCGTTGTAACAATTCTTTACTCGAATGTTTTACAAAGGTGTTTGCCTTTTTGAAAAGATGTTTCAAGGTTTTGAAAATTGTTTTTAGAAATTGTGTTGTGGAGTGTGTTTTGAAAGTAGGCAAGTGTGTTTTGCAAGTTTGATCAAGTAACTAAGAGTTGTCTACCCCTAAATTTCTCAAAGATCATTCCTATGTTTTAACCCTTTTAACAGTTTTGTTTCACCATTGTATTTGGTGAACAACCTTGTATTAGGATGTTAACGGGACGGGTGCGGGTCATCGTTTAGACCATGGATGCAATAGTGTCAAGTGTCTTTGGCAATTTGCTTGAGGGACTTGATCATTTTGTTTAGGCAACTTCGAAAGCGTCATCGAGGGACTATGATCATTTGATTTGTTTTTGTTTTGCCAAAGAAACTCAACATGCAAGCATGACCCATTTTTGAAGGCAACAAGTGGGATTACCCTAGGGGTGCGAGTGTGAATTGTGTATTGATTGTCATGCATTTATCTTGTGTTAGGTTATCTAGCGGTTGATTTTAAATCTTCGCATACAAACCCTAATTACTATACAGTATAATTGAAAGCGTTTAAATGCGGGAATTTAAAGTCTAAGCTATTACAAATAAGTATCCGGGGATGGGGGTACAAATATTTACAAATGGGGATGAGTCTTATCAGGATAGTAGTGTCCAAATAATATTTACAACCAAATCGAATCGCATTCTCAATGTAAAGTATATCAATGTATAAGAATAAAAGCAATGTATCAAAAGTATTTGTGAAAGTGTATGTGATTATTTACGCATGATGCAAATATTAACCTAATGTATTTATTAAGTATTAATATCATTTTTTGTGTTTTTGTTAATTAAGTATAAACAAAAGTTTTAATGAAAAGAAAAGAAAAATGTTTAAGTTAAAGAAAACTAATGTTTATGTATTTTAGTTTATATACAAAGGTTTATTAAACAAAGATTCTAAAAAAAGAAAATTATTTAATTTAGAAAAATCCTATTTTTATATACTCTTAAATGTGATAAAAAGTGTTAGTAAAAAATTTTAAAAAAAAAGAAGTTAATGTGTTATTTTTATTTATAAAATAAGTTATATTATATAAAAAGAAAATAAATAAAAAAAAGTGTTAGTTATAAGAAAAAAGAAATAAATGGGCTTAAGGGGAAAGCTGGGCCCAAACAAAAACAGACAAGATTAGGAAAGGGGGGGGGGGTGTAAGGCGCCAAGACATTTGGGCTTAGGCAGTTTCTGTAGGGCAGGCCCAGACACGTTTGACATTGTTTTTGTTCAGGGTTTCAAATGTTCGCTTCAGAGTTAGGGTTTGTACACTTTGATTAGCGGCGTCGTTCCCTTCTTCTTCTTCATCGTCCTCGTTCTCAAACAAAAGCCCATGATGCTCCTCCAACCGCCTCAGCTGCCAGAGCGTCACTGTCCTTCTCCCTCTCTCCAAGATTACTCAGGCAGTGATGACACAAAGGTATGTGATTTCTGTCTTAACGCGTTTTTTAGGGTTTCAGTTCATGCATGTTATTAAATCTGATCTTCATGTTATTTGGTATTTGTGTGAGGTGTTAGAGAGAAGAGAGGGGTTACTACCTTTGGAGAGGAGACGGAGGAGGACGGCGACGCTTCTTAGGTGGCCGGAGGCGGAGGGAGTATGATGCTGAGAGCTTGCTGGAAATCTGGTACTTTGTATCTTGCTTTTGGTTTTATGATGATAGTACAATCTGAAAATGCTAGCTTTTAGTTATCTCTTCTTCTTCTGTTTGCTGGCCCGTTTGTTGTTGCTTTTGCCCCAGTATGTTTATTTGCTTCTGAGTTGCTTGACATGTTGGTTATGAGTTGCCTTATTGTTGTGCTTCTGTGTAACCTATGATGAACCTTGGTTCTGAGGCATTGTTGGCTATTGATCTTCTTCCTCTCTTTTTTGGCTTTCATTCTGAGTTGGCTTTTTCAATGATGGTTATTCTGAGATTGTTTGCTTATTGTTGTTCTAATAACTTGATGATATTGGCCCTATGATGAAGTTGTTCTGAGGGCTTTGGGATTCTGTATGTTTTGTTATTTGGATTGGCTTGGTGGTTTTAGCAGGTTGACATGGTTTTGTTGGCACGGGCAAGCTTAGTTATGCTTGCTTGAAGTGTTTGAGGCTGGCCTGTGGTTTGAAACAGGTTGTATGTTTGAGTTATGTTTGACAGGCTATATGTTTGTTGGCTTGAGGTATTATGCAGGTTGTATGGCTTTGGGCAGGTTTATTGTTTTTACCACACAGGTTCGGAGTTTTGAGGCATTTTGTTGGAGTTTTGTTTGGTAATGAAACAGATTTTGACAGGCTTGAAAGCTTAGGCTTTGACAGGCTTATTGGGGTTTCTGGTTTTGACAAGCTTAAGGTTTAGGCTTATGGGTTTGCATGGCTTGATGTATTATGCAGGTTTGTGAGTCTGAAGCAGGCTTGAGGTTTAGGCTTATGGGCTTGTATGGCTTGATGTATTATGCATGTTTGTGAGTCTGAAGCAGGCTTGAGGTTGCAAGCTTGTGGTTTCTGTTATGTGTTTTAGGCAGGATCAAACAAGTTGGAGGCAAGCTTGTGGTGTATCTTGTTTTTGTGATATCTTTTTCTGGTGTGTTGTTCTGCCTCTCTTTTACAGTGTTAAGATAATATTTGTTTTATATCTCTTAAGCCTACCTCAACAAACTGTAAGCTTATACTTCTTTTACTCTCTTTCTCTCTCTATCAGAAAAGCATTTTTTATTGCTTATCTGTCCTTTTTCTGAAAAAGTGTGGCTGGAAAATGATGATAATTTTGAATATGTTGCTTGCATTGTTTCTTTCCTCTGCATATTGTACTTTCTTCTTTTCTTTGATGACAGCTTGATATCTTTTGATATCTTTTGGCAGCTTGGTTGACATCTCTTTTTGACAGTTTTACAGCTTTGTACTTTTGAAAAATTGGTTTGCCTTTTCAAGTAGCTTGTTCGTCCAATTTGAAACTTTGCAACTTGTTTTGGCATATTCAGTTTGCTACCTGTGACTTGGTTTGGAATTTTGAACTGTGCAGCTTTGTATTTGGCATATTCAGTAGCTTTGTGCATTTCATATATTTGCAAGCATATTTCCCTTTCCCTCTTTGTGAACCAAGAGTCCTCTTGTGATTTGCAGAGAGGGCAAACAAACTGATTTCGGCCAACACTTTTAATGATGAGCTTTTTATGATTAACTGTCTGAGAATGTTCTTAATTTATCTGTACTGACTTCTTCCTTTTTTTGTCTTTGCAGATAAATATCAGTTGAGCAATGGGGAGCAGCAGTAGAAGATGAAGATTTAGGATATATTTAATTTATCTTTAATCATTGTAATAATATTATTGTAAACAACTGTAAATAAATTCAGTGTTCAAATAATATTTGTAACAAACAATTAAAAATAAATAAAAATCTTTCTTTGTCAGTTAATCTCTTTAATTCTTCTGCATTTGTTTATTTAATTATTTATATTTCTTGAATTATAATAACTGGAAGTTATCCAATAAATTTAATCTTAGAAAATATAAATAATCAATAAATGTCTGGCGTTCCGAATAACCAAAAAAAACATCGCACAGTTAAACAAGCAACGTCCATATGTCCTTTATTTCACTGATTAGACCAAACACTTCAAACTCTCAATCAGAAGCCTCAGCCCATGTCCCAGATGTTTAGACCTTGAGAAACAAACAGAAATCTTGAGCAAACGTCAAAGCAGTGTAACAGCCAATTAAGACACTGTGGATTCAAATTCTTCTGAAAATACGCGTGCAAACCCTAATTCTTGATTTATTGTCAAAGAAGTGCCTGCCTGATCAAACCCTGAGCCAAATTCAAACAAATTAATAAAAAACCTTGCTAATCTGTTTGACTGATTCAAAAGTCAATGGAAACCCTAATTTTGTGTGACTGATAAGAAAAGTCTGTTTGACCGATTCTTAAGCCAATCTGAAAAATCAGGAAAAGCTCGAAGCTGTGATTTCTTGTGGAAAAGAGAGGACAAATTTTGGGGTACAACAGTTGCCCCTGTTCAATCTTCTTGAACCTGAAGAGTTAGATTGGCAAGTTTGCCGTTCGCGACTCGAAGGTAAATGGAGATTGGATACTAGAGTGCCCAAAAAATTTGCACTCGTCAAAGCTTTGTTTGAGGGAATGGGCTTAAAGATGCCATTTGGTGATGGGCTTAAAGATGCCATCTGGAGATGTGACAGGGGGATGGGCTTAGGGATGCCATCTGGAAATTGCTGGTAGGAGGATGGGCTTAGAGATGCCATCTGGAAATGCTTGTTGAATTGTATGTCGTTGGTGAGTGGGTGAGTATCAGAAAGGTATCCATGTTTTGGAACATCTCTGAACTGGGGGTCTGAATAAGCAATAGATTGACATCCGTGTTTGGAGAATCCGTAAACTGTTTTCAGAGGTCTTGAAGTTGAATAAGCAATAGATTAACATCCGTGTTCGGAGAATCCGTAAACTGTTTTCAAAAGTTGAAGAATCTGAACAAGCGATAGGTTAATATCCGTGTCTGGAGAACCCGTAAACTGTTTTCAGAAGTCTTGAAAGTTGAATAAGCAATAAAGCAACATCCATGTTGGGAAGCGTCCGTAAACTATTTTAAAAAGTTGAGTCTGAACAAGCGATAGATTAACATCCGTGTTTGGAGAATCCGTAAACTGTTTTCAGAAGTTGAAGAGTCTGAACAAGCGATAGGTTGACATCCGTGTTTGGAGAATCCGTAAACTGTTTTCAGAGGTCTTGGAATCTGGAATAAGTATCAGAATATCGCCATGTCTGGGTCATATCTGAACTGTCTCTGGAAGGAATCTGGAATAAGTATCAGAATGTCGCCATGTCTGGGTCACATCTGAACTATTTCTAGAAGGAATCTCGGAAGATGATGATCTTTGTCTGTTGATTGATCTTTCCTGAAAAGGTAAAGAGTTAGTTGTATGCAATGTCATGATGTAATGTGTTGTACCCCAAAATTTGCCCTCCCATATTCTTCAAGAATTGCAAGGAGCATGCTTCAAAATCTCCCAAGGGTTGCACAGTCCAAGGGCCTCCTAACAGTCAAAAACTAGGGTTTTGGTTATGTCAAAGAAATTGAAGTTTCCAAGGGTCCAATCAAGTCCCATATGCCTATAAACATGGTCAAGCATCCTCATGCCAAGTTTCAAGACTTACAACACAAAATTGCACAGTCAAAAACCCTAATTGCTCAACAGTCAACTGCAGGGGCAAAATGGTCATTTGACAGTCAAAAGTCCAAAATTTTGGTCAACATCTTATTTTGAAGCCACAAACATCATTTGATCAATTCTTGATCATGATTTTCAAGGCATGGCTCAAAAAGTCTCAAGATGCAAAAGTTTCCATATTTGGACAGTTGAAAAAGTCAACTGTAACTTGACCAAGGCATAACTTCCACATGGTTCATCAGAAAAATTCCATCCAAAGCTCATTTTGAAGAGAAAGACATTTACTACAACTCCTCTTCACACTTCAAGTCCAAGAAATGATCTCACAAAAAGTTATCAATTTCAATATTATAGGTCATTTTCAAAAGTCAACAAAAAGGCACTTTAAGTCAAAGACCATAACTTGAGATTGGTAAATCAAAATGACATGGGACCAAAGACATTGGTTAGAGGACTTCAAGACCTTTCCGAAATGTCCAAGAACATGATCCAAGCTTAAAAATTGAGCAAGATATGCCTTGTGGAAGTTGGGAAATTTTTGGGAATTTTGAAAAGTCAACTTTACTTCAAATGCCTCAAAATTGCTAATAGGCCACATTTTCTTCCAAGATTCATCATCCAAAGGCTATGCACGACCATTTGGCCCAAGGGGAGTTATTTCATCATTTTTTATTATTTATTTGAATTTTTAATCACCATTAATTCATTTAATTAAATAAAATATGAAAAAAATACTCATCCATGCTTTTCAAATCTTTTTGTGCATAGAATACCTTCAAGATTTCGTGCACTATTCAATATGGAAAGAATCAAGGTGATTGGCAATGATTGGCATATTCTTCACATGAAAAAGATTGGAAAAAGATACCATGAAAATCAAATCTCAAAAGCATTGATTACCAAGGTTTTGGACATGTTTTGCAACCCTAATCCATTGGCATACATATACTGATCATAACCCTAATGCTCACAACTTTGAAGTTGCGCCTCATATCAAGAACACACTTTGCAATTTTTGGTGAAAAAGTCAAAACTGAAAACGGCATTAGAGGACGATTCAAAGCTTCTAACCAATTCCAAAAAGCTGCGCCTAAGAACCAAAACCAACTTTGCATTTTTCATCAAATTTTTCAAAACTGAAAACGATATTGCAGGGAGTTTCAAGGCGAAAGAACTATCCCAAAAGCTTCCTAAGACATCAAGGAACCTAACTGAATCCCTTTCCACGCTTCCAGCATCAAGAATTGGTATATAGAACTCAAAATTTCTCATACTTTATGCATAATCGTATTTCAATTTCTGGGCATTTTCCATACAGTTTAATTGTTGTTTTGTACTAATATGGACCTTCTGAGTCTATTGACATTGTTTAATTGAGTTTTCATAGCCTATATGCAAAGTTACCATTGAAGCTTGCTAGGGTTTCAGAGCTGCAAAATTAGGGGTTTCCTCTTCAGGAAAAATCAGACCACGAGACCCACGCCATTGAAACCAGAAGCTCATGACTAATCGATTCCATACCTCGCGATCAATTTATGATCAACAGGGTTCTATTCGCTATTTTTGTATGCATCATTTAGTGGGGGTTTAAAACCCCCGCTATCCAGTTTGTTTTTTTTAGGCAAAATAAAGAACAGAGAAAGAAGACGCTTATGTGTCATGACGTGAAAGGGCAGTTCAAAGTTGGCGCGCGTTTTATTGATTCAGACCACTAACTCTTGTTTTTTCTTATAATAATTGCATTCCATTAATGTTACAAAGAAAGCGCTTGGCACAGTTGGTTGATACGTTGTCCAATAGGTACTGGGTTCGATCCCCAGGTCCCCTCCCTTTCTCAATATATTTTGTTTTAACCAGATTCCATGCAGCTTCTCACCAAAAGACTACCATGCATTCTACGCTCCAGCATGCCACATGTCCCACAACATCCATCCAGTGGCCAGGATCCAAAGACCAGGGAACACCCCAGTCAACATTCCACACGCCAGCATGAAAAGTCAAAAAGGCCAAGGTTCTATTGGGCCTAATTGCTGGCCACATAACCTCCAAATTGGGGTCAACACCCCCCATTGGTTTGCTTTCTTTCACTCTTTTTATTTTTTCTATGTTATTTGTTTAATTTAGTTTTAATTTAATTCTTTAAATTAATTTGTTTTCTTTAACATAAAAAAATAATAAGAAAATCAGAAAGACAAAAAATATAAATATATTTTATTTAAATATTTTTGTAAATAAATTTTATTAATTGATTTAGTTTTAATTCTAGGTTTAATTTCAATGTATTTTTTAATAAACTAAAAAATTGTAGAATTAGGGTTTTATACTTTTGTTCTTTTTCTTTTCTTTTACCATATTTAATTATTAATTATTTTGTAAATAAATTGCCATGTAAATAATTAATATAAATTAGGTCAAACTTGAATATTTTCTTAATAAATTAAAAATAATTAGAATTAGGGTTAATTAACTTTTCTTTTTAATTCCAATTTAATTTTCTTACTAAAAATCCATAAATACAAAAAAAAACTCAAAAATAATTTTTTTTCTCATTTAACTTAATTAATTTATTCATTGCAATTTAATTTCCTTAAAAGGGTCCAACGCCCTCGCATTCGATCATAATTCTAATTCGCGCGCTTATTTTATTTCCTTTTTTCATGTAATTCTCCCAAAGCCATGTAATAGATTAATTAGGGTATTTATTTTCCGCATTATTTTTTATTCAAATCGGGTCCTGGATTAATTTGGCGATGTGGACCCGCGCCTTTGTAATAGCGTAGGATTTTTTAATTCCGCATCTTTTTAACTGTTAATAACTTGCATGAAAGAATAAATGCTAAATTAAAAGCAACGCGTAGCTCACCAATGCATGAACAAGACAAATATAAACTGAAAACGACACACAAATCACACACCACCCCTAAGGTACGCCTCACTGTTGCTTTGCCCCTCGAAAGGTGGTCGTCGAGTAGAGGATGTTTTAGTAAGTCCTCATGTCCATGAACATGGCATGAGGGTAGCTTCTAAGGTGTCTTCCTGTTGCTCCGGTGATCACCATGTCCCGAACCCTCAAATTGACCCGAACACCTCCGACGGTGGTGCTACCTACCTCTCAATGGTGGGATGGCACTACTTTAAGGACATTTACACAGACGAATTCCTTAGGGTAGGTAGACAACTCTAGATACTTGCTCTAATTTCAAAACAAATCAAAAAAATGCTTTTCACACCGACACTTTTCAAAAAGCTTTCGAAAGCAACTTTTCAAACACTCTTGAGGACCGATATAAGAGTCGAACTGAAATTTTCAAAGAAACTTTTTTAAAACCCACAGTTGAAAAACAAACAATTTTGAAAACACAAATGAGCAAGTATCTAAGAGCCCATGGATAACCATGGATAGAAAGGGTGCTAACACCTTCCCTTTCTATAATCTACCTCCCGAACCGAGAGCAATCTCTATAAGGAATTTTTCTATGATTTTGTCCTTTCCATTTGGAGAAAATAAAAGACGTTGGCGACTCTTGCTTCCGCGACATTTCGCGAACCAGCGTTAAACGGTCAGTTCCAGATCCACCGATCACAGAACTGGCGACTCTGCTGGGGACCTAAACTTAAAGTGAGGTGTACCTTAGGATAGTTCATAACTGTGTTTTCAATTGTATTGACTTGCTTGCTTTAAATTGTGGGTTGCATGGGAGTTACATAGATCCTAACCCGGATCTGGGGATACCCTGTTAGGTAGCATAAGCTGTGAGGGACCTGTCCGGCGTAGACTGACACGGGTGAAGCAGTGGCTACGTTGGTGTGGCACCTTGGTCTGTACCGATATCCCTTGTGTTGCAACGAGGATAATATGGGTCTTCTGAGGAGTCATTAAGCACCAACAGACCTTAGAACCTTAAATGACACAACTTGGCCATTAGAACAGTAGCAGTATGCTACGCCCATTGAGGCTAAACTCTCATGATGGTTCTGGCCGCAAGAAAAGATTGCGATGCTGGAGTTATGATGGATTGAGGGTAGTCAATGATATTCGGATCCTCTAAGAACCCGGTTACTTTGATAGGACAGGTATGAACCAACAAACTGAAAGAGGGTAATACCTAGACCTCATGCTGGCCTAAACTTTAGGGGCTTGTCTTGTGTGACTTGTGTGCCTTACATGTGTGCCTTTGTAAATATTTGTGGTGTGCCTAATCATAACATCATAACATCATGAGCATTGCATGCATCCTGCATAAGGACTGGCCATTTCAAAGACAAGAGGGTTTCACCTTTGCTCTGTTTTGTAGGACATCATGATGCCTGTGCGAAGGAATACTATCCGGTTCAACTTTGTTCACCCAACTGAGTTTCTTGAAGAGTTGGTTAGCAGAATTCCAAATACCACTTCCTTCATCCAGAGGCATGGTTCTCTTCTCATTTTAGTCACTGCAAAGCGGGATCAACAGTTGATGAGTGTCCTGACTCAGTTCTATGACCCTCTGTACCAGTGCTTCACCTTTCAAGACTTCCAGCTGGTCCCTACCCTGGAAGAGTTCTCTGATTTGCTTGGTATCCCTATCTTGGATCAGACTCCCTTTACTGGTTGGGAAAAGACCCTCAGGCTTGAGGAGGTTGCTGCAGCTCTTCCCTTGACCCATCAAGAAGTAATGGACAATTGGGTGACTAGAAGCGGAGTTAAGGGTTTCTTGGCCAAGTTTCTGATTGGTAAAGCTAACAGTTTCTGGAATGACTTGGACTTTAGGGCATATGAAGATATCTTGGCTCTCTTAATCTATGGGCTAGTCTTGTTTCCTAATCCTGACAACTTCATCAATGTCACTGCCATAAGGATTTTTATGTCTCAGAACCCTGTGCCCACTCTCTTGGGTGACATCCTGCAACAACTTTATGCTCGTACTGCCCGAAGACGAGGAACTCTATGGTGTTGTATCCCTTTGTTGGTGAGGTGGTTTATTTCGCACCTCCCTAAGTTCGTGCTGAAGAACCAAAAAGGAAGAGGTTGGGCTCATAGGTTAATGTCTCTCACTGATAAGGACATAATTTGGACTTTCAGAGGTTTGGATGAGATAGCTGTTATTGATCGTTGCGGAGAATACCCTAATGTTCCTTTGATTGGTACCCAAGGAGGAATCTCTTACAATCCATGTCTAGTGCTCCGTCAGTTTGGAAGGGCCAGAAGAGCAGGACCCCATGAGATGTTGGTGCCTCACATCAGTTTTGAGTTTCAGGTGAATAGTGATGAGCTGCGTCGTAGGTTCATCAAAGCTTGGGACAAAGTTCATAAAGCTGACCCACAAGAATTGGGGCCAAAGACTTCTCTACCTATGGAAGCCTACTACAAATGGGTTCACATCCGTGCTCAGAAGTTAGGTATGCCATACGAAGCCGTCAGACCTATCATTCTTGAGTATCCTGACAAAGATGGTGTTCCTCCAACTGTCCTCCCTCCTCAGATACCTACTAATTATGAGACATTAAAGAGATCTTGGTCGCAACTGCGAGAAGAGCGGGATTCTTACCGGGAAAAGTTCAACGAGCAGGAATTGAAGATCCAGAAGCTGACAAAGCAGTTGGAGAATGAGCGAGCTCTGAATGATTACATCCGTACTGAGAAGAGGAGACCATGGGATCAATAAGGAGCTTTGGATGTTCTTTTACAATTTTATTTCCCTTTGCAGTATTTCCCTTTTATGTAACGCCTAAGGGCAACTTGTTGAACAATTTAAGTTTCAAAGTTGAATCTAATGAAGTGTGTTCCTTTTGTTTACAAAGTTGATTCCCGATTGTCTTTGAAAACATAAATCATATGCATTCCATTCATTATGTGCATAGCAGGTTTTCTTCTTTTCAGGTTGCTTACTGTTCTTCGCTGTTTATTTCAGCATCATGAATCCTGACTCGTCATCAACCGAGATGTCTATCAAGGCTCTTCAGGCGCAGAATGCACAATTTCAGGAACTGATCATGGGTTTGGCTCAAGGCCAAGAAGAGCTGAAGGCTTTACTCCTGAAGAAGGAGAAGAAGAAGAAGAAGAGAACTGTTCTTTTCAACTCGGGCCGAAGGTTTGGCAACACTCTGCAGAATGAAGAGGCTGGTTCTTCTATAGGCAAGAGCAGTCCCCAAGGGGGAAAAGGTCCTAGTCCGGTAGTCTCTGACAATGAGACTGAGTTTAATGAGGAACAGTATCCTCCGGCTGAAGACCGGTATAAGCAGTTGGAAGACAGACTGAATGCAATAGAGATCCAACAAGTGCCTGGGCTGGATTTCGGAGACTTGGGTTTGTCTACTGGTGTGATTATTCCTCACAAGTTCAAAGCACCATCTTTCACCAAGTACGACGGGGCGTCTTGTCCCAAGCTACACCTCAGATCTTATGTGCGGAAGATTCAACCGTACTCAGTGGACAAGAACTTGTGGATCCACTTCTTCCAGAAGAGTCTTTCAGGGACTCATCTCGAATGGTTCTATCAGTTGGATGGGACCAAGGTTCGTAACTGGGAGGAGTTGGCTACTGCTTTTTACAAGCAGTATCAATATAATTCCGACCTTGCTCCTACACGTACCCAACTCCAGGGTATGTCGCTAGGGTCAAGCGAAGGTTTCAAAGAGTATGCACAGAAGTGGAGGGATCTGGCTGGCAGGGTGCAGCCTCCGTTAACTGACCGGGAGTTGGTAGACATGTTCTTGGGGACCCTATCTGGGCCTTTTTTCAATCATCTTATCGGTAACTCATCTGCAGGGTTTACTGATCTTATTCTGACTGGAGAGAGAATAGAGGCTGGAATGAAGTCCGGCAAAATTCAGAAGGGTGCATCTGCAAGCTCTGAGAAGAAGCCCTTTAAGAAGGAGGCCAGTGCTGTATATGGGTCTAGAAGACAAGAGAAACCTGAGCGCCGCCAATCTGTCAACGCGGTGATGATTTCTAAGCCTGCTGCCGCTCCTCGGCAAACCAATCCACCAAGGGCTGAAAGACCCAGGAGAGAGTTTACCCGGCTAAGTATGACTCTATTACAAATCTTGCCGCAGTTACTATCCACCAATTTGGTGACTGTTATAGAGACCCCGAAGGTTGTGAATACGGCTTCTCCCAAGTATAATCCAAATGCCCGCTGTGCTTATCACTCTCATAGCCCGGGGCATTCCACTGATGATTGTTGGGCCTTAAGGAATAAAGTGCAGGATCTTATTAACGCCAAGGAGGTACAGTTTGAGGCACCTGAGAAGCCCAATATGGTGACTGCTCCCATGCCTAACCATGGAGTGAATGCTATCATGGAGGATGATGAAGTGGATGAAGCTGAGTTCGACAGCTGGATTTACCCGGCAACCGACAGTGAACCTAGCAATTGGATTGCAAAGGACAACCTACTTGTTTCTCTTGTTACTGAGTAATGAATTCTTTTGTTTTTGTTATTTGTAATAAACAATTAAAACTCTATGGCCTGGTGTCTTACCCGGGGCACCGTGGCTTCATTTGTGAGGGTATATTAATTGTCATTTCATATATCATGAATAAAGATCTTGGACGTTTTCTCGCATTTCAAATCTTATGCTCCTTTTCTTTCTTTCCTTCCTTTATATATTGCAAAACAGCTGTATTTACACACACTCACTCATACAGGTTTCAATCCACTCTGGATCTCACTGGTAATGACTCTGCTACTGCCAGTTATGACTTCGAAAATCCGATCAACTTAGTTGAAGACGAAGGTGAAGATGATTGCGAAGTGCCGGGCGAGCTTGCAAGACTGTTACTTCAGGAAGAGAGGGCAATTCAACCACACGAAGAGCCAGTGGAGACGATAAATCTGGGTACTGAGACGGACAGGAAGGAAGTTAAGATTGGTGCCAACCTAGAGCTCAGCGTGAAGCAACGGTTGACTCAGATGTTACATGATTATATGGAAATATTTTCCTGGTCCTACGAAGACATGCCCGGGTTGGATACCGACATTGTGGTCCATCATTTGCCTACCAAGGAAGGCTGCCCTTCGGTCAAGCAAAAGGTTCGCCGTATGCGTCCAGAGATGTCTGAGAAGATCAAAGCCGAGGTTATGAAACAGTTTGATGCCGGGTTTCTTGCAGTGACTTCTTACCCTCAGTGGGTTGCCAATGTGGTGCCGGTACCAAAGAAAGATGGAAAGGTCAGAATGTGTGTCGATTACAGGGATCTGAATAGGGCCAGCCCCAAAGATGACTTCCCCCTACCTCACATTGATGTCCTGGTTGACAATACTGCTCAGCATAAGGTGTTCTCTTTCATGGATGGTTTTTCAGGGTATAATCAGATCAAGATGGCTCCGGAAGACATGGAAAAGACTACCTTTGTTACTCAGTGGGGTACCTTCTGCTACAAGGTCATGCCTTTTGGACTGAAGAACGCTGGGGCAACCTACCAACGTGCCATGGTTGCTTTATTTCATGACATGATCCATCATGAGATAGAAGTGTATGTCGATGACATGATTGCAAGGTCCCAAACTGAGGAAGAACACCTTGATCATCTGCAGAAATTGTTTGACCGTCTGAAATTGTATAAGCTGAGGTTGAACCCGAACAAGTGCACCTTCGGGGTTAGATCTGGAAAGTTGCTAGGCTTCGTTGTAAGTGACAAGGGTATTCAAGTGGACCCTGCCAAGGTTAAAGCTATTCAAGAGATGCCAGTTCCTAAGACAGAGAAGGAAGTCAGGGGCTTTTTAGGACGCCTGAATTACATCGCTCGGTTCATCTCACACCTGACTGCTACATGTGAACCAATCTTCAAGCTGCTGAAGAAAGATCAGGTAGTACGTTGGAATGATGAATGTCAGGCCGCTTTTGACAAAATCAAAGAGTATCTCCAAGAACCACCCATCCTTATGCCACCGGTTGAAGGGAGACCTCTGATACTATACCTGACAGTGCTTGACAACTCAATGGGGTGTGTGCTGGGGCAGCATGATGAGTCTGGCCGAAAAGAGCACACCATTTATTACCTTAGCAAAAAGTTTACCGACTGTGAGACCCGATACTCACTGCTCGAGAAAACTTGCTGCGCTTTGGTATGGGCTGCTCGCCGGCTGAGACAGTATATGCTGACTCACACTACCTTGTTGATCTCAAAGATGGATCCTATAAAGTACATATTTGAAAAGCCTGCTCTGTCTGGGAGGATAGCAAGATGGAAAATGATCTTGACAGAATACGACATCCAGTACACAACTCAGAAAGCTATCAAAGGGAGTGTATTGGCAGACCACTTGGCACATCAGGCAGTAGACGACTATCAGTCAATGAACTTCGAGTTTCCAGACGAAAGTATCATGGTAGTGACTGATTGTAAAGTACCTGGACCGGATGAAGGACCTGAGGAAGGATCCCGATGGTCTATGCATTTTGACGGAGCCTCCAACGCTTTGGGTAACGACATCGGCTCTGTGATCATATCCCCCCAAGGCACTCATACTCCACTCACTGCCCGGCTATGTTTCAACTACACCAACAACATGGCGGAGTATGAGGCATGCATCATGGGTCTCCAAGCTGCGATCGACTTAAGGATCAAGTTTCTGAGTGTCTTCGGAGATTCCACCCTCGTGATCAATCAGATCAAAGGAGAGTGGGATACGAAACATCCGAATCTTATTCCTTACAAAGAATGTGTGTTGACCTTGATCCCCCACTTCACAGAGATAACTTTTAAACATTTCCCAAGAGAGGAGAATCAGTTGGCGGACGCGTTAGCTACGATGTCTTCTATGTTCAAGGTCAAATGGGACAATGAGGCTCCCCGGATCATCATCTGGAAACTGGACGAACTGGCATACTGTTGTGATCTCGAGACTGAATTGGTGACTGAGAAGCCTTGGTACCATGAGGTGAAGAGATACTTGGAAGCTCAGGAATACCCTGAAGGTGCATCTGTCAACGACAAGAAGTTTCTGAGAAGATTCGCAGCCAAGTTCTTCCTTAGCAACGGCATTCTGTATAAGCGAAACCATGATTCGACCTTACTGCGTTGTGTGGATAAAACTGAAGCAGAAAGGATCATGGAAGAATTACATGAAGGGACCTTCGGAACACACTCCAGTGGACACACTATGGCAAAGAAAATCCTTCGGGAAGGGTATTTCTGGTCCACAATGGAAGCCGACTGTTACCAGCACTCTCGGACATGTCACAAATGCCAGATTTATGCAGACAAGGTGCATGTTCCTCCAGTTCCTCTAAATGTTCTGACTGCGCCTTGGCCGTTTGCAATGTGGGGCATAGATATGATCGGTGAGATTAAACCTACGGCATCCAATGGGCATCGCTTCATCCTGGTAGCGATTGATTATTTCACGAAGTGGGTTGAAGCAGCTTCCTACGCTACGGTAACCAAGACTGTTGTGGCACGGTTCATTCGGCATAATCTGATCTGTCGATACGGGGTCCCTGAAAGGATCATTACGGAAAACGGTACCAATCTTAATAACAAGATGATCACTGAGCTCTGCGAACAGTTTAAGATACAGCACCACAACTCTTCTCCTTACAGACCGAAGATGAATGGGGCTGTAGAAGCAGCAAATAAGAACATTAAGAAAATCGTGCAGAAGATGACAGTGACTTATAAAGATTGGCACGAGATGTTACCGTTCGCTCTACATGGGTACCGTACCTCAGCCAGGACGTCAACCGGGGCAACTCCTTTCTCCTTGGTCTACGGTATGGAGGCAGTCTTACCGATCGAAGTGCAAATACCCTCTCTCCGGATAATGAAGGATGCAGATCTGAGTGAAGATGATTGGATCCAGACACGACTTGATCAACTAAACTTAATCGACGAAAAGAGACTTACTGCTATCTGTCATGGTCAGACGTATCAGAAACGGATGATCAGGGCATTTAACAAAAAGGTCAGACCACAAGAATATCAAGTTGGGGATCTGGTAATCAAGCGAATCATCCTGCCTCAGAGTGATCCAAGGGGCAAATGGACCCCTACGTACGAAGGGCCATTTGTGGTTAAACATGTGTTCTCAGGAGGAGCCATGATTCTAACCAACATGGATGGTGACGACCTTCCTCACCCCACCAATGCAGACATAGTAAAAAGATACTACGCATAATAAAGACCCGCTAGGTTGACATACCTAGGCAAAAATTAGGGCTTCCCGGCGAACCAAAAGGGTTCGGGCAAAATGAAGGGATGAAATGAAAAAAAAATCTGTACACCCGGCAAGTCGAAAACCTGAAAAGGCGGCTTGGGCAAAAATGGGTATCCCGGTGGACTGAAAACCCGAAAGGGCGGTCCAGGCAAAAGTTAGGGATAAAGCGTAATACTATGTCTCATTGGATCACTTTGCATCCAGAATCCGGTATCTACATCAAGTTCAGACGGCATCGATCAGTCAGCTTCATCTTCAACTAAGGTCATCAAGTGATGAGACGCTCGGAGATATAAAGGCAATAGCAGAGTTGAAACCCAGTGGATCATTCATTTCACACAGCTGTTTTATTTTCTCTTGTACAAATTTGTATAAACTCTTTTGGTTCAGCGACGTTCTCTTACTATGACGTCAGCCTCTTGTACATAAACGCTTATTTTACAGGCAAATTCAAAAATCAATACAAAAATCACTTTTCAGCTACAAAATTGCCTTTTGTTTTTCCTTTTTCTGTTTTGTTTTGCGAAGAACGTCCAAGGTTCAATTTGTGATATATGCATTGACAATAATTTGCTAACTCATGAATATTTGCATACGAAACAAAGGATTAATTATAGGTAACATTAGAACCAGGGGCAATAATGAGCGGTCTAAGCAATCTAATTGTTCTGTCCTCCAAGGTACCAAGGTAGGTTCAGCTGAAGAACATAACCAGTACATCTCAATTCCCCAGAGAGTGAGCCAGCAAGTCAGTACACTCTCCCCAAGCAAAGCTATAATATCAGCCTTAAGGAAGTTGGTATCCTCCAGCAGATCTCAACATTCCCCAGCAATATACATGCATTCTTAACAAGCATCCCCGGCAGTCTTAGTCTAAAGATTGTTCCCCGACGGTATATCAAACATTCAATGGAGTCACTTCCCTGATACAGTTCAAAACTTCCCCAGGAGAGTCCAATCAAGATTTCCCCAGGAAAGTTGGAATCCATCTCCCTAAGCAGTAAGCTTATCCCCAGTAGATTCTGGAAGCTTATCCCCGCAGAGCACGAACGCGTCCTCTGGCTTTATTCAAAGGTTATTTCCCTACCAGGATATAACTGGGTTATCCTCAGCCAAAAGCCACGGAAAGATCGTCCTCGACGAAGTCTTCTTATCCCCAGCGGAGTCCATTAACACTTCCAATGTAACAATGGTATCCCCAGCGAAGTTATTATCAATATCCCAGCAAAGTATCTCTCTCCCCACAGAGTATTGTTTCCCAGCAAGATCACTAGAGTATTTTCTCCCTGCAGAGTAATCCATTCGCCAAGTTTATTCCCCAACGGAGTTATCTTCTCCTACCGGTTCATTCTTGCAACTATCGTCCCCAGCGGAAACGAAGAACTCTCTTCAAACATCAGCCCAGGATGTGACTTCCCGGCACCCGTCAAGGATTTACTTTCCTAGATAAAAAAGATACATTCATAAACATCACATTTTCATACATTACAGCATGCATATACGCATCATATCTTACAAATCTCATTTATGTTGAGAACATCATCGCTTGATTCATATCATGCCTTGCATATGACTGACCTTTACCTTTCAGGAAAGATCCAGTCAAGTTCTCAGCTATATTTCAAGACTTTAGTCTGGTTCAGTTAAATCGACCCTAAGATTTTCCTGATTCTTATCCAGTCAAAGGCCTTCTCTGGTTCAGTCAGATCGACCCTAAGATCTCCCTGATTCTTACCCAGTTGAAGATTTCAAGACCTTGTCCGGTTCAGTTAAATCGACCCTAAGATTTTCCTGATTCTTATCCAGTTAAAGGCCTTCTCTGGTTCAGTCAGATCGACCCTAAGATCTCCCTGATTCTTACCCAGTTGAAGATTTCAAGACCTTGTCCGGTTCAGTTAAATCGACCCTAAGATTTTCCTGTTTCTTATCCAGTCAAAGGCCTTCTCTGGTTCAGTCAGATCGACCCTAAGATCTCCCTGTTTCTTATCCAGTTGAAGATTTCAAGGCCTTCTCTGGTTCAG
Source organism: Vicia faba (assembly GCA_948472305.1). NCBI lineage: Eukaryota > Viridiplantae > Streptophyta > Magnoliopsida > Fabales > Fabaceae > Vicia > Vicia faba. Next base: position 128,353,987 of record OX451739.1, read on the forward strand.
TCAGATCGCCCCTAAGATCTCCCTGTTTCTTATCCAGTTGAAGACATCCAAGATTCTATCAGCGTTACTGTTGAGGTTGAAGTCGCCTATGATTCTCTCATCGTTACTGTTGAGGTTGAAGTCGCCCAAGATTCTCTCATCGTTACTGTTGAGGTTGAAGTCGCCCAAGATTCTCTCATCGTTACTGTTGAGGTTGAAGTCGCCCTAGATTCTCTCATCGTTACTGTTGAGGTTGGAGTCGCCTATGATTATCTCAGCGTTACTGTTGAGGTTGAAGTCGCCCAAGATTCTCTCATCGTTACTGTTGAGGTTGAAGTCACCTATGGTTCTCTCAGCGTTCCTGTTGAGGTAGTAATCGTCCAAGGTTCTCTCACCGTCCCGTTGAGGTAGTAACCATCCCTGGTTCATTCATAACCTTTTGAAGCTCCAGACCCAATTCCTGTAACCAGTCAGGGCACATCTATACAAAAAGTTTGAAGACCAGCTCCTGTAACAGGTCAGGTAATCATCTTTCTTTTTCAGGTACGCAAGTTCTCACTAAGGAATCTCTTACGCGATTGACACCCAGATGGCATCTATAAGCCCATCATCCTATCCATCAATCTCCAAATGGCATCCATAAGCCCATTCCCACCATCACACTGCTAACATGTGAGCGCAAATTTCTGGGCACTCTAGTGTTCAATCATCTTCCACCTTCGGACTACGAAAGGCACGACAGCCAATCTACATCCTCAGGTCTAAGAAGATTGAACAGGGGCAACTGTTGTACCCCAAAATTTTCCCTCCCATATTCTTCAAGAATTGCAAGGAGCATGCTTCAAAATCTCCCAAGGGTTGCACAGTCCAAGGGCCTCCTAACAGTCAAAAACTAGGGTTTTGGTTCTGTCAAAGAAATTAAAGTTTCCAAGGGTCCAATCAAGTCCCACATGCCTATAAACATGGTCAAGCATCCTCATGCCAAGTTTCAAGACTTACAGCACAAAATTGCACAGTCAAAAACCCTAATTGCTCAACAGTCAACTGCAGGGGCAAAATGGTCATTTGACAGTCAAAAGTCCAAAATTTTGGTCAACATCTTATTTTGAAGCCACAAAAATCATTTGATCAATTCTTGATCATGATTTTCAAGGCATGGCTCAAAAAGTCTCAAGATGCAAAAGTTTCCATATTTGGACAGTTGAAAAAGTCAACTGTAACTTGACCAAGGCATAACTTTCACATGGTTCATCAGAAAAATTCCATCCAAAGCTCATTTTGAAGAGAAAGACATTTACTACAACTCCTCTTCACACTTCAAGTCCAAGAAATTCTCTCACAAAAAGTTATCAATTTCAACATTATAGGTCATTTTCAAAAGTCAACAAAAAGGCACTTTAAGTCAAAGACCATAACTTGAGATTGGTAAATCAAAATGACATGGGACCAAAGGCATTGGTTAGAGGACTTCAAGACCTTTCCAAAATGTCCAAGAACATGATCAAAGCTTAAAAATTGAGCAAGATATGCCTTATGGAAGTTGGGAAAGTTTTGGGAATTTTGAAAAGTCAACTTTACTTCAAATGCCTCAAAATTGCTAATAGGCCACATTTTCTTCCAAGATTCATCATCCAAAGGCTATGCACGACCATTTGGCCAAAGGGGAGTTATTTCATCATTTTTTATTATTTATTTGAATTTTTAATCACCATTAATTCATTTAATTAAATAAAATATGAAAAAAATACTCATCCATGCTTTTCAAATCTTTTTGTGCATAGAATACCTTCAAGATTTCGTGCACTATTCAGTATGGAAAGAATCAAGGTGATTGGCAATGATTGGCATATTCTTCACATGAAAAAGATTGGAAAAAGATACCATGAAAATCAAATCTCAAAAGCATTGATTACCAAGGTTTTGGACATGTTTTGCAACCCTAATCCATTGGCATACATATACTGATCATAACCCTAATGCTCACAACTTTGAAGCTGCGCCTCATATCAAGAACACACTTTGCAATTTTTGGTGAAAAAGTCAAAACTGAAAACGGCATTAGAGGACGATTCAAAGCTTCTAACCAATTCCAAAAAGCTGCGCCTAAGAACCAAAACCAACTTTGCATTTTTCATCAAATTTTTCAAAACTGAAAACGATATTGCAGGGAGTTTCAAGGCGAAAGAACTATCCCAAAAGCTTCCTAAGACATCAAGGAACCTAACTGAATCCTTTTCCACGCTTCCAGCATCAAGAATTGGTATATAGAACTCAAAATTTCTCATACTTTATGCATAATCGTATTTCAATTTCTGGGCATTTTCCATACAGTTTAATTGTTGTTTTGTACTAATATGGACCTTCTGAGTCTATTGACATTGTTTAATTGAGTTTTCATAGCCTATATGCAAAGTTACCATTGAAGCTTGCTAGGGTTTCAGAGCTTCAAAATTAGGGGTTTCCTCTTCAGGAAAAATCAGACCACGAGACCCACGCCATTGAAACCAGAAGCTCATGACTAATCGATTCCATGCCTCGCGATCAATTTATGATCAACAGGGTTCTATTCGCTATTTTTGTATTCATCATTTAGTGGGGGTTTAAAACCCCCGCTATCCAGTTTGTTTTTTTTAGGCAAAATAAAGAACAGAGGAAGAAGACGCTTATGTGTCATGACGTGAAAGGGCAGTTCAAAGTTGGCGCGCGTTTTATTGATTCAGACCACTAACTCTTGTTTTTTCTTATAATAATTGCATTCCATTAATGTTACAAAGAAAGCGCTTGGCACAGTTGGTTGATACGTTGTCCAATAGGTACTGGGACCTGGGTTCGATCCCCAGGTCCCCTCCCTTTCTCAATATATTTTGTTTTAACCAGATTCCATGCAGCTTCTCACCAAAAGACTACCATGCATTCTACGCTCCAGCATGCCATATGTCCCACAACATCCATCCAGTGGCCAGGATCCAAAGTCCAGGGAACACCCCAGTCAACATTCCACACGCCAACATGAAAAGTCAAAAAGGCCAAGGTTCTATTGGGCCTAATTGCTGGCCACATAACCTCCAAATTGGGGTCAACACCCCCCATTGGTTTGCTTTCGTTCACTCTTTTTATTTTTTCTATGTTATTTGTTTAATTTAGTTTTAATTTAATTCTTTAAATTAATTTGTTTTCTTTAACATAAAAAAATAATAAGAAAATCAGAAAGACAAAAAATATAAATATATTTTATTAAAATATTTTTGTAAATAAATTTTATTAATTGATTTAGTTTTAATTCTAGGTTTAATTTCAATGTATTTTTTAATAAACTAAAAAATTGTAGAATTAGGGTTTTATACTTTTGTTCTTTTTCTTTTCTTTTACCATATTTAATTATTAATTATTTTGTAAATAAATTGCCATGTAAATAATTAATATAAATTAGGTCAAACTTGAATATTTTCTTAATAAATTAAAAATAGTTAGAATTAGGGTTAATTAACTTTTCTTTTTAATTCCAATTTAATTTTCTTACTAAAAATCCTTAAATACAAAAAAAAAACTCAAAAATAATTTCTTTTTCTCATTTAACTTAATTAATTTATTCATTGCAATTTAATTTCCTTAAAAGGGTCCAACGCCCTCGCATTCGATCATAATTCTAATTCGCGCGCTTATTTTATTTCCTTTTTACATGTAATTCTCCCAAAGCCATGTAATAGATTAATTAGGGTATTTATTTTCCGCATTATTTTTTATTCAAATCGGGTCCTGGATTAATTTGGCGATGTGGACCCGCGCCTTTGTAATACCGTAGGATTTTTTAATTCCGCATCTTTTTAACTGTTAATAACTTGCATGAAAGAATAAATGCTAAATTAAAAGCAACGCGTAGCTCACCAATGCATGAACAAGACAAATATAAACTGAAAACGACACACAAATCACACACCACCCATAGGGTACGCCTCACTGTTGCTTTGCCCCTCGAAAGGTGGTCGTCGAGTAGAGGATGTTTTAGTAAGTCCTCATGTCCATGAACATGGCATGAGGGTAGCTTCTAAGGTGTCTTCCTGTTGCTCCGGTGATCACCATGTCCCAAACCCTCGAATTGACCCGAACACCTCCGACGGTGGTGCTACCTACCTCTCAATGGTGGGATGGCACTACTTTAAGGACATTTACACAGACGAATTCCTTAGGGTAGGTAGACAACTCTAGATACTTGCTCTAATTTCAAAACAAATCAAAAAAATGCTTTTCACACCGAAACTTTTCAAAAAGCTTTCGAAAGCAACTTTTCAAACACTCTTGAGGACCGATACAAGTGTCGAACTGAAATTTTCAAAGAAACTTTTTTAAAACCCACAGTTGAAAAACAAACAATTTTGAAAACACAAATGAGCAAGTATCTAAGAGCCCATGGATAACCATGGATAGAAAGGGTGCTAACACCTTCCCTTTCTATAATCTACCTCCCGAACCGAGAGCAATCTCTATAAGGAATTTTTCTGTGCTTTTGTCCTTTTCATTTGGAGAAAATAAAAGACGGTGGAGACTCTTGCTTCCGCGACATTTCGCGAACCAGCGTTAAACGGTCAGTTCCAGATCCACCGATCACATAATGAATTGTACTTCATCAATGTTTATGATATGAATGTAATGAATGTGCATGTAAGCGGATGAGCTGTCTTTCTGAGGATAGATGACTCCTGGATAGCCGGAGATAAAAGTGTCACGACTGCTGCCGAGGAAAGTGAATCCTTGACTGCTGCAGGGGATTGCAAGAATCTTTTGATCGTTGAAAATGAGAAGTCCTGGGACCACCGTTGGGGAATCAAGAGCTTGGGTTGTATGCCAATCTACTGGGGATTCCTGTCTTGAGGAGATCTTTACTGGGGAATATCTGAATATCCTGTGAGGAACTGAGAATGAGAGTCTTCATTCTGCTTGGGGATTGATAGTTGGAATTTTTAGCTCCGCTGGGGATTGCAAGAATCTTTTGATTGCTGCAGGTATTGATCTGGGATCTTGAAAAGGTTGGTCGGTGAGATAGTTGTCCTGGCTGGTTTCAGGTATTAATCTCTGACCTGGGAAAGAAAAGCTTCCTGGCTTGTTTCAGGTATTACTCTTCAATCTCTTCATGTAGATGGTTTCCCTGGCTTGCTACAGGTATTACTCCATAATCAGTTGTCCACAGATATTTTCCTGGCTTGCTACAGGTATTAATCCGGAACTTGGAAAGGTTGGTCAAGGAGATACTGTCCTGGCTGGTTTCAGGTATTGATCTCTGATCTGAGAAAGAAAGGCTTCCTGGCTTGTTTCAGGTATTACTCTTCATGTAGATAATTTTCTGGCTTGCTACAGGTGTTGATCTACAATCAGTCGTCCACAAATATTTTCCTGGCTTGCTACAGGTATTAATCCGGAACTTGAGAAAGGTTGGTCAAGGAGATACTGTCCTGGCTGGTTTCAGGTATTAATCTCTGACCTGAGAAAGAAAGATAGTTTTCCTGGCTTGTTACAGGTATTAATCTTCAATCTCTTCATGTAGATAGTTTTCCTGGCTTGTTACAGGTGTTGATCTACAATCAGTCATCCACAGATATTTTCCTGGCTTGCTACATGTATTAATCTGGAACTTGGGTTATACGCCACTTTGAGAATGAGAATCTTCATTCTGTTGGGGGTCAGAAATTGGGAGTATACCAATCTTCTGGGGTTTTAAGGATGAGAGTCTTCATTCTGTTAACGGTTAGAAATTGGGAGTATACCAATCTTCTAAGGTTTTAAGGATGAGAATCGTCATTCTGTTAACCGTTAACTGCTATCTGGTCGATCTCCAGGCTTTCACAGAAACTTGTATCGCTATCTGGTCGTAATCCAAATTTCACAATAACTTGCTAAGCTGTTACCCGGTCAAATCCGGACTTCACCGCTTGGGTTAAAGATATACCACTATCTGGTAGACTCCAGGCTTCATAGTATTCTTGGCTGCTATCTGGTCGTGATCCAGGCTTCACAGAAACTTGTATTTCTATCTGGTCGTAATCCAGGCTTCACAATTAACTAGTTGGGTATTAAACTATTATCCGGTCGAATCCGGGCTTCATAGATTGCTCTTAGGAGATACCACTATTTGGTCGTAATCCAGGATTCGCGGTAGTCTGATATTGTGAATGAGTGACAGAATGGCTACCGTGTCTGGAGCGTATCTGAAACTGTATCTTGGAGTTGAGATCTGTATGATTAGCAGAATGACTTCCGTGTCTGGAGTGTATCTGAAACTGTAACTAGGATCTGAATGAGTGACAAAATGGCTACCGTGTCTGGAGTGTATCTGAAACTGTATCTTCCAACAGGTGATGAAGGAATTTGTGATGTTGATCGTAACTTCTAGCAGGTGATGAAGGAAATTTTGAACGACCTTGAGATTGACATTCGAATGCCCCAATTGATGATGAAGGAGACTTTCCCCAAGTTCACTGAACTTTTGAGAGATTTGTTGAAATTTTGACTGGACTGCCCCAGGTTAATTGAACTTTGAAAGATTTGTCGAAATCTTGACTGGACTGCCCCAGGTTAACTGAACTTTGAAAGATTTGTCGAAACCTTGACCGGACTGCCTCAGGTGTGCTGGATAGTGACATGTCATGCCCCCTTGTTGATAGGAGATTTGTCAATGGAAGTGTCATCCTTTTTGAAGTGATTTTGTTCACTGAGAGAGCTTTCGTTCATCGGATATTCATTGTGTGAATTTCTTCGCTGTCAAACAAATAGCCAAATGCAAACAGTGATACTCAAGTAATGCAAAGTTTATGTTTGTCTCGAAGTTTTGAAAAAAATGCGTTTTTTAGCAGAAAACTTTTTATAAGACAAATTCAACACAAGATTTAGAGCAAAGCCTTACAGGAGTCAGGATACCTTTTGAAACAGTATGCTTTCGAACTAACCCATGCTTCAATTAGGACTTTTGAAGGGTTGTAATGTGGCCTGGTTCACGGTTTAAGAAACAAAGGATAAAGGCTCAAAGTATATTTGTACCCACCCGCTCTTCGTGATGTTCTTCAACCCTAAACTCAGTCAATTGTGTGTCAAACTCTATTCGAATTTGGAACGACTTTTTGGTGATGGTTCACACCAATTGAATTTGGAGGGCAGTCATCATCTCCTTTTGTCTTTTGCAACATTTTTCATGTTGTTGAGTATTTGTAATGACCTCTTTCTTGATTTGTTATCCCTAACTTTTGCCTGACTGTTCCTGTTTTTGAGGTCATAGTCAGCGGGATGCCCCAGCTTTCTTAAGCCTCCTTTATAGGTTTTGGCTCAGTGGCCTTTTTCCTTTTTTTGAGAGATAATGACTGCCTATGAAATAAGGAACCACCACTGTCTTTTGATTCCAGAGGAATGCTTTTGATGTCGTTCGTTGTATTACGAACTGAGAGTTTGCGACTTCAATGCGCATTTTCTTTTGAATTAACTGAGAGACTACCCTACCCCAGGTTTAAATCAAAGGTTTTAATTTGTTTAGAACAGAAAACTCCTACTTCTTTGGCTCGAAGGGGTTGACTAGGGATTATCTTCCTTATAACTCCAGTGTTTGGGAATTGAAAGAAATGCTTGTACATCATCAGCAAGGTCTGTTCAAAAGCATATTGTATGAGAATATGGCATTGTTTCGTCATCCTCCCTCTAAAGGCTTGCAGCTTTTTATCAAGAGTTAAATATCATAAAGAAAGCATAAGAGTAGTGAAAACGAATGGATGAATTCAAGACAAACATATGCAATGCATTAATGAAACAAAGTTTGACATTAATAGATAATTGTTTGAATAACAAAAGAAATTACAACTTTGAAAATTCAAATGAAACAAAAACATTCTCAATGATTTGGCATAGGAGAAGTGATCATGCTAGAGTCTCCGGAGGGTCAAACTCGATCTCCTTGGCATCAATCATGTCTTGGACCTTGTTCTTCAGAGCCCAACAGCTATTTGTGTCATGCCCTGGGCTACCACAACGATAAGCACATCTTGCATCCAGGTTGTAGTTCGGAGAAGAAGTCTTAGGGTTCGGATGAGGAGCCTTCAATGTAATCAGCTCTTTCTTCAACATGTGTTGTAGTGCTTGAGCTAGTGACATGTTGATCCTGGTATATTGTCTTTTGGGCGCGTCTGGCCTTCGTTGATTTCCCCTTTGCTGTTGTTGGTGTGACGCAGAACCAGAGATCAGGACTGCCCCTACGTGTTGGTCACGATGACTCTTTTGACTGTTCGCGGCATTGGACTCTTTCTTTCCATTGTAGGGAATTATCTGAGTATCCGAGGGTGTAGTTCCTTGGATCTTTCCACTTTTGATGCCAGCTTCGACCCTTTCGCCGGTCAGTATTAGCTCGGTGAACCCAGCTGAGGAGCTTCCAATTAAGTGATTGAAGAGAGGCCCTGTCAAAGTTCCCATGAAGATGTCAATCAACTCTCTGTCAGTTAAAGGGGGTTGCACCCTACCAGCCAGATCCCTCCACTTTTGAGCATATCCTTTGAAGCTCTCGTCGGAACCCATGGTCATGTTCTGCAACTGCACACGAGTTGGTGCAAGATCAACATTGTACTGATACTGTTTGTAAAAATCCATAGCTAAATCTTCCCAGGTGTGGATGCGAGAACTCTCCAATTGATAGAACCACTCGAGTTGAGCCCCTACCAGGCTTTCTTGGAAGAAATGGATCCAAAGCTTTGGATCAGTTGTGTATGGTTGAATCTTGCGGACATAAGATTTTAGATGCATCTTAGGGCAAGAGACTCCATCATACAGGGCCAAGGTAGGGACTTTGAACTTTGGAGGGATGACCAATCCAGAAACTAAACCCATGTCTCCTAAATCCAAGCCAGGTATTTGTTGAATCTCCATAGCATTGAGGCAATCCTCCAACTGTTTGTACTTGTCATCAGCGGGAGGATACTGTTCTTCGGAGTAGTCAGCTTCATCAATCTCCAAATTGTGGTCTTCTTCAAGACTGGCCCCTATGCTGGGTGAAGTTGAAAGGTCTTGGGTTTTAGGTCTTCTCCCCAAGTTCAGGATGCTCGTTTCCTTCTTGGACTTCTTCTTCTTGTCTTTGAGAAGGAGAGCTTTCAGATCCTCTTGCCCTTTACCCATACTCAGAAGCATTTGTTGGAATTGAGCGTTTTGAGCTTGGAGGTCTTTCACCGTTTGTTCCATATCCATCTTACTGAAATAAACAGTAGGAAGATAAGGAGACCTGTATGGGAGAAACCTGTTATGCAATGATATGTATGATATATGTATGCAATGTTTTCAAGGATCTCTTGAGGTAAACACAAGAGAATGTTAGAGGTTAAACTTCGATCTTTGATTGGAGAACTTTGCACCTGTGGATGTCTTTCCACTAGAATCAAGCTCACCATGTCAAGTGGGTCATAGCCCCTGATTCAAGTTGTTGCACTTGATCTTTGATGGCATTTGTTAGAGGAGAAAACCTCTTACCTCTTGGGTAGACGTCTGGTTCAACGTGACCCTGCATCAAAAGACCCTCGAGATCCTTGAAATAGTTATTGAAAATGCTATGGTATGATGTTATGATGTTATGTACATGTATGCAAAAGCAAGTAAGTGTATATACAGGTAATCATATTCACACAAAGCAAACAAGTCCTTAGGTTTAGGCTTGCATGGGGTTTGTAGGTAAGTACCCTCTTGAAGTTAGTTGGCTCATCCTGTCCTAAAATAGAAATCGGGTTCTAAGGAGCTCAATATCATTGGATTATTTTTTGTGTTCATTGTTTTGGTTTAGCCACTTAACTGGCGACCAAAATATTCCAAGAAAACAACCCTCAATGAGTGTAGTATCGAGTATCTACCAACTTCGGACTGCACCAAAGTCGGTCATCTCACTACCCCTAAAAAGGCTAAGATGGTCAATTAAGGTTCTAAGAGTTCGTTAGTGCTTCATGACATTACTCAGCGGCCCCGTACTCTCCTTGATTGAACTCAAGGGTTACCGGTACTCACAAATATGTCACACTAACATAGCTTACTGCTTCAATCATGTCGGTATACCCCGCACAGTTCCCTCACAGTTTTATTGCTATTTACCTAAAAAGGTGCCCCCAAATCCGGGTGTAGGATTTACAACAAACCCAAACAAGGACCCAAAAATTAAATCAATCAAAGCAATCAAAGCAAGCATGTATGGGTGATCTAAACCCTAAGGTAACCCCTCTTTTAATTTAGTCCCCAGCAGAGTCGCCAGTTCTGTGATACGGTGGGAGAACTGACTTGAGGTTTTGCGTTTGTATTCGCACTTGTTCGGTTTAGCAAGAGTCGCCACCGACTTTTTATTTTATCCTAAAGGAAAGGTTAAAAAGCACAGGAAAAACCTTTGAGATGTTTTCGTGGCTTCGGGGGGTAGATTATGAAAAGGGAAGGTGTTAGCACCCTTTTCATCCATGGTTATCCATGGGCTCTTAGTTACTTATTTTAGATCACTTGCCTTTGATTTTCAATTGTTTGAAATGGTGCTTTGTGTGTGTGGTTTTGAAAATGTTTTGAAAAAGATGCCTTTGTCTAGGCAACCGTTGTAACAATTCTTTACTCGAATGTTTTACAAAGGTGTTTGCCTTTTTGAAAAGATGTTTCAAGGTTTTGAAAATTGTTTTTGGAAATTGTGTTGTGGAGTGTGTTTTGAAAGTAGGCAAGTGTGTTTTGCAAGTTTGATCAAGTAACTAAGAGTTGTCTACCCCTAAATTTCTCAAAGATCATTCCTATGTTTTAACCCTTTTAATAGTGTTATTTCACCATTGTATTTGGTGAACAACCTTGTATTAGGATGTTAACGGGACGGGCGCGGGTCATCGTTTAGACCATGGATGCAATAGTGTCAAGTGTCTTTGGCAATTTGATTGAGGGACTTGATCATTTTGTTTAGGCAACTTCTAAAGCGTCATCGAGGGACTATGATCATTTGATTTGTTTTTGTTTTGCCAAAGTAACTCAACATGCAAGCATGGCCCATTTTTCAAGGCAACAAGTGGGATTACCCTAGGGGTGCGAGTGTGAATTGTGTATTGATTGTCATGCATTTATCTTGTGTTAGGTTATCTAGCGGTTGATTTTGAATCTTCACATACAAACCCTAATTACTATACAGTATAATTGAAAGCGTTTAAATGCGGGAATTTAAAGTCTAAGCTATTACAAATAAGTATCCGGGGATGGGGGTACAAATATTTACAAATGGGGATGAGTCTTATCAGGATAGTAGTGTCTAAATAATATTTACAACTAAATCGAATCTCATTCTCAATGTAAAGTATATCAATGTATAAGAATAAAAGCAATGTATCAAAACTATTTGTGAAAGTGTATGTGATTATTTACGCATGATGCAAATATTAACCTAATGTATTTATTAAGTATTAATATCATTTTTTGTGTTTTTGTTAATTAAGTATAAACAAAAGTTTTAATGAAAAGAAAAGAAAAATGTTTAAGTTAAAGAAAACTAATGTTTATGTATTTTAGTTTATATACAAAGGTTTATTAAACAAAGATTCTAAAAAAAGAAAATCATTTAATTTAGAAAAATCCTATTTTTATATACTCTTAAATGTGATAAAAAGTGTTAGTAAAAATTTTTACAAAAAAAAGAAGTTAATGTGTTATTTTTATTTACAAAATAAGTTATATTATATAAGAAGAAAATAAATAAAAAAAGTGTCAGTTATAAGAAAAAAGAAATAAATGGGCTTAAGGGGAAAGCTGGGCCCAAACAAAAACAGACAGGATTAGGAAAGGGGGGGGGGGGTGTAAGGCGCCAGGACATTTGGGCTTAGGCAGTTTCTGTAGGGCAGGCCCAGACACGTTTGACATTGTTTTTGTTCAGGGTTTCAAATGTTCGCTTCAGAGTTAGGGTTTGTACACTTTGATGAGCGGCATCGTTCCCTTCTTCTTCTTCATCATCCTCGTTCTCAAACAAAAGCCCATGATGCTCCTCCAACCGCCTCAGCTGCCAGAGCGCCACCGTCCTTCTCCCTCTCTCCATGATTACTCAGGCAATGATGACACAAAGGTATGTGATTTCTGTCTTAACGCGTTTTTTAGGGTTTCAGTTCATGCATGTTATTAAATCTGATCTTCATGTTATTTGGTATTTGTGTGAGGTGTTAGAGAGAAGAGAGGGGTTACTACCTTTGAAGAGGAGATGGAGGAGGACGGCGGCGCTTCTCAGGTGGCCGGAGGCGGAGGGAGTATGATGCTGAGAGCTTGCTGGAAATCTGGTACTTTGTATCTTGCTTTTGGTTTTATGATGATAGTACAATCTGAAAACGCTAGCTTTTAGTTCTCTCTTCTTCTTCTGTTTGCTGGCCCGTTTGTTGTTGCTTTTGCCTCAGTATGTTTATTTGCTTCTGAGTTGCCTTATTGTTGTGCTTCTGTGTAGCCTATGATGAACCTTGGTTCTGAGGCATTGATGGCTATTGATCTTCTTCCTCTCTTTTTTGGCTTTGATTCTGAGTTGGCTTTTTCAATGATGGTTATTCTGAGATTGTTTGCTTATTGCTGTTCTGATAACTTGATGATATTGGCCCTATGATGAAGTTGTTCTGAGGGCTTTGGGATTCTGTATGTTTTGTTATTTAGATTGGCTTGGTGGTTTTAGCAGGTTGACATGGTTTTGTTGGCACAGGCAAGCTTAGTTATGCTTGCTTGAAGTGTTTGAGGCTGGCCTGTGGTTTGAAACAGGTTGTATGTTTGAGTTATGTTTGACAGGCTATATGTTTGTTGGCTTGAGGTATTATGCAGGTTGTATGGCTTTGGGCAGGTTTATTGTTTTTACCACACAGGTTCGGAGTTTTGAGGAATTTTGTTGGAGTTTTATTTGGTAATGAAACAGATTTTGACAGGCTTGAAAGCTTAGGCTTTGACAAGCTTATTGGGGTTTCTGGTTTTGACAGGCTTAAGGTTTAGGCTTATGGGTTTGTATGGCTTGATGTATTATGCAGGTTTGTGAGTCTGAAGCAGGCTTGAGGTTTAGGCTTATGGGCTTGTATGGCTTGATGTATTATGCAGGTTTGTGAGTCTAAAGAAGGCTTGAGGTTGCAAGCTTGTGGTTTCTGTTATGTGTTTTAGGCAGGATCAAACAAGTTGGAGGCAAGCTTGTGGTGTATCTTGTTTTTGTGATATCTTTTTCTGGTGTGTTGTTCTGCCTCTCTTTTACAGTGTTAAGATAATGTTTGTTTTATATCTCTTAAGCCTTCCTCAACAAACTGTAAGCCTATACTTCTTTTACTCTCTTTCTCTCTCTATCAGAAAAGCATTTTTTATTGCTTATCTGTCCTTTTTCTGAAAAAGTGTGGCTGGAAAATGATGATAATTTTGAATATGTTGCTTGCATTGTTTCTTTCCTCTGCATATTGTACTTTCTTCTTTTCTTTGATGACAGCTTGATATCTTTTGATATCTTTTGGCAGCTTGGTTGACATCTCTTTTTGACAGTTTTACAGCTTTGTAGTTTTGACAAATTGGTTTGCCTTTTCAAGTAGCTTGTTCGTCCAATTTGAAACTTTGCAACTTGTTTTGGCATATTCAGTTTTCTACCTGTGACTTGGTTTGGAATTTTGAACTGTGCAGCTTTGTATTTGGCATATTCAGTAGCTTTGTGCATTTCATATATTTGCAAGCATATTTCCCTTTCCCTCTTTGTGAACCAAGAGTCCTCTTGTGATTTGCAGAGAGGGCAAACAAACAGATTCCGGCCAACACTTTTAAAGATGAGCTTTTTATGATTAACTGTTTGAGAATGTTCTTAATTTATCTGTACTGACTTCTTCCTTTTTTTGTCTTTGCAGATAAATATCAGTTGAGCAATGGGGAGAAGCAGTAGAAGATGAAGATTTAGGATAGATTTAATTTATCTTTAATCATTGTAATAATATTATTGTAAACAACTGTAAATAAATTCACAGTGTTCAAATAATATTTGTAACAAACAATTAAAAATAAATAAAAATCTTTCTTTGTCAGTTAATCTCTTTAATTCTTCTGCATTTGTTTATTTAATTATTTATATTTCTTGAATTATAATAACTGGAAGTTATCCAATAAATTTAATCTTAGAAATTATAAATAATCAATAAACGTCCGGCGTTCCGAATAACCAAAAAAAAAACACCACACAGTTAAACAAGCAACGTCCATATGTCCTTTATTTCACTGATTAGACCAAACACTTCAAACTCTCAATCAGAAGCCTCAGCCCATGTCCCAGATGTTTAGACCTTGAGAAACAAACAGAAATCTTGAGCAAACGTCAAAGCAGTGTAACAGCCAATTAAGACACTGTGGATTCAAATTCTTCTGAAAATACGCGTGCAAACCCTAATTCTTGATTTATTGTCAAAGAAGCGCCTGCCTGATCAAACCCTGAGCCAAATTCAAACAAATTAATAAAAAACCCTGATAATCTATTTGACTGATTCAAAAGTCAATGGAAACCCTAATTTTGTGTGACTGATAAGAAAAGTCTGTTTGACCGATTCTTAAGCCAATCTGAAAAATCAGGAAAAGCCTGAAGCTGTGATTTCTTGTGGAAAAGAGAGGACAAATTTTTGGGTACAACATATTTTATTTCTCCAATACCGTAAAATCCCTAACAAAATTCTCTTTTTCAGCAAAGTTTAATCAAAGTTTTCATCCCCAGAAGAGTTGTTACGGTATCTGAAACCTGGTCAAATATCGCGTTAGAGGAATATCCATCTCTTTTATCCCCAGTCAGGTTACATAAGAATCCTAGAATGCTTCTATCCCAGCGTAGAAGTCGAACATCCCCAGCGGAGTATCCTCAAACAGAAAGCGAAAATCCCCAGTAAGGTCATTCTAAACAAAATTGAAGAATTACTTTATTCACCCCCAACAACAATCAGGGATTTATTTTCCCCAGCTACACGTTGTTACAAGAAGCTACCATACGCTTCAACAACATGTTTCATCCATACATAATTTACAAAATATCATAACATATGCATACGAAACACATATAACATTCTCATGTTTTTTAGAGCATCATTACACAATGCATTACATACATCATGCCATTGCATAAAACTAACTTTGTCTTTTCAGGTTAGTTCCCGAACAATTAGAGATTGTCAACAGTTTATCACCCTTCAGATACAATCAGACAATGATTTATTCTGATAAACACATTTTTCAAATACAATCAATCGAAGATTCTCTTCCAGATACAGTTCAGATACGATCTAGATATAGATTCATTCTGACACTCATTCCAGATCATCTTCTAGATACAGTTCAGATATGATCTAGATATAGATTCGTTCTGACACTCATTCCAGATTCTCTTCCAGATACAGGTCAGATACGATCCATATATGGATGTCATTATCATACTCATTCCAATACATCTTCTAGATATGGGTCATATATGATCCATATATGGATGTCATTCTGATACTCATTCCAATACTTCTTCTAGATACAGGTCAAATACGATCTAGATATGGATGTCATTCTGATACTCACTCCACTACATCTTCTAGATACGGGTCAGATACAATATAGATATGGATTTCATTCTAACACTTATTCCATATTCTCTTCTAGATACGGTTTAGATACGATCGAGATGGGTTTCATTATGATAATCATTCTGATATATTCTTTAGATACAATCAAGACATAGACTCATTCTAGAACACCATTCAGATACAATCAAGACATAAGATTCATTCTGACACTCCCCATCACATCTTCTAGATACAGTCAAACACAGACTCATTCTAGTATACTTCTCAGATACCATTGAACATAGACTCATTCTGATACTCCTATCAACGGTTACTTTGGATGGCATCTATAAGCCCGTCTCTAACGACACTCTGTCAATTTTCTGAATGGAATCTTTAATCCCATTCAAGCAAAATAATCAACCAACAACGTTATTTCGTGCACCGACAAGCACAAATTTCTGGGCACTTAAGTGTTCAATCCTCTTCCACCTTCAGACCACGAATGGCGAGCATGTCAATCTAACTCTTCAGGTTTAAGAAGATTAAACAGGGGTAGCTGTTGTACCCCAAAATTTCCCCTCCCATTTTCAAGACAAATTATTTCAATAGGTCTCCTCATACTCATGAAGGTCTCAAACACTCAAGACTTATCAAGGATTGATCAGATGGACTCTCCTCCTAAGCAATCGACCTACAACTAGGGTTTTGTGTTTTTCAAAGAAAATTGAGCTTCTAATGTCTCAAGTGGGTTTCATGGCTCCTCATATGCTTCAAAGTACCCTCATGACAAGTTTCAAGCCTTGCATCATAAGTTTGCTCAGTCCATTTCTCAGATGATTGAAAATCAACTGTATTGGATAAAAAGTCAATTATGGTCAACATACAGTCAAAACTCAAGATTTTGGGTGAACATTAAGATTTTGAAGTCACATTCATCATTTGATCAAGGGTTGATCATGATTCATCAAGAAAACTCAAGATTCATCAAAAGTCAAAAGTTACCAAATTAGGGTTTTCTTAAGGAGAAGTCAACTGAAGTTTGACCAAGCATAACTTTCACATACTTCATCATAAATCTCTCAACCAAAGCTCATTTTGAATTAGATTCAATTCTCTACAACTTTGACTCTAAACTCAAGGCCAAAAATGCTTCATTTGAGAGATATAGGCCAAAACATCACATGTCATTTTAAGAGTCAACAAAAAGACATCTTTTGTCAAATTAATTTACATCAAGTTAAAGAATTCAAATGAAAAAGTGATCAACATGAGAGTTGCAGGGGACATATTGGGCTTTCTAAAAAGTATAAGATCACCTTCATATGACATGAAAAAATTGGAGAGAGTTATGATTGGTGAAAGTTGAGCAATTTTGAGAAAATGCATGAAACTACAATTGAGCAATTTTGGACTTTTAGGCTAATGGGCCTAACTTTTGAAGTTCAAACGTGTTTATGACATGTTTAGTGATCCTAAGTCCATTCATGCATTACTTTAATTTTTTATTTCATTTATTTTGATTTTATTTATTTAAATTAAAAATTAAATTAAATAAATATTAAATAAATGTACAAGGCATATGGGATTTTGTTTTGAATCATTTTGAAGCCCAAGATAACATATCCAACATAACAAAACCATGAGGGATGAAGAAGGAAAGAGATCTTCATGTTTTGGAAAGTTTTGCAATTGTTTAGGAAACAAATAATAACTTTGATTGCACATGTTTCCTTCCAAGAATGTTAACTTAAAAAACCATCCATTATAAATAGAGGACACACTCCATAAGACAAGGACACAGATTGGTTGCCATAGAAACAAGTTCTCAAACACGAATTTTTGAAAGAATAGGTGCAAATCATATCCCAGTTTTCCAGCCATTCTCAACTGAAACGGAGCCTCAAATCATCATCCTAACATTCCCATGAACCTCCTCAAGTCCATAACCACGCTCAACCGTGCCCAGAACGCCTCCCCTCAATCACACCAGTGGTAAGGATTTTCTAATTTCAAATTTATTAATTCTTGTGTTATTAATAAGTTTCATATGTCCAGATGTGTTAAACAAGAAACATAAACAGGTTGGAACCAAGCGTGTGAAGAGAAGGAAGGGGGTTCGAACCCTAACGATGCAAAAACTCTTTTTTATTTATTTTCTTAATTTTCCTTTTATATTAGTTGTTTTATTATTAATTAAATTTTTTTATTCAAAACCTATACATAAAAAAAATCAGAAAGAAGCCATATAATAAAATCAACAAAAAATTAGTTTTAGGGTGTAAATTAATTAATTGGTTTTTTGGACAAGATTTTAGGATTTTTATTAATTAAAATAAATTAGAATTAGGATTTTAATTATTATTAATTAACACTTAAATTATTTTCATAAAAACACCAAAAATATGAACTTAGATTTTTAGGGCATTTAAACTTTTTTTCTGACATTTTCTTATTCTTTTTGCTATTTATTTTCTTAGACAATTGTATAGATCGCACAGTTTAATGTAATAGTTTAGATTTACATCTCCATATTTTTCTAATTATGTAACTCTCCCAAAGCTCTGTAGTAGCGTAGATTTACATTCTCGATTTTATTTTTTTCCTTTATATGTTTGTTTATATATAACTGCTAGTAAATAGACTTGTATGATAAGAATAAAATCAAACATAGATAACCTTAACTTTCAAGATAACATAATTGAAACCAAGACACTTTTCACATTTCACCTCTAAGGTAACCTCTCTTCGTTGCCTTGCGATATTAATGGTCGCGTCCCTCAAAAATGGGAATACTTTAGCAAAGACCCTAGCTTAAACAATATCATCATGGTCCTTTTCGAATAAAGATCATAATCCCTTGATGACCCTTCGAGTTACCTACAAAGTGATCTAGTTCCTTCGATGACCCGACGAGAAAAATGATGATAGTCCTTCCGAATTGCTAAAGTATCCTTACATGTTGCATTTTATCACCATACGATGACCCTACGCTGTCCCTTCACATCCAATAGATAGGGATACCTACTAACTAATAGTGTGGATAATACTATCTCTAATGGAGAAGGAAAATAACAAGTACGACCTTTAGTGGGTAAGACTCGATAAATTGCTTGCTCATAACAGTTTCAAACAAACAAATTCATTTTTACACCTCACGTTTCAAAACAAATATTTAAAAAAAAATACTTTGTATACATTCTTGAGGACTGATACGAGAATCATTACAAAGTCTGCCTCACAATTGACATTCAACATATTTTTCAAATCCCACACACACAAAGCAAGTTTAAAAATAGCAAAGCAATTAAGAGCCTGTAGTTAAACTACAGATGAAAAGGGTGCTAACACCTTCCCTTTTCATAACTTACCCCCCGAACTCAAAATCTATCAAAGGTCTTTCTTGTTCTTTTCACCTTATTATTGGATAAAAGAAATGTTGGTGGTGACTCTAGCTATCCACAACATTTGCGATAAAACGCTAAACAAGTCAATTCTCCCACCGTATTACAGACGCACTCTAGTAACTTTCTTCTTTTCTTCCCTTCGTCGCTTCTATTTTTTCCTGGCAATGACCAAATGACACCATCATCGCCTGGCGATGATACTCATCGCCCAACAATCCTGCGCGAACAGGGTTTTCCCGTTGAAATTTCTTGCATAAAAACCAGTCTCAATCTTGCGATTTCTACACATTATAGGTCCCAAAACATCATCTAATTACAAGGTTTTCATCAAACATCAGCAATCTAATATATTCTATATTATGGGTACAAATTGTTTACAATCTAAGGATACAAGACATCATCTATTTCATCAAATCATCTCATATTCATCACAACCAAAACCTAACACAAACCTACAATTATCTAAACTTTAGATCAATTACAATAATCAAGATAAAACTCCCCTTACTTAAGATTATTTCTAGCTTCTAATTCCTCTTTGCGTTCTACAATTCCTCTTTGCCTCTTTATGCCCTAGCTTTCTTTCTCCACAGCATTCTTCCAATTCTTACGATCACACCGAATGATCGTTCAAACTCCAAAACCTTCTTTATACCAAACTTACCCCTTGGAACCTTAACATGGTCTTCCACTATTGTCCTAACTTATTCTTCCCAAATGACCACCTTACCCTTATTTTCTCTACACCATTATCTTATTTATTTAATCCAAACAATTCTAAATAATTACTATTAAATCTAAATAATTCTAACTAATTATTTAAATTCCAAACATCTCTTATTATCCATCCTACACCATACAAATCATCATTTTAAACATTATATTCATCTCGACATCATAATATACTTCATATTCATCGAAACATCACAAATCATCACAAGGACTCACATAAAAACACCAAAACATCACATATATCAAATACTTCCCAATGACTCATATATTCACGCTAAATTAGTTAAATAATAATTAATATAGAATTTAGGGTGTTATAGTCTCTCCTTTCACATTTTCATATCCAGAAACATGAGTTCTCTCTCTCTCTCTCTCTAAAAAAATATTTTATATATTCTCTCACTTTAATTTAGATATAGCGCTTCAAGAAAGTCATTGTGTTTAAGTGAGGTTTTGTATTCTAGAAAAGGGTACTATTGTAAATTCACCAAGGAGTATTTTTCTCTTGGTTGAATAATTTTCTCTAAAGAGAATTTTTGTTTGTGTTCAAAGCTAAACTCGTTAAAAGCTTTGTTTGAAGATTCAATTTTAAGTCGACGGTTCAGTTTGTGAGCATAACCTGTGTAAAAGCTCAAATTAGTTCATGAGTTTAGCCTATAAAAAGCTCAACTTTTGATCGATAGCATCCTGGTGTAAAATCTCAATTGAGTTCGTGATCAACACTTTTTCAAATCACAATTTCGTGTGTGGTTTGTTCATGTAAAACCATCACTCGATTTGGAGGATAGCCATATTAAAACTCCACATTTGGTTCAAGATAATTCCTTATAAAATATCAAGAGTTTAAATTGAGAGATTAATCGCTTAAAGCTTGTTTGTGTTTGAAAGAAAGACTAACTGCTTCACTCTACTATTTGTTGGTTGGTTGGAAGTTAGCTTGAAACTTCATTTTCCTTGTATTAGATTTTTCGTAAGCTTAACCTACTTAAAACTTATAAGCATTACTGGATACTCTTAAGATCAAGTCTTGGAGAAAAGATTGGGTCAATTCTTTCAGACCGGACCTCTATAAATTCTTGTGTCTTCTCTTTTTCCTTATCTTTTTATTTTCCATATATTTTCTTTCCATTGTTTTTTTGTTGCTATAATTATGTGTTTTTCTTTAAAAAATTGAACTATGAAATTTAAAATAATAATGTTTTAAACAATCATTTTTCAAACCCCCACAATTCAACCCTCCTTCTTGTGTATGGAGTCATATTTACAACAAGCGTTATCATAGCCTAACTCTTATTCAAAGACTAGTCGTCTCAAGAGGAAGATGACTTACACCACTTTTTCTAACAAGAGGTGTTTCCTAAACACACATGCACTATTTAATAGTGATAGGTGTTCTATTCTATAACTAGAAATGGAGTGAGGACCAGTGGTAATGGTGAATAAAAGCATTTGTTGTGGCGGAGAGGGAGCTGACCTGTAAGGTTAACACTCTAATGCGCAAGCAAGTGTGTAAGGGAGAATAGTAAGTTGAATTTGAATTTAAAATTGAGTACATGAATTTTATGCCCTCTCTATATATTGTAGAGAGGGGATAACAAATTTTGATATTTGTCAAGTGTGGATTAGAGGAGATGTTGAATATATTTAAACTGAGTATTGTGATAGTTTGGGTAACTGCATTGGTATACTTAGGTAACCGACATTTGTTGCTTCTCCCACTATCCTCCATAAAGATATTGATGTCATATTTGAGGACTACCATAAGCATATGATCCTATATGATGTACATAATGTGTTAGATCATAATCCAAGGAGCACGGTATACAATTACATCAAATGGTTTCATATAGTATCTCATCCTTACATGACACCAGATGCAGAAAGAAATTCTCCTAGGTTAGCTCATTAAGAGATGCTAAAAGAAGAACAAACAAGGGTAGATTATGTAGTGGATATATTGTCTATATGTAATCGTACTATGGAAATTAAAATATAGACCATTGTTAGAGGTGGGTTTCATGAAGGCACTCCTCAGATCACTCTACAAGAAATCTTAGCAGAGACACGTCATGCATTGTAATATAGGAGGCAAGTGAGGAACAGAAACGTTAGATATACCTAGTAGTTATATTTTAATTTTAATTTTGATATCATTTTACAAATTTGTATAGTTTGTTGTTGTAATAGTGGTAGAACTGACTTTTTGGTTTTATCCAAATGTGCAGATAGCTAGAGTTGCCACCGACTTGTCTTTTATCTAATATTTAGGAAAGGTGAAAAGAACAGGAAAGATCTTTGATAAATTTTGAGTTCGGGGGGTAAGTTATCAAAAGGGAAGGTGTTAGCACCCTTTTCATCCATAATTATCTACTGGCTCTTGATTTCTTATCTCACTTTTTAAAATCTTGCTTTGTGTGTGTGATTTGTTTGAAAATATATTCGAATCGCCAATGTAAGGTTGACTTTATAATGATCCTTGTATCAGTCCTCAAGAATTTATACAAAGTGTTATTTTTGAAACTATTTGTTTGAAAGTGTAGTGTGAAAAAATGTTTTGAGAAAAGTTGTGAGCAAGCAGTTAAGAATTTCTTACCCACTAAAGTATTTCTTATTCTTTTCCTTCACCTTTAGAGATAGTACTATCCATACCATTAGTTGGTAGCTAGCCCTGTCTATTAGATGTGAAGGGACATGCGTAGGGTCATCGTATGGTCATCAAATACAACATGTAAGGATACTTTCGAAATTGTATCGAAGGGACTATCATCATTTTGTAAGTAACTCGAATCGATTAGATCATTTTGTAGGCAGCTCGAAGAGTCATCGAGGGATTATGATCTTTATTCGAAAGGGACATGATGATTTGATCGAGGGTCTTTTTCTAAAGTATCCTCACTTTCGAGGGACGTGACCAATATCATAAGGAAACAATAGAGATTATCCTAGAGGTACAAGTGTGTGAAGTGTATTAATTCAGTTATTTATCTTGAATATTAGGGTTTTCTAGATTGTTTTTTAGTCTTGCCACGCAAACCCTAGTTACTAGTAGTTAATATGTACAGAAAAATAAAATGCGGAATGTCAAGTCCTAAGCTATTATATGGCTTTGGGAGAGGTACATAAGTATAAAAATTTGCGAGAAAGTAAACCTACGCTATTACATCTTGTGAGAAGTTACATAATTAGGAAAAAATGTGAGAAAAGAAATCTACGCTATTACAATTAAAGAATGCAACCTATACAATTTTCTATGAAAATTAAATAGCAAGAAGAAAGAAAATAGAAAAAGAATGTTAAAATGTTTTATGATTTTTTTGTAGAAAATAATTTAAGTTAATAATAGTAATTAAAACCTAAATCCTAATTTATTTTAATGTTAAGAAAAAAAGCTAATTTAATTAATTAGTAAATAAAAAATATAAGAAAAAATTAATTACTAACTAAAACCCTAATCCTAATTTGTTAGTTATTAAGAAATAAAATTAGGTTATTTAATTGTTAATTAAAAAATAATTAAGGAATAATTAAGAAAGAAAATAGAAAAATTAGGTTAGAAAAATAGGGTAAAAAAACTGCATGAGGTGGGTGTTGAACCCACGCCCCATGGCTTCACAAATTGCACTGCTTGCCACTAGGCCAAGCGTCTGTTGGTGTTTTAGAAATAGGCATTGATTAATATATATATATATATATATATATATATATATATATATATATATATATATATATATATATATATATATATATATATATATATATATATATATATATATATATATATATATATATATATATATATATATATATATATATATATATATATATATATATATATATATATATATATATATATATATATATATATATATATATATATATATATATATATATAAACAAAAAAATAACTGTAAGAGGCAGGGATCGAACCCACGCCCTTCACGTTATATGCCTTTGTCTCAACCAACTGCTTTGCACTTCATTTCTGTTATTAAAATATAAGCAAACAAATATATAATAAAGCAAGTGAATCAGGGAAGCGGCGGAGCCCTAGCTCTGGTCGTCTTCTCCGGTGAGAGGATTTTCAAACCTGCAAAATAACATGTGTTAGACCATAAAAAGGACCATATCCCCCTAATTCGACCCTTGCGAATCCAATGGTGGTGTTTATTTGGTCTGAAAACACTTGTATTATGAGTTTCGAAGAAGATATCTCAAACTACCCTAGCCATGGCAAAACATAATTCCCACGTTAGAGCTTTTATTTTATGATTCAAACCTGTTCTAAGTAACAACAGGAACTCATTTGGGCAGTTAATAAACATTAGCAATGCATGAAATTAATTATATGAATGTTTAAAAGAAAAGAAAATCAGAGAAGATGAGTATGTTTGTTTCATGTATCAATGGCCATGACTTTCGACCTATTATTACCCTTAGATACCTCAGGAATGATTTGCAATGGATGACTTAGACTAAAAGTGGTTGGATCTTTGGTTTTGACTTTGCCCTAGTTTTAACAAAAATTGAGATTTTTTGAGACAGTATTCTTGAGGCAATTTTCGTGTGTCCCTTGGTGTGAATGTGTTCTCTATTTATAATGGAAGATTTAGGTCAACAAAAATGGAATTAATCTTTTGTATTTCATGATCAAATCTTTGATTAAAGTGTTGCATGAAATCTTTCTTTTTTAGGCCCATCATGTACCAATCAATCTTTACACATTTTTTACAAGTTGTCACCAGCTTTTTAGACTTATGATTTGATTCAAAAATAGATCTTCATGCCTTGATTCATTCACTTGGTATTTTATTTTATTTATTTTGCTTTTAATTGAATAAAATCTAAAATTAAAGAAATAAAAACCACAAAAATAAATAAAAGGATTTAGCAGTCTATTATGAGGTCAGAAACACGTTTGGACCTTAAAAGATAGGCTCATTAGCCCAAAAATTCAAATTTGTTTAATTTGGGTTTCATGCATTTTCTCAAAATTTCCCAACTTGCATAAATCATATCTCACTCAATTTTCATCATATGAAGGTGAACTTGGACTCATTGGAAAGCTCAAGATATCCCTTACAATCTTCATGTTTGTCATTTTTTATTTGAAGCCTTTATCTTGATGTAAATTGCTTTGACAAAAGGTGTCTTTTTGTTGACTTTTAAAATGACATGTAATATTTTGGCCCATATCTCTCAAATTAAGCCTTTTTAGCCTTGAGCTTAGAGAGACAAAGTTGTAGAGAATTGAATTTCCTTCAAAATGAGCGTTGGTTGAGAAATTTCTGATGAAGTGTGTGAAAACTACGCTTGGTCAAAGTTTAGTTGACTTCTCCTTAAGAAAACCCTAATTTAGTAACTTTTGATGAATCTTGAGTTTTCTTGATGAATCATGATCAACCCTTGATCAAATGATTAATTTGACTTCAAAGTGTTGATGTTGACCAAAAATCTTGAAGTTTGACTATATTTTTTGTAAAAGTTGACTTTTTGCCCAATACAGTTGATTTTTAATCATCTAACTAATTGACTGAGCAAACTTGTGCTGCAAGGATTGGAATTTGGCATGAGGATTCTTTGAGACATATGAGAAACCATGAACTCCACTTGTGGCATTAGAAGTCCAATTTTCCTTGAGAAAAGAAAAACCCTAGTTGTAGGTCAACTACTTAGAAGGAGGGTTTGTTTGATAAATCCTTGAGTAGTCTTGAGCAATTGAGAACCCTAGGAACATGGGGAGACCTATTGAAATAATTTGTCTTGAATAATGGAAGGAAAATTTTTTGGGTACAACATTTGCGCCTGTTTAATCTTCTTAAACCTGAAGAGTTAGATTGGTATGCTCGCCATTCGTGATCTGAAGGTGGAAGAGGATTGAACACTTAAGTGCCCAGAAATTTGCACTCACATGTGCACGAAGTAACACTATTGGTTGATTATATTTCTTGAATGGACTTAAAAATGCCATTCAGAGAGGTGATAGAGTTTATTCGGATATGGGCTTATAGATGCCATCCAAAGTAACTGTTGATAGGAGTATCCGAATTAGTCTACGCTTGACTTTATCTGAAGAATGGTTTTCATAATGAATCTATCTTATCCTATCCGAGGGAAATGCTTTTCAGAATGAATCTCTGAAGGAAATGCTTTTCAGAATGATGCTTTGAAGGAACTTATTGTCAAATTTAGTCTCTGAGGGAAATGCTCGTCAAAATAAATCTCTGAGGGAGGTGCTTTTCAGAATAAATCTCTGAAGGGAATGCGCGTCAGAATAAACCTCTGAGGGAGGTGCTTTTCAGAATAAATCTCTGAAGGAAATGCTCGTCAGAATGAATCTCTGGGGGAGGTTCTTTTTAGAATAAATCTCTGAAGGAAGTTCTTTTCAAAATAAATCTATGAAGGAATGTGCTTTTTAGAATAAATCTCAGAAGGAAATGCTTTTCAGAATAAATCTCTGAAGAAACTGCTCGTCAGAACCAGTCTCTGAAGGAAATGCTTGTCAGATTTAGTCTCTGAGGGGAATGCTTTTTAGAATGAATCTCTGAAGGAAATCATCTGGTTATATGGATAGTTTCCCCGTCCTATTTTAGGGATTGCACTATAACTTGTCTATAGATTGGTGATAATATTCATCTATTCGGGAACTTAACCTGAAAAGACAAAATTAGTTTTATGAAATGTCATGATGCATGAAATGCATTGCATAATGATGCTCTCAAAATAAATGAGAATATTATATGTGTTTCGTATGCATATGCTATGATATTCTGTAAATGATGTATGGGTGCAATATGTCGCTGGAACGTATCGGTAGCTTCGTATAACATCTTTGGCTGGGGAAAATAAATCTCAGATTGTTGTTGGGGATAAAGACAGTGGTTTCTCAATTTTTTTAGAAAGTCTTTGTTGGGGATTCCCTCTTTCTGTTTGGGGACACTTCACTGGGTATGTTCGACTTCTTCTTGGGGATAGAAGAATTCCAGGAAAATTTGTCGCTCATTGTTCTTTTGAAGGATTTGATTCTTATGTACCCTGACTAGGGACAAAAGAGATGGATAATCCTCTGATGTGCTATCTGACCAAGTTTCAGATATGGATGTCAACTCTTCTGGGGAGGACAAAGTTGAATGACATCTGTCCGGGGAAGAGAATCCTGTCGAAGAATTGCAATATCAGAGAAGTAAACTACATTGGGAAAATAAACCATGTAGACCGTGTTGAGGAAATAATCTCTGATGGGGATCAGGATTTCATAGGCTGCGTTGAGGAAGTTTCCACCATATGCTGGGGAAATGATCAAACTTCCTTATCCGCTAGGGGGCCTATTAGGGAAGATGATCATGTCGAGCTATTCATCAGGGATATAGAGGTGAATCGATGAAAGATGCCCTAATTTCTGTCTGATGGAATATTAGATTTTCTGGGGAATATATCTCTTTTGGGCATGAGCTTGTGAAGATAGCTCTGTAGAGATAGTTCCATGGAGATTGCTATGTGGAGATTTGTGGATGACTTGAACATTATCCCAACTCCTAGAGTCTTTAGTAAATGCTAATCCTTCTTTTATGCATATATCTTGTTAACAGTAATCATGTTCAAATGCATATGTTCATTCAATGTAAACATTTGACGTTTTTGATAACGAAATAGATAAAGTAAAACAATTTTGAATTTTAAAATCTAATTGCATTGATTCTGGAAGTTTCCCTATAAGCAGGCAGTTTTATACAAAGAGACGGAAATCCTAGTAAGAGGAAATCGTTGTAAGAATGAAGAAAGGGTACAAAGAAAAACAAGGAAAAACAACTATGTGGAAACGATCCCATCAAGTTTCAACTCTGCTATTTCCCCTATGTCTTCAAGCATCTCATCACTTGGTGTTGGAAGAAGATGGTTGAATTGTTTTGTACCGTTTGAACTTGACGCTAGTAATGAAGCTGGCTATAAGTAGATGGGTGATCCAACGGGACATAGTCGTAAGCTTTAATCCCTAACTTTTTCCTGGATCTCCTTTTGGGTTTTCAGTCCATTGGGATATCCTTTTTTCCCAGGCTGCCTTTTCAGGTTTTCGACTTTCCGAATGTACAAATTTTTTATATATATCCCTAATTTTTTCCCGAACCCTTTTGGTTCACCGGGATGCCCTTACTTTTTCCTAGGCCTGTCAACCTAGCGGGTATCTTTTATGTGTAGTATTTTTTCACTATGTTAGCGGGTATCTTTTATGTGTAGTAAGTGTCATAGCACCACCAGAAAATATCTTTTAGATCACAAATGGCCCTTCGTATGTGGGAGTTTGTTGTACCCCAAAATTTTCCCTCCCATTTTTGAAGACAATTGTTTCAATACATCTCCTCGTGCTCCTAGGGTTCTCAATTTCTCAAGAATACTCAAAGGTTTAAGCATACATGAACCTCTCCTGAGCAATGACCTACAATTAGGGTTTTAGTTTTCTCAAATAAAATAGAGCTTCTAATGCCTCAATTGAGTTTAATGGTTCCTCATATGCTTCAAAGAATCCTCATGTCAAGTTTCAAGCTTTGCATCACAAGTTTGCTTAGTCAATTGCTCAGATGAGTGAAAGTCAACTATATTGAACAAAAAGTCAACTATATTGAACAAAAAGTCAAACTTCAACATTTTTTGTCAACATCAAGATTTTGAGGTCACATTCATCATTTGATCAAGGGTTGATCATAATTCCTCAAGAAAACTCAAGATTCAACAAAAGTCAAAAGTCATTAAATTAGGGTTTTCTTAAGGAGAAGTCAACTGAAATTTGACCAAGCATAAATTTCACATGCTTCATCAGAAAATTCGCAAACAGAGCATATCTTGAAGTAAATTCAATTCTCTACATCCTTGTCTCTCTAAGCTCAAGTCCAAAAAATACTTCATTTGAGAGATATGAGCCAAGACATTACAAGTCATTTTGAAAGTCAACAAAAAGTCATCTTTTGTCAAAGCAATTTACATCAAGATAAAGACTTCAAATGAAAAAG
The DNA here is from genome assembly GCA_948472305.1 of Vicia faba. Taxonomy (NCBI): domain Eukaryota; kingdom Viridiplantae; phylum Streptophyta; class Magnoliopsida; order Fabales; family Fabaceae; genus Vicia; species Vicia faba. Next base: position 128,382,631 of record OX451739.1, read on the forward strand.
TGACCAACATGAGAGTTGTAGGGGACATCTTGAGTTTTCCAAAAAGTCCAAGATCACCTTCATATGACAAAAAATTGAATGAGATATTATTGGTGCAAGTTGAGAAATTTTTGAGAAATGCATGAAACCTCAATTGAGAAATTTGAAAATTTTGGACTAGTGGACCTATCTTCTAAGGTCTAAACATGTTCATGACCTTATAGAGGACTCCTAAACTCATTCATACATTACCATGATTTTTATTTATTTATTTATATTTACTTTGATTTTTATTCAATTAAATACAAAATAAATTAAATTAAATAACAAATGATGGACCAAGGCATGTGGGCTTGGTTTTGGATCAAATTTGAGGCCCAAGAACACATATCCAACTTGCCAAAACCATGGGAGGAAAGATTGGGATATAATCTTCTCAAAATGGAATATTTGAAAACACATTTTTTTTTGTGTTTTGGCAAGGCATTGAATACTTAGTCTTTTCCTCTTTTGTCTTTGTAACACGGTGGGACAACTGACTTGGGTGTTTTGCGTTTGATCACAATTGTTGCGGATAGAAAGAGTCGCCACCGACTTTTCTTTTATCCAAAAGGAAGGGTTGAAAAGAACAGGAAAGACATTTCGAGATTATTTCTTGAGTTCGGGGGGTAGGTTATGAAAATGGAAGATATTAGGACCCTTTTCATCCGTATTTATCTACGGGCTCTTAGTTGCTTGCTAGATCACTTGCTTTTGTTTGAAAAGGTGCTTGCGGTGTGTTTTTTGAAAGTATTTTGAAAAAAATGTCTTTGTAATGGTTCTCGTTTCTATAAGAACGCACACAAAGTGTTTTGTCTTTTGAAAATGTTTCAAAGAGAAAGTGCGGATGTATAAAAATGTTTTTGTTGTGAGTAAGCGAGCAACTAGGAGCATCCTACCTACTCAAAAGGTCTTAATGTTCTTTTCCTCCTCCTTTAGATGTTGCTATCTTACCATTGATTTGGTAAGAAGCCCCATCATTGGATGTGAAGGGACGGGCGTGGGACGTTTGTATAGTCGTAGAAGGCAACCTATGAGACATTTTAGCAATTTTCGTTTAGGGACTAGATCGTTTCCTGAAGGCATCATTAATGGGTCATCGAGGGACTACAATCTCTTATCGAGGGTCTTTGCTAAAACGCCCATATTCGAGGGACATGACTATTTTTCGGAGGGAACAAGTGAGATTATCCTAGGGGTACATGTGTGAATAGTGTGTTTGATTGCATGCATTTTTTCTTTTGAATTTCAGGTTATCTACTTGTTTTTATTATCTTGCCATACATCCTAATTACTAACATTTATACAAAAGCAATAAAAATGCAAAAATAAATCCTACACTATTACAACTATATTGAAATAGCAAGAAAATATAAAGACAAAATAAAAATAAAAGAATAAAAATGAGCTCTTTCGATTCAGGCAGAAGCATCCTTCGATTATGCACTTTTTGACCTCTTTCGGTTTGGGCTTGGAGTCAGCAAGGTTTTGTCCTTCGATTGGGAGCTGGAAGTCAGCAGGGCCACCTTTCTGGTTACTTCTTTCGTTTGAGGCCTGTAGTCAGTGTGAGATGCATTCTATTGGCTACTTCCTTCATTTGAGGCTTGGAGTCAGTGTGAGTTGCATTCTACTGGCTACTTCCTTCGTTTGAGAATTGGAGTCAGTGTGAGGTGCATTCTTTGCCTCAGGCTCCTTGCTGACTCCTTTGACTGTAAGGATGCTAGGCCCTCAGGTTGAGATCCCAAAGGCTTGAGTAGTTAGCCAACCGAAGCGTATAGTGAACCTGTCTTAAATTCTTAAAATGCAACATTCAAGTGTAACTATAGGCCAGGGGTTTGCACAAAATTATTGGGTCTCAAAATCCAAAGCCTAACTAGTCAGAGTTGAGATTTTCAGTATATGGGCAGTCAAAATCGAAGGTTAAAACATGGTTAAGCTCCCTATATGAAATATATACATTTATCTCTTGAAGTTCTTAAATTGAAGGAAACTGCAAGTGTCTTCCTTGGTGGTGAATGGGAGTTCGTTGGGGCCTTCCTCAGACTAATACAATTACTACTTTGTGCTAGCAGTCACTGAATCGAAGGAGGGTGTGTGAGTGGATCGAAGGTTCTTTTTATAACAAGTAACGAAATGAATCAAAGGGTTACTGTATTGTAGTTGGGGAAGTGGGTCAAAGGCTAGTTAGATGGTCACTTGGGGGGTGAATCGAAGGATTCACTTTGTGTACAAAGAGGGTTGAATTTTTTATGAGTGTTGGGAATTTTTAAAGAAAATCGTAGAGTGGATGTTTGAGAGTTTGGGGAATTTTCACAAGAGTTCTCTTGCAACTCTTCAGACGCCCTTAACATGTGTGGTGGAGGCTCATATTTATAGATAGCCTTGGCTGATGTTTTAGGAGGGAAAACAAAAAGTTTAAACAAAAAAGGCATGTTATGTTTGTAGCTTTCGAGGGACAGTGTTTGTATGCCATTTTGGTGCAAGGAATAAGGCAGTGTTGCAGGACTGCTGTGCAACAGTTTTGGAGTTTTATGGTCAGTGTATCAGGCCTGAACCTGGCAGCGCATTAGACTTGGTCAACAAGTACCTTTGGGCATCTCAACCTTTTGTCTTGACCGTCTAGCCCTATCCTTCGACCAGACTTCTGTTAGAACAATGTTTGAATCTACTACCCTATATTTGAGTTTTGATGATAACAAAGTGAAAAGATATAGTATTTATATGTTTCATGTTTGAACTATATGCTGCCTAAAATTACTATGCTCTGACTTGTAGATACGCTGATTAAAATAAGCAAGATCACTTCTTCAGCATCAGAATTTGATTTCATACATCAGCATCAGAATCAGAACGTCAAGATCAGATGACCAACTCTCGTACATGCTGAAGCTTGATGAACAGAACTGCGCATAAACACTCTGATACAGAAACACAATAGTTCATCAGCAGCGAAGCAGAATCAGAATGAGCCGAGCCAGAACGTGCATTGAAGAAGCAACGGTACTGTGCATTGAAAGCTAATTAATCCCAACGGCCTCATTCCAGACAAGATCTGCTCAAAAAGGAAAGCTTGTTATTAGCATTGAAACAAGAATATTGCATTCAACGTTCATCTTCTCAAGTGCTATATAAACAAGGCTTCGAAGATTATAATGGCTAATGCTCTCCAAATCTCTACACGCACAAAGCTGAACCATTATCTTCACTCTACCAGTTTTGCTAAACCAAACTCTGATATTCATTATTGTTTAGAAATCTAGTTTCTAAGCTTCATTTGTGTATACATCACAGTTGTGATAAAGTTTTGTAGAAAACATTCACACACATTGTTTTATACCTTTGTAAGAAAGTGTTGCCTTGACAAACCGGATTGTGGTTTGAATCAAGAAGGCTTTAGCAGTTGTTAAAGCAGTCTGTAATATTCAGTTGAATATAGTGAATTAAGACCTCGTTGGAGAGAGGCGAAATCACCTTGACGGGTGGACTGGAGTAGTTTGAGATCAAACGAACCAGGATAAAAATATCTTGTCAATTGCTCTAAGATTTCAGTTTTACAATTCAACCCCCCCTTCTTGTGTTTTTCACCCCTTCAATTGGCATCAGAGCGCCTGGTTCTGAGCTAAAACACTTAACCGTGTCAGTACAAGATCCAGCGTCAGAAAAACACAATGGCAGGAAACAACTCTCATTTCAGCAATGACAACAATGAGGACAGAGACAGATTCAGCGGCAAACCTCCAGTCTTTGATGGAGAAAACTTTGATTACTGGAAAGACAGAATTGAAAGCTTCTTTCTAGCAGATGATGCTGATCTGTGGGATATGGTGACAGATGGATACACGCACCCTGTGAATGCAACTGGTCAGAAGATTGAAAGAAAATCAATGACTGATCAACAAAAGCGTGACTTCAAGAATCACCATAAGGCCAGAACCATCCTCCTCAGTGCCATCTCCTATACTGAGTATGAAAAGATCTCCAACAGAGACACAGCTAAGAACATCTTTGATTCTCTCAGAATGACGCATGAGGGCAACGTTCAAGTCAAAGAAACAAAAGCTCTGGCGCTCATTCAGAAGTATGAGGCGTTCAAAATGGAAGAATCTGAATCCATTGAAACTATGTTCTCTAGATTCCAGATTCTGGTAGCTGGTCTCAAAGTTCTGGACAAAGGATACTCTACTGCTGACCATGTCAAGAAGATAATCAGAAGTTTACCCAAGCAGTGGAGGCCTATGGTTACTGCTCTGAAGCTAGCGAAGGATCTCAACAAAATCACTCTGGAGGAACTTATAAGCTCCCTCAGAAGTCATGAGATAGAGCTAGAAGCTGATGAGCCTCAGAAGCAAGGTAAGCCTTTAGCATTAAAATCTAACAGAAAATCTGAGTCTAAAGTTTTGCAGGCAGTTGAAGAAACATCTGATGGATCCTCATCAGAAGAAGACGAACTTTCCCTTCTCTCCAGAAGAGTAAATCAACTGTGGAAGCAAAGACAAAGGAAGTTCCGGAATCCCAGAAGATCTGATCAGAACGAGTCCTCTTCCAGATACAGAAGGACAGATTCTTCCTCTGGATACAGAAGATCTGAAGGCTCCTCCAGTAGCAAGAAGCCAAACACAAAAGACATCATCTGCTACGAGTGCAATGAGCAAGGACACTACAAGAGTGACTGCCCAAAGCTTCAGAGGGAAAAGCCCAAAAAGAAGTTTGGAAGAGAGAAGAAGAAAAGTCTCATGGCCACATGGGATGACTCTGACTCGTCTGAAGCTGACTCAGAATCAGATGATGAAAGGGCAAACATAGCGCTCATGGCTAACATTCCAGATGATAGTGAAGCTTCTGAATCAGACTCAGAATCAGACACAGAAGAGGTATTCCCTAACTTCGCTGTTAATTTTACAAAGGCTGAACTTGCTGAAAGCCTCAATGAAATTCTGGAACGTTATCAGCAGATTAGAGCTAAATTCAGAGACCTGAAAAGGAATCTTGAATCTGACTCTAATAAGTCTGAGAGTCTCAAATTGGAAAACTCTGAGCTGAGAGATAAAATTTCAAAATTAGAAAACTCTTTACAAAACTCTCAGAAGGAACCAATTTCTGAAACTCCCAGCAACGCTGATGAGATCATCAAGGAGTATGATCACAGTTTCCAGAAGTTCCTTGCTAAAAGCATAGATAGAAGCAGAATGGCTTCAATGATCTATGGAGTTAGCAGAAACGGCAGGAAAGGAATAGGATACCTAGGTAAGGTTCCTACACCAAAAAATGTCATGGATTTAACCATTAAACACACTCCTCTAAATTCACACTTTGTGTATGGTCACACACATGACATCAAATATACTAGCAGTAAGCACTCTGTGAAACCAAAATTCAACCAGAGTTTTGGTAAAACTAACAAGTCAGGACCCAAGAAAATCTGGGTACCTAAGGATAAAATAATACATGTTGCAGATATCTTTAGCAGCAAGTCAGAAACACCAGTCATGGTACCTGGACTCTGGCTGCTCACGACACATGACGGGAAGAAGGCATATGTTCCAAAGCCTGGAACTTAAGCCTGGAGGCCACGTTGGCTTTGGAGGCAATCAGAGGGGAAAGATAATTGGCTCTGGAACTGTAGGTAATGGAAATCTTCCCTCTATTAATAATGTTCTGCTAGTAGATGGATTGATGCATAATCTGTTATCCATAAGTCAATTAAGTGATAACGGTTATGATATAATCTTTAATCAAAAATCATGTAAAGCTGTTAGTCAGAAAGATGGGACTATCCTGTTTAATGGTAAGAGGAAAAACAACATTTACAAAATCAAACTTTCTGAACTAAAGAGTCAGAACGTAAAATGTCTTCTGTCTGTTAACAATGAGCAGTGGATCTGGCACAGAAGATTGGGGCATGTTAGTATGAGAAGAATATCTCAGATTAACAAACTCAATCTGGTCAGAGGACTTCCAAATTTGAAGTTCAATTCAGATGCTCTGTGTGAAGCATGTCAGAAAGGCAAATTTGCAAAACCTTCTTTTAAATCCAAAAATGTTGTTTCCACCTCTAAGCCATTAGAACTTCTGCACATTGACCTATTTGGACCAGTTAAAACTGCTTCAGTCAGTGGTAAGAAGTATGGGTTAGTAATCGTAGATGACTATAGCAGATGGACATGGGTAAAGTTCTTAAGACACAAGGACGAGTCACACTCTGTGTTTGTTACCTTCTGTAACCAAGTTCAGAATGAAAAAGATCTTAGAATCGTTAAAGTCAGAAGTGATCATGGTGGAGAATTTGAAAATAAAGATTTTGAGTCATTCTTTAATAACAAAGGCATTCTGCATGATTTCTCTTGTCCTAGAACTCCCCAACAAAATGGAGTTGTAGAACGAAAGAACAGAACATTGCAAGAAATGGCCAGAACCATGATCAATGAGACAAACGTTGCTAAGACTTTCTGGGCAGAAGCAATAAACACAGCGTGCTACATTCAGAATAGAATCTCAATAAGACCTATTCTGGAAAAGACTCCATATGAATTGTGGAAGAACAGAAAGCCCAACATTTCATATTTTCATCCATTTGGATGTACTTGCTTTATATTGAATACAAAGAATTATTTGAACAAGTTTGATTCTAAGGCACAGAAGTGTATTATGTTAGGATACTCTGAACGCTCAAGAGGGTACAGAGTATACAATACAGAAACACAGATTGTGGAAGAATCAATCAGTGTTCGTTTTGATGATAAGCTTGACTCTGAAAAGTCAAAGCAGAATGAAAATTTTGCAGGTATAGAAATTGAATTTGCAGGTTCTGAAGACAAGTCATCAGAAGCTCTCAACACAGACATTCCTTCAACGTCTGAAAGGAGCAATGCTAGAAATCCTACAACAGCTGCTGATCAACCTCAGAAGAGATTGCCCAGAAGCAGTTTGGATCACCCAGAAGTGACTATCCTAGGAAGAAAGGAAGATCCAATCAGAACAAGAGCAAGCTTCAGAAACTCTGAAGAAACTCTTATGGGACTTGTGTCTCTGATTGAACCTTCTTCTATTGATGAAGCACTTCTGGATAATGACTGGATTCTGGCAATGCAAGAAGAGCTGAATCAATTCACCAGAAACGACGTATGGGATCTCGTTCCCAGACCAAAAGGATTCAACGTCATTGGAACAAGATGGGTGTTCAGAAACAAGTTAAATGAACAAGGTGAAGTCATCAGAAACAAGGCACGACTGGTTGCACAAGGTTATAGTCAGCAAGAGGGGATAGACTATACAGAAACCTTTGCCCCAGTCGCCAGGTTAGAATCTATCAGACTTTTAATTTCATTTGCTGTTAATAGAGGCATCACTCTGTATCAGATGGATGTCAAAAGTGCATTCTTAAATGGTTATATAGAAGAAGAAGTTTATGTTCACCAACCCCCAGGTTTTGAAAATACAAAACATCCAGAACATGTTTTCAAACTAAAGAAGTCACTGTATGGTCTGAAACAAGCTCCCAGAGCTTGGTATGAAAGGCTGAGTAACTTTCTGCTTGAAAATGAATTCACCAGAGGGAAAGTGGACACTACTCTATTCTGTAAAACAGTTAAGAGTGACATTTTAGTCTGTCAAATTTATGTTGATGATATAATTTTTGGTTCTACTAATCCTTCTCTTGGAAGAAAATTTGCTAAGTGTATGCAGGCAGAATTTGAGATGAGCCTCATGGGGGAACTGAAATTCTTTCTAGGAATTCAGATCAATCAAACTCCAGAGGGAACTTACATTCATCAGAGCAAATACATCAGAGATCTTCTGAAGAAATTTGACCTCTCAGAATGTAAGCCATCAAAGATTCCAATGCATCCCACGTGCATTCTGGAAAGAGAAGAGGTAAGCAAAAGTGTAGAACAGAAAGTCTACAGAGGTATGATTGGTTCTCTCCTTTATCTGACAGCTTCAAGACCTGATATCTTATTCAGCGTATGTATTTGTGCTAGATTCCAATCAGATCCTAGAGAATCTCACTTAACAGCTGTTAAGCGAATTTTCAAGTATCTGAAAGGTACTACTAATCTGGGTTTGTTTTATAGAAAATCTAGTGATTACAGCTTAGTAGGCTACTGTGATGCTGATTTTGCTGGAGACAGAGTGGAACGTAAAAGTACTTCTGGAAGCTGCCAGTTTCTGGGAGAAAATCTGATCTCGTGGTCCAGCAAAAGGCAATTAACAATTGCTCTGTCAACAGCAGAAGCTGAGTACATAGCAGCAGCAGGATGTAGCACACAAATGCTCTGGATGAAAAGTCAGCTTGAAGACTTCCAGATTTTTGAGAGTAACATTCCTATTCTTTGTGATAATACTTCTGCTATTTGCTTAAGTAAGAATCCTATTTTACATTCTAGAGCTAAGCATATAGAAATTAAGCATCATTTCATTAGGGACTATATTCAGAAAGGTATTTTGAACTTGAAATTTATAGATACAGACCATCAATGGGCTGATATCTTTACTAAACCCCTTTCAGAAGATAGGTTTAATTTCATTCTGAAACATCTCAGCATGAAAGTATGCCCAGAATGAAAATGTTTTAATTCCATATATTTATCTTCAAAATGTAATTATATTACTGTGAACTTCTGATCAATCTTCTTTCAGAAAGATAGAACATGCAGATTGTATCAGATGCAAGTCTAAAGATCTGAGAGTCTAATCTCAAAGACAGACGTGCTGATCACTACATCAAACAAGTGTCATCCAATCATCAGCAAATCTCTGAAGCAGAACGCGTGCACACTTCTGAGAAGGCAAAGCGCTGATTGGGTGCATTGAGACACATGTCTGGTAACCGTTTTTAAGTATCTTTCTCAAATCCCCCAAAATCAGCAAGCATTTAATGAAAAGTAATCACGCTTGTTAAATGGCAATCATTATTTTTTCTCTCTCTTAAAAACGTTTAATTTTTCAAAATAATTTTTGAAAACTCTATTTAAGCACATTAATCCTTCATTCTTATTCTTTACGCTTTCTCATAATCATTCAAGTATTTTCTGCATATTTCTGAGTTTATCTCCTACAAACCTTTTTCTCTCAAATCATTCTCAAAGCTTTTTTAGTGAGAACAATGGCATCCTCCAGCATTTCTGCAGGCAATCAGAAGAAAGAAACCTCTGAACAATATCAGGTGCCCCTCAGAACTCTTCTCACACCGGTAAAGAATCTTGAAGTTCTCTCTGAGTTAATCATCGACTTTGAAAGTTTGAAGGAAAATGGATTTGACCTAACTGAAAAAATTAGGGCTCAAAAGTGGGAGAGGTATTTCGATAGGTTGGTTGGACCAACATTCCCAGCGCTTGTCAAGGAATTTTGGATTCACGCCAAGATTTCTAAACATCTAGTCATCTCTTCTGTCATGGGAAAGAAGATCGTAATTTCTGAAGACCTCATTGCTAGGCTAATCGGTCAAAGTGGTGGTGGAGTCCGTTGTGTGGACATGGCTGAAAGATGCCCTGATGTAGGTGTGGTAGCCAACAGAATTTTCACTCTTGGATTGCCCAGCAGCAAAATTAAGGATCTGAAGGATCACTGCAGAGTATGGGCTAAGATTGTTCTGGGCTGCTTCAATCACAGGAAACCAACAAGTTCTCCTGATTATATAAACGTGGATCAGCAATTTCTGATCTACTTTATTGATCAGAGGGTAAAGATCAATCTGGCACACTTCCTGTTCAACCATCTCAAGACCAGTGTCAAAGAGACTAGAGAAGAAGAAAGGACCAAAAGGGACTGGATACCGTTTGGAAGGCTTATATCAGATATTCTGACAGAGAATAAGCTGATAGAGTATCTGAGCGAAGCTCAAGTGCTGAGCACTATTGAACCAACTGTTGGAAAACCGCTGAACGCTAAGAACCTGAAAAAGATGAAGCTGATAGAAAATATTAAGAAGGAACCCAGAGCTACTTCAACTGCTGATATCTCCAGCAGAAGAGTGCCTCTGACTGATTTTCCAATATTTTCTGAAATGGAATCCAAACCAGAGATGTTTCTCAAGTATCCAGATGCGTACAAGGAAGAAGATACAGGTTCAAAGCTGAAGATCAAAGATCTGAGTCAACCCCAACCTGAAGTGACTCAGAAGAAGACAAAGAAGAGGAAAGCACCAGCAGAAGGATCGTCTCAGCAGACTCCAAAGAAAAGAGGTATTTCATCTGCTGCCCCTATTTCAATTTCATCTACTATTCCAACATCTGCTGCCCCTCCTCAAACCTCTCACAGAATATCAATCCCAATCCCTACCATTGATGAAACCATACCAGAAGACCCTTCTGAGGCCTTACAACTCAGAAGAACCAGAACTAAAATTCCCAAACAACCAACTGTTTCAACAACACCAGCACTTGATCGAGTGCTAGCTGATATTGAGCGTGAACATGCTTCTGCTCAACCAAATTCTGAACCTCTAAATATTCCTCCTCCAGAACCACAACAAGAACAACAACCAGAACCAGAACCACAACAACAACAACCACTCACAGAAGAACCTCTGATCCCTGAGCAATCAAAGATTCCACCTCCTCAACCAGAAAATAATCCACCTTCACCACAAACAGAGTTTCACCACTATGAAACCCCTTCTCCTCATCATTCTGACCCTCACTCACCTCAACCTTCACTGTTGGCAATCCAGTTGCCATGTGGAACCACTATCGTCAGGCCCCAGTTGCCATCCTCATTAGAATCGACACCTCCAAAAACTCCTACCACTCCAATCGAAATATCTGACTCTGATACCCCTCCTCCAAAACAAACAGCATCTCAGCAAACATCTGAAAACCAATCCTCTGAAAACCCCATCAGGATCTTCATTGACTTAACCAGTCTTGAACGTCTTGCTGATCTAAGACACAAAATTGCTATCCCAAAACCAAAGCAACCAGATGTTGGCTCTGGTATTTTGAATTTTGAAACAGGTATGCTGCAATGGATTGCTTCTTTGAAGCAAGTCTGTCCTGGGATGATTGACCCAGCTGCTTCTGATCAGCTCTGGTCACAGTTCAGACTATGGGTACGTGCTGAAGCCCTCAAGCTGCAGGACGTCAACTATGAGCAGGCTCAACAGAACTTCAGCAAGCTGCTGAAGGAAGTTGAAAATCAGCTGCCTCAAGAAGTTGTGCTCCCTCTGGACAGTGAACCTTGGTTAGAGAAACAGCAAGCTGCACAGGTGCAACCATCAGAAGAAGACAAGACCATTCAGGCTGAAAGTCAAGCAGAAGATGTCGCTGAAAGTTCTGAAAATCCTCCTCCTTCTGATGCTTCTCAAGCTGCTTTGGACAGGCAGGCTCTGGAAGAACTAAGGCTGAATGACTTGCGTCTCCAGCAGCGGATGGACGACAATGATCAGAAGATGAAAGCAAGAATGGATGTACAGGACAGCAAGATTGACACTGTTGTCAACATGGTTCAGAAGCAGAATGAAACTTCTGAAAAGATCCAAGCAATGCTGGAAAGCCTGTTCTCACGCATGCCCCCTCAACCTTAAATCTTTTTCATGCATAACTTTTTCATGCTTTCTTCATTTTCTGATGTACTGTTTTGACTATGTTTTGTAATGTTCTTTTGCTCTGATTATGAACTATTTTAATATAATTTGTTTTTCTGATCTAAATTGTTTTAGCACATCACCAACACTTTTTGATTGCTGACAAAAAGGGGGAGAACAAGAATGATATTTAAAATCAATAACGGCTAACTAGACAGAAACTCTCAAACATTCTAACTCTATTACTTGAAATGTTTTTCTGTTTTGTTTAAAGTCTACAGGCACAAGGAAGCTCCTGAACACTATGAAGACTAGAAGCTCTGATCAAAATGTAGAAGCTCTGATCAATGTTGCTCTGATCAAATATGAAGTTCCGATCGACCAAATACTCTGATCCAAAGCAAAGCTCTGACAGGAAAAGCTCTGAAGCTCTGCTCTCTGATAAGTCAAAGACTCTTATAATCTGATGTTCAAAGAAAGAAAAAGATCTGATCCTGAAGAACACGTATCATCAAAGGGAAGTAATCAACTCAGGGGGAGTATCTCTTAACTCTGATTTCTCCTTACTTCTTAACTCTGAAACATTTCTCAGACACCTTTTCACGTTATTTTTCATTTAAAATATCTAGTTTTTTTCATCATCAAAAAGGGGGAGATTGTTAGAACAATGTTTGAATCTACTACCCTATATTTGAGTTTTGATGATAACAAAGTGAAAAGATATAGTATTTATATGTTTCATGTTTGAACTATATGCTGCCTAAAATTACTATGCTCTGACTTGTAGATACGCTGATTAAAATAAGCAAGATCACTTCTTCAGCATCAGAATTTGATTTCATACATCAGCATCAGAATCAGAACGTCAAGATCAGATGACCAACTCTCGTACATGCTGAAGCTTGATGAACAGAACTGCGCGTAAACACTCTGATACAGAAACACAATAGTTCATCAGCAGCGAAGCAGAATCAGAATGAGCCAAGCCAGAACGTGCATTGAAGAAGCAACGGTACTGTGCATTGAAAGCTAATTAATCCCAACGGCCTCATTCCAGACAAGATCTGCTCAAAAAGGAAAGCTTGTTATTAGCATTGAAACAAGAATATTGCATTCAACGTTCATCTTCTCAAGTGCTATATAAACAAGGCTTCGAAGATTATAATGGCTAATGCTCTCCAAATCTCTACACGCACAAAGCTGAACCATTATCTTCACTCTACCAGTTTTGCTAAACCAAACTCTGATATTCATTATTGTTTAGCAATCTAGTTTCTAAGCTTCATTTGTGTATACATCACAGTTGTGATAAAGTTTTGTAGAAAACATTCACACACATTGTTTTATACCTTTGTAAGAAAGTGTTGCCTTGACAAACCGGATTGTGGTTTGAATCAAGAAGGCTTTAGCAGTTGTTAAAGCAGTCTGTAATATTCAGTTGAATATAGTGAATTAAGACCTCGTTGGAGAGAGGCGAAATCACCTTGACGGGTGGACTGGAGTAGTTTGAGATCAAACGAACCAGGATAAAAATATCTTGTCAATTGCTCTAAGATTTCAGTTTTACAATTCAACCCCCCCTTCTTGTGTTTTTCACCCCTTCAACTTCTTCAACAATATTTTCTTTTTTTTTTTTAAATTTAAGTGTCCTTCGAATGGCTCATGTAGGTATCCTTTGAAGGGGCCCAAATAAGTGTCTTTCGACCAGGCCCTTCATGGGTTCCTTCAAATGGTCCAAATACATGCTCCTAGGGAGGGTCAGCAAAACATGTCATTCGATTGGGACATTCAGACCTGTCTAGCAAGTCCTTCAAATGTGCCACCATGGTACTTCTTTCGCACGAGATAATGGCATAGTGTAGAATTTGAAGTAAGCTACTTCCAATGGAGATACTGCCCATTCAAGCTTGCCTGAAAGGAATCATATTTCCAAACGAAAGAGGTGACCAAAAGCTTGTACTGAAGGATTCATACACCCCAAACGAAGGATGCATGCAGAGGATGAAGGGCACAATCGAAGCTTACAACACAGGGAAGGACATATGCCCCAAACAAAGGAGGCTTGCTGGAGGCAAGATGTGTAATCGAAAGAGACCAGAAGAGAGGATTTTGCCTCCTGAATCGAAGGATATCATCGGGAGGATTTTTTCCTTGTGAATTGAAGCTAGTTGAAGATAAGTGTTGCCCTATCGAAGCTTGTAACAAGTTGTTTCAAAGGGTGACTTTGGCCTTGTGCATGCTAGCATGGCAAGGAATTCTGCCTTGTAAATCTTGGCTAACACGCAGGAAAGATGCTATATGGTCAAACGAAAGATTTTCATGAAGAGAATAAAATGTTCAAATGAAGTCTAATGCCCAAACGAAGCAGGAAATGAACTTGCCCAAATGAAGTCCAATGCCCCAGCAAAGCGGGAAATGAACTTGCCCAAAAGGATTCTAGCGCCCAAACAAAGGATGCAACTAAAGTCTATATCAAAGGAGCCAAAGTTCCCAATCGAAGGATGTAGAATCAAAGAGAACTTGTTTTTTCCTTCAATTTTGTCAAAAAGAGTATTTTCATCTGTTTTGCCCTTTTTAGCAATTTCCTCTTTAATCTTGATGCTGAAAAATCCAAATATATTTGTGTAAGCTTGAATTTTTGGGAGCCCTTTGTGAGAAATGCCTTGAGAAATGAGAGGGCAAATTTTGGGGTACAACAGCTGCCCCTGTTCAATCTTCTTAAACCTGAAGAGTTAGATTGGTGAATCTGCCATTCATGACTTGAAGGTGGAAGATGATTGAACAGTAGAGTGCCCAGAAATTTGCACTTGATGATGTTGTGGTTGAGGTGTAAGGAGTGGGCTTAAAGATTCCATTTGGAGAAATGGTGGATAGTTGTTGGAGATGGGCTTATAGATGTCATCCAAAGGTGATTGTTGACAGAAATTAGACTAAGTCTAAGCTTGACTTTGAATGGAAAAGAATCAGAATAAACTATTGATTAATTTAAACTGAACCAGAAGAAGTCTGAAAAAGAATCAGAATAAATCTTTGGAGCGATTTATCTGAATCAGAGAAAGTGTCTACCATAAAAGAATCAGGATAAACCATTGATCGATTTAAACTGAACCAGCAGAAGTTTGGAAAAGTATCAGAATAAATCTTTGGAGCGATTTATCTAAACCAGAGAAAGTGTCTATCGGAAAGGAATCGGGATAAACCATTGATCGATTTAAACTGAACCAGCAGAAGTCTGGAAAAGAATCAGAATAAATCTTTGGAGCTATTTATCTGAACCAGAGAAAGTGTCTCCCGGAAAGGAATCAGGATAAACCATTGATTGATTTAAACTGAACCAACAGAAGTCTTGAATAATCTTTAACTGGAAAGAATCATGATAAATCTTTGGGAGCAATTTATCTGAACCAGAGAAAGTGTCTATAGGAAAGGAATCAGGATAAACCATTGATCGATTTAAACTGAACCAGCAGAAGTCTTGAATAATCTTTAACCGGAAAGAATCAAGATAAATCTTTGGATCTGAACCAGAGATAGTGTCTACCAGAAAGGAATCAGGATAAACCATTGATCGATTTAAACTGAACCAGAAGAAGTCTTGAAGGAAGTATTCGTCATGTAGTTAGTCACCCAGTCCTGTTTCAGGAATTGATCTACAATTGATTTATCCACAGATAGTTGTCATGTCTTGTTGAAAATTTGTTTATGAAAATTTTTTGTTGACTGATCTTTCCTGAAAAGGTAAAGAGTTAGTTGTATGCAATTCCATGATGTATGAAATGCATGGCGTAATGATGTTTCTCAAAATAAATGAGATTGATATATGCATTTGTGTTGTCGATGTTATGATGTGTGAATGCAATGTATGCACATATTAGTTGTTCTGATGCAATGTTGTTTAGACTAGGGAAAATAAATCCCTGACTGCTGCTGAAAATGTGGAGTGTAAGTCTTCATATTTTATTGAAATTGAAGTGTTGATAGATGGGTTTCCATTATTAGAGAAATAAACTATGTTGGGTAAGGGAAACGTCGTGCATTGCTTGTGGACTTGGTGAGATCCTACTGGGGAATCCTGAGCAGCTGGGCGACTTTCACTGGGGAATCTTTGGAACAGTAAATGGAAGTTTTGCTCCGTCGAGGATATGAGAGCACCTGAAGTCATTAGGTTGTATATTGGAGATATGGTAGTGATCATGTGGCAGGATGTCTTTGCTTCTGCTCCTGCTGGAGAAAGTACCTACGGGGATCTTATGGAATGGCCTATAGATATTATCTTGTTTCTTAGAACCATTAGTAATTCTTTTTCTGTTTTCTGTTCCTTTTTTTATGTGTTCATTTGTAAACAGTAATTACGTTCAGATGTATATGTTCAAAAATAATCACTGGATGTTTTTGCAAACAAAACGGGAAAGTAAAAGAAAAATAGATAGTTTTGCACTTTTAAAGGAATATCTTTGTATTAACTTGAACAAGTATTTTTTGTACAAAGAGACGAACATCCTAGTAAGATAATGTCGTCGTAAAATTGAAAACCAATACAAAGAAAGATAGGTATGTGATATAATCCCGTGGGGTTCCCATTCTGCTATAGCCTTCATGTCTTTGAGCGTCTCATCCACTTGCTACTTTGTCCGAAGCTGATTGGATTGATTAGTTTTGTTTGAGTCTGATAATTGATACTGGAGGTTGGCTGTAAGGTGATCCAACGTGACATAGTCATACGCTTTAAATCTCTAACTTTTGCCTGGACCGCCCTTTCGGGTTTTCAGTCCATCGAGATACCCTTTTTTGCCCAAGCCGCCTTTTCAGATTTTCAGCTTGCGGGTGTATAATTTTTTTTTGTATTTATCCCTAATTTTTGTCTAGGTCAGTCAACCTAGCAGTTCTTTTTCATGCGTAGTATCTTTTAACCATGTTTGCATTTACAGGGTGCGGAAGGTCGTCGTCGTCCATAGTGGTTAAGATCATTTCCCCACCAGAAAATATGTTTTTAATCACAAATGGTCCTTCGTATGTAGGAGTCTATTTGCCCCTGGGATCACCTTGTGGAAGTATGATATGCTTGATTACCAAGTCACCAACCTGATATACCTGATGTTTGACCTTCTTGTTGAAAGCTTTAATCATACGTTTTTGGTACATCTGGCCATGGCAGACAACCGTAAGCCTCTTCTCATCAATCAAGTTCAGCTGGTTAAGTCGAGTTTGAATCCATTCATATTCACTCAACCCTACATCCCTCATGAATATCAAAGAAGGTATTTGAACTTCAATTTGTAGGACAACTTCCATTCCGTATACCAAAGAGAAAGGAGTTGCCCCTATTGATGTGCGTGTCATGGTACGGTAACCGTGGAGAGAAAATGGTAACATCTCATTCCAGTCTTTATAGGTCACTGCCATCTTTTGTATGATCTTCTTGATGTTTTTATTAGCGGCTTCTACAACACCATTCATCTTCGGCTGGTAAGGAGAAGAGTTATGATGCTGAATTTTGAATTGCGTGCATAGTCTAGTGATCATAGTATTATTGAGATTGATACCATTATCTGTAATGATTCTCTCCGGAATACCGTACCAACATATAAGATTTTGTTTGATGAATCAGGCCACAATGTTCTTGGTAACAGAAGGGAATGAAGCTGCCTCGACCCACTTCGTGAAGTAATCAATGGCAACCAAGATGAAGCGATGTACATTAGAAGTTGTAGGCTTGATCTCTCCAATTATGTCAATGCCCTACATTGCTAATGGCCAGGGAGCAGTTAGGACGTTTAGAGGAACTGGAGGCACATGTACTTTATCAATATAGATCTGGAATTTGTGATAAGTCCGTGAATGTTGATTACAGTCTGCTTCCATGGTGGACCAATAGTATCCTGCTCGTATGATCTTTTTAGCCATCGTGTGCCCACTAGAATGGGTGCCAAAGGGACCTTCATGTAAATCAGTCATGATCTTATCTGCCTCACTCTTGTCTATGCACCAAAGCAAAGTAGAGTCATGGTTGTGCTTATAGAGGATTTCGTTACTGAGGAAGAATTTAGCAGAAAACCTTCTCAGGAACTTCTTATCATTGATTTAAGCTCCCTCCAGATATTCCTGGGCCTCTAGATATCTCTTAATTTCATGGAATCAAGGTTTGTCCACTACTTCTTCAGTATCAATCTCGTGACAGTAATATGGTTCATCCATCCTCTCAATAGTGATCTGAGGAGCCTCATTATCCCACCTGATTTTAAACATGGATGACATAGTGGCTAGCGCGTCCACTAGTTGATTTTCCTCTCGTGGGAAATGCTCAAATATAATTTCCTCAAAATGTGGGATCAATGTCAACAGATGTTATTTGTAAGGGATGAGATTAGGATGATTCGTGTCCCATTCTCCTTTGATTTGACTGATGACTAAAGCCGAGTCTCCAAATACACTTAAGGACTTGATCCCTAAATCAATGGCAGCTTTGAGACCCGTAATACATGCTTCATATTCAGCCATATTATTGGTACAGTTGAAACACATCCTGGAAGTGAAGGGAGTGTGACATCCCTCAGGAGATATGATCACGCGCCTATGTCGTTGCCGAGTGTGTTAGAAGCTCCGTCAAAAACCATGGTCTATCGGGATCCTTGCTCAGGTCTGTCATATGGTTCGAGTTCTTCACAATCATTTACCAACATGATGTCTTCGTTTGGGAATTCGAAATTCATGGATTAATAGTCATCCATAGCCTGATGAGCCGGGTGATCAGCTAGCATACTTCCCTTTATTGCTTTTTGGGTAGTGTACTGAATATCGTATTCAGTCAGGACCATCTGCCATCTTGCTATTCTTCCAGAGAGGGCGGGCTTCTCGAATATGTATTTAATTGGATCCATCTTGGATATCAATAAGGTAGTGTGAGTCAGTATATACTGTCTTAGCCGGCAAGCATCCCATGCCAGAGCACAACAAGTTTTCTCGAGCAGTGAATATTTGGTTTCACAGTCGGTAAAATTTTTGCTCAGGTAGTATATTGCATGCTCTTTTCAGCCAGACTCGTCATGCTGCCCCAGCACACACCCCATTGAATTTTCCAAGACTGTTAGGTACATGATCAGAGGTCTTCCCTCAAATGGCGGCATCAAAATGGGAGGTTCTTGAAGGTACTCTTTGATCCTATCAAAGGCATCCTGGCAGTCGTCATTCCATTCCACCACTTGATCTTTCTTCAGTAATTTGAAGATTGGTTCACAAGTAGCGGTCAGATGGGAAATAAATATGGAGATGTAGTTTATCCGTCCTAAGAATCCCCTAACTTCCTTTTCATTGTGAGGAGCAGGAATTTCTTGTATTGCTTTTACCTTTGCAGGGTCCACTTCAATACCTTTACCGCTGACAACGAAGCCTAAGAGCTTACCGGACCTCACTCCAAAAGTGCATTTATTCAGGTTTAGCCTTAGTTTGTATTTCTTCATTCTTTCAAACAGTTTCTGCAGATGGTCAAGGTGTTCCTCTTTAGTTTAATATCTGGCGATCATGTCATCCACGTAGACCTCTATTTCATGATGGATCATATCGTGAAACAAAGCTACCATGGCACGCTGATAGGTTACCCCGGTGTTCTTAAGCCCAAATGGCATAACTTTGTAACAGAACGTGCCCCACTATGTGAATAAGGTCATTTTCTCCATGTCCTCAGGTGCCATTTTGATCTGGTTATATCCGGATAAACCATCCATGAAGGAGAATACTTTATGTTATGCGGTGTTGTCAACCAAAATATCAATGTGGGGAAGCGAGAAGTCATCCTTGGGGCTTGCCCTATTCAGGTCTCTATAATCCACACACATATGTACCTTACCATATTTCTTAGGCACTGGAACAAAATTGGCGACCCATTGTGGATAGGAGGTGACAGCTAAGAATCCGGCGTTGAACTGCTTCATGACTTCAGCCTTGATTTTCTATGACATTTCCGGTCGCATGCGACAGACCTTCTGTTTCACCAGAGGGCAGTCTTCTTTTGTCGGCATACGATGGACCACGATATCAGTGTCGAGTCTTGGCATGTCTTCATATGACCAGGCAAAGACCTTAACATATTCATGTAGTAACTGAGTTAAGTGCTTCTTGACACTATGCTCTAGGTTGGCACCTACCTTGACTTCTTTCTTGTCCTCTTCAGTGCCTAAGTTAACTGTTTCAACCAGCTCTTCGTGGGGTTGTATGGTCCTTTCTTCCTGTTGTAATAATCTGGCAAGTTCCCCGGGTACCTCACAATCTTCCTCACCTTTGTCCTCATCTTGGTAGATCATATTTTCAATGTCATGATAGGCCATAGCAGAATCGTTACCCATGGGATCCTGAGTGGATATAGATCTGCATTTCGATATGTGAGTATGTGTAAGAGCATAGCTATCTTTGATAAAATAAAAGGTAGAAAAAGAAAAATAAATAGCGTAAAATTTGCATGCAAAAACGTCCCATGTTTTATTAATGACATATGAAGATGAAGTAACAACCCTCACAGATGGACCATTATGCCCCGGGTAAGACACAAGGTTTTAAAGTCTAAATTGTTTAAATATTACAAGTCCGAAAAATTTAAAAGATAATTACTCTTGAATAAAAGTAATAGGAATAAAATCTTTGGCCTCCCAATTATTGAGTCCTTCGCTGATGGTTGGGAAAATTCACTCGCCCATGTCACAGTTGCTATCAGTGTCTTCCAATGCATTGACTCCTTGATTGCTGATACGTAAAGGTGGTCCCCCAGCGCGAGTACGTCGAACAACTCTTTGGGCCTCTGAAGTAAAACCCAAACCAAATTTGTTGGATTTGTAGGGAATATCCGGAAGTTGGCCCCAAATGGTACATCCACCTTCCTCAACTACTGGTCTAGCATCTTTCAGAGAGGCCATTTTCAATGGAGGCCTGGTAATCTTTGGATCTTTGGTAGCAATCTTGGTCGCAACGACCGTCTGTGGAACCTCCTCAAAATTCTGACATGGGGTTTCAATGAACTCACCGTCCATTTCAACATACCTGAAAGAATTCAGGTGGCTAACCATATACTCCTCCCCATGGACTGTGATGATCTTTCCCTTTACTGGGTATTTCAACATCTGATGTAGGGTAGAAGTGACGGCACCAGCCCCATGGATCCAGGAACGACCCAACAGACAAGAATAGGATGGACGGATATCCATCACATAGAAGGTTGAATCAAAAGTATGAGTTCCAACTTTGATAGGGATGTCTACTTCGCCGTGCATTGTTCTTTTAGAACCATCTAAGGCCCTCACCACAATGTTGTGGGGATTTAATGTGAGTCCTTCCTAATCTAACCGGTCAAGAGCATTCTTGGGTAAGACATTCAACGACGAACCTGTATCCACCAGAACATGAGCTAATGTAGTGCCCATGCACTCAATGGAGATATGCAAGGCATCATTGTGTTTCCTTCTCTTGGGAATTAAATTTGCATCAGAAAAACCCAGTCCATTATCAGCAGTTAGACTGGCCACACAATTCTTGAACTGAACAATAGAGGTCTCTTGGGGCACGTGGGCGGTCTTTAGAAATTTTACCAAGGCCTTAGCGTGGGCCTCAAAGCACAAAAGCAAGGCCAACATTGATATTTTTTAGGGGGTCTTCCCCAACTGCTCTACGATGTTGTAGTCACTTTTCTTAATTATATTTAATATCTCTTCCATATCCTTCTTAGAATCCTCAGGAATGACTTCTGGATGCGCCTTCGTCTGGACATGCTCAAATAATACCTCTTTGCCCCATGTCTCGATATCAGGGATAAATGTAGGACTAATAATGGGAGTAACACTGGGAATACTGACAGGAGCGGTAGCGGGAATAATTACAGGAGTAGCAATGGTCTTTGGAGAGATCTCGGGGGAGAAAACTCTTCCACTTCTTGTTATCTTACTGGTCCCAACGATATTGTCGACGTCAAGATCAGTACCTTCAGCAACTTTGTCTTTGATATCCAATAGATCTTGCTTGACGCCATGGTAATAGACATCAGCCCCATAGTTCCATGGAATAAATTTATCTGAAGAATATGGTATTGGCCCCGGCATAGTGATGATTAGGGGAGCAGACTTTGGAACAGATGTAATCTTGACGGGTCTTTTGGTGGAGACCTTGGGAGGATTGTCGGAAATGGTGATTATTGAAACATCTTCATAGGAATTTATGGCAAGAGGAACTTTCTCGAACAGGATTTCTTTGTTAACCATCAGGCGCTGGACACCCACCTTCAGTAACAAACAGCCATCTGGTAGAGACATACATAAGCGACAACTTTCATCACAGCCCGGAAACAGACTGGCTTGCAATAGATTATGTTTAACATTCAAAAGGGGAGTAGTTAATTCATCCACAAAGGAAACAAAACAGTCATCATCAACAACATTTACACCTTGACCATGTTTGGGCATTGGCACCGTTATTACCTTAGGTGTTTCTGGGGGTCATACTCAATCTCTTTCGCCTCGATAAGGTCTTGTACCTTATTTTTCAAGGCCCAACAATCGTTTGTATCATGTCTCGGACTTTCAGAATGATAGGCACATCGAGCATTCGGGTTGTAGCAGGGATAAGCAGTATTGGGGTTCTTGGGAGCTTCCTTTAGAGTCACCAGATTGGACTTTAATAGATCTGGAAAAACTTGGGACAGGGTCATGTTAATCCGGGTGAATCATCTTATGGGCGCCTCTGGCCTGCTTTGATAGTTTCGCTGTTAATTTGATACAGGATTGGAAATCATAACAGCCTCTATTGTCGGGTGACGTTCAGTTTTGCTTTGATTCTTGTGGTCATATGCAACACTGACTTCCTTCTTTCCGGTAAAGGGTTTCTTCATTGTGCTTGAGGATACATCCCTTTGAATTTTGCCGCTCTTAATACCGGCTTCTACCCGCTCATCAGTCATGATTAGTTCAGTAAATCCAGCCGAAGAGCTTCCGATCAGATGGTTGAAGAATGGACCAGACAACGTGCCTAAGAACATGTCCACTAGTTCTCTGTCAGATAAAGGGGGTTGGACTCTTCCCGCGAGATCCCTCCATTTTTGGGCATAAATTTTGAAACCTTCACCAACACCCATAGACATTCCTTGCAATTATGTTCGAGTTGGAGCTAGGTCGGCATTATATTGGTATTGCTTGTAAAAAGCAGCAGCCAAATCTTCCCAATTGCAAATATTGGTTCCTTCCAACTGATAGAACCAATCCAACTGCGTCCCTGACAAACTTTCTTATAAGAAATGTACTCATAGGTTCCTATCAGCCGTATGGGGTTGAATCTTCTTGACGTATGACCTTAAATGCAGCTTAGGATAAGAGACACCGTCATATTTAGAAAAAGTGAGGACCTTGAATTTCTGTGGGATGACCATCCCTGAGACAAGTCCTAGCTCTTCAAAATCCAACTCGGGTACCCTCTGGATCTCCATAGCATTGAGGCGATCCTCCAACTGCTTATATTTATCATTAACAGGAGGATACTATTCTTCAGAGTAGTCCACTTCTTCTTCTTCTTCAGACTCTGGGTGGTCATTTCCTTCCTTGTTCTTTCCTTCTTGATTATCTCCTTCACTCGACGAGGTTGTGAAATCTAGAGCTCGCTTGGCTGGTCCTTTGAACCTTCTTCCCAGATTTAAAATGCCGACTGGTTTCTTCGCC
This sequence comes from Vicia faba, assembly GCA_948472305.1. NCBI lineage: Eukaryota > Viridiplantae > Streptophyta > Magnoliopsida > Fabales > Fabaceae > Vicia > Vicia faba. Next base: position 128,405,854 of record OX451739.1, read on the forward strand.
TTATTCTTCTTATCTTTGATCATAAGAGCCTTCAAGTCCTCTTGTCCTTTAGCCAGAGCCAAGAACATATGTTAGAATTGAGCATTCTGCGTTTGAAGATCCTTTATTGTCTGTTTTCAATATCCATCTCACTGAAATAAACAGTAGAAAGATAAGGAGACCTGTTGTGAAAACCTGTTTGTGTTATGATGAATGAAAGTGCATATGCAAATGATTTTAAGGAAACTAGGAGATTTAAATTTGCTTAGACAAAAAAAAACACATCTTGTATTAATAAATCAAAGTTGATTACATCATGCCTCTCGGGGCTTACAATGGAAGAAATAAAATATAGAAATAAAACTCCTAAGACAAAAAGGTCGAACGCATCCTCTTCGACGCAATATAGGCGTTCAAACTTCACTCTTCATGAAGCTGCTTCGTGAGATCCAGAACCTTCTTCTCACTGGTGTAGAATTGATTCTCGAAGGTGTCTCGTTCTTCCTTGAGTTGTATCCAATACTTTTGCAACTCTTTGAAGCTTGTTGGCATATCAGGATGAAAGATGATGCGAGGTTCGTCTTCTTGATCAATAGACTCTGAGATCACTGGCAGGATAGCGGCGTATGGCATCATAATACTTTGAGCACCGACTCTCACCCATCTGAGGTAAGGCTCCAAAGGGATGGAGTTTTTGCATCCCGAAGCACTGCTATCAGTCTTCTTTACCATGCCCCACGCGCGAATGAACCTCTAGCGATAACCTTGCATATCATTTGAATAGTCAAACACAATACCCTAGATGAGCATATCATGGGGACCATCCCTCTGGGCGTAGACGAATTGACGTAGGGCCAAAGAAGGGTTGTAAGTGATGCCTCCTCTAATGCCAAGGAGTGGCACATTAGGGAACTCTCTGCAGCGATCGATAAAAGAGATATCTTATTGAGAGCGAGGGCACCAATAGATATCAGAGTGAGAAAGGGACATTATCCTTTGATTCCACCTTAAGCCTAATTCATTCTTCATTATTGACCGAGGGAGGTACGAGATAAACCACCGATATAGCAAAGGTGTACAACATTTAAGAGTCCCTCATTTCTTCATGGTACGAGTGTAGAGTGAATGTAGCACGTCTCCGAGCAATGTAGGCACTGGATTTCGAGCAAGGAAGATGTTGATGACACTGACATCTATAAACTAGTCTGAATTGGTGAACAGAACCAATCCATAGATTAAGAGAGCTAGGACATCTTCAAAGGCATGGTAACTCATAGCATCTAAGAATATCTGAGCCTTCTTCATTAGATAACTTTCAAGGAGGCCCTTAACTCCACTTCTTCTTTCCCAATTTGTTTCAATGTCAGATGGTTTCAAATGCAAAGCTATGGCAACACTTTCAGCAACTGGATCTTGTTCTAAACCGGTGAAAGGTACTTGCTCCAATATAGGTGACCCAAGTATTTTGGAGAATTCTTCCAACGTAGGCACCAACTGATAATATGGAAAAGTGAAGCAATGGTGTTTAGGGTTAAAAAACTGGAACAGAACACTCATCAGACCTTCGTCAAACCCGATAGTAACCAAACTGAGCAAGTGACCATATCTCTTGTTGAACGATGAGCTCTCGAGAACTCTCTGGACCAATTCTTTGAGCTTGGGAGGGACCTCTACAAAATTGATTCGGATGGTCTTTCTGCGAGTTGAATCCGTACCCTACAAAACAAGAAAGAAAGATAAATCTCCAGCCCCTTGAAATGGTTAGCGTGTATGTAATGATGTTTATGATGTTATGGTTATGCTTTGAAATCACAGACATATCAAGCAAGTCACACAAAAGACCCTAGGTTTAGTTGGCTCAACCTGTCATATTAAAAGTAACAGGGTTATAAGGAGTCTCATATTACTAGCCTTTCTTTTAGGCATTGTTCTATCTCAAGCACCAAAGTATTGCGGCCAGAATATTCCAAAAGTCCAATCTCAATGAGTGTAGCATCGAGTATCAACCAAACCTCGGTTGGAACCAAATCCGGCTATCTCACTACTTTCTAATGGCTTAGGATGAGTCAAGTAAAGGTTCTAAAGGTTAGTTAGCGCTTAATGACACTATAAGGAAGCCTAATTTTATCCTTGAATGACTCAAGGAACATTAGTACAAGCCAGAGTATCATGCTAACGTAGCTATCACTTTGTCCATATCATTCTACGATGTACAACTTCCATGATTTATTGCTACTTACCTAAAAAGGTGCCCCCAGATCCGGGTATAGGATCAAAACAAGCCCAAACAAGGAACCATAATGTAAAGTAAACAAATCAAACAGGAAATCAAGTAAAGGTGATCTAGCCCTAAGGTAACCCCACTTTTAAGTAACTTCCCCAGCAGAGTCGCCAGTACTATAACACGGTGGGAGAACTGACTTGGGTGTTTTGCGTTTGATCGCAATTGTTGCGGATAGCAAGAGTCGCCACCGACTTTTCTTTTATCCAAAAGGAAGGGTTGAAAAGAACAGGAAAGACATTTCGAGATTTATTCTTGAGTTCGGGGGGTAGGTTATGAAAAGGGAAGGTATTAGCACCCTTTTCATCCGTAGTTATCTACAGGCTCTTAGTTGCTTGCTAGATCACTTGCTTTTATTTGAAAATGTGCTTGCGGTGTGTTTTTTGAAAGTATTTTGAAAAAACGTCTTTGTAATGGTCCTCGTTTCTATGAGAATGCGCACAAAGTGTTTTGTCTTTTGAAAATGTTTCAAAGCGAAAGTGTGGGTGTATAAAAATGTTTTTGTTGTGAGTAAGCGAGCAACTAGGAGCATCCTACCTACTCAAAAGGTCTTAACGTTCTTTTCCTCCTCCTTTAGATGTTGCTATCTTACCATTGATTTGGTAAGAAGCCCCATCATTGGATGTGAAGGGACAGGCGTGGGACGTTTGTATAATCGTAGAAGGCAACCTATGGGACATTTTAGCAATTTTCATTTAGGGACTAGATCGTTTACCAAAGGCATCATTAAGGGTCATCGAGGGACTACAATCTCTTATCGAGGGTCTTTTCTAAAATGCCCATATTCGAGGGACATGACTATTTTTCCGAGGCAACAAGTGAGATTACCTTAGGGGTGCATGTGTGAATAGTGTGTTTGATTGCATGCATTTTTTATTTTGAATTTTAGGTTATCTACTTGTTGTTTTTATCTTGCCATACATCCTAATTACTAACATTTATACAAAAGCAATAAAAATGCAAAAATAAATCCTACAATATTACAACCATATTGAAATAGCAAGAAAATATAAAGACAAAATAAAAATAAAAGAAGAAAAATGAGCTCTTTCGATTCAGGCAGAAGCATCCTTCGATTCTGCACTTTTTGACCTCTTTCGGTTTGGGCCTGGAGTTAGCAAGGTTCTGCCCTTCGATTGGGAACTGGAAGTCAGCATGGCCACCTTTCTGGTTACTTCCTTCATTTGAGGCCTAGAGTCAGTGTGAGATACATTCTACTGGCTACTTCCTTTGTTTGAGGCTTGGAGTCAATGTGAGGTGCATTCTACTGGGTACTTCCTTCGTTTGAGGCTTGGAGTCAGTGTGAGTTGCATTCTTTGCCTCAGGATCCTTACTGACTCCTTCGACTATAAGCATGCTAGGCCCTGAGGTTGAGATTTGAAAGGCTTGAGCAGTTAGCCAATCGAAGGGTATAGTTAACCTGTCTTAAATTCTTAAAATGCAACATTCAAGTGTAACTACAGGCTAGGGGTTAGCACAAAATTATTGGGTCTCAAAGTCCAAAGCCTAACTAGTCAGAGTTGAGATTTTTAGCATATGGGCAGTCAGAATCGATGGTTAAAACATGGTTAAGCTCCCTATGTGAAATATCTACATTTCTCTTTATTGGCATATGCACATGATATTTAAATAAAATAGATTCAAGTTCAAAGGGAACTTACCTCTTGAAGTTCTTAAATCGAAGGAAACTGCAAGTGTCTTCCTTGGTGGTGAATGGAAGTTCGTTGGGGCCTTCCTGAGACTAATCCAGTTACTACTTTGTGCAAGCAGTCACTGAATCGAAGGAGGGTGTGTGAGTGGATCGAAGGTTCTTTTTATAACAAGTAACGAAATAAATCAAAGGGTTACTGTATTGTAGTTGGGGAAGTGTGTTGAAGGCTAGTTAGATGGTCACTTGGGGGGTGAATCGAAGGATTCACTTTGTGTACAAAGAGGGTTGATTTTTTTATGAGCGTTGGGAATTTTTAAAGAAAAGCGTAGGATGGATGTTGAGAGTTTGGGGAATTTTCACAAGAGTTATCTTGCAACTCTTCAGGCCCCCTTAACATGTGTGGTGGAGGCTCATATTTATAGATGGCCTTGGCTGATGTTTTAGGAAGGAAAACAAAAATTTTAAACAAAAAAGGCATGTTATGTTTGTAGCTTTCAAGGGACAGTGTTTGCATGTCATTTTGGTGCAAGGAATAACACAGTGTTGCAGGAATGTTGTGCAGCAGTTTTAGAGTTTTATGGCCAGTGTATCAGGCCTGAACCTGGCAGCGCATGGGACTTGGTCAACAAGTACCTTTGGGCATCTCAACCTTTTGTCTTGACCCTCTAGCCCTATCCTTCGACCAGACTTCTTCAACAATCTTTTCTTTTTTTAAAATCGAAGTGTCCTTCGAATGGCTCATGTAGGTATCCTTTGAAGGGGCCCAAATAAGTTTCTTTCGACCAGGCCCTTCATGAGTTCCTTCAAATGGTCCAAATACATGCTCCTGAGGAGGGTCAGCAAAACATGTCATTTGATTGGGACATTCAGACCTGTCTGGCAAGTCCTTCGAATGTGCCACCATGGTACTTCTATCGCACGAGACAATGGCATAGTGTAGAATTTGAAGTAAGCTACTTCCGAGGGAGATACTTCCCACTCAAGCTTGCCGAAAAGGAGTCATATGGCCAAACGAAAGGGGTGACCAAAAGCTTGTACTGAAGGATTCATACACCCCAAACAAAGGATGCATGCAGAGGATGAAGGGAACAATCGAAGATTGCAACACATGGAAGGTCATATGCCCCAAACGAAGGAGGCTTGTAGAAGGCAAGATGTGTAATCGAAAGAGACTAGAAGAGAGGATTTTGCCTCCTGAATCGAAGGATATCATCAGGAGGCTTTTTGCCTTGTGAAATGAAGCTAGTTAAATATAAGTGTTGCTCTATTGAAGCTTGTAACAAGTTGTTTCAAAGGGTGACTTTGGCCTTGTGCATGCTAGCATGGCAGGGAATTCTGCCTTGTAAATCTTGGCTAACACGTAGGAAAGATGCTATATGGCCAAACGAAAGATTTGCGTGAAGAGAATAAAATGTTCAAACGAAGTCTAATGCCCAAATGAAGTAGGAAATGAACTTGCCCAAATGAAGTCCAATGCCCCAACGAAGCAGGAAATGAACTTGCTCAAAAGGAGTCCAGCGCCCAAACGAAGGATGCAACCAAAGTCTACATCGAAGGAGCCAAAATTCCCAATCGAAGGATGTAGAATCGAAGAGAACTTGTTTTTTCCTTCAATTTTGTCAAAAAGAGTATTTTCATCTGTTTTGCCCTTTTTAGCAATTTCCTCTTTAATCTTGATGCTGAAAAATCCAAATATATTTGTGTAAGCTTGAATTTTTGGGAGCCCTTTATGAGAAATGCCTTGAGAAATGAGAGAGAAAATTTTGAGATACAACAGTCTTGATCTATTTTCTTCCTCTATAAATACACACAATGTCAGTGAACATGATCACGGATTGCTACCTCAAGAGCAAGCTCTAAGAATCACAAAAAATTCTCAAGAACTAGGGCAAGTGTGAAACCCTATTTGCAGCCTCTCCCAAGCAGTTCCAAGCATTCCATTACACTCCTAAAGATCCCATGAGTCGTTTCCAGTCTTTCAACAAGCTCGAGACATGCCAGAACATGCTCTCTCAAGAACACTGGTTGGGTAACTTTTCCAAAATCCTGAACTTCTATTTTATGCATTGTTAACTAATCTTGTGTGTTCATTTATATTTATAATGATGTTTAGAACAGATCGCGACCATTACATGGAGTTTATAACGTCCAAATCATGGTTGGCCATTGATGAACCGATTCCCACCCCATGCATTTTTTAGTTCCACTTATTTCCAACTTTCTTTCTTTACATTTTCTTACTCGTTTAATTAATTTCTATTAAATCAAAAAAAAATCATATAAAATATAATAAAATCATATTTAGACTTTTAATAGATTAATTTAATTTTTGACAATATTTTTCTTAATTAATTAATTAGACATAGGTTTTTTTATAATTAATTAAGTGTTTAATTTAGGTTTAAAATCTATTTATTTTATCATTCAAATCAAACCAAAAAATGCACAAAAAATTAATTTCTAACATTTTAGATATTAGGACATTAAAAATAATTTACTAAAATTTTATTTTATTTTGCTATTTATTTTATTAGACAAATTGTATAGGATGTACAAATTTTGTAATAACCTAGTTTAAATTCCCGCACAATTTCTTTATCATGTAACTGCCTCAAGGCCCTGTAATAGTGTAGGACTTTACTTTTCCGCACTTATTCTTTATGTCTTATGTATATTAACTGTTAGTTAATAGGATTGTATGGCAAGATAATAATTGAATGTTAGAGTACCCTAAATTCAAGACTAAATAACTGAATCAACACACTTGCACCTCTAGAGTAACCTCCCTTTGTTACCTTCGGAAAAACAATGGTCACGTCCCATGAAAACGGGGATACTTTAGCCAAGACCCTCGGTTAAAAAATATCATCATGGTCCCTTTCGAATAAAAATCATAATCCCTCGATGACCCTTCGAGTTGCCTACAAAATGATCTAGTCCCTTCGATGACTCTACGAGAAAAAAGATGATAGTCCCTTCGAATTGCTAAAGTATCCTTACATGTTGCCTTCGATGCCCATCGAAGACCCTACGCATGTCCTTTCACATCCAATAGATAGGATTACCTACCAACTAATGGTATGGATAATACTATCTCCAAAGGAGAAGGAAAATAACAAGAAAGACCTTATTAGTGGGTAAGAAATCTTAAATGCTTGCTCACAAACAAAACTTTTCACATCACATTTTCAAAATCAAACAACAAACCTTTTCAAAATACTTTGCAAATTTTCTCGAGGACAGATACGAGAATCTTTGCAAATTTTGCCTTCCATTGGCACATTTCAAAACAAATCACAAACAAGTCATTTTTACACATCACACTTTCAAACAAATATTTTCAAAACACTTTATACGCATTCTTGAAGACTGATACAAGAATCATTACAAAGTCTTCCTTACATTGGCATTTCAAAATATTTTCAAACAATCACATACACACAAATCAATTTTTAAAGTGATCAAGCAATTAAGAGCCCGTAAATAACTACGGAAGAAAAGGGTGCTAACACCTTCCCTTTTCATAACTTCCCCCAAACTCAAATCTATCAAAGGTCTTTTATGTTCTTTTCACCTTTCCTAATTGGATAAAATAAAAGTCAGCGGAGACTCTTACTATCCGCAACATTTGCGATAAATCGCTAAACAAGTCAGTTCTCCCACCGTATTATAGAGTCCATTTGCCCCTGGGAACACCTCGTGGTAGGATAATACGCTTTATTACCAAATCACCAGCCTGGTATACCTGATGTTTGATTTTCCTGTTAAAGGCTTTGATCATGTGTTTCTGATACATCTGACCATGACAAACAACCGTAAGCCTTTTCGTATTTATTAATTATGTGTCTGAGTCCATCAATTAAATTTATTTGGTCCAATCGAGTCTGAGTCCATTCGTATTTATCTAAACATGTGTCTTTCATAATCCTTAGGGAAGGAATATGGACTTTAACAGGTTAGACATCTTGTATACCGTAGACTAAAGAGGACGGGGTTGCTCTAGTTGATGTACATACTGAAGTGCGATAACCATGAAAATAAAATGGTAACATCTCATGCCAATATTTGTATGTCACAGTCATCTTGTGCAAGATCTTCTTGATATTCTTGTTGGCGGCTTCCACTGCACCATTCATCTTTGGTCTGTACGAAGAAGAATTGTGATGGTTAATCCTAAACTGCGTGTAGAGTTCCGTGATCATATTATTGTTAAGATTGGCACCATTGTCCATGATGATCCTTTCAGGGATGCCATACTGATAAATAAGGTTGTATTTAATGAACCGAGCCACAACATTCTTGATAACGGAACCAAGCGAAGTTGCTTCAAACCACTTCGTGAAGTAATCAATAGCGACCAGGATGGAATGATGCCCATTAAAGAAGTAGGCTTAATATATCCAATCATATCAATTCCCCACATTGCAAATGGCCAAGGTGTAGTCAAGACATTCAAAGGAACCAGAGGCACATGTACTTTGTCAGCATAAATCTGGCATTTGTGGCAAGTTCTGGAAAGATGATGGTAATCAGTTTCCATAGTAGATAATAATAACCCGCTCTTATAATCTTCTTAGCCATTTTATGCCCACTGGAGTGAGTACCAAAGACTCTTTCATTCATATCTTCCATGATTTTCTAAGCTTCCTTCTTGTCTACACACTGAAGTAGATTCGTATCGTGGTTGCACTTGTACATGATTATGGTACTCAGAAAGAACTTGGAAGAGAACCTCCTTAGAAATTTCTTATCATTGATAGATGCTCCTTCCGAATATTCTCGAGTTTCGAGGTATCTTTTTACTTCGTGGTACCAAGGCTTTTCCTATACTCCATCAGTATCAACTTCGTATCAATGCGTCGGTTCATCTATTTTCTCAATAGTAATTTGAGGAGCTTCATTATCCCATCTGAATTTGAACATAGATGACATGGTAGCTAATGTGTCTTCCAATTTATTCTCTTCTCTTGGAATATGTTCAAAAGTGATTTCCTCGAAGTACAGAGTTAATGTTAACACATGCTCTCGATAAGGAATTAGATTTATATGTTTTGTATCCCATTCTCCCTTAATCTGACTGATCACTAGAGATGAGTCCCCATATACATTCAAGAATTTAATTCTCATATTGATGTCAGCTTTGATACCCATGATACATGCTTCGTACTTGGCCATGTTGTTGGTATAGTCAAAACATAACTTGGAGGTGAAGGGCATATTGCAACCCCTAGGAGAGATAATCACATAACCGATTCCATTACCAAGCGCGTCGAAAGCTCCATCAAAAACCATAGTCCACCGGGATCTCGATTGAGGTCCTTCATTCGGTCCAGGTTCTTCATAATCAGTAACTAGCATAATATTCTCATCTGGAAACTCAAAATTCATATACTGATAGTCATCTACAGCTTGATGAGCCAAATGATCTGCTAGTACACTCCTTTGAATGCCTTTTGAGTAGTATAATGAATATCATATTCTGTTAAGACCATTTTCCATCTTGCTATTCTTCCGGAGAGAGCGGGTTTCTTGAATATGTATTTTATTGGATCCATCTTAGAGATCAAGAAAGTAGTATGAGTCAACATATACTATCTTAATCGGCGAGTAGCCCATGCCAAAGTGCAGCAAGTTTTCTCAAGCAGTGAGTATCTTGTTTCACAGTCCATAAATTTTTGCTAAGGTAGTATATTGCATGCTCTTTTCGACCAGACTCGTCATGTTTCCCCAATACACACCCTATTGAGTTCTCTAATACTATCAGGTACATGATCAAAGGTTTTCCTTCAACCGGTGGCATCAGAGTTGGAGATTCCTGTAGGTACTCCTTGATTTTGTCGAAGGCTATCTGAAAATCGTCTTTCCAATTCACTACTTGATCTTTCTTCAGCAACTTGAAGACTGGCTCACAAGTAGCAGTTGTAGCGGTAGAAATGTTTAAGACAAAGCTATTGGATTGACTAGACTTACACAGACCAAAATAAAAATCTCCACCGCGCTTTATTATTTCCAAAGGAATTGGAAAAGAGAGAGTAACTCAAAAAGAGGGGGGAAGATTCTAGGTAAGGGGGTTGGTTATGCAAAGGGAAGGTATTAGCACCCTAAACATCTATGGTACTCCGCAAGAACCTCTTTGAAAAATCTGTATATTTTGGCTATAAAATGTTGTATGTAAAATAGATGGTGGAGGTGATAAAAGAAATATATATTTTTTATGATTTTTGCACCTGCCGTGGTTGCGAACCTTTAGTGCCTACGTACCACCTTTTATGCAATAGGGGATCAGGGTACACGTAGTTCACCTTTAAAAAATTTAAAACACAAGTGTGTTGGTTAACTTTATGAGATAAGAGATCATCGTCACTGTCCATGTGGAAAACATACTTACTACCCACAATTATGAGAAAGGAGAATTTGCATCATCTCAAAGTGGAGGATATGGCTTGGATTTTAAAATCAACAATGCCTCACTCAACACCCAAGTGGAAAATATCTCTCTTCACTATATATTGTAGAAGTATAGTTGTTTGCATCACTATAAGGATTGACAAGAGTCTAATATTTTGAGAAAGGTTTTAAAATAAAAAGCCAAAGTGGCAAAAATGGTTTGAAATGAAATTGATTGACTTTTAGTCTTCTCATAAAAAATGTCAAGGTATTATTAAGTTGATTGGAGTTTATTTATAAAAAATGTTTTGAAAATGCACGGACCTAAGTCCAAGTTTATTATGAAAGTAGTTCAAGTTTAAAAAACAAGAAGAGTTTTCAAAAGGAGGAGGGAGATTTTTAAAATTAAAGAAGATGGGAGGAGAAGAAGAGAAAATCCTAAAGCATGAGGTAAAATCTAGGGATAAGAACCATCTAACCAACAAGAAGCCAATACTTGACATTATGATTCAAAATAGAATTCCCATTCCTTGGATTGAAACCAAACAAGCAAATATACTAGACCTCTTGAGAGAACCAAACTTCAAGTGTATTAAGTCTTCACAAAAATTGGGCAGAGTAACGGCTGTATACGGGTGAATTCAAGATTACAAACAAAGAATGTAATCACAATAACCTGCACAAAAAACAAACAAACAACCCAATGTCTTGAGGTAATCCTCAAGAACTCCGGATAAAATATCAATTAAGGCCACAAGGTCTCCAACATAGGTCAAGGTTTCTAATCCTAAGTCCAAGAAGTCCAATACTCCATAATGCCAAGGATAGTAACCAAATAGTCCAAGTATCATTAAATCATTTTATGGTTCATGTTGATTATTAGGTGTCTTAAAAGAAAAAAGAAAAGCTCAAGTGATCAAAATAAAAATAACAAGAATATAAATGCTCAAGTGAGCAAAATAAAAATGGTATGAAATATAATGCTTAAAGTAGATGGTACATAAAGCATAAAAATAAAAGCATAAAGTAAAAACAAGTTAATAATTAGTGGTTAGTTGGATGACCATCTTGAAACTTACATTTGAAACTCATTAGAGGATTGGTAGAACCAAAGCCTCCACACAACAAGTTGCATTTTCTTTTTGTTAAGTATATCATCCATTTGGAATCCTCAAAAGTACCATTTAATGATCAACGATGTTTAAGTGATCTGCATTGACCAAAAGTGTTGTAGATACATTAGAGGATTGGTAGAACCAAAGCCTCCACACAATAAATCTCAAGGTTATTGGATCAAAGAGATCAAATTAACATACTTGGGCTTGCAAACATAAGTTTGGGCCACGAATGATCATTTATTCGAATCGGGACAAAGTTTAGGGCTATGTTAAGCAATCGTAAGTGGACTTATATAGAAGTCGCACCTATTTTGAGGCCGGTCAATAGCAATCTATGCACCATTTGTTTTGAGACATGATATAGAGATCATGCTCTAATAATACTTAGTGCAATAAGAAAGGGACAAGATAAAGAGGGGTGGGAAAGAATATAAACCACATTTGAATTAAAATTTAATCAAACTATTATTAAAATCATTCATCCATTTTTGTGGAGTTAGACTCAACACCATGGATCCAATGATGTTAAAAAAGTTCATGATCAAAAATTTAACCCAAGATCAGCCAGAAAATAATCACAAAATAATATTGCATTTAATATATACATTAAAAAGGGTTTAAAAATGTTTTAAAATTGAAATAAGAAAGAGAAATACCAACTATGTTCAAATTAATCAAGAAATAAAAAGTAACACCATAGAAAAATCAGAAAAAGACTCAAACATTTTTATAAAATTTTTGGTAATTTTTTAAAGTAAAAAACTATTTTAAAAATTAAAAGAAATGACTAAAATAAACCAAAAATAATAAAAAATAACAAAGTCAGAAATGACAAATAAATGAGGTCACCAATATTTGTCACAATATCATTGGATCATTCCATATTTTTTTCAGAATTTAAAAATGTATAAAAGTGTTTTTAAACATTTAAAACAATTCAAATAAAGTGAAAACTTTTTAAAAATGTCAAAACACAAAATAAAATTGTGAAAAAAATAAAAATCAGAAAGAGAAAAATCAAAAATATTTTTTATAATTTTTCCAGATTTTTTGGACTAAAAATGATTTTTCTATGATTTTTTTGAAATTTAAAACAATTAATTATAAAAATCAGAAAAGAAAATAAAAACCAAAAAGATGTGGACCAATGGATGAGAGTCAAAACGCCTTAATAATCAAATCCAAGGGATCTGGCGTGCTGTGCATATCATGGTCATTAGTGAATAAAGCACTGAATCAAATGTAAAATCAGATTTTAAAAAAAAACAAGTATCAAACCATCATTGGTTAGAAGATGACACGTTGGTCATCTTCAACCTCCAGCCAACGAGAATTGCAGGTCTCTCAAACTGTAAAATCAGAAGCTCAGACCTATGTCATTCGCTTCGTCTCTTCAAGACAAAGACAACTACACCTTCGCGACAAATTTATATAAACTGTAGCTCTAGCAATTTGGAAGGAAAGTTTTGAAAAGGGATTTGAAAATTCATGGCCAAAACGTGTTTCCAGATAAAAGTAAGTGTTGCAACTAGAACCATGGCAATGAGAGCTTCACAATGATATCAAAGTTTTGAAGAATTGATGGAGAAATCTACCTATTGAAGTTGAGTTGTAGAGCTCTGAAACTGGACTTCTATGGAGCAATATAGGTCACGATTCTTGAAGGTAATTATATGGTTAGCTTCATGGAAGATCAAGGAAGGTGAATTAATAGAAAAATTAGATTAAAAAAGGCTTAAACACTGATTTTGAAGTTACAGAAAATTGAGTTATGGAGCAAGTTTGGCAGGGTGATTCTGGTTGTTCAAGCTTGAGAAAATGAATGGGATAGCTCATGTATTTATAGGAGAAGAAAATTGGATCAAAAGGAAGAGTGAATGATGCATTTTGGAGGGAATTCGTGTGGAGTTTGGACACAGGTGAAGTGTGATCTCATTTTCACCAAAACTCATCCAATCTTTGCGTTTTGAGGTGCTAAACACTTCTGGCAAGTTTGTTAATCAAGTTTAAATCAAAAACACGCACAAATCTTGTGATTAGAGGCCACATTATGGATTTCAAAATTCTGACTTGGTGAGAAATTCAGTTTCAAGTTACCAATTTCAAAATAATGGCATTTTCAACTCAAGGGGTCTTAGGGCCTAATTCTTGAAGATTTAGAAAGATGAGGTTACAAGCTTTGTAATGGTAAAAGAATGGAATCAAATGGATGTTTGAGCTGAAAGATGCAATGAGTCAAAGTTGGGAAAAAGAGGTTGACTTTCCATACTTAGAAATATTTCAAGTTTTTCTTCAAAAGTGACCTATAATGTTTTGCATCCAAACATGGCCTTCCACTTGGAATTTGCTCTTGACCAAAAAATATGGCATGAAATAGACCTCTTGAATGACATTTTGAAACTTAAACCATTTAAAATCTCCAAAAATTGAGAGAGTTATGAATTGTTGAAGTTGGCAAAAAATCATGAAATGACCTATAATCTTTTGCATCCTTGGGGCATCTTCCATCCATTTTCTCACTTTGCACATGAAAGAAAGAGTAAATTTCACATCCTCAAGATAATTGTGGAAAAAGAATGAGCTCAAGATGATAAAAATTGACCAAGTTATGATCATTTTAAGTCACACATGGGAAATTGGGGATTCATCTGGAGGACTTGTAATCTTTCCTCATCACCAAGTTTCTTCCACATGAAAACTCCTTGAAACTTTTGAAGTGATTTATTAATAACCCTTTAAAGAGAAGGATGTATTTGGAATCACTCAAAAATACCAAAATATGAGCAAGATATACTTCTTTGAAGTTCAAAACCCTAGCTCCTAGATCAAGAAAATCCCTTGAGGAACTTTGACAATTTTGAACAACCTTCTTGTACCAACACTTTTCCTTTGTAAATAGAAGTTGTTGAGGATGATAATGAAAACTCGTAGCCACCAAAACCACTTCCATATCTTGATAATTGAGAGAAATATGCACTTGTGACCAATGGGATCAAGGCCTTATCCAACCATGACAACTTTTTCAATCAACCCCTTTTACCTTTGAATCAATCTCGATAGCTTTAAAATGTGGTGAATCAAGATAAGCCTTGCCATGCCATTTCTTCCAAATAACTTTAATGGTTATGTTTGAATTTCTCAAGCTTTATTGAATAGTGCACGGAAATAAACTCATGAACCCATGGATCAACTTGCTAAGCCACATTGCCTTTACCTACATTGTTAACAAGTAATACAAACCAAAATTGCATTTTATTAATTAAAAGGAAAGTCAAAACAAAACATGAATGATTACAAAATAAAAACAAGTCAAGGTGCTTGGTGATTCCTCAAAGAGCAAAGCTAAAGATAGGGAGGAGAACCAAAAGCCCTAATGTGATCTTGTTGTGATTGAATCAATATGGTATGGTGAAGGGGTCTTAGGGGCAAAAATTAAGGTACAACAGCTGCCTTATTTAAGTTTCTTTTATCCGGAGATACGAAGGTTAAAAATCTTTGTGTCGACGCGATTGAAGATACTTAAATATAAAAAAAAAACTCTATTTTTTGCCCTAAGATGCCATGAAATGTTTATGGGTATGAATGCATATTGTTGTACCCCAAAATTTGCCCTCCCATATTCTTCAAGATTTGCCAAGATCATGCTTCAAAATCTCCCAAGGGTTGCACAGTCCAAATTGCCTCCTAAACAGTCAAAAATTAGGGTTTTGGTTATGGCCAAGAAATTGAAATTTCCAAGGGTCCAAACAAGTCCCACATGCCTACATACATTGTCAAGCATCCATATGCAAAGTTTCAAGACACACAGCATCAAATTGCACAGTCAAGAACCCTAAAATGCTTCACAGTCAACTACAAGGGCAAAATGGTCATTTGACAGTCAAAAGTCAAAAAATTTGGTCAACATCTTATTTTGAAGCCACAAACATCATTTGATCAATTCTTGATCATGATTCTCAAGGCATGGCTCAAAAAGTCTCAAGATGCAAAAGTTTCTATTTTTGGACAGTTGAAAAAGTCAACTACAAATTGACCAAGGCATAACTTCTTCATGGTTTATCAGAAAAATCCCATCCAAAGCTCATTTTTAAGATAATGACATTTCCTACAACTCATCTTCACACTTCAAGTCCAAGAAATGCTCTCACAAAAAGTTAGCAATTTCAACATTATAGGTCATTTTCAAAAGTCAACAAAAAGGCACTTTAAGTCAAAGACCATAACTTGAGATTGGTAAATCAAAATGACATGGGACAAAAGACATTGGTTAGAGGACTTCAAGACCTTTCCAAAATGTCCAAGAACATGTTCATAGCTTCAAAATTGAGCAAGATATGCCTTGTAGAAGTTGGGAAATTTTTGGGAATTTTGAAAAGTCAACTTTGCTTCAAATGCCTCAAAATTGCTAATGGGCCTCAATTTCTTCCATGAATCATTACCCAAAGGCTATGCACGACCCATTAAGCTAGAAGGGAGTTATTTTCTTATTTTTAATTAATTAATTGAATTTTTAATCTTATTAATTCATTTAATTAAATTTAATTATGAGAAAAATACTAAACAATGGTTTTAAATCTTTTTGTGCAGCATATTCTTCCATTTATGAACCAAATATCTCGTGTACTACCTCAAGGGAACAAAATCTTCCATAATTGGCATGAAAAAAGATTGGAAAAGATTTGACAAAATCAAATATTCAAAAACATGGATGCATGGATTATGGGCTGGTTTTCTTAACCTAATTCACTCACTTACTTATGCACAAGTGAAACCTATTCCATTAGACACAAAAGCTGCGCTGAAAACCAAGAACAACATTGCAAATTTTTGCCAAAAACCTTGAAACTGTTTTCATATCTAGAGCATAATTCAAAGCTCCAAACGCATTCCAACACATTGCCAAGGGATCCAGGAAGCTTTTGCAATCGAAACCAAGTCTCCAGACCTCCAGAAGTGGTAGAACAGAACTGCTTTCTTTTCAAAAAATTTCATAATCGTGTTTTAAGTTCCATGCATGATTCATGATTTTTAATGGTTGATTTATACTAATATGAATGTTCTGAAGCTAATGGTACCCTTGAATTGAACTAATACTGCCTGTACAAGAATTCACCATGAACGTATTTTAGGGTTTCAGGAGCTTTGAATTAGGGGTTCCTTCATAAGGAAAAATTGGCCCTTCAAACTGGTACCAATGGATTCGTGACATCCAAACGAAGCTAACTCACCCATCGCGCCCTTTTTATGCTTGCCTATATCCTATTCGCTATTTTTTCAGGTTGAGTTTAGTGGGGGTTTAAAACCCCCGCTATTTGCTTTTATTTACAGGGAAAAAGGAAGAAGACGCTGAGTTGTTGGAACGTGATTGGATGGTTTGAATGATTGGCGCGTTTTTTAATTGTTCAGCATAATACTCTTTTTTCACATATATTATTTATGTTCCACTAAACTAACAAAGAAACGCATTAGTTCAACTGGTTGGTGAGTTGTCATGCAGGTACTGGGACCTGGGTTCGATTCCCAGGTCCCCCCCAAACGTTTAACATTTTTGTCTTGAGACGTTCATGTGCAGCGCCTCTCCCAGGGTTCATCATACAACCCCATCTCCTAGCTTGCCACGCGCCCAGAAGCTTCAATCTGAAGGCTACAAAAGAGGCTCACCATGCACCGCAGTCAACCATTCCACATGCACGCGCCAGAAAGTCAAAAGGGCTTGGAATTCAGTGGGCCTAAATGCTCCCAATACACCTCCAAAAGGGCCAGACACCCTCATGGTTTGCATCATATTTTCTAATTTCTTCTTCTTTTCTTCTTTTTATTTTAATTGTTTTTTTTGTTTTTTTGTTTTATTTAATTCACAAAAATAATTTTCATAATAAAACCAGCAAAATCAAAACTAAAAATATGTTTTATTTAATATTTAATTCATTAATATTTTTGTAAATAAATCTTTAAATCATTAATTTAGTAAAATTAGGTTTTCAATTTTAATCTTTTCTTAAATAACTAAAATATATAGAAATTAGGGTTTTTAGCATTTTTATCTTTTTTTAATAAATAAATTTTTCTTAGTATCATTATTATTAATTAGTTTATTTTGTAAATACCCATGTAATTAATTAATTAGTGTAAATTAGGTTTAAACTTGAATATCTTTCATAAATAATAAAAAAAACGACTTAGAACTAGGGTTTCGTTTAACTTCTAATTTCAATTAATTTTCTTTATTTTCATTAAATCCCTAAAAAAATAAAAAACATTCCTTTTCTTAATTTAATAATTAATTAACTTTTAATTTCAATTTAATTACAAAAGGGTCCAACACCCTCGGACGTCCTAATTTTAATTCTTTTCACGCATTATTTCTTTCGATCATTATGTAACTGTTTCTCAGATGTAATAGTAATTAGGAATTTATTTGTTTTCTGCATCTTTTATCAAAAACGGGTCTTTGTTAATTTGGCGATGTATAGACCCGCGCCTTGTAATAGCGTAGGACTTTACTTTCCGCATTTTAATTCCCGCACTTTTAAATTGCTAAACTTTGCATGAAAGAATGAATGGCCAAATTAAAAACAAGCGTAGCTCACCAAATGCATGACAAGATAAAACATAACTGAAAACAACACACAAATTCACACACCACTCTTAGGGTACGCCTCACTGTTGCCTTGCCCTCGAAACGTGGTCGTCGAGTATAGGACGTTTTAGTAAGTCCTTATGTCCATGACATGATCCAGTTGCCTCGAAACGGTTGCCTCGAAATAAAAAGGATCAATGGCATAAGGGTAGCTTCTAAGGTGTCCTACTGTTGCTCTGGTGACCACATTGTCCCTACAAACGAATTGACCCGAACACCTCCAACGGTGGTGCTACCTACCTCTCAATGGTGGGATGGAACTACCTTAAGGACATTTACACAGCCTAATTCCTTAGGGTAGGTAGATGACTCATAGATACTTGCTCTAATTCAAAACAAATCAAAACTTCTTTTCACACCGACACTTTTCAAAAAGTTTTCAAAACAATTTTTCAAACACTCTTGAGGACTGATACAAGAGTCGATCTGAAATCTTTAAACGAAACTTTTTCAAACCCACTCACAATTGAAAAGCAAACATTTTGAAAACACAAATGAGCAAGTATCTAAGAGCCCATGGATAACCATGGATAGAAAGGGTGCTAACACCTTCCCTTTCTATAAATCTACCTCCCGAACCGAGAGATAATCTCATAAGGAATTTTGCTGTGCTTTTGTCCTCTCCATGGTGGAGAAAATAAAAGACGGTGGCGACTCTTGCTTACCGCGACATTTCGCGAACCAGCGTTAAACAGTCAGTTCCAGATCCACCGATCACAGAACTGGCGACTCTGTTGGGGACGCTCTTAAAGTGAGGTGTACCTTAGGATAGCTCATACTTGTGTTTTCAATTGCTGTGTTTTGTTTGCTTTATTATTATGGGCATTGTCTTGGAGTTTCATAGATCCTAACCCGGATCTGGGGATACCCTGTTAGGTAGCATAAGCTGTGAGGGACCTGTCCGGCGTAGACCGACACGGGTGAAGCAGTGGCTACGTTGGTGTGGCACCTTGGTCTGTACCGATATCCCTTGTGTTGCAACGAGGAGAATATGGGTCTTCTGAGGAGTCATTAAGCACCAACCGACCTTAGAACCCTAAATTGACCCAACTTGGCCATAGAACAGTAGCAGTATGCTACACCCATTGAGGCTAAACTCTCGCGATGGTTCTGGCCGCAAGAAAAGATTGTGATGCTGGAGTTATGACCGATTGAGGGTAGTCAGTGATATTGGGATCCTCTAGAACCCGATTACTTCTGATAGGACAGGTCTTAACCAACAAACTGAAAGAGGGTAATACCTAGACCCCATGCTAGCCTAAACTCTAAGGGCTTCTCTTGTGTGACTTGTGTGCCTTCCAACTTGACTATTTGCATGCTTGTTCTCTAACACTTAAGTTTCTTGCAGGTTTTGTTTACAGTCCTTAATTGGGACTCATAACAGGGTTTACCTACATTATCCCATACATAGCATAACATCATACCATTGCATACATCCTGCATAAAGACTAACCCATTTCAAGGATCTCAAGGGTCTGTGATGCAGGTCATGATGAATCAAAATGTCTAGCAAGGGGCAAAGGGGATTTATTTTCCTCTAGCCAAGGTTGATAATTTGAGTCAGGGGCTATGACCCACTTGATATGGTGAGCTTTGACTCTTGAAGAGGTTTCCCCTAACCAAGGTTGTTTGGAAGTCAAAACCAGACATGATGACTTGAGTCAGGGGCTATGACCCACTCGATATGGTGAGCCTGGACTCTTGAAGAAGGACTCTCAACAACAGGAAGTTCCTTCAATCAAGCCACTGAATTCAAATTCTAACGATTTTCTTGTTTACCCCGCGAGATCCTTGAAAACATTGCATGCATATCATACATATCATTGCATTACAGGTATCCCTTTTACAGGTTGCTTACCTTCTTCGCTGTTTATTTCAGCAATGGCTTTCCAACCGGACAACCAAGATCTCCGGGCGCAAAATGCCCAACTACAAGAAATGTTCTTGAACCTATCCCAGGGGCAAGAAGAAATAAAGGCTCTCCTCACAAGGAACTTGATCCTAGGGAATGCAGGGGGTATCAGGAACGATCAGCTGGAAGGGCTACAAATTGAGTTGGCAACCATGAAGATCCAAATGATGGGACAGTTGATGGGCCAAATGACTCTCATTCAGGACTTAGCTCAAAAACAAGAAGAGCTCCGGGTCCTCGTCACCAAGCTGCTTCAAAATAATCAAGTGGGGCAAACAACCGGGGTTGAAGTTCCAGTCATCATTCAACCACATGTGGGGCAAGAAGACAAGAGAAAATCTCCTCAGCTTGCTTCAGGGTCACGAGCCCAGCCTCAATGGGGTAGTCAGCGTAAACGATATACGCCTGGAAGACATTTCTCGGAGACTGATATACCATCATCCTTTATACTGAAGCGCTTATTGGAGGTCAATCTGATCACTCTAAAGGACCCTCCTAAGAATCCGGATATGACACCTTCAAGGTATAACCCCAACACCCGCTGCGCTTATCATTCAGACAGCCCGGGGCATGCTACAGACGACTGTTGGACCTTGAAGAACAAAATCCAGGACTTGATCGACGAAGGGGTGCTGGAGTTCATGCCAGATGGCGAGATGAAAATCTTCCGCTAAGAATTCTCCATTTAAGATGACTAGTTCAAACTAGAGGATTTTTGTTCATTAGAATTTTTCAAGTTGTAATTTTATTTTGATTGTTCAAACAATTATTGTCATAGCAAACTTTATTACTTTATCAATGCATCGCATATGTCTGATTTGAACCCATATATTCGCATTCGCTATATGCAAACTGTTTTCATATTTTTGTGATGATCAACTCTCAATTAATAATTCTAAGCCTCTTGAGGGAGGATGACGAAAACGATACCACAATATACAGTATGCTTTTGAACAGACCCAGCTGATGAGGTACAGGCATTGTTTCAATTCCTAAACACTGGAGTTATAAGAAAGATAATCCCTCGTCACCCCCTTTGAGCCAAAGAAGTAGGAGTTTTTCTTTTCGAAAATTAAAACCCTTAATCATAACCTGGGGCAGGGTAGTCTTCTCAGCTGATCCAAGTGCATAATGAATGACATCAAAGAAGTCTTTCCGAGACAAGAAGACAGTGATGGTTCCGTATAATCGTAAGGACAGACAGTCATTATCTCTCAAATAATAACCCAATAAGTCAAAACCTATGAAGGAGACTTACAAAACTGGGGCATCCCGCTGACTGTAATCACAAAAGAAACAGTTCAGGCAAAAAAAATAGGGATAACAAAATCAAAAAGAAAGAGGTCCTACAAACCCTCAACAAAAAAAGGAATGACTGCCTATTCAAAATAAACTATCAGCATCCGAACCATCATCGGAACATCAGAGCAAAGACTCAAACAAGGTCTGACGCACGATCAGCTGAGTTTAGGTTTGAAGAACATCACGAAGAACGGGTGGGTACAAATAATTTGAGCCTTTATCCTTTGTTTCTTAAACCGTGAACCAGGCCACATTATAACCCTTAAAAGTCCTAGCTGAAGCATGGGTTAGTTCGAAAGCATACTGTTACGAAAGGTATCCTGACTCCTTAAGGCTTGCTGTAAAATACTGAGTTGACATCACAGTTTACAAAAAAAAACTCACTTGCTTTTATTGAACAATGCATTTTCAAAAATTTCAAGACAGACATAAGCTTTGCATTCTTAAGATAACATTGTTTGCATATGATTATTTGTTTGAACAGCAGAGAACTTTGCGCAACGAATATCCGATGAACAAAAGTCCCCTCAACAAAAGAGTCACCTCTAGTGGAAGAAACACTCACAGTCAAGGGGCATGGCATGATCATTGTCCATCATCTGGGGCAGTTAAGTCAAGATTCGGAGAATCTCTCAAAAGGCCAACCAGCCTGGGGCAAATCTCCATCTGGATCACTTGGAGCGTTGGACGATCAAACAAATATCTTCTGGTAGTATGGAAACACTACACTACTAACAGGGGCACCGCCCTACATCCTGAGAGCATGGACATAGTCGGAAAAAAGTACTACGCATAATCAAAGACCCGCTAGGTTGACACACCTAGGCAAAAATAAGGGTTTCTCGGCGAACCAAAAGGGTTCGGGCAAAAGTAAGGGATGAATATGAAAAATATGTACACCTGGCAAGTCGAAAACCTGAAAAGGCGGCTGGGGCAAAAATGGGTAATCCCGGTGGACTGAAAACCCGAAAGGGCGGTCCAGGTAAAAGTTAGGGATCACAGCGTACGACTATGCCCCGGCATCTCGTCACTTGCCTACCAGAAGAGGATTTGTCAACCGGCAGTCATCAAGCGCCTCCACAGGTATCTTCTCCCACATCAGAAACAGGGGCAATAATGAGTTGTCCAAGCAATCTAATTGCTCTGTCCACCAAGGTGCCAAGGTAAGTTCGGCTGAAGAACGTAACCAAGATATTTTAAATCCCCAGAGAGTGAGCCAGCAAGTCAATACACTCTCCCCAAGCAGATTTATCCTGTCAGCCTTAAGGAAGTTGGGTATCCTCCAGCAGATCTCAACATTCCTCAGCGCAATATACGAACATTCTTAACAAGCATCCCCGACAGTCTTGATCTAAGATTGATCCCCAGCGGTATACCAGACATTCAGTGGAGCCACTTCCCCAGTCCAATCTGAAAAATTCCCCCAGGAAAGTGGAATCCATCTCCCCAACAGGAAGCTTACCCCTGCAAAGCACGAACGCTCCCCCGGCTTTATTCAAAGGTTATTTCCCCACCAGGATATAACTGGGTTATCCTCAGCCAATTGACATGGAAAGATCTTCCCCGGCAAAGTCTTCCTATCCCCCAGTGGAGTTCATCAATTCCTTTAGCATAACTTAACAACGGTATCCCCAACGGAGTTATCATCAACATCCCAGCAAATTACCTCTCTTCCCACAGAGTATTGTTCCCCAGCAAGGTCGCTAGAGTAATCACTCCCCGCAGAGTAATCTATTCGCCAAGTTTATTCCCCAACGGAGTCATCTTCTCTTACTGGTATTCTTGCAACTATCATCCCCAGCGGAAACAAAGCACTATTCCTCAACATCAGCCCAGGATTCAACTTCCCGGCACTCGTCAAGGATTTACTTTCCTAAGACAAAAATATACAATTCATAAACACATTTTCACACATTATAGCATGCATATACGCATCATGAATATAAAATCTCATCACGCATGTCATACATCATGACATCGCATACAACTAACGTTTTGTCTTTTCAGGACAAAGGTTAATACAAAGATAATTGTTATCAACGGTCGCAACTAAAGATCAGATTCCTGTATCTTGCCAGGGTGTATCTGTTGACGACTGATTCCAGACTCGATTCCTGTATCTTGCCAGGGCACGTCTGAAGGGTTCGAAGATCCGATTCCTGTATCTCGCCAGGGTGTATCTGTTGACGACCAACATTACCAGACTCGATTCATGTATCTCGCCAGGGCACGTCTGAAGAGTTTGAGGATCCGATTCCTGTATCTTGCCAGGGTGTATCTGTTGACGACTAACATTACCAGACTCGATTCCTGTATCTTGCCAGGGCACGTCTGAAGGGTTCGAAGATCCGATTCCTGTATCTTGCCAGGGTGTATCTGTTGACGACCAACATTACCAGACTCGATTCCTGTATCTTGCCAGGGCACGTCTGAAGAGTTCGAAGATCCGATTCTTGTATCCTGCCAGGGTGTATCTGTTGACGACCAACATTACCAGAGTCGATTCCTGTATCTTGCCAGGGCACGTCTGAAGGGTTCGAAGATCCGATTCCTGTATCTTGCCAGGGTGTATCTGTTGACGACCAACATTACCAGACTCGATTCCTTAATCTTGCCAGGGCACGTCTGAAGAGTTTAAAGATTCGATTCCTGTATCCAGCCAGGGCACATCTATATAAGGAGTTTGAAGATCAACTCCTGTAACAGGCCAGGTAATTATCTTTCTTTTTCAGGTACGCAAATTCTCGCTAAAGAATCTCTTACACGATCAACAACCTCCCGATGGCATCTATAAGCCCATCCACATACCAACAGTCTCCAAATGGCATCTATAAGCCCATTCCCGACAAAGTTCAGTCACACTTCCAGATGGCATCTATAAGCCCATCTTCCTATCCATCAATCTCCAAATGGCATCTGTAAGCCCATTCCCACCATCATACTGCTGACACCCTACTATGTGAGTGCAAATTTCTGGGCACTCTAGTGTTCAATCATCTTCCACCTTCGGATTACGAAAGGCACGCCAGCCAATCTACATCCTCAGGTCTAAGAAGATTGAACAGGAGAAACTGTTGTACCCCAAAATTTTCCCTCCCATTTTCTTCAAGATTTGCCAAGATCATGCTTCAAAATCTCCCAAGGGTTGCACAGTCCAAATTGCCTCCTAAACAGTCAAAAATTAGGGTTTTGGTTCTGGCCAAGAAATTGAAATTTCCAAGGGTCCAAACAAGTCCCACATGCCTACATACATTGTCAAGCATCCATATGTAAAGTTTCAAGACTCACAACATCAAATTGCACAGTCAAGAACCCTAAAATGCTTCACAGTCAACTACAAGGGCAAAATGGTCATTTGACAGTCAAAAGTCAAAAAATTTTGTCAACATCTTATTTTGAAGCCACAAACATTATTTGATCAATTCTTGATCATGATTCTCAAGGCATGGCTCAAAAAGTCTCAAGATGCAAAAGTTTCTATTTTTGGACAGTTGAAAAAGTCAACTACAAATTGACCAAGGCATAACTTCTTCATGGTTTATCAGAAAAATCCCATCCAAATCTCATTTTGAAGAGAATTACATTTCCTACAACTCATCTTCACACTTCAAGTCCAAGAAATGCTCTCACAAAAAGTTATCAATTTCAACATTATAGGTCATTTTCAAAAGTCAACAAAAAGGCACTTTAAGTCAAAGACCATAACTTGAGATTGGTAAATCAAAATGACATGGGACCAAAGACATTGGTTAGAGGACTTCAAGACCTTTCCAAAATGTCCAAGAACATGTTCATAGCTTCAAAATTGAGCAAGATATGCCTTGTAAAAGTTGGGAAATTTTTGGGAATTTTGAAAAGTCAACTTTGCTTCAAATGCCTCAAAATTGCTAATGGGCCTCAATTTCTTCCATGAATCATTACCCAAAGGCTATGCACGACCCATTAAGCTATAAGGGAGTTATTTTCTTATTTTTAATTAATTAATTGAATTTTTAATCTTATTAATTCATTTAATTAAATTTAATTATGAGAAAAATACTAAACAATGGTTTTAAATCTTTTTGTGCAGCATCTTCTTCCATTTATGAACCAAATATCTCGTGTACTACCTCAAGGGAACAAAATCTTCCATAATTGGCATGAAAAAAGATTGGAAAAGATTTGACAAAATCAAATATTCAAAAACATGAATGCATGGATTATGGGCTGGTTTTCTTAACCTAATTCACTCACTTACTTATGCACAAGTGAAACCTATTCCATTAGACACAAAAGCTGCGCTGAAAACCAAGAACAACAATGCAAATTTTTTCCGAAAACCTTGAAACTGTTTTCATATCTAGAGCATAATTCAAAGCTCCAAACGTATTCCAACACATTGCCAAGGGATCCAGGAAGCTTTTGCAATCGAAACCAAGTCTCCAGACCTCCAGAAGTGGTAGAACAGAACTGCTTTCTTTTCAAAAAAATTCATAATCGTGTTTTAAGTTCCATGCATGATTCATGATTTTTAATGGTTGATTTATACTAATATGAATGCTCTGAAGCTAATGGTACCCTTGAATTGAACTAATACTGCCTGTACAAGAATTCACCATGAACGTATTTTAGGGTTTCAGGAGCTTTGAATTAGGGGTTCCTTCATAAGGAAAAATTGGCCCTTTAAACTGGTACCAATGGATTCGTGACATCCAAACGAAGCTAACTCACCCATCGCGCCCTTTTTATGCTTGCCTATATCCTATTCGCTATTTTTTTCAGGTTGAGTTTAGTGGGGGTTTAAAACCCCCGCTATTTGCTTTTATTTACAGGGAAAAAGGAAGAGGACGCTGAGTTGTTGGAACGTGATTGGATGGTTTGAATGATTGGCGCGTTTTTTAATTGTTCAGCATAATACTCTTTTTTCACATATATTATTTATGTTCCACTAAACTAACAAAGAAACGCATTAGTTCAACTGGTTGGTGAGTTGTCATGCAGGTACTGGGACCTGGGTTCGATTCCCAGGTCCCCCCCAAACGTTTAACATTTTTGTCTTAAGACGTTCATGTGCAGCGCCTCTCCCAGGGTTCATCATACAACCCCATCTCCTAGCTTGCCACGCGCCCAGAAGCTTCAATCTGAAGGCTACAAAAGAGGCTCACCATGCACCTCAGTCAACCATTCCACATGCACGCGCCAGAAAGTCAAAAGGGCTTGGAATTCAGTGGGCCTAAATGCTCCCAATACACCTCCAAAAGGGCCAGACACCCTCATGGTTTGCATCATATTTTCTAATTTCTTCTTCTTTTCTTCTTTTTATTTTAATTGTTTTTTTTGTTTTTTTGTTTTATTTAATTCACAAAAATAATTTTCATAATAAAACCAGCAAAATCAAAACTAAAAATATGTTTTATTTAATATTTAATTCATTAATATTTTTGTAAATAAATCTTTAAATCATTAATTTAGTAAAATTAGGTTTTCAATTTTAATCTTTTCTTAAATAACTAAAATATATAGAAATTAGGGTTTTTAGCATTTTTATCTTTTTTTAATAAATAAATTTTTCTTAGTATCATTATTATTAATTAGTTTATTTTGTAAATACCCATGTAATTAATTAATTAGTGTAAATTAGGTTTAAACTTGAATATCTTTCATAAATAATAAAAAAACGACTTAGAACTAGGGTTTCGTTTAACTTCTAATTTCAATTAATTTTCTTTATTTTCATTAAATCCCTAAAAACATAAAACACATTCCTTTTCTTAATTTAATAATTAATTAACTTTTAATTTCAATTTAATTACAAAAGGGTCCAACACCCTCGGACGTCCTAATTTTAATTCTTTTCACGCATTATTTCTTTCGATCATTATGTAATTGTTTCTCAGATGTAATAGTAATTAAGAATTTATTTGTTTTCCGCATCTTTTATCAAAAACGGGTCTTTGTTAATTTGGTGATGTATAGACCCGCGCCTTGTAATAGCGTAGGACTTTACTTTCCGCATTTTAATTCCCGCACTTTTAAATTGCTAAACTTTCCATGAAAGAATGAATGGCCAAATTAAAAACAAGCGTAGCTCACCAAATGCATGACAAGATAAAACATAACTGAAAACAACACACAAATTCACACACCACTCTTAGGGTACGCCTCACTGTTGCCTTGCCCTCGAAACGTGGTCGTCGAGTATAGGACGTTTTAGTAAGTCCTTATGTCCATGACATGATCCAGTTGCCTCGAAACGGTTGCCTCGAATTAAAAAGGATCAATGGCATAAGGGTAGCTTCTAAGGTGTCCTACTGTTGCTCTGGTGACCACACTGTCCCTACAAACGAATTGACCCGAACACCTCCAACGGTGGTGCTACCTACCTCTCAATGGTGGGATGGCACTACCTTAAGGACATTTACACAGCCTAATTCCTTAGGGTAGGTAGATGACTCATAGATACTTGCTCTAATTCAAAACAAATCAAAACTTCTTTTCACACCGACACTTTTCAAAAAGTTTTCAAAACAATTTTTCAAACACTCTTGAGGACTGATACAAGAGTCGATCTGAAATCTTTAAACGAAACTTTTTCAAACCCACTCACAATTGAAAAGCAAACATTTTGAAAACACAAATGAGCAAGTATCTAAGAGCCCATGGATAACCATGGATAGAAAGGGTGCTAACACCTTCCCTTTCTATAAATCTACCTCCCGAAGCGAGAGATAATCTCATAAGGAATTTTGCTGTGCTTTTGTCCTCTCCATTTTGGAGAAAATAAAAGACGGTGGCGACTCTTGCTTACCGCGACATTTCGCGAACCAGCGTTAAACAGTCAGTTCCAGATCCACCGATCACACATATGAACAACTTCAAAGGGGAGCAAAAGACCACTAGGGACGTAGCAAAGGAAATAAGGAATCAAAAGAGAAACCCGACCAGGAAAATAAATCATTGGTGGATCAAAAGACCCTTCTCACAGAGGATGGTAAAAAGGTCAAAGGATACACCAACTTTTACTGAAGGCGAAACTACCAACGTTCACTGAAGGTAGAAAGAGAAAATAAATAATAACACTGACGTTCATTGACGGTGAGCTACCAACGTTTACTGAAGATAGAGAGAAAAAATCACCGATGTTCACTGACGATGAGCTACCAACTTTCATTGAAGGTAGAGAGAAAGGAAATATCATAGTACCGATTTTCACTGACGGTGAACTACCAACGTTCACTGAAGGCAGCAAAAAGATAACAATCACCAACTTTCACTGATGGTGATCTACCAACTTTTACTGAAGGTAGAAGGAAAATATCATAGCACCACCGTTCACTGACGATGAAAAATCAACGTTCACTGAGGGTAGCAAAAAGATAATAAGTTTTTTCCAAAATTTCGACGTTTCACCAAGAACGAGTCTCAACTTCTTCTTTAACCAATGCATTCTGCCTGGAAAGGGTAATATATAAGCTGTCTCAAATAAAGAGACTACCACTTATAAAGATTGTAAGTACGAAGTGCGCATAAGAGAGGGGGGTGAAATAGGTACTTTAAAAATTTCTGGTTTTAGTGATGATGGATATTATTTTTCTAGATTATGGTGAGTTTATAAAGAGTAAAGTGCATAAAAATAAAGAGACACAAGCGATATATCCTGGTTCCCCTCACAGTCCGAGAGTAATCTAGTCCCCTTTCAACATGAAAGAGATTTCCTTATTGTGGCAAACTTAAACAAGAACTACCCAAAACCAAGAACAATCCTCTTGGACCAAGAACAATCCTCTTGGATTTTCACTATGTCAACAATGAGAACAATCCACTCAAGGTGACTTCACTTGTATCCAACAATCCTGGAAAAACAAGATTTATAAAACCACTTAAACTTATTTCCAACAATCCTGAAAAATAAGCAAGTATATAGCAATATTTGATTTGAGTGAGTTTGAGTAGCAATGATCATTTTGAGTGATTTAATCAATGAATTGATCTTCTCTTCTAATTATAATAGTATACAATGACTCAAGATATATAATTCCCAAAGTTTTCTGGTTAACAATATGTGAAAGTGTGCAGAAAACTTGCGTATGAAAATGTATAACAGCTTGAGTTTGATTTTTGAAAATTCAGAAAATATAATTGGAAGAGGTGTTGAAATGATTTTGAAAATGAGTATTTATGTGTTCATAGAACCTTTTTGAAACAGCATAAAGTTCTGTAAATGAATCATGAACAATTGCCAAGATTGAGTGAAAGGTTTCCATTAAATGGTGTTTTTCAAAATCGTGCAGCATGCAATCGATTGCACCCTTTGTGTAAATCGATTGCACGGGGTTTCAACAGCTATAAATTCAAATATTTTGAGTGTGAAATTGATTGCACAAGTGTGTAAATCGATTGCATTTGAAGTCAGTAGAAAAAATTGATTAAGTGCAATCGATTGCATAAACATGTAAATCGATTGCACTTAGAAACAGTAGCAAATGTTTTGAAAATTTGAAGCATGCAATCGATTGCACTAATATGCAAATCGATTGCACTCAAGTGAAAATTTTATTTTTAGCTTAGAAAAATTTGAGTAAGGATTTGGACAATATAAAATATTTCTTTTGACCATTGAGCATCTATGTCTTAAGTTCAAAGTAAGTATTATCATTATACCTTGAAATTTTGCTAAGTGCTTGAACCAAAGACTTTATCCACATATGCTTTTAGCTTGATCAATAATCTTTGCCTTCTTTGTCAATCATGGTTTATCTTCATCAAAACAAAAGTGCATTTGAGAAGCTTGATTTTACATTCTCCCCCTTTTTGATGATGACAAACGATCTTGCTTTATGCATTTTAATTTCCGGAAAGAGCTTCTCCCCCTAAGATGTATAACTCCCCCTTTGTATGAGAAGGTTGGAATCCTTTGAATTTGTTCATCTTTATTGAAGAGTACCTTAAAATTTAAGACAATGAAATATACAAGCATAAAGTGCCACATCCTTCTCCCCTTTTGACATTATCAAAAATAAGGGAAAGATGCAATAAAAATGGACATAAATAAAGAAATATTGATAACAAAAACTTAATTAATCATGCATTACGAATAGTCATAGACATAGTAACATAACGATTACAAATAAATTTAACAACAAACAAAATGTAGCATAACTGAACAAGGACATAACAGAAAATAGTAGACATGATAAAGTTGGACAGAACTTTATGGTTGACTCATGTCCCAGTTGTTATAGAACCAAGATCCTTGATTTGTAAATTGTTGTTGTAGATGAGGTTCTGTGTAATGTTGTGGAGGTGCAGCTGGATTATTTGGGTCATATGGTGGAATGTGAAGATGACCTGAAGTTTGGATATGATTTGTGAGTAAATAGAAATGAGTGGGTTGTATTATATGTAATGAAGTTTAATTGACTTTTCAAAAATAGAGATGTCTTGGGAATATGAGAGAGAGGAATTCTGACCAACAAATATTTATGTCATAAAAGCATGTTACATGGGTGTAATCGATTTGCATACAGATGCAATCGATTTACACATAAAACAAAAGCAAAATAAAACTGAAATGCACAGAGTGAAATCTATTTACACTTATGGTGCAATCGATTTGCACTGAAACAGAAAGGTCAAAATTAAAAGCATTCAGTGAGCAATCGATTTACACTATTATGCAATCGATTTGCATCAACCAAAAACGACCAAAAACATATTTTTCTTAAACTTAAACACCACTTAACATATATATTCGCATACAACAAGGTTAAGACAAATATATAAAATCATAACAGGGATAAAAGGCACCTTATATGTCGTGTTCATCAAGAATGCCAAGCTCTCGTCGAATCTTGTAAAACAGTTCTCTTGCAAAAGGTTTAGTAAAGATATCGGCAAGTTGATTATGAGTATCTACAAATGTCACCTCGACATCTCCTTGAAGTACATGATCACGAAGGAAATGATGTCGTATATCTATGTTTTTGGTTCTTGAATGCATGACCAGATTCTTCGTAATGTTTATTGCACTTGTATTATCGCACCGTAGAGGAATGCATCCTAGATCGAGTCCGTAGTAACGAAGTTGTTATTTGAGCCACAAATTTGAGCACAACTACTACCCGCTGCAATATATTCTGCTTCGTCCGTGCTAAGAGCAATGCATGCTTGTTTCTTGCAGGCCCATGATACTAATTCATTTCCAAGGATGTGACAAGTGCCACTTGTGCTTTTTCTATCAGTTTTACAACCTGCATAATCTGCGTCAGAATAACCAACTAAGTTACAAACACTACCTTTAGGATACCATAATCCAACATTTGTTGTTCCTTTGAGATACTTCATGATCCGTTTCACCGCCATGAGATGAGATTCCTTTGGATTTGCTTGAAAGTGAGCACATATAAAAACACTAAACATTATGTCAGAACGGCTTGCCGTCATATATAATAAGGAGCCAATCATACCTTGATACTTTGTAATGTCAATGGAAACACCTGATTTATCTTGATCAACATATATACCAGAACTCATTGGTGTAGACATTGCCTTACAGTTATCCATGTCAAATCTTTTCAAGAGTTCCTTGCAATACTTGGATTGGTTGATGAAGATGTCATCTTTTAATTGTTTGATTTGAAGTCCAAGAAAATAATTCATTTTACCCATCATGGACATCCCAAATTCTCCTTGCATCATTGCTGAAAATTCTTCACACATTTCTTTATTTGAAGATCCGAAAATGATATCGTCAACATAGACTTGAACTAGCAAAGTGCCATCTTTGATTTTCTTGATAAACAAAGTCTTGTCAACTTTACCCTTTTCAAAACCTTTTTCGCATAAGAAGTTGCTTAGCCGATCATTCCATGCTCTTGGTGCTTATTTCAACCCATAAAGAGCTTTTCTCAATTTAAATACATGAGATAGATTCTTGAAATCTTCGAACCCCGGGGGTTGCTTAACTTAGACTTCTTCATTGATATATCCATTCAAGAATGCGCTTTTGACATCCATTTGGAAAAGCTGAAAAATTAATGAGCAAGCATAGGAAAGTAAGAGACGAATAGCTTCTAACCTTGCAACCGGAGCGAAAGTTTTTTCAAAATCTATTCCTTCTTCTTGATTGTAGCCTTGTGCTACCAACCTTGCTTTGTTCCGAACAATTATTCCATTTTCGTCAAGTTTGTGTTTAAACACCCATCCTGTTCTAATAATGTGTTTGTTGCTAGGCCTAGGGACAAGTTCCCAAACTTGATTCCTTTCAAATTGATTTAATTCTTCTTGCATAGCAATAATCCATTGGTCATCTCCTAAGGCTTCATCAACTTTGGAAGGTTCAATTTGAGAGACAAATGCCATGTTTAGGCAAGCATCTGAGATTTAGTCTTTTTGTCACACCTTGACTTATATCACCAATTACTTTATCGATAGGATGATCTCTATGAGTTCTCCATTCTTTTGGTAGATCATTGAAATTTGATTCTTGTTGGGATGATTCTTCTTGTTGAATTGGTTGATCTTTGGAAGTATTTTCTTGAGGACCTTCTAGTATTTCATCATCATCATCATTACAAACAATATTATCCTCCTTGGAGGGGTTAGTTTCATCAAAAGATACATGAATTGATTCTTCAATTGTTAAAGTTCTTTTGTTATAGATTCTATATGCCTTACTAGAAAGAGAGTAGCCAAGAAAAATACCTTCATCGGATTTTTCATCAAACTTACCAAGGTTATCTTTGTCGTTGTTTAAGACAAAGCATTTGCAACCGAAAATGTGAAAGAAAGAAAT
The DNA here is from genome assembly GCA_948472305.1 of Vicia faba. Classification (NCBI taxonomy): domain Eukaryota; kingdom Viridiplantae; phylum Streptophyta; class Magnoliopsida; order Fabales; family Fabaceae; genus Vicia; species Vicia faba. The sequence goes on from OX451739.1 coordinate 128,438,897, forward strand.
GTTTGGTTTCCTCCCTTTGAAGATTTCATATGGAGTTTTCTTCAAGATCGTTCTTATGTTAACTCTATTGCTAACAAAACATGTTGTGCTCACCGCATCCGCCCAGAAATATTTTGGAAGGTTTGAATTGCTAAGCATCGTTCTTACAAGTTCTACAAGAGAATTATTCTTTCTTTCCACCACTCCATTTTGTTGAGGAGTCCTTAGTGCCGAGAAGTTGTGAGATATTCCATGTTCTCCACAAAATTCTTCAAACAGAGAATTTTGAAATTCTCCTCCATGATCACTTCTTATGGAGGCAATTGCTAGAGACTTCTCATTTTGAATTTGTTTAGAATACTTCTTGAACGCCTTGAATGCATCACTTTTATGCACTAAAAAGAATGTCCAAGTATATCTAGAGAAATCATCAACAATAACCAAAGCATATACATTACCTCTGAAACATCTTATTCTTGATGGACCAAATAAGTCCATATGTAACAATTGTAGTGGCCTTGTAGTAGACACCACATTCTTAGATTTGAAAGTTGATTTTGTTTGTTTCCCTTTTTGACAAGCATCACAAAGTCTATCTTTGACGAAATTTCTCTTAGGCAACCCAATGACAAGATCATGCTTGATTAGTTTATTCAAGTGTTCCATGTGAATATGAGCAATTCTTTTGTGCCACAACCATGAATCGTCGTTGTTCGCCATGAGACATTTTACCTTCAAGGATGGATCATCAAGGGAAATCATGAATATATTATTGATTATTTTACCTTTAAGTATAACCTCATGTGTGACTTCGTCTTCTATCAAGCATTCATCCTTGGTGAACTTGATCTTGAAGCCTTTGTCACAAAGTTGGCTAATACTAAGAAGATTATGCTTTAGTCCTTCAACATAAAGAGCATCTTCAATGGATGTGAAAGGTGGAGCACCAACTTTGCCTTTGCCAAGAATTCTTCCCTTATTATTGTCTCCATAAGTGACAAAACCCTTGGCCTTTAGAACTAAATTTGAAAATTGGTTTATGTCTCCCGTCATATGCTTTGAACAACCACTATCAAGATACCAAATATTGCATGTGGTCTTCAAGCATACCTGCAAAACAAATTAGGCTTTGTTAGGTACTCAAGTTGCTTTGGGTCCTTCATAATTAGTGCCTTTTTTTACCCACACATAATGCCCACTTGCCACACTAAAGTTTCTAACATAGCAAGCATTAGGTGTATAGCCTTTAATACCACAATAAAAACAAGTAGGTTCAAAGTTACTTCTATATCTAGAAGGATAAGATTTCTTCTTAGGAAATGTTTTCTTTTTAGGATAGTGATGAACTATTTTAGGTTTGTTCATTTTCTCTTTGGATGATTGAACACTAGCCTTAACAAAGATAGTTTAATTATAATTTGGTTTTGAAAACTTTGAATATCCAAGTCCACTTTTATCATTGGAGTATCTTTGTTGGCTAAGAACACCTTCTGATCCAATTTGGCCTTTTTCATATCTTTCAATGACTCTTTTTAGTTGGACAATTTGGAAAGAGGGTGATTCACAATTTTTGCATATAAAATTCTATTTTTTTTCATCACTTAATTTTTGTTTTTCTTCTTTGAAATCTTTTTCCATAGATTCACATTTTTCTTCTAAAGATGAAATTTGTTTATTTTGAGATGAAATATTTTTATACAGAATTTTGCATTCATTTAATAGTTCATCTATAGCACCTTGTGCATCACTGTCAAAAAGAGAAAATTCATTACTAACCTCATTGTCTTCATCATCGGAATGGTGTGAGACCATCAATGCTAGATTTTCACTTTCATCACTATCGGAATCGGATGAGGAACTTATTTCATTATCCTCCCATGCAACATAGGCCTTTTTGTTCTTGAATCCCTTTTTGCTTTTGTAGCCACCTTTCTTGGAGAGTTTCGGACAATCCATCTTGATATGACCTTGCTTACCATATTCATAACATGTGACTTCTTGTGTTGATGTGGAAGCTTCCTTTTTCTTGAATTGTTTCTTTCCTTTTGAATGAGAAAAGGATTTGTCATTTCTACCAAAGAACTTACCAATCCTTTTAACAAGAAGCATGAAATTTTCATCTTCTTCCGGATTGTCTTCCTTTTCAACTTCCTTAGAATCTATCTTTAAAGCAATATTCTTGTGTTTCTTCTCTTGATTTTCATGTTTTTCAAGTCTTCTGAGTTCCGTTTCATATTCTTGAAGTTTCCCAAACAACGTTGCGAAAGTAATGGAGGAGAGACTTTTCTTTCCTGAAATTGTCGTTACCTTTGGTTGCCATTCCCTAGTTAAGGACCTAAGTACTTTCAGATTTAGTTCATCATTCGTCAAAGTCTTACCAAGAGCACTTAGATGATTTTTCAAGTGCACGAATCTCTTTTGTAGGTCAAGGATGGTTTCTCCTGGATGCATTCGAAATAATTCGTACTCTTGACTCAAGATATTTAGTCTTGATCTTTTAACTTCAACAGTTCCTTCATGAGTTTGGACCAAGGTATCCCATATTTCTTTTGTTGTTTTGCATGCCGAGACACGAAAGAATTCATCCATGCTAAGTGCACCTTGAAGAAGATTTGTTGCCTTTTTATCATAGAGAACCTTCTTCTTATCATCTTCGTCCCATGCAACTTTAGGCTTTGATGAGACAACACCATTGATTACCGTTATAGGGATAAATGGACCATTCTCGACAGCATCCCATATTTCTTCTCCTTGTGCTTCTAGATGTGCCTTCATGCGTATTTTCCAGAAGTCAAAATATTCACCATAAAATAGAGGAGGCTTATTGTTACTACCACCATCTCTGAAAATGGGATTTTGATTTGCGGAAGCCATTCTGGATCTTTTAGGAACAGGTTACCTATAACCTGCTCTGATGCCAATTGTAAGTACGAAATACGCCTAAGAGGGGGGGGGGGGGTGAATTAGGTACTTTAAAAATTTCTGGTTTTAGTGATGATGGATATTATTTTTCTGGATTATAGTGAGTTTATGAAAGAGTAAAGTGCAGAAAAATAAAGAGACACAAGCGATATATCCTGGTTCCCCTCACAGTCCGAGAGTACTCCAGTCCCCTTTCAACATGAAAGAGATTTCCTTATTGTGGCAAACTTAAACAAGAACTACCCAAAACCAAGAACAATCCTCTTGAACTAAGAACAATCCTCTTGGATTTTCACTATGTCAACAATGAGAACAATCCTCTCAAGGTGACTTCACTTGTATCCAACAATCCTGGAAAAACAAGATTTATAAAACCACTTAAACATATTTCCAACAATCCTGAAAAATAAGCAAGTATATAGCAATATTTGATTTGAGTGAGTTTGAGTAGAAATGATCACTTTGAGTGATTTAATCAATGAATTGATATTCTATTCCAATGACAATAGTATACGATGACTCAAGATATATAATGCTCAAAGTTTTCTGGTTAACAATATGTGAAAGTGTGCAGAAAACTTGTGTATGAAAATGTATAACAAATTGAGTTTGATTTTTGAAAATTCAGAAAATATAATTGGAAGAGGTGTTGAAATGATTTTGAAAATGAGTATTTATATGTTCATAGCACCTTTTTGAAACAGCATAAAGTTATGTAAATGAATCATGAACAATTGCCAAGATTGAGTGAAAGGTTTCCATGAAATGGTGTTATGAACATGCATGTGTAAAGCTGTTGTTTTTCAAAATCGTGCAGCATGCAATCGATTGCACCCTTTGTGTAAATCGATTGCACGGGGTTTCAACATCTAGAAATTCAAATATTTTGAGTGTGAAATCGATTGCACAAGTGTGTAAATCGATTGCATTTGAAGTCAGTAGCAAATATTAATTGAGTGCAATTGATTGCATAAACATGTAAATCGATTGCACTTAGAAATAGTGGCAAATGTTTTGAAAAAATGAAGCAAGCAATCGATTGCACTAATATGCAAATCGATTGCACTCAAGTGAAAAATCGATTTTTAGCTTAGAAAAATTTGAGTAAGGATTTGGACAATATAAAATATTTATTTTGATCATTGAGCATCTATGTCTTAAGTTCAAAGTAAGTATTATCATTATACCTTTAAATTTTTCTAAGTGCTTGAACCAAAGACTTTATCCACAGATGCTTTTAGCTTGATCAATAATCTTTGCCTTATTTGTCAATCATGGTTTGTCTTCATCAAAACAAAAGTGCATTTGAGAAGCTTGATTTTATAAAGATTTCTTAATGAACTGTCTTTGTCATATCGAAAAGACTTGTCATCCATTGGAGTAATTTGACAACGAACTGCAAACTATTCCCTCATAGAGAAGATAACAAAAAAGTAATGTCGACTTTTACGAGGAAGCACAAGTTGCTCAAATAAAGAGACTTGCTACTTGTTGTCATGGAGGATTGTAAAAATGACTCTCTGGGGAGAACAGTATGGCTTCCCAGGGAAAGAAAATATGACTTCCTGGGGAGATGCCAATATATTTCTGCTGAGGAGATAAAGTCTTCTCGTGCAAAATAAATGCACATTCTCAAACCAAGGCTCGAAGCCTGCAGATATCATAAGTAATAATATTACTGGAGATAAAAGATTCAAACCAGAAATAAACTGGGATAGAACAGTCAACCATAATACATCCTTTGAGAAATACGCTCAAGAGGGAAACCCAAATCATCAGACAAAGAGTTGTACATAAAGGATAAAGAAAAAAATCTTCCACGAGGGATAACTCAGTGGGGAAATTGAAAGAATATACACTTTCTGCTTAAGGCCGACACTCTATAGGAGAGAGGACAACCCAACTTTGCAAAATAGGGTAATATGTCAACAAAATATTAACGAATATGAATGAGCAATGATTTGCTAAATTTAACTATGCATGATGTGTGTATGAATGTATGAGTGTTATCATGTATACACTGACAAAATAGACATATAACACTAGGGATAAACAAGCAAAGCCATTGAGCACAAAAAACACTCGGCTAAATCTCATCTAGGATGAACATCCCATGAGGAAAAAAAAGCACCAACTGAGGAAGCAAAATCCTATTTCGCAGCTTAACTTCACTGGGGAGGAACATAATCCGGAAGTAAACAAATCATAGCGACAAAACAGTATAGATATAGGGATATAACATCCTCCTCCAGGCTTCACCAGGGAATAGCACTCAGACTTCAATGGGGAAACAAATGCTTTCACGGTCCGTACTTCTACTGGGGATTGCAATACTGATTTCAAACAAGGCAGACGAAAACCATATCAGCAAAACATCGACTGAGGATTTCGAGCCGACTTTAATGGAGAAATCATACAAACTTCATTAGGGGAGATAACGCCTCATACTCGAGACATCAGCTGGGGACCTCATGCTGACTTTATTGGGGAGTCTAACACCACATTGAAGGGAGAAAACCGATATACGTTCTCCACTGGGGAAAACAAAGATACATTCTTCAATATTGAGAGTAAGTATTGCACCAACTTTTCTAGGGGAAAAGTATGAAACCTCATGGGAATAACAACTTGGGGATTTAAGAAGTTAAACATTACAACAAGAAATCAATCTTATGGGGATTTTAAGTCAAACCCAACACTTGGCGAGTGAAAACCCAAAAAGTTGATAACCAATTCAACACTTCTTAAAAGAAACAATGCCCTTGCTTGATTATCGGGTAATCAAACAAAATGCAAGTGCAACCGAAAGAGAGATACTTCGTAAATGAGTCAAACTTAGCATGCACAGGGAGAAAATACTTCTATCAAATAAGTGAGGCCTTCACTGGGAAATCTAGGATTGAGTCTTCATATCACACAAACCTATTCCAACAAAAGTTGCCTGGGATAGCCTTCCTGGGGAAACAAGAAGTCAACATATAGAAAGAGGTCAAACTCTTGGGTATTTTAAATCAGACCCCACACTGGGCAGATGAAAACCCAAAAGTTGACAACTGTCTCAACACTTCTTAGAAAATATACTACCTTGGCCCAGCTGCCTGGGAAATAAATTCCAACAATGATGCCAATACTGCAGAAAGAGCGACATTTTGCAAATAGTTCCATCTCAGCATACAAAGGGAACAAGACCTTTCGTAATATGAGAGGAGACTTCACTGGGGAATCCGGTATAGATACCTCAGACCAAGAAAACTCAAAAATCAAGAGATGAACCAACACTTGACTAACATTGGGATCACAAACCTGATACTGCACCTTACACCAATTGGTATCGTCTTCAATATACAATAAACATGTGCATACCAGCGAAAAGAACCTGAGAAAACCTTCCCGGGGAAAACAAAACTTCTCAAAATTACGGGAGTTCATCCATTCCTGGGTTCATCATCTTTGTTTTCCTCTTGAATCACGAAATCTAAAGTAAAAGTAAGTTGTAAATTCTTTTTGAAAAATAATTTTGTTATTTAATCTTTTTGCTTTGAAAATTATCATCAATAATAAATAGAATCTTTGTAAGTTGAATAAAAATAAGAACTACAAAGAATTGGGTAAAAAGCTCAAATTTTATTGATAGAATGGTAGTCTGCGAATGGCGAGACTCCATGGATAATTACAAAGTTTGGAAAATGGTAATATATAATGAAAAGATACATTGAGATACAATGACCACTATTCCCTCTAATAACTTTGAAATCCTAAGCAGCAGCTTCTGTTGAAGTATTGTGAGGACCCAAGAAGATTGTTGCTTCAATGATCAAGTCTTTTCTTATGTAGTTACTTGCCAAGAAAGTCCCTACCTTTTGCCTAAGCTGCCCTTGAGGGTTTTCAACTTAGCGGGAAATTTTATTCTGTTTATGTCTCTAATTTTGGCCTAGACTGCCCTTTCGGGTTTTCGGCCTACCGAGATGCTCTTTTTTGCCTAAGCTTCCCTTTTGGGTTTTCAACTTAGCGAGTTGTTCTTTTATTTCTTTAGGCGATGTATTTCTTGACTACATCAGCATTCATGGGACGTGGGAACTCCTCGCCATCCATAGTTTCAAGAATTAATGCACCTCCAGAGAAGGCTTTCTTGACAACATATGAGCCTTCAAAATTGGGAGTCCACTTGCCCCTAGAATCAACATTAAAAGACATGATCTTCCTGAGCATGAGGTCGCCTTCTCTGAATTCACGAGGTTTGACCTTTTTATCCAAAGCTTTCTTCATTCTCTTCTAATATAAATGCCCATGACACAAAGCCGTCATTCTCTTCTCTTCGATCAAATTCAATTGGTCAAACCTGTTCTAGACCCATTCAGCCTCTGACAACTTTGTTTCCATTATCACGCGCAAAGAGGGAATCTCAACCTCGATTGGGAGCACTGCTTCCATTCCATACACAAGGGAGAACGGGGTTGCTCCTGTTGAAGTATGGACGGATGTCCGATATCCATGTAAAGCAAAAGGGAGCATCTCATGCCAATCTTTATAAGTAACAACCATCTTCTGGATAATCTTCTTGATATTCTTATTAGCAGCTTCAACAGCCCCATTCATCTTAGGCATGTACGGAGATGAGTTGTGATGGACAATCTTGAATTCTTCACAAAGTTCTGTTATCATCTTGTTGTTCAGATTCGAGCCATTGTCATTGATAATTCTGTTTGGCACACCATACCGACATATGAGATTATTCTTAATGAAGCGCACAACCACCTGCTTAGTAACATTAGCATATGAAGCAGCTTCCACCCATTTAGTGGAGTAATCAATTGCTACCAAGATAAAACGGTTTCCATTTGAAGCTTTGGGTTCTATCATCCTAATCATATCAATACCCCACATAGATAAAGGCCATGGGGAAGAAATAACATTGAGAAGTGTCAGAGGCACATAAATCTTGTCCGCATAAATCTGGCATTTATGGCACTTCTTTGAAAATCTATAACAGTCTGATTCCATTGTCATCCAATAGTAACTTGCCCTTAGCATCTTTTTAGCCATTGAATACCCATTGGCATGAGTGCCAAATGAACCTTCATGGATCTTATGCATCAACATGTTTGCTTCGTGTCTATCCACGCATCTGAGCAAGACCATGTCATAATTTCTTTTGTATAACACATTTTCACTGAGGAAGAAACTGCCAACCAATCTTCTCAATGTCTTTCTATCTTTATTTGATGCACCAATTGGGTATTCCTGAGTCTGGAGAAAATGCTTGATATCATAATACCAAGGTTTCTCATCTGCTACCTCTTCTGTTGTAAACACATGAGCGGGCCTATCCAGTCGCCGAACTATAATTCGAGGTATATCATTCCAAGTATTCACTTGATACATAAAAGCCATAGTTTCCAGAGCATCTTCCATTTGATTTTCGTCTCTAGGGATGTGATGAAATTCAAATTTATTATAGAAGGTTAACAATCTTCTAGTATAACATTTGTAAGGGATCAAGCCGGGGTGACGAGTATCCCACTCTCCTTTAATCTGATTTATTACCAAAGCTGAATTGCCATACACATCAAGAATTTTAATCCTGAGATCAATAGTTTCCTCGAGACCCATGATGCAAGCCTCATATTCTGCCATATTGTTAGTATAATCAAATGTCATCCTTGCGGTAAAAGGGATGTGTGATACATGTGGAGTGACAATCACAGCACCAATTCCTTTACCATAAGCATTCACAACTCCATCAAATATCATACTCAAGCGAGATTCAGGATCAGGACCTTCCTCAGACAATGGTTCGTCACCATCTTTCACTTTCAGAGACATCATATCCTCATCGGGGAAATCATACCTCACATACTGATAATCATCAACTAGTTGGTGAGCAAGATAATCTGCCAACACACTGCTTTTAATAGCCTTTTGAGTGCAGTATTTGATGTCATATTCAGATAACAACATCTTCCAGCGAGAAATTCTCCAAGTAAGAGCAGGATTTTCAAAAATGTACTTGATTGGATCCATTTTGGAGATCAAGCAAGTAGTGTGATTCAACATATATTGTCGCAAAAGTTTTGGCACCCAGGCCAGAGCACAACATGTCTTTTCCAGCATGGAATACCGCGACTCACAATCAGTAAACTTTTTACTGAGATAATAAATGGCATACTCTTTCTTCCCTGTTCCACCTTGTTGTCCCAGAATACAGCCCATGGAATTATCTAACACTGTCAGATACATAATCAAAGGTCTTCCTTCAACAGGAGGGAGCAAGATAGGAGGTTCAAGAAGATATTCTTTAATACTTTCAAATGCCCTTTGGCAGTCATCTGTCCACACACAACCTTGATCTTTCTTTAACAACCTAAAGATCGGTTCACACGTTGCAGTCATGTGGGAAATGAATCTGGAAATATAATTCAAACGCATAAGGAACCCTCTGACTTGCTTTTCAGTTCTCGACGTTGGCATTTCTTGAATTTCTTTGACTTTATCAGGGTCAACTTCAATCCTTTCTAGCTAACAATGAAACCCAACAATTTCCCTGACCGAACACTGAAGGTACATTTATTTGGATTCAAGCGGAGACGATACTTCCTCAAACACTGAAACAACCTCAACAAATATTCTACATGCCCTTCTTCAGTCTGGGATTTAGCATTCATGTCATCAATATATACCTCAATTTCCTTGTGCATCAGATCATGGAATAGGGTTGTCATAGCCCTCTGGTATGTTGCACCAGTGTTCTTCAACCCGAAGGGCATCACTTTGTAACAGAATGTTCCCCATGATGTGATAAACATTGTTTTTTTCCATGTCCTCGGGCGCCATCCTTATTTGATTATACCCGCAAAATCTGTCCATGAACGAGAAAACTTTGAATTTTACTGTGCTACCCACTAACATATCAATGTGTGGCAATGGAAAATCATCTTTTGGACTAGCTTTATTTAGATCTCTGTAATCTACACACATGCAAACTTTTCCGTCTTTCTTCGGTACTGGGACAATATTGGTAATCCACTGAGGGTACACTAATGTCAAAAGAAAACCGACATTAATATGCTTTAGAACTTCTTATTTGATCTTCATTGCCATATCTGGGTGAGTTCTTTGCAACTTCTGTTTGATTGGCGGGCACTCTGGCTTCAGCAGAAAACGGTGCTCTACAATATCTGTATCTAAACCAGGCATATCTTGGTAAGACCAAGCAAAAATATCCATGTACTCTTTCAACATCTCAATCAAGCTGCTCTTCACATCAGGATGTAACAATGCTCCGATCTTGACTTCCTTCGGATCTTCTTCTGAACCCAAATTAATTATTTCCAATGGCTCTTTATATGGATGAATGGCATTCTCCTCACGCTCAAGCAGCCGTGAGACCTCTTCTGGAATCTCATCATAGTCTTCTTATACGGCCCCATACACAGGACATTCAAAGTTGGGAGAGGGTGCAGGGTCATTGTATTCGATGGGTTTTTTAATTAATCTGCACATATGATTTATGATTTCTTTTAGAAATTGACACATATAACAAGTGATCATGCAGATTGTATTTCAGTTATTATTTATTTTGAAAGGTTTTTTCTTATTACCATTTTCCAGGAAAAAGCAGAAAATAAAGACACAATTTGGGAAACAAAGACAACTTTTTTTATTGATTTTAAAAATCACAGCAAATAGATAAGCCCATACAATATTAATACTTTTCACCTTGGGCAGAGTGAAAGCTTTTCAAAAATATTAACAAAAAAATTACTTTGAAACATGTATGCAAGAGGGAACATCAACAGTGATCTAGTTTTGAACCCTAACTCCGTGCGTCACATAATTTGGAATTTCTGGCTCTGCTTCATCTTCCACAATGGCATTAATCCCAGAAACATTTGGATGAAGATAACCCCCGCTATGAAAGATATCTTGGTAATTGCCTGCAGCAGATTTCGGCTTCATGCTCTTACCTTTATCATTCTTCACAAAGAACCCCAAGCCAGCTATATTCTTGTTTATAGGTGGATCAACAATCTGTCCCCATACTTCACTATGGCCATTATGCACAACCAGTTGCGCATCCTTAAACGAAGCCATAGAGTTCTCATTTACTCTTACATTATCAATGGATAAAGCTTGGAACTGGGTTCCAACAGCAGCTTCATCCGCCTCTACAATGCTGAAAGATGACAAATGAGATATCAATAATGCATGTTCTCCATTTATAATTACCACTTTTCCCTTATGCACAAACTTCAACTTCTGGTGTAAAGTCGAAGTGACAGCCCCTGCCTCATGTATCCATGACTGTTCCAGCAAGCAGCTATAAGCGGGTACAATATCCATGACCTGGAAAGTAATCTGAAACAAATATGAGCCTATATGAATAGGCAAATCCACTTCACCAATAACAGATTTCCTTGATCCATCAAACGCTTTCACAATAATGCCACTCGGGCGCATGGGCATTCCCTGATATTTCAACTTCATAAATGTTCTCCTCGGTATAACATTAAATGCAGATCCATTATCAATCAGCACATTCGATAATGAATCATTCTTGCAGTTCATAGAGATGTGGAAGGCCAAATTGTGATTCTTTCCTTCACCGGGCAGTTCATCGTCGCAGAAACTTGGGTTATTACATGAAGTAATGTCCCCTACTACACTTCTGAATTGGTCTACAGGCATATCAATTTCCATAAAAGCTTGGTCCAATACCCTCATCAAAGATTCTCTGTGAGTAGAGGAGTTCATCAATAAAGCCAAAATAGATATTTTTGAAGGAGTTTGCAGTAGCTGATCTACAATTTTGTAGTCGCTCATCTTGATTATCTTTAAAATATCATCCACCTCTTTTTCTAGCGTAGCTCTACTAGATTCATCCAATGTCTTCTTGGGTTCAACATTTTCAACAATTGTCTTTCCATTGCTAACATCTCCATAAACAACGGGTGCAAATACACGACTGTTGCGGGTCACTCTACCAGTCTCAGCAATATTTCCAACATTAGGCATTGGCTGGATGGGAACTTCCACACCATCCTCTAAGATTGTAGCATTATATTTGTAGGGTACAGCCTTGTCTGACTCATAGGGGACAGGACCCAGCAAACTAATCACCAATTGAGTAATAGCTGGCTTGCCATGATATTCAAATTTAAAATGGGCGGGTGTACCAAAACAAGGCACAATAACATTTACTCCCTCTTCAACACATTCAGTCTTTACAGAGTCATCTCTAGAAAGCATATCTTCAACTGAGGAGAAGAACTCATCTGTAGAGGCATACTCATCATCTGACTCCTCTTCGGCTAAACAAACCTCAATCATACCTACTTCATGGTAATCATCCCTTTGACCTGTAATCTTGATAGTTCCATTATCCAACAACAACTAAACATATTTCCTTACAATTGGACATCCTCGGGAGTCCTGGCAGCAAATTTGGAAAGATCCATACTGATGTTCTACCTGACCAGCCATGTGGCAGAAAGTAGCATGCAATTGTACAAGATCCTCATTCATATGTTCCACATCAAAGATTCTGAACTCTCCAGGACATCCAGAAACCATGTTTATTTCCTCTTCATACACTGCCCTAGACCTGATTATGTAGATGAGGCCCCCATCCATCATCTCCTGCAAATCAGCCTTTATCTTGTCACAACCTTGTATATCCGCACTACAAATAGCACAACCAGCATGGTCATACGTATAGTAGCTAAATTCACAGAGCTCTGCATGCATTTTCACCAAATCTCCTCTAACTAAATTAATAAAAAATATTGAAGTCACCTGGACAATCGGCCACCATGTTCACAGCATTTTCTCCTCCATGCTTTGGTAGAGGATTATCTTTCACATTAGGGCCAACATCCTTGAAAGATAAGATACCAGACTTCACCAATTTTTGTACTTCAGTCTTCAAGGGATAGCAGTTCCTAACATTGTACCCTGGTGCTCCCTGATGAAAAGCACGTGTTTGCTATGCCTTGTAATACCAAGGCAATGGTGATTGTACAGCGGGAGGTGGTCTGGTCTGAACCAACTTTTTCTGAATTAACATCGGGAGTAATTCTGTATAACTCATAGGAATAGGGTCATAACTCTCCCTTCTCTGATTATACACTTGATTCCCCTGATGGGATGGTCTCTGATAAGCAACGGTAGTTGGAGCTACACCAATAACTGGAGCAATTGAGGCGACTTGCTGATGACGCTGATAATTTCTTCTAGGAAGATTAACCCTCCTTTCTTGTATGACAGCGTTTGTATATCCTTCCTTCTTTTTGGAAAACCCAAAGGATGGCTTCTTCGCACCTCCAGAACTTTCACTTTTTGTTAAACGGCCCTCTCTTACAACCTCTTCTAAGCGGATACCCATGCCTACCATTTCAGTAAAGTCCCTTGGCGCACTCGCTACCATCCACTCATAGTAGAAAGCACCCAGAGTCTTCAAGAAAATCTTAGTCATCTCCTTCTCTTCCATGGGAGGAATCACTTGGGCGGCTACCTCACGATATCTCTGTGCATATTCTTTGAACGATTCTCTGTCCTTCTGGACCATGGCCCTGAGTTGATCACGGTCAGGTGCCATGTCCATGTTGTATTTGTATTGTCTGATAAATGCTTCTCCCAAGTCATTGAAAGTATGGATATTGACGTTGTCCAAACTCATATACCACTTCAATGCAGCACCAGTCAAACCATCCTGAAAAAAGTGAATCAGCAGACGCTTTTCATCAGTGTGGGTAGACATTCTCCTTACATACATCACAAGATGAGCACGAGGACAAGTGTTTCCCTTGTACTTCTCAAATTCCAGAACCTTAAACTTCGCATGTATCTTACCATTCGGGACCAAGCATAAATCATTCACATTCTGCCCGAACAATTCCTTTCCCTTGAAGGCCTTCATCTCCCTCTGCATCTTGTCAAACTGCTCTTGAAAATCATCCATTCTATCATAGAGACCCAAGTCTTCACTTGGTGGAGGGAAAGGACGATACATATCATCATTAGAAAATGGAACCACATTCACTGAAGGAGGTGCAGCAGGAGCAACATGCACCACAGGAGGTGCGGGAGTAACAGTAGTCTGAACAACTGGAGTATCTTGAGGACCAAGATTGAAACCCTTCAGGCACAAATTTTTTTGGCATTCCACATGGACAACCTTGAGGCATGCAATTCTGAACAACAACTGGAGTAGCAGACACAGGAACAAACGACCTTCAGTAGTAACCCTTGTGTTGTTGAGGTTGAACACTCAGTGGCTGATTTTGAGCAGCCACCAGAGATTCCATCAGAGCAGTAAGATTGGTCATGCCGGCCTTCAGAGCAGAAACTTCCTCGCGCAGTTCGCGATTCTCTTGTTCTAAGTTGTCCATCTTCCTTCTGAAATTAGCTCGAGTGTTGTAATGGTGAGACACCTTGCTGAATGAAGTAAAGAAGCTTGGTAAGACACCTGGATATGCATAACAAATGCAAGAAATATGTGCAATATGATGCATGATATGCAATGCACATGATTTATTTTATTATTAATATTTCAAGGGACTTAAAGATTTATAGACATATTGTAAATATCAATGTAATAACACATTTGAAATACTGAAAAAAATTTATTATAATAACTTCAAAATGGATTATAAGTTTCAATAATCCCAAGTATAAGATGAAAATAAAGTCTAAAACCCTAAGAAGTAAAGCTGACGGAGATCACACTATATGCTGGCGCTTCCCTGTAAACCTGACAATCTGAGCCTTCAACCTCTGATTTTCTTCCACATATCTGGTGGCAACCTCCTTCCAATCACCTGAATCATGAAGTGAGAAACTAGCATCTGACTGAGGCTTAGGAGAAAATAAATCCCCTTGCCTCTCCATCATCTCTACAGCTCGACTCTCAAGAATCTCAATCAAGTCGTCTTTCTCCTTCAAATCTGCTCTATAGGAAATCTCTAAAGTTTGGCACTTATTCTTCCAAGCATCCTTTTCCTGCTGCATCCCGACCAAAGCAAGCTGTAGCTCTTCCACATCATCCAATAAGGGAGGAGTGGTCTTCACAAACAACTCAGGCATAGGTGCTTCCCGGGAATACAGAATCTTCAACTGAATAGCTCTTGTTTGGACCCATTGAAGATAAGGCTCCAAAGAAACAGCCCCCGTAGGTCCCAAGTCTTTCCTACTCTTCCTATGAATGTGATGCCATGCCTTTGAAATCTGCTCCCTAGCTTCCTTATGGTGTTCTCCCTCCTTCATGAAGAAACTACTCAAATGAATACTATTTGGTTTATCCATCATCGGACAACCAAGCTGTCTTCGTGCAAGAACAAGGTTGTAGTTAATTCCTCCCTTTGTACCAAGAAGAGGTACATTGGGGAAACTACCACAACTGTCGATAATCTCTATATCCTGGTAAGCTCGATGATACCAATCAATATCCTAGTGAGTAAGTTCCATAATCTTAGGAGCCCAACGGGGTTCCTTCCTGACATCCCAGAAAGCACCAGACTGAGGCATATGAGAAATAAACCACCGGAACAACAGAGGCGTGCAAAAGATAATCATCCCCCCATGATAAGAATTCTGAAGATGAATAGAGTAATAAGCATCACCCAACAATGTAGGAACTGGGTTTCCAATCATGAAGATCCTAATAGCATTAATGTCAACAAACATGTCCACATTAGGAAATAAGAACAACCCGTAAGCAAGTAGAGCAAAGATGGCCTCAAAGGCGATTGTACTCTTCATCCTGGCAAAGTAACGAGCTTTCTCCAATAAGAACGAAGCTGGTAATCTCTAATCCCTCCTTTAGTAGTCATATGGGCTTCAACCTCAGACTTCCCCAGATGGATCAAGGCAGCAATCTCATGTGGTTTTGGCTCACCCTCCAAACCAGTAAAAGGAACACGATCGGTAACAGATAAATCCAACAGATAAGAATACTCCTTTAGTGTAGGCATCAATTGATAGTTGGGGAAAGTAAAGCAATGATACATCTGATCATAGAACTTGACCAAGGTCGAGAGAATACCCTCCTTCATCCTAAGATTCATGAGACGAATGATAGATCCATACTTCTTCCGAAAATTTGCAGAACATTCAATCTCGGGAATTAGACTGGTCAACTCATCTATCTTGGGATCTTTGAAACTGTATTTTCCGGTCTTTCTTTTTCCAGAATCCATGGTCTAAAAGTACTTGAGATATTCACAAATGGTCAACTTTCAAGTCCCTTGAAATAAAATTTCTTCAAAAGATGCTTATGAGTGCATGGATGCATGATGCAACAATCACACACAAGATCACAAATATAGGGTTCATAGGTTCAACGTCATGAGCATAAGGTCGAAGGTACTACCCATAAGGTATGGTCTAAAAGTTATCACCTGCCGAACAAGGTTCTAGAGGTTCCCAGAGTCTACATCCTTCCTTCGGATATTACCAACTTCCCGATTAACTCGGTAATTAGTAATATTCTCAAGAAAAACTTGTCTGAGCGTAGTATCGCGTGACAACTATTTCTGGATTGCTCCGTCATAGCTTCCGCACTACACCTAAAGGCCAAGATGGGTTAGGTAATCTATGGTCCTCAGCTTCAGCAGGCTCCTAGGTCGAAAGCAGAACGTCTTCCCGATTACTCGGTAGACGACACTATAGTCAAAGGGGCCTCCACTGAGTGGGGGATCTCATGCCTCCTTTTTTGGGATTACTCCCTCAAAGTTAACATGACTATACTGCCTATCCTATATTAAAGTTTTCCCAAGTCCAGGTATAGGACTTATAAGTAATCACCAAGCACCCTGAAAACCAGGAGGATCCAAATAAACAGATATGCAACATATAACACATAAACAACAATAGCACATATACAGATATAAACAAAGATAGGCTCAAACCACTTAGGGATGGACCAAGAAGAGGTCAATCTGTCCCCAGTGAAGTCACTATTTTTTCTGTAGCAGTAGAAATGTTTAAGACTAAGCCGTTGGATTGACTATACTTACACATATCAAAATAAAAATCGCCACCGTGCTTTATTGTTTCCAAAGGAATGGGAAAAGAGCGAGTAACCCAAAAAGAGGGGGGAAGATTCTAGGTAAGGGGGTTGGTTATGCAAAGGGAAGGTATTATCACCCTAAACATCTACAGTACTCCGCATGAACCTCTTTGAAAAATCTGTATATTTTGGCTATAAAATGTTGTATGTAAAATAGATGGTGGAGGTGAGAAAAGAAATATATATTTTTTATGATTTTTGCACCCACCGCGGTTGCGAACCTTTAGTGCCTATTGTTGTACCCCAAAATTTTCCGTCTCATTTCTCAAAGAATCACCCTAGATCCTCAAGTTTGCTTCCAAGCCTTGAACTACAAATTTTCCAAGAAAATCACTCACAAGGGAAAAATGGTCATTTGCACACTGAGAAGTCTAACTTTGACTTTTGGATCAAAATCAAATCTCAAAAATCATATTTTATCAAGACATGTTGGAATATGAAGTTTGTTTCATCAAGAATTTCAAAAGTCAAATTTTACTTTGGAAAAGTCAAATTCTAAATACTTAGAAATTTTTCTAAGTGTTTAAGAAGCATGACAAAACTCAGAACTTCTGACCAGATTATCACCATAACACTCAGCAAATTCTGGACACTCTCAAGGCAGAGTTTGGTCAGAACTTCTGGGCAAGTTTTCACAAAAGCTTCAGTCATAGTTTGCTAGGGTAATTCAAAGAAGGTTAAGAAGCATGCTGCAAGCTTTCTAGAAATTTTGAAAGTTCCTTTAGAATGTGTTGGAGCCAGAAGATACAAAGATCAGAGGATGGATGCTATGCAGAAGCAGAACTTCTGATCCAGAACTAAGCCATGGTGTAGAATCTCACGTTGCAGGATTTCTAGTTGTGATAAGTCTCATCATTATTTAATGCTCATTTAATGCTCACAACCACTTTTGAGTCTTTATCCAAAGGATTTCCACCACGTGTACCTCTACTGTCTTGGGATAGAAAACACTGATATTAGGCCCATGCTTTGCTTTTTGCTTTTCCTTAATTCCTGCTGACAACCACCATGCTTTCTTCAAGAACAAGGCAGCGCTTTAGCATATGAAGGTTATACTCAACGCTTTGGTCAGAACTTGACCAAATCCCAAAACCTTGTTTATACAACCTACGGCAGACCTATAACCAATAGCTAGTTCAGCCTACGCCTTCATCCCATAATTGCACCAAACTAGCATACGAAAACAGTGATGAAAAAGCAAAGGAACAAGATGCCAAAACAGGTTAAAATCCCATTTGTTTTTCCCCCCAAAATCACAACAAATTCACTTATAAATACTTTGCTCCATCACACTTTCAAGGGGCATGCTTTGGGAGAGAGATTGGCCAAAAGAGAAAAGAGGAAACAGTGAAAACCTTCGCAAATCCAAAACAAAACCTTTTGTTCTTCCCCTTTGAATCAAAGAACACAACCACTCTTCCGTCACTCTCGCTGACACCAGAGCATCAGAAGGTAGCAGCCCAAAGCTCCAAGCCCACGTTCTAGGTTCAAGGTAAGTCTTTCTGACTTTGCATCTTTTTCATTCAGAACATCATTAAGCATGTAAATATCATAGTATTGATGTTGTTCATATCATTGCATAAGTAGAAAAAACTTGGATCAGAACGTCTTGATTAAGGCTAGGCTCGGGATTAGGATTAGAACTTATGTAAACTGTTATGCTTTTATCCTTCTGACTTACTAATTGTTGAAAACTGAATAGATTACTGATGTGCTGATTGAGTGTTGAAATATGGTATTAGAACTTCTGATGTTCATTCATAGTTTTAACATACAAAACTTCTATGGTTCTTCTCACTGTTAAACACACACAGAACTTCCGAGTTCTCCTCACTGTTTTAACATACAAAACTTATATGATTTTTTCTCACTGTTAACACACACTAAACTTTTGAGTCTTACATGGTGATTACGCACTGAACTGCTAATGTTCACTCACTGGCTCAGCATAATTCAGAACTTCTGATGATTCACTCACTGTTCTAACACAGCATAGAACTTCTAAGTTCTCCTTACATGTCAAATACACTGAACTTATGATGTTTCCACTCGCTGTTTTCAAACACTCAGAGTTTCTGATTTTTACATGATGATAATGCACTGAACTACTGACGTTTGCTCATTGTTTTAGTGTAATACAAAACTTCTGACTTGTGGCCCACTATCTGAATACCACCAATAACTTCTGTGTTTTCCCTCTAATGTGTCTTACAGGACCTCAAAGTTTACCAATCCATAACTTCTAATTCCACTGATGTCTTCTGCTGAGTCACAGCGCTCTTGGCTTCAAAACCTCTAATCCTAGTTGTTCTTCTTACAGCAGCACGCTAATTCTATCTTGCATTTATTTTCCTTTTCATCATTTTTAATATTAACATAAAAAAACATAAAAATATTTTCCTTTTAATTTATTTCCTTAAGACCAAAACATTTTCTAAACAAGTCCATTTCTTTCTTATATTATGCATTTCAATATGGTTGTAATAGATAATTAGGACTTAAATTCCTTGCAATCCCCATTCGTAAATATGTACCCCATCTCTAAAGTATTGTAATAGCGTAGGACTTTACATTTCTGCAATTTATCGCTTTCGAATGTAAATGCTAGTAATTAGGGTGTGTATGGCAAGACATGAAATTAAAAAATAGATCACCCTAAGCAAGACTAAATGCATGCAATCAAACACACTTACACACGAGCACCCTTAGGGTAATCTCACTTTGTTGCCTATCGGAAAAAATAGTTATGTCCCTCGAACATGGGCGTTTTAAACAAAGACCCTCGATAAAAGATCGTAGTCCCTCGATGACCCACGATGTTGCCTTCGGTAAACAATCTAGTCCCTAAAACGACATTGCTAAAACGTTCCATGGGTTGCCTTCTATGACTATACAAACGTCCCCACGTTTGTCCCTTCACATCCAACGATGGGGCTTCTTACCAAATCAATGATAAGATAGCAACATCTAAAGGAGGAGGAAAAGAACATCTAAGACCTTTTGAGTAGGTAGGTTCGCTCTTAGTTGCTTGCTTGCTCACAACAAAAACATTTCATACACCAACACTCTCATTTTGGAAACATTTTTCAAAAAGACAACACTTTGTACGCGTTCTTATAGAAACGAGAACCTTTACAAAGAAAACACCTTTTAAAAAATCACTTTCAAAAACACATCTCACAAACACATCTTTGAACTATTTTCGAAACAAACACTTTGTATGCGTTCTTATAGAAACGAGAATCATTACAAAGTTACATTTTCAAAATACTTTCAAAACCCACATCACAAGCACACATTCAAACAAAAGAAAGTGATCTAGCAAGCAACTAAGAGCCCATGGAAAACCATGGATGAAAAGGGTGATAACACCTTCCCTTTTACTAATCTACCCCCCGAACTCAAGAAAACATCTCTAAAGGTTTTTCCTATGCTTTTTCACCTTTCCTTTTGGATAAAAGAAAAGTCGGTGGCGACTCTTACTAAACCGCAACATTTGCGAACACAAACACAAAACAATCAAGTCAGTTCTCCCACTGTATCACACCTATGTACCATCTTCAATATAATAGGGGTTCAGGGTACACGTAGTTCACCTTTAAAAAATTTAAAACACAAGTGTGTTCGTTAATTTTATGAGATAAGACATCATCGTCACTGTCCGTGTGGAAAACATACTTACTACCCACAATTAAGATAAAGGAGAATTTACATCATCTCAAAGTGGAGGATATGGCTTGGATTTTAAAATCAACAATTCCTCACTCAACACCCAAGTGGAAAATATCTCTCTTCACTATATATTGTAGAAGTATAGTTGTTTGCATCACTACAAGGATTAACAAGAGTCTAATCTTTTGAGAAAGGTTTTAAAATAAAAATCCAAAGTGGCAAAAATGGTTTGAAATGAGATTGATTGACTTTTAGTCTTCTCATAAAAAATGTCAAGGTATTATTAAGTTGATTGGAGTTTATTTGTAAAAAATGTTTTGAAAATGCATGGACTTAAGTCCAAGTTTATTATGAAAGTAGTTCAAGTTTAAAAAACAAGAAGAGTTTTCAAAAGGAGGAGGGAGATTTTTGAAATTAAAGAAGATGGGAGGAGAAGAAGAGACTATCCTAAATCATGAAGTAAAAGCTAGGTATAAGAATCATCTAACCAACAAGAAGTCAATACTTGACATTATGAGTCAAAATAGAATTCCCATTCCTTGGATTGAAACCAAACAAGCAAAGATACTAGACCTCTTGAGAGAACCAAACTTCAAGTGTATTAAGTCTTCACAAAAATTGGGCAGAGTAACGATTGTATACGTGTGAATTCCAGATTACAAACAGAATATAATCACAATAACCTGCACACGAAACAAACAAACAACCCAATGTCTTGAGGTAAACCTCAAGAACTCCAGACAAAATATCAATTAAGGCCACAAGGTCTCCAACATAGGTCAAGGTTTCTAATCCTAAGTCCAAGAAGTCCAATTCTCCATAATGCCAAGGATAGTAACCAAATAGTCCAAGTATCATTAAAGAATTTTATGGTTCATGTTAGTTATTAGGTGTCTTAAAGGAGAAAAGAAAAGCTCAAGTGAGCAAAATAAAAATAACAAGAATATAAATGCTCAAGTGAGCAAAATAAAAATGGCATGAAATGTAATGCTTAAAGTAAATGGTACATAAAGCATAAAAATAAAAGCATAAAGTAAAAACAAGTTAATAATTAGTGGTTAGTTGGATGACCATATTGAAACTTTCATTTGGAACTCATTATAGGATTGGTAGAACCAAAGCCTCCACACAACAAGTTGCATTTGCTTTTTGTGAAGTGTATCATCCATTTGGAATCCTCAAAAGTACCATTTAATGATCAACGATGTTTAAGTGATCGCATTGACCAAAAGTGTTGTAGATACATTAGAGGATTGGTAGAACCAAAGCCTCCATACAATGAATCTCAAGGTTATTGGATTAAAGAGATCAAATTAACATACTTGGGCTTGCAAACATAAGTTTAGGCCACGAATGATCATTTATTCGAATCGAGACAAAATTTAGCGCTATGTTAAGCAATCGTAAGTGGACTTATATAGAAGTCGCACCTATTTTGAGGTCGGTCAATAACAATCTATACACCATTTGTTTTGAGATATGATATAGAGATCATGCTCCAATAACACTTAGTGCAATAAGAAAGGGACAAGATGAAGAGGGGTGGGAAAGAATATAAACCACATTTGAATTAAAATTTAATCAAACTATTATCAAAATCATTCATCTATTTTTGTGGAGTTAGACTCAACACCATGGATCCAATGATGTTAATAAAGTTCATGATAAAAAATTTAACCCAAGATCATCCAGAAAATAATCACAAAATAATATTGCGTTTAATATATACATTAAAAAGGGTTTTAAAATGTTTTAAAATTGAAATAAGAAAGATAAATACCAACTATGTTCAAATAAATCAAGAAATAAAAAGTAAGACCATAGAAAAATCAGAAAAAGACTCGGTGGCAGAACTGACAGTTTAATACTGGTTTGCGTTTTGCGTTTTTTGTTCGCAAAATGTCACGGTAAGCAAGAGTCTCCACCGACTTTTACTTTATCCAATCAGGAAAAGGAAAAAGAACAGAAAAAACCTTTTTCGAGATATTTTTGAGTACGGGGGGTAGATTATAGAAAGGGAAGGTGTTAGCACCCTTTCTATCTGTAGTTATCTACGGACTCTTAGGTGCTTTCTCATTTTTCAAATTGCTTGTGTCTGTTTGTCTTGAAAATGTTTTTCTTCGTGATAACCCTTGTATCAGTCCTTAAGGGTGTGACAAAGTTGTTTTGAAAAGTGTTTGTGTGAAAAGTTTTATTTTGAGCAAGTACCTACTAGCATCTACCTACTCGAAAAAAGATCGTTTTTGTTCTATTTCCTTTAGATAGCACTATCCCACTATTAAGGAGTAGGTAGCACTGTCGTTGGAGTTGTAAGGGACATTCTAAAGGGACAAGTACAATCACTAAAGCAACAGTTAGAAAACTTTAGTAATAACCCTAGAGTCTTAAGATCTTTCCGAGACAACATTTCCGAGGCAACATTTCCGAGGCAACATTTTCGAGGCAACATTCGAACGGGACATTTTGATCTCTTTAGACTGGAGGGCAGCCACTAAAATCTCCTATGCTTAATGAATGTTTACTGAAGGAAGCCGAAGTGAGGTAAACCCTATGAGTGAACATGTGCGAGTGATTTGTTTCACTTATTTTAATCTTTGCACATTAGGGTTTTCTAACTGTTTTAATTTTTCATGCATTCTTGCCATACAATCCTATTAGCCATACATCTAACAGTTAAAGATTGCGGAAATTAAAAGTGCGAGGAAGTAAAACCTAGCTATTACAAGGCTTCGGGGAGGGGGATTAATTATATAACCAAAAATCAGGGATTTAAAGCAAGAAATAAAATCCTAATTTAACTATTACAAACCCTGAACAGTTACAAAATAATGGAGAAAAAAATTAACAAGCGCGTGGCAAATTAAATACGAGGGCAGTAATTAATAACTTAAAATCCTAATTGAAAGGAAGAAATTTTTGTGGATTTTTATTTGAGAAAACAATTAAATCACAAATTAATTAAACCTAATTTCTAATTGTTATTAATTATGAAAGAAATTAAAGTTGCCCTAAATTAATTAAACTAATTAATTAAAAATAATATTTATTAAGAAAATAAGTCTTTTTTGTGATTTTTTGATTTGTTAATTTAATAAAATAATTTTTGTATTGATTAAAAAAACAAAATAATTAAAGAAAAGAAATTAAAGAAAAATAGTAGAAATAACCAAATGGGCCTGCTGTTAGCAAATCTGGGGGGTGTATGTTGAACTTCTGAAACCCAGAAGGATGGCCCAGAGTCTGGCGCCTGATCCAATGAGACCATCTTTTGGGGACTCATGGTGGACCTGCGTATGCTGGCGTTGGATCTGGCTGGAGATGGATCCAGAGGATGAGATCAGAGGGCGCGTGATGATCCTCAGAAGGTGAGGTGTGTTGGATCTGGCTGGAGACGGATCCAGAGGATGATGATCCTCAGAAGGTGAGGTGTGCTGGATCTGGTGAAAATAATGGAGAAAATGCCAAAAGCTCACGCCTGGGATTGAACCTAGGACATGAGCTTCAAACTTCCTTCCTCTGACCAACTGCACTGGATGTCTCAATTGTTAATATAATAATAAACATATAATATATTGGAAAACAAGTTAGTGGCTAGAAAACGCGCACCAAATTTGAATTGGCCAACCATGCTTTGACACGCATCATCTTCTTCCTTGGACCGTTGTCTTAGGTAAAATACTTTTGCCTACGGACGTTTTGCCATGGCTATAACCCTGTCTCATTCAAAAATCATGTATACGCATTATAAATGGAATCTAATTATATAGATCAACTCGTCTTGATCTTGTGAATACCATGGTACCCCTTTTGCTGGCCAATTTAACCTGTGGACAAAACCCCTAAACTGCACATACAAACCCTAACAATGTCAAAGACATGTATAGGCTTCAAAAACACAATCAAAGTATTCAGTTAGCTTGCAAACATGATGAGGATTACAAATATATAACTTAAACATGCTAAAGATGCAAGAATTACAGTAATCGAATTTGAATTAAATGGCAAACCGTGGGACTCGTAAAGGGTGATTATGGATGTGTAGAGGCGTGAAACTGACTGGGTTAGCTTCTGGGAAGGTCTAGGAATCGTTTGGCAATGCTAGAATGGATTGAATTGTCCTCCAAGCTTAAAACTGAGTCACAACTTTTGTCAACTTTTTGGAGTTTTTTTCTTCTTGTTCACGCCTCCCATCCTTGTCCTTTTGATCTGGAATTCTTATGCCCTTATAGTAGACTGAATTAGGTCAACAAATTTTGACTGAAACTTTGCAATTACAAGAGATTTGATTTAATTTTCAAGCTTATGTAAACTTGCTATTTTGAGACAAATCTTCCCTTTCTTGTACCAATCAGCCTTGATTCGAATTGATCATATATCTTTGCATTATTTGATTGAAATCCTGTCCAAAAATCAGATCATAACATATCTTTTCCATTATTCATCAATTATTTGATTTAATTGAAATTTTAATTAACAAAAATTCAAAATAAATTGAAAAGTGAAGAAAATAACATGAGGTTGTATATTTGGGTCGTGGATTAAATTATAAGTGAGGTTCAAGAATAAAAAATTAGGCCCATTTGGCAAAAAATGCAATTTTGAACTCATTTAACTTTTGGCAATTTTGCAAAAAAAGGTCAACTTTGACAAGGCATATCTGCTCCAATTTTAACCCTAGAGAGGTTCTCTTGGACTTTTTATAAATCTTAGGGTGTCCCATAAGCAACCCATTTTGTCTCATCTCAATTGAGTCTTCCATTTTCATGTATGAAACTTTGACCCAAAAGGTGTTTTTGTTGACTTTTCAAAAGGACCTATAATGTCAAAATTCATATCTTTTTGTGAGTGCATATTTTGAACTTGTGAGCTGAAGATAAATTGTAGGGAATTGCATCCTCTTAAAAATGAGCTTTGGATGGAAAAAATTTGATAAAGCATGAAGAAGTTATGCTTGGTCAAAGTTGGGTTGACTTTTCCTACAAAACCCTAATTTAGCAACTTTTGGGTTTTGATGAATTTGGAGCATTCCTTGGGGAATCATGACCAACCCTTGATCAAATAATGGATAACACTTCAAAATGATGATGTTTACCAAAAATCTTGAAGTTTGACTATATGTGGGCCACAGTTGACTTTAGACCTAGTACAGTCGATTCTCAAACATCTGAGCAGTTGGCTGGGCAAACTTCTTGTGCAAGGCATGAAAATTGACATGTAGGGTCTTGAGAACATATTAAGACCTTGGGAAGCATTTGGGTCCCTTGTAGTTCACACATCTTGATGAAAAAAGGAAACCCTAATTTGAGGTATACTACCTTAGGAGAGAGTTTGTCTGGTCAACTCTTGGGCTTCCTTGAGCAACTTGAGATCTCAATTGACATTTGTTGAGTAAAATGAGAAGGCAAATTTTGGGGTACAACACCAACTATGTTCAAATAAATCAAGAAATAAAAAGTAAGACCATAGAAAAATCAGAAAAAGACTCAAATATTTTTATAAAAGTTTTGGTACTTTTTTAAAGTAAAAAACTATTTTAAAAATTAAAAGAAATGAGTAAAATAAACCAAAAAATAATAAAAAACAACAAAGTCAGAAATAAAAAATAAATGAGGTCACCAATATTTGTCCCAATATCATTGGATCATTCCATATTTTTTTCAGAATTTAAAAATGCATAAAAGTATTTTTAAACATTTAAAACAATTCAAAAAGTGAAAATCTATAAAAAAATATCAAAATACAAAATAAAATTGTGAAAAAATAAAAATCAGAAAGAGAAAAATCAAAATGTTTTTCATAATTTTTTCAGATTTTTTGGACTAAAAATGAATTTTCTATGATTTTTTTGAAATTTAAAACAATTAAATATAAAAATTAGAAAAGAAAATAAAAACCAAAAAGATGTGGACCAATGGATGAGAGTCAAAATGCGTTAGTAATCAAATCCAATGGATCTGGCGCGCTATGCATATCATGGTCATTAGTGAATAAAGCACTGGATCAAATGTAAAATCAATTTTCAAAAAAAACAAGTGTCAAGCCATCATTGGTTAGAAGATGACACGTTGGTCATCTTCAACCTCCAGCCAACGAGAATTGCAGGTCTCTCAAACTGTAAAATTAGAAGCTCAGACCTATGCCATTCATTTTGTCTCTTCAAGACGAAGACAACTATACCTTCGCGACAAATTTATATAAATTATAGCTCTAGCAATTTGGAAGGAAATTTTTGAAAAGGGATTCGAAAATTCATGGCCAAAATGTGTTTCTTAATAAAAGCAAGTGTTGCAACTAGAACCAGGGAAATGAGAGCTTCACAATGATATCAAAGTTTTGAAGAATTGATGGAGAAATCTACCTATTAAAGTTGAGTTGCAGAGCTCTGAAACTGGACTTCTATGGAGCAATATAGGTCACGAGTCTTGAAGGTAATTGTATGGTTAGCTTCAGGGAAGATCAAGGAAGGTTAATTGATAGAAAAATTGGATTGAAAACTGATTTCGAAGTTACATAAAATTGAGTTATGGAGCAAGTTTGGCAGGGTGATTCTGGTTGTTCAAGCTTGAGAAAATGAATGGGATAGCTCATGTATTTATAGGAGAAGCAAATGGGATCAAAAGGAAGAGTGAATGATTCATTTTGGAGGGAATTCGTGTGGAGTTTGGACACGAGTGAAGTGTGATCTCATTTTCATCAAAACTCGTCCAATCTTTGCGTTTTGAGGTGCTAAACACTTCTGGCAAGTTTTTTAATCAAGTTTAAATCAAAAACACGCACAAATCTTATAATTAGAGGCCATATTATGGATTTCAAACTTCTGACTAGGTGAGAAATTCAGTTTCAAGTTACCAATTTCAAAACAATGGCATTTTCAACTCAAGGGGTCTTAGGGCCTGATTCTTGAAGCTTTAGAAATATGAGGTTACAAGCTTTGTAATGGAAAAATAATGGAATCAAATGGATGTTTGAGATGAAAGTTGCAATGAGTCAAAGCTGGGAAAAAGAGGTTGACTTTCCATACTTAGAAATATTTCAAGTTTTTCTTCAAACGTATAATGTTTTGCATCCAAACATGGCCTTCCACTTAGAATTTGCTCTTGACCAAAAATTATGGCATGAAATAGACCTCTTGAATGACATTTTGAGACTTGAACCATTCAAAATCTCCAAAAATTGAGAGAGTTATGAATTGTTGAAGTTGGCAAAAAAATCATGAAATGGCCTATAATCTTTTGCATCCTTAGGGCATCTTCCATCCATTTTCTCACTTTGTACATAAAATAAAGAGTAAATTTCACATCTTCAAGATCATTGTGGAAAAATAATGGGCTCAAGGTGATAAAAATTGACCAAGTTATGATCATTTGAAGTCACACATGGGAAACTGGAGATTCATCTGGAGGACTTGTAATCTTTCCTAATCATCAAGTTTCTTCCACATGAAAACTCCTTGAAAATTTTGAAGTTATCTGTTAATAACCCTTTAAAGAGAAGGATGTCTTTGGAATCACTCAAAAATACCAAAATATGAGCAAGATATACTTCTTTGAAGTTCAAAACCCTAGCTCCTAGATCAAGAAAATGCTTTGAGGAACTTTGATAATTTTGAACAACCTTCTTGTACCAACACTTTTGCTTTGTAAATATAAGTTGTTGAGGATGATAATGAAACCTCATAGCCACAAAAACCACTTCCATATCTTGAGAATTGAGAGGAATATGCACTTGTGACCAATGGGAGCAAGTCTTGTCCAACCATAACAACTTCTTCAATCAACCCCTTGTACATTTGAATCAATCTTGATAGCTTTGAAATGTGGTGAACCAAGATAAACCTTGCCATTCCATTTATTCCAAAATAACTTCAATGGTGAGGTTTGAATTTCTAAAGCTTTATTTAATAGGGCATGGAAATAAACTCATGAACCCATGGATCAACTTGCTAAGCCAAATTGCCTTTACCTACATTGTTAACAAGTAAGACAAACCAACATTGCATTTTATTAATTAAAAGGAAAGTCAAAACAAAACATGAATGATTACAAAAGAAAAACAAGTCAAGGTGCTTGGTGATTCCTCAAAGAGCAAATCTAAAGATAGGAAGGAGAACCAAAATCCCTAATGTGATCTTGTTGTGATTGAATCAATATGGTATGATGAAGGGATCTTAGGGGGAAAAATTGGGGTAAAACAGCAGTCAAATGGGAAATAAATTTGGAAATGCAGTTAAATCGTCCCAGGAAACCTCTAACTTCCTTCTCAGTACGGGGAGCTGGAATTTCTTGAATGGCTTTAACCTTGTCATAATCAACTTCATTACCTTTACCACTGACGACGAAACATATGAGTTTACAAGATCTTACCCCAAAGGTGCACTTGTTTGGATTCAACCTCAACTTGTATTTCTTCAACCTCTCAAACAGCTTGTGCAGGTGGTCGAGATGTTCTTCTTCAGTCGGAGATCTGGCTATCATGTCATCAATGTAAACCTCTATCTCATGATAGATCATGTCATGGAACAAAGCTACCATAGCACACTGATATGTTGTGTTGGCGTTCTTCAAACCAAAAGGAATAACTTTGTAACAGAAAGTGCCCCACTGTGTGACAAAGGTAGTCCTCTCCATGTCTTCAGGTGCCATCTTGATTTGATTATAACCAGAGAAACCATCTATAATACGGTGGGATAATTGACTTGGTTTTGTATTTTATCACAAATGTTGCGGATAGCAAGAGTCGCCACCGAATTTTCTTTTATCCAATAAGAAAAGAGTGAAAAGAACAGGAAAGACCTTCGAGAATTTTTTGAGTTCGTGGGTGTGATCGGTGGATCTGGAACTGACTGTTTTAAAGCTGGTTCGCGAAATGTCGCGGAAGCAAGAGTCGCCACCGTCTTTTATTTTCTCCAAATGGAAAGGACAAAAGCACAGAAAAATTCCTTTAAAGAGATTGCTCTCGGTTCGGGAGGTAGGTTATAGAAAGGGAAGGTGTTAGCACCCTTTCTATCCATGGTTATCCATGGGCTCTTAGATACTTGCTCAATGTGTTTTCAAAATGTTTGCTTGCTTTTCAATGTGGGTTTCAAAAATATTCTTTGAAAAGTTTCAGTTTAACTCGTACGTCAGAGTGTTTTGAAAAGTTTGTTTTGAAAGTTTTTGAAAGTGTTAGTGTGAAAAGATTTGATTTGTTTTGTTTTAAAGAGAGCAAGTATCTACGAGAACCTACCTACCCTAAGGAATTTGTCTGTATAAATGTCCTTTAAAGTAGTGCCATCCCACCATTGAGAGGTAGGTAGCACCACCGTTGGAGGTGTTCGGGTCAATTCGAGTTTATAGGGACATGGTGATCACCAGAGCAATGGGAAGACACCTTAGAAGCTACCCTTATGCCATTGATCTTTTTATTCCGAGGCAACTTTGTTTTAGGCAACTAGATCAATGGACACAAGGACTTACTAAAATATCCTCTACTCGATGATCACCTTTCGAAAGGCAACAGTGAGGCGTACCCTAGGGGTGGTGTGTGCGAATTGTGTGTCATTTTCAGTTTATTGTTTGTCTTGTCATGCATTGGTGATCTAACGATTCGATTTTATTTTTGGGCATTCATTCTTTCATGTTATTGTTTAACAGTTAAAAGTGCGGGAATTTAAAGTGCGGAAAAGATAAAAGTCCTACGCTATTACAAAGGGCGAGGGTCTACAACGCCAAATTAATCCAGACCCGTTTTAAAATAAATTGCAGAAAAGAAATACCTAATAGCTATTACATGGCTTTGGTACAAGTACATTATATTCACAAAAGAAATAAATGAATGAAACGCGCGAAAAAGAAAATACTCAAATGCGAGGGCGTTGAACCCTTTAAAGGAATTAAAATAATTAAGTTATCTAAAAATTAAATGAAAAAATGGTATTTTTGTGTTTTTTAGATTTAAAAGAAAAAAGAAAAATTAATTAAAATTAAAATCCTAGTTCTAATGTTTTTTAAGTTTATTATAAAAAAAGATTTAATTTTTAACCTAATTTAAATCTAAGTTAATTATATACATTTAATTATAAAATAGAATAAATTAATAATTATATTATGAAAAAAGAAAAAAAATGAACATTGTTAATTAACCTAGTTCTATGTTTTTGTTTTTTTTGATTTTTTTATTAAAAGGAATTAAAGTTGAAAACTTAATTAAACTAAACATTTTACATGTTATTATTTATACAAAAAAACAATATTTAAAATAAAATACTTATTAAAATTTTTGACTTTTCTGATTTTTTTGAATGTTTTTTATGTTTTGTAGAAAAATAAATTAATTAAATAAATAGCAAAAAGAAATAAAAGGAAAAATTGAAGAAAGAATAAAAAATGAAAATAATAAGGCAAACCAGGGGGGTAGACCCCAAAATGGTGAGGTGCAGGCCTAGCAAATCAGGCCCATTTGCATTGAATTGGTTGACTTTCTAAGCCACGTGCACGCCTGTTGACTTGTCCTCATGGTATTCCTTGATTCTGAGCCCTTGGATGATCATCTGGGACACGTATGCGTTTGGATCATGATGGCCTATGGTGCACCTGGACATTAGCAAAGCACAGAATCTTGTTTTGAAAAATAATATGGAATTTTACAAGGCCTGGGATTCGAACCCAGGTCATAAGCATTGCAAGCGTTTCCCTCTGCCACTGAACCACTTATGTTTCATTTAATATATTATGGCACATAAATAATAAAAAGAAAAAATAGAAAAGTTAGTGGAGGGCGCGCGAAATTCAAATGAACGAATCACGCTTCGCCACGCCTTCTTCTTCCTCGTGTGCCCTGAAACATAAAACACTATGGCCACAGTTTTCACGCGTGGGTTAAAGTCACCTTTAGGAAAATAGCGATTAGCATTATAAGACCAATAAATTGGGCGCGAGTAGTGTTTATTCTTCGTCTCAACCTGCTTAATCCAATGGTCACAGTTTGGAATCCTAATTTTGCTTCGTTGTAAAAGCCCCAATTCAAAAAGCTGGAAACCCTAAAAACCAAACATGGTGGATTCGTGTATGGCTTATGAAAATGCAATTAAATACAATGAACAGCTTAGAAACTTTGTAAGGAATAAGA
Organism: Vicia faba; assembly: GCA_948472305.1. NCBI lineage: Eukaryota > Viridiplantae > Streptophyta > Magnoliopsida > Fabales > Fabaceae > Vicia > Vicia faba. The sequence continues at coordinate 128,470,641 of OX451739.1, forward strand.
ATTCATCAATGAAAATGCAAGAGGATGCGTGAATTGTGATATGCAATCTCAAAAATTATGTGACACGGCTTGAGGTCTCCCTACCAATTCCTGGGTTTTTGAAAGATGTTTTGAGTTGGGATGCGTTCAGTGATTGTCCAAGATGCTAATGGGAAAAGAATTAAGGCTTGAAAGCTCCCCCAACCTTGATTTCAGATTTGCAATATATGCCTTATTTTTCAAATTGTCCAATGGCTTTTGAGCGAGCTTTTTGCTGCACTATGGTTAGGGTTTGACTCAATGATGATCATGGAATGGAATTGGCTTGCTAACTCACCTTAATTCATGCTTGGGAAAGAATAAGTCTTAGGGTTTTCACTCTTAACCATTTTTCCTCTTTTTTAGCCAAAACCTAGACCTAGTGTGCAAATGAACCCTAGCCTGATTTCTTGAGTAGGTTCATGATACATAGGAATTGTCCAAGTTCACATAACACTATTCCATTGGTTTTTAAATTTTATTTGAATTTTCAAAGAATTAAAATGAATTAAATCATCAAAAATTAAATAAAATAAAAAAATCAATATTTGGTCTTGAAATTAACCATGGGACACGTGTGTGGCATGACAAGGATGAACCAAGTGGAAAAAATGGGGCCCTTTTGTCAAAAATTGGATTTTCAAGGATAGTTGACTTTTGCCATTTCACAAAAATTTCCCAACTTCCACAAGGCATAACTTGCTCAATTTTTAAGCTTTTCACATGTTCTTGGACATTTTGGAAAGGTCTTTGAGTCCTTTAACCAATGCCTTTGGTCCCATGTCATTTTGATTTACCAATCTCAAGTTATGGCCTTTGACTTAAAGTCCCTTTTTGTTGACTTTTGAAAATGACCTATAATGTTGAAATTGATAACTTTTTGTGAGAGCATTTCTTGGACTTGAAGTATGAAGATGAGTTGTAGGAAATGTCTTTCTCTTCAAAATGAGCTTTGGATGGAATTTTTCTGATAATCCATGTGAAAGTTATGCCCTGGTCAATTTCAGTTGACTTTTTCAGCTGTCCAAATATAGCAACTTTTGCATCTTTGATGATTTCTGAGCCAAATTTTGAGAATCATGATCAAGCATTGATCAAATGATGTTTGTGGCTTCAAAATGATATGTTGACCAAAAATTTGAACTTTTGACTGTCAAATGACCATTTTGCCCCTACAGTTGACTGTAGTGCAATTTAGGGTTTTGACTGTGCAATTTTGAGCTGAATGCCTTGAAACTTGATATGAGGATGCTTGACCATGTTTGTAAGCATATGAGACTTGATTGAACCTTTGAACACTTCATTTTCTTGATCAGACTCAAAACCCTAATTTTGACTGTATGGGGGACTGTTGCACTGTACAACCCTTGGGGAATTTTGTAGCTTGGCTTGGCAATTTCTTGAGGAATATGGGAGGGCAAATTTTGGGGTATAACAGTTGCCCCTGTTCAATCTTCTTAGACCTGAGGATGCAGATTGGCTGACGTGCCTTTCGTAATCCGAGGGTAAAAGATGATTGGACACTAGAGTGCCCGGAAATTTGCGCTCACATGTTAGCAGTGTGGTGGAATGGGCTTATAGATGCCATCTGGATGTTCGATTGCGTAAGAGATTCCTTGGCAAGAACCTGTATACCTGCAAAACAGAAAATGAGTACCTGACACGTTGCAGGAGCCGATTTTTTTTTAGATGCCTGGTATAGATGTGTCCTGACTGGTTACAGGAGCTGAGTCTGGAGCTTCAAACGACGATGAAAGAACCAGGGATGATTACTTCCTTAGCATGAATGGTAAGAGAGCCTTGGGCGACTTTAACTTCAACAACGCTCGTTGAGAAAAATCTGGGGTGTCTTCTACTGGGATAAGAATCAGGGAGATCTTAGGGTCGATCTGACTGAACCAGAGAGGGCCTTTGACTGGATAAGCAATCAGGAAAATCTTGGGACGATTTAACTGAACCGGTCTAGGTCTTGAAATGTCTTCAACTGGATAAGCAATCAGGAAAATCTTGGGACGATTTAACTGAACCAGAGAAGGCCTTTGACTGGATAAGCACTCAGGAAAATCTTGGGACGATTTAACTGAACCGGTCTAGGTCTTGAAATGTCTTCAAAGGGATAAGCATCAGGAAAATCTTGGGACGATTTAACTGAACCAGAGAAGGCCTTTGACTGGATAAGCAATCAGGAAAATCTTGGGACGATTTAACTGAACCGGTCTAGGTCTTGAAATGTCTTCAAAGGGATAAGCATCAGGAAAATCTTGGGACGATTTAACTGAACCAGAGAAGGCCTTTGACTGGATAAGCATCAGGAAAATCTTGAGACGATTTAACTGAACCGGTCTAGGTCTTGAAATGTCTTCAAAGGGATAAGCATCAGGAAAATCTTGGGACGATTTAACTGAACCAGAGAAGGCCTTTGACTGGATAAGCATCAGGAAAATCTTGAGACGATTTAACTGAACCGGTCTAGGTCTTGAAATGTAGCTTGAGAACTTAACTGGATCTTTCCTGAAAGATAAAAGTCAGTCATATGCAATGCATGATATGGATCCAGCAATGATGTTCTCAACATAAATGAGATTTGTATGATGCAGTGCGTTATGCATGCTATAATGATGTATGTGATGTTTCATGTATATTTTTGTCTAGGAAAGTGAATCCTTGACGGGTGCCGGGAAGTCGTATCCTGGGCTGATGTCGAAGAATAGATTTTGCTTCCACTGGGGATGATAACTGCAAGGATACCGGTAGGAGAAGATGACTCCGTTGCGGAATAAACTTGGCGAATGGAAGATTCTGCGGGGAGAAAAGATATTCTAGCGATCATGCTGGGAAGCAATACTCTGTGGGGATAGAGATGCTTTGCTGAGTGTTGATAGCAGTAATTTGCTGAGGATGTCTTTGTTGTTGGAAGTGTTAATGGACTTTGCTGGGGATAGGAAAGAACTATGTTGACGATGACCTTTCCGTGGCTTTTGGCTGAGGATAACCCAGTTATATCCTGTTAAGGAAATAACTCTTTGAATAAAGCCGGACGACGCGTTCGTGCTCTGCGAGGGGATAAGCTTCCAGAATCTACTGGGGATAAGCTTACTGCTTGGATAGATGAATTCCAATTTTCCTGGGGAAACTGGATTGGACTCTTCTGGGGAGTTTTGGAATGTAATTTTATAGGTTGAAAGGGGGAACCTATGTAGGGTTGCCTGATGATGAGCTCGTGTAAAACCACATCTTGGAAAGAAGGACACCTGTGTAGGGTTGACTGATGACGAGCTCGTGTAAAACTGCATCTTGGAGGAAGGAAACCTGTGTAGGGTTTACTGATGACGAGTCCGTGTAAAACTGCATCTTTGGGGTGAGAGAACATGTGTAGGGTTTCTTCGGGATAAGTTCGTGTAAAACTTTTGGCGGAACCGGGGTAAGGTTACTGCAGGGTAAGTTCGTGTAAAACTTCTTGATGAACCGGGGTAAGGTCATCTTGAAATAAGTCCGTGTAAGACTTCTGGAGGAACCGGGGTAAGGTTACTGCAGGGTAAGTTCGTGTAAAACTTCTTGATGAACCGGGGTAAGGTCATCTTGAAATAAGTCCGTGTAAGACTTCTGGAGGAACCGGGGTAAGGTTACTGCAGGGTAAGTTCGTGTAAAACTTCTTGATGAACCGGGGTAAGGTCATCTTGACATAAGTCCGTGTAAGACTTCTGGAGGAACCGGGGTAAGGTTACTGCAGGATAAGTTCGTGTAAAACTTCTTGAAGAACCGGGGTAAGGTTATCTGGAGGTAAGTTCGTGTAAAACTTCTTGATAAATCCGTGTAAGACTTTAGGAGGAACCGGTGTAGGGTCACTTTGATGATAAGTCCGTGTAAGACTTCTGGAGGAACCGGGGTTAGGTTACCTGGATAAATCCATGTGAGATTTCTGGAGGAACCGGGGTTAGGTTACCTGTGATAAATCCATGTAAGATTTCTTTAGGTTACCTGGATAAGTTTGTGTAAAAACTTCTGGAGGAACCGGGGTTAGGTTACCTGTGATAAATCCATGTAAGATTTCTGGAGGAACCGGGGTAAGGTTACTTGATTTTGATTAAGTGGATGATTGTCCTGTTTGGTTTCGGACGTTAACCCACGATCTGGAATTTGTAAAGGTAGATGGTAATCATTTTTATGTTGATCTGTCCTTTGTAATTTGGTTGACAGAGCAATTGGATCGCCTGGATAGCTCATTATTGCCCCTGCTTCGGAGGTGAGGGAAGAGGATACCTGTGTGGGTGATCGACAAATCTTCGGGTAGGCAAGTGACGAGATACCGGAACATAGTCGTACGCTTCGATCCCTAACTTTTGCCTGGACCGCCTTTTCGGGTTTTCAGTCCACCGGGATACCCATTTTTGCCCAAGCCGCCTTTTCAGGTTTTCGACTTGCCGGGTGTACATGTTTTTTGTTTCATCCCTTCATTTTGCCCGAACCCTTTTAGTTCGCCGGAAAGCCCTTATTTTTGCCTAGGTGTGTCAACCTAGCGGGTCTTTGATTAGGCACAGTATTTTTCGACTATGTCCACGCTCTCAGAATGTAGGGAGTTGCCCCTGTTAGAAGTGTTTTGTCATGCCACCAGAAGATGTCTGACTGGGCAAGATTCGTTGCTGGATTGCTCCAAGTGACTCAGGCAGAGATTTGCCCCAGGCTGGTTGGCCTTTTTGAGAGATTCTCCGAATCTTGACTTAACTGCCCCAGATGATGGACAATAGTCATGCCATGCCCCTTGATTGGAGGTACTTCTGTTCATTAGGCATTCATCGTGCGAATTCCCTTGCTGTTCAAACAAAAAGTCATATGCAAACAAAGTTATGTTAAAAATGCAAAACTTATGTCTATCTTGAAGATTTTGAAAATGCATTCTTTTTCATAAAACAAGTAAATGTTTGTAAAACGTGATGTCAACTCCTTCTTTATAGTAAGCCTTAAGGAGTCAGGATACCTTTCGTAACAGTATGCTTTCAAACTAACCCATGCTTCAGCTAGGACTTTTAAGGGTTATAACGTGTCCTGGTTCATGGTTTAAGAAACAAAGGATAAAGGCTCAAATTATTTGTACCCACCCGCTCTTCGTGATGTTCTCCAAACCTAAACTCAGTTGATCGTGCGTTAGACCTTGTTTGAGTCTTTGCTCTGATTTTCCGGTGATGATTCGGATATGGAATGTTTATTTGAATAGGCAATCATCCCCTTTTTTGCTGAGGGTTTGTGGGACCTCTTTCTTTTTGATTTTGTTATCCCTATTTTTTTTGCCTGAACTGTTTCCTTTTTTGGGATTTCAGTCAGCGGGATGCCCCGGTTTTGTAAGTCTCCTTCATGGGTTTGACTTTTTGGGCTTTTCGTTTATGAATTTTGATGATGACTACCTGTCTTTTTGATTGTTTTGAACCATCACTGTCTTTGTTCGTTTTGTAAAGATCTCTTCGGTGCTATTCGTCATGCACTTGGACCAATTGAGAGAACTACCCTGCCCCAGGTTATGATTAAGGGTTTTAAATTGCGAAAAGAAAAACTCCTACTTCTTTGGCTCAGATGGGTTGACGAGGGATTATCATCCTTATAACTCCAGTGTTTAGGAATTGAAACAACGCCTGTACCTCATTAGCGGGATCTGTTCAAAAGCATACTGTAAATTATGGTATCGTTTTCGTCATCCTCCCTTAAGAGGCTTAGAACTATTAATCGAGAGTTGACATCAGAAAAAATATGAAAATAGTTTGCATATAGTGAATGCGAATATATTGATTCAAAAATAGACATAAGTGATGCATTAATGGAATAACAATGTTTTAACATGAATAAATGTTTGAACAAAAGAAAATTGCAACTTGAACATTCGAATGAACAAAAATTTCTAGTCTCAGGGCTTGTCACTTCAAATGGTGAGCCTTGGAGGGATGGTAGAAAAATTCAGTCTGACCATCTTGTGTGAATTCCAGTGCTCCTTCATCAATCAGGTCCTGGATCTTGTTTTTCAAAGCCCAACACTCGTTTGCATCATGTCCCGGACAGGCAGAGTGGTAGGCACACCTTTTATTGGGATCATAAGCAGGATGTGCTGTGTTGGGGTTCTGGGGATGAGCCCTTAATGTGATCAGGTTCAATCTCAACAGGCGTTGTAAAGCTTGAAACAGCGACATATTGAGCGGGGTGAACTGCCTCCTGGGCTTGTCTGTCTGAAGTTGGTGAAGTTGCTGCTGAATTGGTGATACTGGAGCCATATGAGGAGCTTTCTTCTTGCCTCTTTGTCTCAAAGGTGGTTGAACGATGATTGGCTTTTTACCCTTAGATGTTTGCCCCAGTTGGTTACCCTGAAGCAGTTTGTTGACGAGAACCCCGAGCTCATCTTGTCTTTGAGTTAAACCCTGAATGGCAGTCATCTGCCCCAACATCTGGGCTTTCATTGCATCTATCTCAGCTTGCAGGCGTTCCAGCCGTTCGTCTTCAGTACTGTTCTTGGCAAAAGTCTCCATGAGAAGTGTTCTGAGCTCCTCCTGCCCCTTGGATAGATTCAGGAGGATTTCCTCGAATCGAGTCCCTTGAGCAAGAAGGTCCTGGTTATCTTGTTGGGAAGCCATTGCTGAAATAAACAGCGGAGATGATAAGTGACTTGTCCAAAGGGTACCTGTTATGCAATGATATGTATGATATGCATGCAATGTTTTCAAGGATCTCGCGGGGTAAACCAGAAAATTTGTTAGCATTGGAATTTAGAGCTTGATTGAAGGACACCCATGTTATTGAGAACTCTTCTTCAAGAGTCAAAGGCTCACCATATCAAGTGGGTCATAGCCCCTGACTTTAGTCATCATGTCTGGTTTTGATTTCCAAACAACCTTGGTTAGGGAACCTTCTTCAGGAGTCAGAGCTCACCATATCAAGTGGGTCATAGCCTCTGACAACATTGGCTAGAGGAGAATAAATCCTCTTTGCCCCTTGCTAGATGTTTGATTTATATGACCTGTATCACAAACCCTTGAGATCCTTGAAATGGGTTAGGATGTATGCAATGGTATGATGTCATGATATGCATGGGGTAATGTGAGTAACCCTGTTATGAGTCCCAATTAAGGACTGCAAAAACCTGCAAGAAACTTAGGATACCCTGTTATGAGTCCTAATTAAGGACTATAAACACAACCTGCAAGAGACAAACGTCAGGTAATAAGCATGCAAGTAGTTCAAGTAGGAAGGCACACAAGTCACACAAGAGAAGCCCTTAAAGTTTAGGCCAGCATGGAGTCTGGGTAGTACCCTCTTGAAGTTGGTGGGTTCAACCTGTCCTATCAAAGTAACCGGGTTCTAAGGTTCCCAATATCACGGGATTGCTTTCATTGTTCATCGTTTCGACTTAGCCACTGAACTGGCGACCGAAATATTCCAGGAAAGCAACCCTCAATTGAGTGTAGTATCGAGTATCAACCAACCTCGGACTGCACCAAAGTCAGTTATCTCACTACCCTAAAGAGGCCAAGATGGTTCAATTAAGGTTCCTAAGGTCTGTTGATGCTTCATGACACCACATGGAGGCCCCGTACTCTCCTTGACTGACTCAAGGGTTACCGGTACACACCAAAGTGCCACATCAACGTAGCAGACTGTTTCAACCATGTCGGTATACCCCGCACAGTTCCCTCACAGCCTTGTTGCTACTTTCTAAGAAGGTATCCCCCAGATCCGGGTTAGGATCTATAGAACTCCCAAGCAACCCACAATTTTAAAGCACACAAGGAAAACAATTGAAAACACAGTTATGACTAGCCCTAAGGTACACCTCACTTTAAGTGTATCCCCAGCAGAGTCGCCAGTTCTGTGATCGGTGGATCTGGAACTGACTGTTTTAAAGCTGGTTCGCGAAATGTCGCGGAAGCAAGAGTCGCCACCGTCTTTTATTTTCTCCAAATGGAAAGGACAAAAGCACAGAAAAATTCCTTTAAAGAGATTGCTCTCGGTTCGGGAGGTAGGTTATAGAAAGGGAAGGTGTTAGCACCCTTTCTATCCATGGTTATCCATGGGCTCTTAGATACTTGCTCAATGTGTTTTCAAAATGTTTGCTTGCTTTTCAATGTGGGTTTCAAAAATATTCTTTGAAAAGTTTCAGTTTAACTCGTACGTCAGAGTGTTTTGAAAAGTTTGTTTTGAAAGTTTTTGAAAGTGTTAGTGTGAAAAGATTTGATTTGTTTTGTTTTAAAGAGAGCAAGTATCTACGAGAACCTACCTACCCTAAGGAATTTGTCTGTATAAATGTCCTTTAAAGTAGTGCCATCCCACCATTGAGAGGTAGGTAGCACCACCGTTGGAGGTGTTCGGGTCAATTCGAGTTTATAGGGACATGGTGATCACCAGAGCAATGGGAAGACACCTTAGAAGCTACCCTTATGCCATTGATCTTTTTATTCCGAGGCAACTTTGTTTTAGGCAACTAGATCAATGGACACAAGGACTTACTAAAATATCCTCTACTCGATGATCACCTTTCGAAAGGCAACAGTGAGGCGTACCCTAGGGGTGGTGTGTGCGAATTGTGTGTCATTTTCAGTTTATTGTTTGTCTTGTCATGCATTGGTGATCTAACGATTCGATTTTATTTTTGGGCATTCATTCTTTCATGTTATTGTTTAACAGTTAAAAGTGCGGGAATTTAAAGTGCGGAAAAGATAAAAGTCCTACGCTATTACAAAGGGCGAGGGTCTACAACGCCAAATTAATCCAGACCCGTTTTAAAATAAATTGCAGAAAAGAAATACCTAATAGCTATTACATGGCTTTGGTACAAGTACATTATATTCACAAAAGAAATAAATGAATGAAACGCGCGAAAAAGAAAATACTCAAATGCGAGGGCGTTGAACCCTTTAAAGGAATTAAAATAATTAAGTTATCTAAAAATTAAATGAAAAAATGGTATTTTTGTGTTTTTTAGATTTAAAAGAAAAAAGAAAAATTAATTAAAATTAAAATCCTAGTTCTAATGTTTTTTAAGTTTATTATAAAAAAAGATTTAATTTTTAACCTAATTTAAATCTAAGTTAATTATATACATTTAATTATAAAATAGAATAAATTAATAATTATATTATGAAAAAAGAAAAAAAATGAACATTGTTAATTAACCTAGTTCTATGTTTTTGTTTTTTTTTATTTTTTTATTAAAAGGAATTAAAGTTGAAAACTTAATTAAACTAAACATTTTACATGTTATTATTTATACAAAAAAACAATATTTAAAATAAAATACTTATTAAAATTTTTGACTTTTCTGATTTTTTGAATGTTTTTTATGTTTTGTAGAAAAATAAATTAATTAAATAAATAGCAAAAAGAAATAAAAGGAAAAATTGAAGAAAGAATAAAAAATGAAAATAATAAGGCAAACCAGGGGGGTAGACCCCAAAATGGTGAGGTGCAGGCCTAGCAAATCAGGCCCATTTGCATTGAATTGGTTGACTTTCTAAGCCACGTGCACGCCTGTTGACTTGTCCTCATGGTATTCCTTGATTCTGAGCCCTTGGATGATCATCTGGGACACGTATGCGTTTGGATCATGATGGCCTATGGTGCACCTGGACATTAGCAAAGCACAGAATCTTGTTTTGAAAAATAATATGGAATTTTACAAGGCCTGGGATTCGAACCCAGGTCATAAGCATTGCAAGCGTTTCCCTCTGCCACTGAACCACTTATGTTTCATTTAATATATTATGGCACATAAATAATAAAAAGAAAAAATAGAAAAGTTAGTGGAGGGCGCGCGAAATTCAAATGAACGAATCACGCTTCGCCACGCCTTCTTCTTCCTCGTGTGCCCTGAAACATAAAACACTATGGCCACAGTTTTCACGCGTGGGTTAAAGTCACCTTTAGGAAAATAGCGATTAGCATTATAAGACCAATAAATTGGGCGCGAGTAGTGTTTATTCTTCGTCTCAACCTGCTTAATCCAATGGTCACAGTTTGGAATCCTAATTTTGCTTCGTTGTAAAAGCCCCAATTCAAAAAGCTGGAAACCCTAAAAACCAAACATGGTGGATTCGTGTATGGCTTATGAAAATGCAATTAAATACAATGAACAGCTTAGAAACTTTGTAAGGAATAAGAATTCATCAATGAAAATGCAAGAGGATGCGTGAATTGTGATATGCAATCTCAAAAATTATGTGACACGGCTTGAGGTCTCCCTACCAATTCCTGGGTTTTTGAAAGATGTTTTGAGTTGGGATGCGTTCAGTGATTGTCCAAGATGCTAATGGGAAAAGAATTAAGGCTTGAAAGCTCCCCCAACCTTGATTTCAGATTTGCAATATATGCCTTATTTTTCAAATTGTCCAATGGCTTTTGAGCGAGCTTTTTGCTGCACTATGGTTAGGGTTTGACTCAATGATGATCATGGAATGGAATTGGCTTGCTAACTCACCTTAATTCATGCTTGGGAAAGAATAAGTCTTAGGGTTTTCACTCTTAACCATTTTTCCTCTTTTTTAGCCAAAACCTAGACCTAGTGTGCAAATGAACCCTAGCCTGATTTCTTGAGTAGGTTCATGATACATAGGAATTGTCCAAGTTCACATAACACTATTCCATTGGTTTTTAAATTTTATTTGAATTTTCAAAGAATTAAAATGAATTAAATCATCAAAAATTAAATAAAATAAAAAAATCAATATTTGGTCTTGAAATTAACCATGGGACACGTGTGTGGCATGACAAGGATGAACCAAGTGGAAAAAATGGGGCCCTTTTGTCAAAAATTGGATTTTCAAGGATAGTTGACTTTTGCCATTTCACAAAAATTTCCCAACTTCCACAAGGCATAACTTGCTCAATTTTTAAGCTTTTCACATGTTCTTGGACATTTTGGAAAGGTCTTTGAGTCCTTTAACCAATGCCTTTGGTCCCATGTCATTTTGATTTACCAATCTCAAGTTATGGCCTTTGACTTAAAGTCCCTTTTTGTTGACTTTTGAAAATGACCTATAATGTTGAAATTGATAACTTTTTGTGAGAGCATTTCTTGGACTTGAAGTATGAAGATGAGTTGTAGGAAATGTCTTTCTCTTCAAAATGAGCTTTGGATGGAATTTTTCTGATAATCCATGTGAAAGTTATGCCCTGGTCAATTTCAGTTGACTTTTTCAGCTGTCCAAATATAGCAACTTTTGCATCTTTGATGATTTCTGAGCCAAATTTTGAGAATCATGATCAAGCATTGATCAAATGATGTTTGTGGCTTCAAAATGATATGTTGACCAAAAATTTGAACTTTTGACTGTCAAATGACCATTTTGCCCCTACAGTTGACTGTAGTGCAATTTAGGGTTTTGACTGTGCAATTTTGAGCTGAATGCCTTGAAACTTGATATGAGGATGCTTGACCATGTTTGTAAGCATATGAGACTTGATTGAACCTTTGAACACTTCATTTTCTTGATCAGACTCAAAACCCTAATTTTGACTGTATGGGGGACTGTTGCACTGTACAACCCTTGGGGAATTTTGTAGCTTGGCTTGGCAATTTCTTGAGGAATATGGGAGGGCAAATTTTGGGGTATAACAGTGGGGTAGGTTATGAAAAGGGAAGATGTTAGCATCCTTTTCATCCGTAGTTATCTACAGGCTCTTAATCGCTAGCTCACTTTTTAAAAATGCTTTATGTTTGTGTGTTTTGAAAATATTTTGAAAATATTTTGAAAAAATGCCTAAGTGCGGCAATTTTGTAATGATTCTCGTATCGTTGAGAATGCGTACAAAATGTTTATTTTTTTGAAAATATTTCAGAGAAAAGTGTGATTGTGAAAAGATGTTTTTTTAAAATTTTATTGTGAGCAAGCGATTAACAGCTATCTACCTACTCAAAAAGTCGTTTGTTCTTTTCCTCCTTTAGATAGTGCTATTCTGCCATTAGTTAGTAGGAAGCTCTATCATTGGATGTGTGAGGGACAGGCGCGGGTCATCATGCAATCATAAAGGTAACTTGTAGGGCGCTTTAGCAATTTTATCATAAGGGACTAAGATTGTTTACCGAAGGAAGCATCGAAGGGTCATTGAGGGACTAGGATCTTTTTATCGAGGGACTTTGCTAAAGCGTCCCTACATTCGAGGGACATGACTGTATTTTCTGAGGCAACAAGTGAGGTTACCCTAGAGGTGTGTGTGTGAATAATGTTTTGATTTCAGTTAATTTGTCTTGAGATTAAGTTTTCTAGTGTTTGCTTTTATATCTTGCCATACAAGCCTAGTTACTATACAGTAATAAGTAAAAGCAGTAAAAACATAAAAGAAAGATCCTATGCTATTACAATGCTTCAGGGTAAGGGGTACAAAACCACAAAATTGGGGGAAAGAAAGAAAGCGATAAAAAACCTACTTAACTATTACAACCTTTAGCAGATATATTATTGTGAAAAATATAATGCAAAAGTAAAAGAACGCGTGAAGATTTTAAAAGTAAAGAGGAATGGAGTAATTTTTTGTGATCGTCCTTTTGATGAAAATTGATGATCATCCTAACCTAACTGGTTTTAGTTTAGAAAAAGAAATTGGTTATTAAAAAAATATTTAATTATGAAAACCCTAAAGAAACTAAGTTAATTATTTCAACTAATTTAATTTAAAAAAGGTTAATTTAATTAATTTAATTAAAAAAGTTAATTTAATTTGATTTTAATTAATTAGAGAAAAAGGTTAATTGTGTTAAAAAGAAATTAAAACAAAATAATTATAAAAAAAAAAGGAAAAGATGGGCCTGAAGAAGTAAATTTGGGGGGTATGAGAAGCAATTTGTTTGGGGCCCAAACATGTCAGCCCAGATATTGTGAATGATCCAGTATGGCTGGCTCCAAGAGCTCCATGGTACACGTGCAAATCTGGGACGTTGGATCTGGCCTGACGAATATCTGAGGGTGATGACATGAGGCGCATGGTGAGCGTGTGATGATGACTCCACCGAATATGTAAGAATCATAAAACATGAAAAATAATTTATCCACGCGTGGATCAAACTCGTGCACAGGCATAGCAAGGTCTTAAGGGCAAGAGTGCTACCACTGGGGTGGCCATACATCTGTTCATAAAACTGCAACGATTAATATATATATAATATGCAATAGATCTCAAAATTCAAACAATTCAAAGTGTACGCCTGAGTGGGACCCCTGTGTTTGAATGGTCTAGTGGCAAGATGCCATGCAACCCTAGTTATCTTCGGCCACCATACACAGAGGAGGAGATCATCTTCTTCGATGATGCATTTTTTGAAAACCTGCTAAAATTGATTAAAAACAAAATCCAATGGGCATGTCAATTTGGCCTGAAAACAACTGTAATTGGGGGTTCGAACGAAACCAGTCCCGGTGCCCTAACCATGATGAAACATGATTTCTACGTCAAACCTCATGTGTAATGCATCAAACACATTCTAATGGTGCATATGAACAGACTTAACATGTTAGCAATGATTGAAAACGCATAAAATCAAAGTTTAGAAGTCTACCAATTTTGACAACTGGTATAGTTGAGATGTTGCGTTCTGGCACACGAGGGACTCAACTATGGACTTGAATCACTTCCTTTGATCCTCAGGAAGTGATTGCTGGCCTTATTTTGGATCGAGAGTGACTGGAAACTGTAGTACAGATCTTGCACTTTTCTTTGGATTTTTGTGAATTCTTTCAAGGCTTTTTCAGGCAATATTTTCGTGTCTTTCCATCTGATGCTTATCATGCTTATATAGAGGAAGGAGAGGATCAACAAATATGGCATAAAATCATGAAATCATGGCTAATATTTGACAAGAATTAAACATGTTTTTAAGCTTCCATTTTGAGATATTCTTGCCATATTTGAGATCATACGGTTAAGGCATGTTCAAGTTTATTCACTTTGCACTTCATGTATTTTCTCAAAATTTTCCAACTTGCATAGGTCATAACTCTCTCAATTTTCATCTATTAAAGATGATCTTTGACTTTATAGAAATCTAAAGACGTCTTCTACAATTTCTCTTTTGATAATTTTTGCATTTGGAGATTTTATCTTGATGTAAGTTGCCTTGACAAAAAGTGTCTTTTTGTTGACTTTTAAAAATGACTTGTAATATATTGGCTCATATCTCTCAAATGAAACATTTTTTAGATTTGAGCATAGATATACAAAGTTGCATAGAATTGAATTTCCTTCAAAATAGGCTTTGGTTTGGGAATAGTTAATGAAGCATGTGAAAGTTATGCCTGGTCAAAGTTCAATTGACTTCTCTTAAGGAAACCCTAATTTGACAATTTTTTACTTTTGATGATTTGAGGGATTTCCTTGAGGAATCATGATCAACCCTTGTTCAAATGATGAATATCACTTCAAAATTTTGATGTTGATCAAAAATCTTGAAGTTTGACTGTATGTTAACCACAGTTGACTTTTCATTCAATGTAGTTGATTTTCAATCATCTGAGCTATTGGCTGAGCAGACTTGTGATGCAAGGCTTGAAACTTGACATGAGCATTTTTGAAGACCTATGGAGAACCATGGAAATAACTTGAGACCTTTGAAACCTAAACTTCCTTGAGAAATAGAAAACCCTAGTTGGGGACCCCTTGGTTAGGAGGATAATTTGTCTGATCAATTCCTAGAGTAATCTTGAGCAATTGAGAACCCTAGGAGAATAAGGATACCTCTTTATGATATGGTGGCAGAACCGACTGTTATACTGGTTTTGCATTTTGTATTTGCAAATGTTGCGGTAAGCAAGATTTGCCACTGACTTTTCTTTTATCCAAATTAAGAAAGGGGTAAAAAGAACAGAAAAAGACCTTTTCGAGAATTTTTTGAGTAAGGGGGTAGATTATAGAAATGGAAGGTGTTAGCACCCTTTCCATCTTTAGTTTTCTACGGGCTCTTAGATGCTTAGCTCGTGTTTAAAATACCTCGTGCTTTTGTGTGTTTTCAAAAATGTTTTGAAATGCCTTAGTGCGGCGATTTGCTTCATGATAACCCTTGTATCAGTCCTCAAGAGTGTTGACAAAGTAAATGTTTTTTAAAGTTGTTTTTAAAATGTGTAAGTGTGAAGAGTTTGTTTTATTTGAGCAAGCACCTAACAAATATTTACTTGTACTCGAAAAGGTTCGTTCTTTTCCTCCTATCCTTTAGACAGCTCTATCCTACTATTAGTGAGTAGGTAGCCCTATTGTTGGATGTTTGAGGGATATTCGAAAGGACTACAGTCATAAAGGCAACATATAGAGACGCTTTAGCAATTTTTTTAAGGGACTAGATCATTTACCGAAAGGCAATTGTAGGGTCATCGAAGGACTATGATCTTTTGATTTACGGGACTTTTGCTAAAGCGTCCCTATTCTCGAGGGACATGACTGCTTTACCGAAGGAAACCAGAGTGGGCGTACCTTAGAGGTGTATATGTGCATGTGTGTTATGTTCAGTTATTTTAGTCTTTGAATTTAAGTTTGCTAGTGTTTTGTTATTAGTCTTTCCATACAAGCCTAGTTACTAACAGTTAATATTTTGCAGAAATTTAAAGTGCGGGAATTTAAATCCTATGCTATTACAATGCTTTGGGATAGTTACATAAAAATGATGCAAGAAAGTAAAATGCGGAATTTAAACCTAGACTATTACATCCCATAAGCAGTTACATGAATATAAAAGATGCGAAGGTAAATAACACGCGCGAATTAAAGAAACATCTAAGAAATCCTAAGAATGAAATTTGTTTGTTGTTTTTGTGTTTATTAAGAAAATACTTAAAATTAAAGTGAGAAAAATCTGATTCTAATTAATTAAATAAAAGAAAAAATGACTGTCAATTAAAATTGATTCAAATAAAACTAATTCTACTATTTTTTTGGATTTTTATTAAGAAAATATTTGAATGAAATAAATCTAAGTCTAATTGATTTTAAATTAATAAAATAATGTTAAAATAATTAATTAAATTAATTTACAAAATTAAAATTAATTATAAAATCCTAAGTCTAATTTTTTTTTTTTTGATTTTATGTTATTAAGAAAAATGTGATTTAAAAGAAAGTAAACAATAAAACAAATAATAAAAAACAATTGGGCCAGATGTGCATTAGTAAACAGGAGGGTGTAAGATTTGAAATTCGCTGAGCCCAAGTTACTGTCAGCCCAAAGGTGTTATTGGATTCAGTGAGGGAGGTTGTTGAGGGTGTATGATGGACTGCATGTTGAGAGCAGTGGATCTAGATTGGATGATGGTGATCTGATAGTATATGGTGCATACGCTTGGCTTGTGAACATTGGATATGCAATTAAAATTAGAGGAAAAAACAAAATGCAAGAGGCAAGGGTCGTACCCCTGCCCTCACATGAAACACGTTAAAATATTCACAATGATTGTTAATAGCACAAATATGGATGCAATAGGTATTTACATGGCGTGAATATGCAATTTTAGTTTCAAGAAACCTTACCAACCGGTGATGCGTGGATCTGGCGATCTAAGATGTTGCAAGCCTTGGGAATGGATGGAATAAGTTCCTAGGAATCTTAGGAATACGAGTGAGTTGTTGGTATGGATGAATGATGGCTGAAAAACTCAGTTTCGAATTTCACAACTTTTATGCTTTTTTTGTGAAATTTGTGGGAACTCTCTAGCAATGATTTTCATGTCCTTTTCTCATGCCTTGGTCTTGTATTTATAGAGAAAGAAGAGGGATAGCAAATATGGTAAGAATCCACCCATAATGGCCCTCTTTCAAACCAAAATCAAACACATTAAAAAAGTTCCAAAAATGAAAATTCTTGCCCATTTTGAGGTGCAATGCACCTAGCCTCCTTGGCAGGAAATTTTGGAGCCAAAAATAATTCAAACCATCAGCCCATATTGTCATAATCAATATTTACTATTTTATGCAATTTTATTTAACTTTTATTTGATTTAACTCATATTTAAATGAAAAAAATTCAAATAAATAAAAATCAAAATAAAAAAATGCATGGATAGATTTAGAGGTCCTTGGACACATCATGAACATATTTGAACTCCAAAAAGTTTGGCCCAATAACTTAAAATCACAAATTTTCTCAATTGAGATTTCATGTCTTTCCTTTGAAAATTTCCCAACTTGTGCAATCCATAACTTGCTCAATTTTTATCCAATGCTGATGTTCTTGAACTTTTTGGAAATCCCTAGATGTCCTCTAAAATATCTATGCTGACCATTTTTGCATTTGGAGAAATCATCTTGATGTAAATGATCTTGGAAAAAAATGACTTTTGTTTACCTTTTAAAAATGACCTGTAATGTATGAGCTTGTATCTTTCAAATGGTACACCTCTTGAACTTGAGGGTTGAAGAGAAGTTATAGGTAATTGGATTCTCTTCAAAATGAGCTTTGGTTGGGGGAAATGGATGAAGTATGTGAATGTTATGTCTGGTCAAAATTTGGTTGACTTTTCCTATAGAAACCCTAATTAGAAATTCTTGACTTTTGATGAATTAGGAGCATTTCTTGAGTAATCATGATCAACCCTTGATCAAATGATGGATATCACTCCAAAATGTTGATGTTGACCAAAAACCTTGAAGTTTGACTACAAGTGGGTCACAGTTGACTTTTGACCAAGTACAGTTGATTTTCAGGCATTTGAGCAGTTGACTGAGCAAACTTGTAGTGCAAGGTATGAAATTTGTCATGGATAATCTTGAAGACATATTAGGACCATGGAAGACATTTTATACCTTTGGAGCTCACACATCTTGGTGAAAAATGAAACCCTAGTTGGAAGGCCAATGCTTAGGAGGAGAATTTGTCTGATCATTTCTTGGCCAACCTTGAGCAATTCAGAACCTCTAAGAGTATATCTTGTGTGAAAATGGGAGGGAAAATTTTGGGGTACAACAGCTGCCCCTATTCAATATTCTTAAACCTGAGGATTTAGATTGGCTTGTCTGCCTTTTGTGATCTGAAAGTGGAAGATGATTGAACACTAGAGTGCCCAGAAATTTACACTCGCATGAAGTAACACCGTTGCTTAATGATATTAGGAATGGGCTTACAAATGCCATTTGGAGAGGTGACAGATATTCGTAGGAGATAGGCTTAAAGATGCCACTCAAGGAATATGACGGAGAGTCATCGGAGATGGGCTTAAAGATGCCATCTAAAGTAGATGTTATCTTCACCGGAGGTCTCTTTAGGGGGATTTCGTTCCTGGTGTATGAGGAGGAGTCCGCTGGGGAATGTTGACTTCTATCGTTCTCCTGCTTGAGGAAAAATTTATGGGGAATAGAATCTAGGAACTTCAGTTGTCCAAGGATCTACTAAGGAGTTATCTTTGTACTAGAGAGATGAAAGTTCGTAGCTTTCTGGTTGAAATCTAGGCTTCACAGTAATTTGCTAGGGAGAATGAAATTAACTTCTATCTGGAAATGTATAAGAAGAAACCTGTGTATGGCTGTTTCAGGATGAGTCTGGGTAAGACTTCACCTGGAAGTGTATGAGAAGGAACCTGGGTAGGGCTGTTTTAGGAGATATATGAGAGGGAGCCTGGGTAGGGCAGCTTCAGGATGAGTTCATGTAAAACTGCATCTGGAGATTGTGAGAAGGAACCTGGGTAGGGTTGCTTCAGGATGAGTCCGTGTAAAACTGCATCTAGAAATTCAAGAGAAGGAACATAGGTAGGGTTGCCTCAGGATGAGTCCGTGTAAAACTGCATCTGAAAATTTAAGAGAAGGAACCTGGGTAGGGTTTCCTTAGGATGAGTCCGTGTAAAACTGCATCTGGAAATTCAAGAGAATTAACCTGGGTAGGGTTGCCTCAGGATGAGTCCATGTAAAACTTCAGAAGGAGGGAGAAGGAACTCGTGTAAGATTGCTTCATGAATAGCCCGTATAAAGATGTATTTGGAAGTTAGAATAAACCCGTGTAAGATTGCTTCATGAAGAACCCGTATGAAGCTGTATTTGGAAGTCAGAAGAAACTCGTGTAAGATTGCTTCATGAAGAGCCCGTATAAATCTGTATTTTAAATTCAAAAGAAACTCGTGTAAGATTGCTTCATGATGAGCCCATGTAAAATTGTATTTGGTCGTAAGATAATTACTCTATTTTGTTTTAGGAGCTAATCCTGGACCTGTTGAAAATTGTTGATGATAAATATTTGTTGATTGATCTTTCCTGAAAAGTTAAAGCGTTAGATGTATGCAATGTCATGATTTATGAAATGCATTGTGTAATGGTGTTCTCAAAATAAATGAGATTGGGATGTATGCATTTGTACTGTAGATGTTATGGCGTTTGTAGAATGATGTATGGATGCAATATGTGAATGTATCAGTTATTCTATTGTAGCATTGTTGAATTAGGGAAAATAAATCCTTGATTGCAGCTGGCGATGAAGAATGTAGGTCTCATATTTTATTGAAGTTGAACTGCCGGGAGATGATCTTCTGTTGTTAGAGAAATAAACTTTGTTGGGGAAGGAAAGATTTGTGCACTGCCTGAGGATTTTGTGAAATCCTATTGGGGAATCCTGAGAAGTTTGACGACTTTACTGGCGGAAACCTGATGTCGGAGCAGTAGTTGGAAATTCTTATTCTACCGGGGATACAAGAGCACCTGATATCACTAGGTTGTAAGCTGAGGATATGGCGGCGACTTTTTAGTAAGATGCCCCTGCCTTTGTACCTACTGAAGAAAGTACCTGCAGAGACTTTGTGGATGGTTTGAGTGTCATCCCAACTCTTGGGGTTCTTGGTAAATGCTGATCAGGATGATAAGTCTTCTACTGATAAACAAATGATAAGATGACAGGACATAGCCATTCGTTTTTAATCCCTAACTTTTTCCTAGACCGCTCTTTCGGGTTTTCAGTCCACCGGGATACCCTTTTTTGCTCAAGCTGCCTTTTCAGGCTTTTGACTTGTCGAGTGTACAATTTTTTTGTATATATCCCTAATTTTTGCCCGAACTCTTTTGGTTCGCCGGGATGCCCTTAATTTTTCCTAGGCCTCTGTCAACCTAGCGAGTCTTTTCCAAGCGTAGTATTTTCTGACTATGTCCGCGCTCATAGGATGTGGAGAGTTGTCACCATCTATGACAACAAGTGTTGTAGAAATGCCAGAAAATGTTTATGTGATCGCATGTTCCCTTTCATACGTAGGAGCATGTGTGGGGCTGCTTCAGGATTAATCTGGTGCACCTGATGTTTGATCAAGTTTCTGATAATCTTGAATTTCCTAGGTATCTTTTCTAAGAATTGTCATGGAAGGATTCAAAGACATGATACTGACACCATCTGATACTACTGGTACAGATAAGCAATTTGGTGGAACCAAAGATTCAAATTTCACAGTGATTTTCTGCTGGAATCCCCGATCAATGTAACAGCCCCCGAGTGATCCAGATGGAGATTTTCCCCTGGCTATTCAGCATTTTTGGAGAGATTCTTTGCATATTGGCTTGACTGCCCCAGATTAATTAGACACCATGTCATGCCCCTTGATTATGAAAGGCTTGTTATTGGGAATGTTTTTCCCGTCTGAGGTGATTCTTTCCATTGAGGGGGTCTTCATTCGCTGAATATTCGTTGTATGAATTTCTCTGCCATTTGAACAATTAACCATATGCAAACAATGTCATTTAAAGAATACAAATCTTATGTCTGTCTTGAATTTTTTTGAAAATGCGTTTTTTATAGTAAAACAAAATTTGCAAGAATGTGATATCAACTCATCATTTATAGCAAACCTTACAAGAGTCAGGATACCTTTGTAACAGTATGCTCTCGAACTAACCCATGCTTCAGCTAGGACTTTTAAGGGTTGTAACGTGGCCTGGTTCACGGTTCAAGAAACAAAGGATAGAGGCTCAAATTTTATTTGTACCCAACCCGCTCTTCGTGATATTCTTCAGTCCTATGCTCAGTTAATTATGCATTTCAAATCCCAGTTGAGTTCTGGAATGTTGGCCCCGATATTACGGTGATGGTTCAAAAATTGAACGTTTGTTTGAGAAGGCAGTCATTTTCGTGACCTTTTCTTTTTGTTGAGGATGTGTAGGGCCTCTTTCTTTTTTTATTTTGCTATCCCTGTCTTTTGCCTGAACTGTTTCTTTTGTGATTACAGCCAGTGGGATGCCCCAGTTTTTTTCTTAAGTCTCTTTCATAGGTTTTGACTTAATGGGTTTTTCTTTTGAGAGATGATGACTTCCTATTCTGAATAATTATGTGGAGCCATCACCATCTTTTGGAGAGCATCTTCTACATTATTTGTCGTGTATGAAGGGACGACTTTCGACTGAATGCACATCTGAATTAATTGAGAAAACTACTCTTCCCCAGGTTATGATTAAGGGTTTTAATTTGTGTGAAAAGAAAACTCCTACTTCTTAGGAACAAAGGGGTTGACTAGGGATTAGTTTCCTTATAACTCCACTATTTAGGATTTGAACAACGCCCATACATCGTCAGCGGGGTCTGTTCAAAATCATATTGTAGAGATTGTGATATCGTTCTCGTCATCCTCCCTCTAAAGGCTTAGAGCTTTTAATCAAGAGTTGAATATCACAAAAAGGAAGTAAGAAATCAGTTTAAGCATAATGAAAACAAATTAATTCAAGACAAACATGTGTAACTCATTAATGAAATAAAAAAGTTTGGCATGATAATAATTGTTTGAACAAACAAAGAAAATACAACTTGAGAATTCAAATGAACAAAAAGGCTCTCAATCCTGGCCATGATTTGGCATGGGAGCAGTGATCACGTTGGGAGTCTCAGGAGGGTCGAACTCAATCTCCTTGGCGTCAATCATAATTTGAATCTTGTATTTCAGTGCCCAAAAATCGTTAGTATCGTGCCCAGGACTGCCAGAATGATAGGCACACCTTGCATCAGGGTTGTAGTTAGGAGAAGAAGTCTTAGGGTTTGGATGAGGTTCTACCAACGTAATCAAATTCATCCTCAACATATGTTGTAATTCTTGAGACAGCGGCATGTTGATCTTGGTAAACTGTCTCTTAGGCTCGTCTTGCCTTCATTGATTACCCTGTTGTTGTGGTCGTTGCACGCGTGCCGAATTAGAGACCAACACTTCTCCTACAGATTGGTGGTAGTCTGCCTTATTACGACCCTTCTGGCCATACACAGCATTGGCTTCCCTCTTACCAGCAAATGGCTTCTTCTCAGCATTAGAAGGTGCAACCATCGGGATCTTCCCACTCTTGATACTACTTTCGATCCTTTCTCCAGTCGAACCATCTCTATGAACCCGGATGAGGAACTCCCAATCAGGAGATTAAAGAACGGGCATGTCAGAGTTCCCATGAACATGTCTACCATTTCCCGATCATTCAGAAGAGGTTGTACCCTACCAGCTAGATCCTTCGATTTCTGGGCATATTCCTTGAAGCCTTCGCTAGAACCCATAGACATGCTTTGAAATTGTGTACGAGTTGGAGGTGAAATGTTATGAGAGATGATTCTCCCCGTTCTTGTCACCTTTCTAGGACCAACAATATTGGTAACGTCATTAGTTTTGTATTCATTAATCCAGGAGTCTTGCTTATTCCCATGATAGTATACTTCAGCGCCGTAATTCCAAGGTACTGCCTTATCGGAAGAATAAGGAATTGGCCCTGGTGCGGTAATTATGAACGGAGCAATCATTGGTTTGTTGTGAATCCTAATTGGACCTTTTAAAGTGATCCTAATAGGCTTATTAGATATTGTGATGATGGAAACATCTTCAGCTTTATCAGTCAAACTTTTTATGGTCGGAGTTCTTTCAAACAAAATCTCGTGGCTATCTATTAGGTTTTGGACACCCTTTTTCAGCCATTCGCATCCATTAACTTGTTTGGCACAGCAGCAACAGTCTTTTAAACAACCAGGGAAAACCCCAGCTCTCAACAAATTTTCTTTAACAATGGTCAGTGGAGTAGTCAAATCTTCAACGAAGTAAACAAAAGCAGTGTCTCCAATTGCATTGACACCTTTTCCATGATTTGGCATTGGTGTAGTTATAACATTTGGAGTTGTATGTGGATCAAACTCAATAGTCTTGTTATCGATGAGGTCTTGAATCTTGCATTTCAAAGCCCAACATTGATCAGTATCATGTCCAGGGCTATTGGAGTGATAGGCGTATTTGGCGTTAGGATTGTATTTCAGAGATGAAACATTGGGATTTGATGGTGGATCACGCAATGTTACCAAGTTAGCCTTCAACAGTTGTTGCAAGGCTTGGGACAATGACATGTTAATCCTCGTGAATTGTCTTCTTGGAACCTCAGGCCTTTGATGGTTGGCTTGTTGTGGTCTTTGAGCAGAGGGTGGATTGGAGATCAAAACAGCATCAATAGATTGGCGATGGTCTTTTTTGACATGGCCCCTTGACCCATATACGACATTAGTTTCCTTTTTCTCGTAAAGGTTTTCTTTATAGTGTTTGATGTAGAGGCAGAAGCCATGGTAATTTTTCCACTTTTAATACCGCTCTCGACCCTTTCACTAGTCAAGATTAACTCATTGAAACCAGCTGATGAGCTCCCAATTAACAAGTTGAAAATTGGTCCAGTTAATGTTCCCATGAACATATCCACCAGCTCCCTATCAGTCAGTGGTGATTGTACTCTACCAGCAAGGTCTCTCCATTTCTGCACATACTCTTTAAAACCTTCATTGGAGCCCATTGTCATTCCTTGTAACTGAACCCTAGTCGGCGCTAAATCAGTGTTGTACTGATATTAGCGATAGAAAGCGGTGGCCAGATCTTCCCAAGTATGAATATTGGAACCCTCTAACTGGTAAAACCATTCTAACTGAGTCCCAGACAGACTCTCTTGATAGAAGTGTACCCAGAGCTTCTTGTCAGTGGTATGCGGTTGTATTTTGCGGACGTAGGACCTCAAATGATGTTTTGGACATGAAACTCTGTCGTACTTAGCAAAGATTGGAATTTTGAATTTTGGGGGATAACAACCCCGAAACTAAGCTCAAATCACTAAAATCCAAGCCAGGTACATCTTGAATTTCCACAACTTTCAACCTATCTTCCAGTTGCTTGTACTTATCCTTAGCCGGTGGATACTGTTCATCAAAGTAATCTTCATCCTCAGAAGCTTGATTGTTTGCACCCCCAGCACGGGTGCTCCTTGCATATTCATCCTGGTTTTCATCCTCTTTGGATGACTCTTCAACCACTTGCACTTGACGAACGGGGCCTTTAAACCTTTTCCCCATGTTGATCAATGCCTTCTTCTTGGTCTCCTTTTTGGCCACCAGAAGTGACATCAGCTCTTGTTGTCCTTTGGCCAAGGTGAGCAAGGTTTCTTGAAACTGAGAATTATGCACCTGCAAGTCTTTCACTGTCTGCTCGAGATCCATCTTACTGAAATAAACATAGAAAGATGAGGAAACCTATGTTTGAAAACCTGCTTATGTTATGATGCATGAAATGTGTGTGCAAATGATTTCAAGGACTTCTAATATTTAAATTTGTTTAGACAAAGAGGGAACAAACATTAATAGCATTAATAAGTTCAAACGGTTACAAGATGCCTCTTGGGCTTACAATGGAAGAAGCAAAGATAATACAAAATAAACTCCTAAAACAAAAAGACTCAAACTTCCTATGAGCACATCCTATTCAGTGCAATGTAGGCATTCAAACTCCGCTCTTCATGAAGTTGTCTCATGAGCTCCAAAACCTTCTTCTCGCTTGCGTGGAACTAGGTTTCAAAGGTGTCTCGCTCCCCTTTGAGTTGAATCTAAGATCTTTTCAACTCCTCGAGAGTAGTCGGCATGTCAGGATGAATAATATTGTAGGGAACATCTCCTTCAGCAATAGGCTCCATGATGATAGGTAGAATGGCCTCATAAGGCATCATGAGGTTTTGAGAACGAGCTCGCACCCACTTGAGATAAGGCTCCAAAGGAATGGAGTTCTTATGACCCAATGTCTTGCTATCAACTTTGTTCACCATGCCCCAGGCTCGTATGAACTTTTGACGATAACCTTGGACATCGTTCTCATAGTCAAATGCAATTCCTTGGACAAGTGAATCATGAGGACCATCCCTCTTAGCATACCCAAATTGTCGCAAAGCCAAACCAGGATTATAGGTGATTCCTCCTCTAATGCCAAGGAGAGGGACCTTAGGTAATTCCCCACAACGGTCAACAATGATAAGGTCCACCAAAGATAGAGAACACCAATGAATATCTGAATGCGTGAGTGACATCAACCTATTAGACCATTTCATGCCTTGCTCATTCTTCAAAACAGATTGAGGTAGGTGCGAAATAAACCACCTATCCAACAAAGGAGTGAAACACATAAGAATTTCCATTCTCTTCATGGTGCGAGTGTGAAGAGAATACAAGATATCTCCAAACAGGGTAGGCACCGAGTTACGAGATAGAAAAACTTTGACCGCATTCACATATATGAGTTGGTCTGGGTTATGAAACATTATCATCCCATAGATTAGAAGAGCCAATACTTATTCAAAAGCTTGCAAATCCAGAGCCTCCCAAAATTTTTGAGCCTTCTCAAACAAAAACTTGGCTAGAAACCCTTTAACACCACTTCTTGTTTCTCAATTTGCCACAATGTCAGACCGTTGCAAATGTAAAGATCGAGCAATATCCTCAGGTCTTTCTCAATACCGGTGAAGAGTATTTGATCAAGAATAGACACCCCCAAGAGTTGATAAAATTCTTCCATGGTGGGCACTAGTTGGTAATCAGGAAATGTGAAGCAATGGTGCTTAGGATCAAAGAATTGGAAAAGCACATGTATCATATCCTCTTAAAAGTTTGTGGTAACCAAGTTGATGAGATGATCGTACTTCTTGGTGAACAGGTAATCATTGGGAACCCTTGATGCTAATTCCTTGATTTGAGGAGGCACTCTCACAAGGTTGATTCGGATGGTATTTCTTTGCATGGAAGCCATGTCCTATAAAATAGCACAAAGATGAATCTCAAAGTCCTTGAAATGGTTAGTGCAAATGCAATGGTATGATGTCATGATGTTATGTACAAGTAAACACATACACACAAAGCAAACAAGTCCTTGGGTTTAGGCTTGCATGAGGTTCATAGGTAAGTACCCTCAATATCATAGGTTCAACCTATCCTAGAAAGTAATCGGGTTCTAAGGGATCTCAATATCATTGATCTTTCTTCATTGGGAATTATTGTAGCGCAAGCCTCTTTTTTGGAGACTGAAATGTCCCAAAATTTTGATCTTAATGAGCGTAGTATCGAGTATCAACCAACTTTGGACTGCACCAAAGCCGACTATCTCACTACTTCTTAATGGCCAAGTTGTTCAACAAAAGGTTCTAAGGTCAGTTAGTGTTTCATGACACCACACAGCGGCCTCGTATTCTCCTTAATTCGCCATAAGGGATACCATTACCCACAAATGTGTCACACTAACATAGCTATTGTCTCAACCATATTGATCAACGTTGAACAATCTCCATCATTTTTGCTATTTACCTAATGGTATTCCCAGATACGGGTAGAGGATCAATACAAAACCCAAATAAGGACCCAAAATGTAAAGTAAACAAGTCAAATAAATGAAAGCAATTTAAATATGATCTAGTCTCTAAGGTAACCCCACTTTTAAGTAACATCCCCAGCAGAGTCTCCAATTCTGTAATACGGTGGGAGAACTGACTTGGGAGTTTTGTGTTTTATTGAAATTGTTGCGGATAGCAAGAGTCGCCACCGACTTTTCTTTTATCCAATAAAGGAAAGGGTGAAAAGAACAGGAAAGACCTTTTGAGAATTTTCTTGAGTTCGGGGGGTAATTATGAAAAGGGAAGGTGTTAGCACCCTTTTCATCTGTAGTCATCTACGGGCTCTTAGTTGCTAGATAACTTTGAAATGCTTTGTTTGAAATGTGTTTGTGATTTGTTTGAAAGTATTTTTGAAAAGTGTCTTCATTTAGGCGATCTTTGTAATGTTTCTCGTCTCTATAAGAATATATACAAAGTGTTGACTTTTGAAAAAATTTCATTTTGAAAGTGTTGGTGTGTTAAAAGATGTTGTTTTTAAAATGTTGTGAGCAAGCAACTGTGAATGTTCTACCTACTCAAAAAGTCTTTGTTCTTTTCCTCCTCCTTTAGACGTTGTTATCTTACCATTGATTGGTAAGAAGCCCCATTATTGGATGTGAAGGGACAGACACGGGTCATCATACAATCATAGAAGGCAACTTATGAGACGCTTTAGCAATTTTTGAAAGGGACTAAGATCGTTTTACCGAAGGCAACATCGAAGGGTCATCAAGGGACTGCGATCTTTTTATCGAGGGTCTTTGCTAAAGCGTCCCAGATTCGAGGGATATGACTGTTTTTCTGAGGCAACAAGCAAGGTTACCCTAGAGGTGAGCGTGTGAAAAGTGTGTTCGATTCAAGTTAATTTGTCTTTGATTAGGGTTATCTAACGGTTGATTTTATGACTTATCGCACATGGCTAATTATTATACAGTATAAAGAAAAACAGTAAATTGCGGAAATTAAAATTCTACGTTATTACAGAGCTTTCGAGAATGGGAAATACAAATTTACAAATGGGGATGGATCAATCGACAATGCAATTAAAAGTCTAAATAAACAAGCAATACAACCCATTCAAAATGAAAATAAACAGTCAATTAAACTAAAATAAACTATTAAAAAAAATTAGCAAAATAATTAATAATATCAAAATAATATTTTTGGTGTTTTGTTTGTGATTAAAATTTAAAAAATAAATAAATAAATAAAATTTTATTCTATTACTTTCTTTGAAATTTTATTTATCATGAAGAAATTAAACAATTTAAAAAATATATATATTTACCAAACAATAAAATGTTAATTTAACTAAATTATTCACAAAATCCCTAACTAAACTAATTAAGAAAAACTAAATAATTTGAAATTATATTTCTTACATTTAATTGAATTTTAAAAATTAAAATTATAGATTAATCAAATTAAATCTAGACTAAATAAAGTTATTAACTTTAAATTATAATTTACTAAATTAAACCTAAATTGAGTTAGTTATAAAATTAAATTTAAATTAAATAAATTTATTAAAATGATTCTAAACTAACTTAAGATTCTAATTTACTAAATTAAACTTAAACTAGGTCAATTGTAAAAAATGAGGTGTGAAACAGAATTATAGGGTGAAGTTAAAAATACAAATGGGTTTGGAAAATTGGTTGAGTTGAAGCCCAAATGTTATAAAAAATTACCAAACAAAATAATAAAAATAGTAGGTTGTTGGGATGGATTGGCATCTGGGTTCGGGCTAGGCCTAATGTAACAAAAAAAAGTAAAAGTATAAAATAAAATTTAAAAAAATATATATATGGGCTTGGACTTGGGTCGATGACCCAGTTCGAGGCATCTATCTGAAAACGGGTTAAAAACCCTAATTGAGACCAAACGACAATTGCCCTCTTTTCTCTCTGTTCCGATTCATTTCCTTTTTCTTTGATCTTCTTCTCTCCAAACGAAAACCAAACATTCTCTTCTTCTCGATCTGTGATCTCTCATTTTCTCACTACAAACTCTCAACATGCTTTTCTATTTTTTGTTTCATTTTCTCCTCCACTCTTCCTCGTTCAGTGTGACACAAATACTCACATGCAGATTTACAAATAAAATAGCAAGGATATCGCTTACCTGTGATTTTGATGCAGTGATGTGCTTCCGACGTGATCTGCGTGTGTGGACGGAATTAATTGAGGCGCTTGCGGTGGACTCAGTCGCGATGATGTGCGGAAATTTGATCGATAGTTCTGCGTGCGGTGGCCGGACAAACTGAATCAGAGGAGCTAATTTCTTGTTTTCTTTCTTTCCTCTATCTTTCCTAGAAGTTTTTTCTTTGTTTCTGAAGGGTTGTGGGTTTGGAAAATGATGATAATAGTTAGGGTTTGGATGATGTTTGTATGCTTACTGCAGTTGTCTTTAGTTTGTGTTGACAGTGATTGAAAAATGATGAACATTGTTGGGGTTTCTGTATATTTTTTGATGTTGTTGTTTATGGTGATGTTCGTCTCGGCCTCTCTCTGATTTTGTATATCTAAATGAATAAGCTGCGATTTTAGGGGGGGGGGGGGGAATGTGAAAAGTTTGAGCAATTATGGCTATTGTCTTAATTCCTTTTTGATACAGTTTGTGTTGCCTATTTTGATGTATTTTTTAGACTGTTATTTGGACTGTTTTGACAGTATGTGCTGTTTTTTTTTTTTTGATCTATTTTGTGCAGAACTTTGGATTGTTTCAACTATGATGTAATTCTGAGTTTAGTTGTTATTTCTTCTCTATTTTGTCCTCTGTGAACCAATAACAATTGTGATTTGCAATGGACGAAATGCTTCCCATGATTGACTTTACTTGTAAATTCTGACTTTATGAAACCAAAATGGTTTATGAGGTTTTGAGCATGATTGAATGCAAACCCTTTATCTTTGATTCCTATCATAAATCCTAATGATGAGATTAGGAGAAAATATTTGAAAAAACTTGATTTTATGCCCAATGTTTCATGTTGCTAACATTCTTTTTTCTTTTTGTTTCATGTGATGAGTGTTGATTTGAAGGTGAAGAAGACGAGGCAATTTGAAGATTGAAGCTAGTTTCAAAGCAACATGAAGAGTTGAAGATGAAAGGCCATGATTGGAAACCAAAGTAGCGAATATTGGTCGTGGAATTTTATTTTGAAGTTTATGTTTTGTAGAATTAGGTTTTGTATAATTGTTTCTTTGATGTAAGAGCAATATGATGGCAATGTAGCATGATTTCAAATTTGTAACTTTGGCTTGGAATTTGGATATCATAGTGAATGAGGCTTGAACATATTTTTGATTATACTTTTCTATTTTGAATGAACCATGTCTAAATGCCTTCAACTTTACCACTTTGAATGAATCCATACTCAAATGTCTTCATATGAATGGCTAAGCTTGATTGTTTCTTTTTTATCTTTTAACTTAAAACCCTAATGCTTCATAAGATTTTTTTTAGGCATTTAGCTTGTGACATTAAATGATATCCAAAGAAAACTTGTGTTATAAGTAACTAAGTGATCAAATGAAATGATTTGCCTTAAGCATCCATAACCCTAATTGAATAAGACTCAAGTATCTTCTCCTCTTGTATAAATCCATAATCACATTCCTTATTATTCAAGTAACGACTAAGCCTCTTGTTTGTCAAAGAGATCTAATGAAACCATATATCCATGGATGAGATCCTTTGAGAAAACCTTGTACCTCAACCTCACATAGTGAAGCATCATTGAATCAAAACCCTAGTGTGCCATGAATACACCATAATCTTTTCAATATCTTGCACTTTAAACCATGATTGAAGCCTTGGGATTTGTTTGATGAACAATTTCATATGGAACCCATCATCATGTGGAGATGTTAAGCATAAAGAGATTACCTTAAATGCTTGAGTT
This sequence comes from Vicia faba, assembly GCA_948472305.1. Classification (NCBI taxonomy): domain Eukaryota; kingdom Viridiplantae; phylum Streptophyta; class Magnoliopsida; order Fabales; family Fabaceae; genus Vicia; species Vicia faba. The sequence continues at coordinate 128,501,149 of OX451739.1, forward strand.
TGTAGCCCTTTGGTGACATCTTGTGAATCCAAAGAATGTTGATAATTTGATAACTTCAAGGTCTTCTAAACACAATTTTCCTTTGATTCTTGAAGATGACTTGTTGATGACATTGCTTATGATAATGTGTAAAAATAACCGTCTCAAGATCTTGAAATTGAGGAAATTACGATTCTTGGAAGCCAGGCAACAGTTACTTGAGATTAGGTTAAAATCCAGAAAGTTTCCTCTAAAGTATTTGAATTTTTTATGATCTTTCGCATATAATCGGCTCTTGACTTGTAAAGAGTAATTAGAGATGACGTCAATGAGGGTCATATGCAAAAAGAAACACTCAAAAATACTGAATAATGAAGAAATTACAATCGTTTGAACTTGATCTTGAAAATGTCAACTTTTGGGTCAATGCAGCTGAGTTTCAGTCATCTGAACCATTGAATGATCCAACTTGCAATGTGAGGCTTAATACTTGACATGAGCATCCTTGATAATACATGAAGAACCATGAAGAACACTTGAAACCTTAGAAACTCAATCTTGCTTAAGAAATGCCAAACCCTAGTCGTGGACTCAATACCTAGGAGGAGAATTTGTCTGATCAAATCCTGAACCATTTTGAGTATTTGAGAAACCCTAGGATAACATCTTAAATGAAAAATGGGAGGGTAAATTTTGGGGTATAACAATAAGCAACCAAATATATAATAAAGCAAGTGAATCAGGGAAGCGCCAGAGCCCTAGCTCCGGTCGTCTTCTCTGGTGAGAGGATTTTCAAACCTGCAAAATAACATGTGTTAGACCATAAAAAGGACCATATCCCTCTAATTTGACCCTTTCCAATCCAATGGTGGTGTTTGTTTGGCCTGGAAACACTTGTATCATGAGTTTCGAAGAAGATATCTCAGACTGCCTTAGCCATGGAAAAACATGATTCTCACGTTAGAGCTTCTATTTTATGATTCAAACTTGTTCTAAGTAACAACAAGAACTCATTTGGGCAGTTAATAAACATTAGCAGTGTATGAAATTAATTATATGAGTGTTTGAAAGAAAAGCAAATCGGAGAAGATGAGTATGCTTGTTTCAAGCATCAATGGCCATGATTTTCGACCTATTCATACCGTTAGATACCTCAGGAATGATTTGCAATGGATGGCTTGGACTGAAAGTGGCTGGATCTTTGGTTTTGACTTTGCCCTAGTTTTGACAAAAAATGAGATTTTTTGAGAGGGTGTTCTTGAGGCAATTTACGTGTGTCCCTTGGTCTGAATGTGTTCTCTATTTATAATGGAAGATTTAGGTCAACAAAAGTGGAATCAATCTTTTGTATTTCATGATCAAATCTTTGATTGAAATTTTGCATGAAATATTTCTTTTTTAGGCCAATCATGTACCAATCAATCTTTACACATTTTTTACAAGTTGTCACCAGCTTTTTAGACTTATGATTTGATTCAAAAATAGATCTCCATGCCTCGATTCATTCACTTGGTACTTTATTTGATTTATTTTGCTTTTAATTGAATAAAATAAAAAATAAAAGAAATAAAAACCATAAAATTAAATCAATGGATTTAGGAGTCTATTATGAGGTCAGGAACACATTGGACCTTAAAAGATAGGCCCATTAGCCCAAAAATTCAAATTTGCTTAATTTGGATTTCATGCATTTTCTCAAAATTTCCCAACTTACACAAATTATAACTCACTCAATTTTTATCATATGAAGGTGATCTTGGACTCTTTGAAAAGCTCAAGATATCCCCTACAATCTTCATGTTGGTCATTTTTCATTTAAAGCATTTATCTTGATGTAAATTACTTTGACAAAAGGTGTCTTTTTGTTGACTTTTAAAGTGACTTGTAATGTTTTGGCTCATCTCTCTCAAATGAAGCATTTTTTGCCTTGAGCTTAGAGAGAGAAAGTTATAGAGAATTGAATTTACTTCAGAATGATATTTGGTTAAGAAATTCCTGATGAAGTATGTGAAAGTTACGCTTGCTCAAAGTTCAGTTGACTTCTCCTTAAGAAAACCATAATTTAGTAACTTTTGACTTTTGATGAATCTTGAGTTTTCTTGATGAATCATGATCAACCCTTTATAAAATGATGAATGTGACTTAAAAATGTTGATGTTGACCAAAAATCTTGAAGTTTGACTGTAAATTGATCAAAGTTGATTTTTTGTCCAATATATTGATTTTCAATCAGCTGACTAATTGACTGAGCAAACTTGTGCTGCAAGGCTTGAAATTTGGCATGAGGATTCTTTGAGAGATATTAGAAACGATAAAATCCACTTGAGGCATTAGAAGTCCAATTTTCCTTGAGAGAAGCAAAACCCTAGTTGTAGGTCAACTGCTTACGAGGAGGGTTTGTCTTATCAATCCTTGAGTAGTCTTAAGCAATTGATAACACTAGGATCATGGGGAGACCTATTAAAATAATTTGTATTTAATAATGGGATGGAAAATTTTGGGGTACAACAGTTGTATTTTACGAACGACTGATGTATGATTTATCAATATTTTGTTTGACTTTTAATGTATGATTTAATGTTATGATTGGTGTGTATGATTTATAAATAATTTTTTATTTGATTTACTAAATAATGATTAATGTGTGTGATTTATTGTGGAAATAATTTGTAATGTAATGTTATAAAAATTTCTATTTTAGTATAAGGGGGTAAATGTTGTCCAAGAGTTTATCTGAATTTTGAAATTCATATTCACCCCATTGTTAACATGTCTAATCAATACATATTATATTATTAGAGGATTTATTTTTCTACTTTATAGTTTTCTAGTGTACCACGCGAAATTCTAAAAACTCCCCTTAAAATTAGATATATATTTCCGGTACGCACCTTGCCAGGCATAAATTGTATAAAAAAATTGAGTGTTAACCTGGAATATATTTCCGGTTACAGATGGATGTATATTTCTTATTTGTATTGAGACTTAAAGGCGCGTTGTTTTTTTCCCTCTCTTTACAGCAGAAACTTATTTCAAAAAACAAAAATAAAACACACAAAAACATTCATTCCTCTTAAACCCCATTATTACAAAATCAAACTACTTCGCAAAAAGCTCATCAAAAAAAAATCGTCAAGCATCAGTTAACTTAAGTGTTCAACAATATTCAATCAAGAAAATTCATCAGTTGTAAGTTGTTTTTGAGTTCTTAAGAGTTTATGTATTTTCTACTCAAATTTGTGATTTAGGTTAGAAATTGTGATTTTGTTGTGTTTTCAATATTAGGAATCATTAGAAATGTGTTAGAAGTTTCATTTTATGATCAATGACCTTTTTTGGAGGTCATTTGGGGCTCTGCTTCGCCATTGACAAAGCTCTGAAATTACAGGTCATACCGGAAATGTATTTCCGATTTTCATTTTAACGTTGAAGAAAATCGGAAATGCATTTCCAATTTTAGTCGGTTCCTATTTTTACGTTATTTTTGAACATTAGTCCTTATGTTAACGTTTGTTTTGTACTTTTACAGGAGTAATGGCTGAGAGACCATCTAGGTTGAGGCACGACAGGCTTGCACAACATGCTTTTGTACGGAGGGAAATGAGTCAGGCATCCCAGGCTCCTTCTACCTCTGGACAGGTTGTGTTGGATGTGCATACTACAACCTTTATCTCTGATGTTCATGTTTCTACTCTGACTGCATCGTCCTCCCACAACAGGTGGGATTCTCCAATTCATCCCTCCTCACCTTCGTCCTCCCGTATATGTACTTCCTCGCCGATGGTATTTGAGGCGAGAGAGGCATCTGGTTCCCAGCCGACATCAGAGGCCTAGCCATAACCTACATCCCCAGCACTTGAGGCCCTGAGCCGTCACCCCATACATCTCAGACACCTGAGCAGGCACTTGAGTCAGCATCTCAGACGGAACTTGCGGCGCCTCAGAGTTTTGGAGAAGACCGTCTGATTTATCTATGCTGCCTCTGTACCCAGACCATGTTGCTAGACATATATGAGACGGAGAGGTATGAATTTTGACTTGTTCCTTCTATTACATTTTTATTATGGATTTTTGTTGAATGAACTTTATCAAACCATGTATGCAGGAACGTGATCTGCTAAAGATCGTTAATCATGGGCAGAAGATCAGTAAACTCGAACCCCCTCTTGAGCCATGGTTTAATAAGTTGTTGCTTCTTACGGGGTTGAAATATTTGACCAAGTATGGTTATAGCGTCTTTAATCATGGTATGATTAACGCTTTTGTTGAGAGGTGGCATCATGAGATGTCTTCATTCCATCTACCACATGGTGAGATGACGATCACACTGGACGATGTCGCGTCTCTGCTGCATCTTCCGATTAGAGAGACATTTTTAGACCATGAAAGAATTGACAAAGAGGAGGCATTGGATATGTTGGTAGAAAAATTGAGAGTTATCCCTGAGAGTGTCATGGCTGAGTTGGACTTCACATGTGGTGCCCATGTCAGATACAGTTATTTGAAGATGATGTTCACGAATGAGATAAGGCGTGAACGAAAGACTGATGGTGATCCCGAGCAGGTTACCCTACATTGGAAGTTTTCTATGAGAGCATGCCTTTTATTTCTGATTGGCACACAGATTTTTATGGACACTAGTGCCACTTACACAGATGTGATGTACCTGAGGTACTTTAATGATTTTCAACAGATCCACTAGTGGAACTGGGGGGATGCTTGTTTGGTATACTTGCATACGAAGTTGTCTGAAGAATATAAGTGAAAGACAAAGCAGATGACCGACAACATCATACTCCTGATGGTAAAATTTCTTGATCTTTGTGGCGCTTTATTAATTATTGTGATTTCGTTACTAATTAATAGTTAATGTTATTTCAAGGTTGGATCCTAACGCACTTTCCCCGCATCTCGGGTTGGTCACATGCATTGGATTATACTGAAGTTAAGATGTATGTCATTGCATACGATCCGCTCCGAGAGAACCAGGCGACAAAGTCGTTTCAGGTGTATATTAACTGGCTGGTGTTTAAGGACATACATTTCCATTCATACCACGACCATCATGTCACGATACCATTTGACGAAGTTGCGTTATTTACGAGTTAGTTGGCTTGCGGCTCACGCAAGACGGCTGCTTATGCTTGAACGCGCCATGCGTCAGTTCGGGTACACCCAGTATATTCCATGGGATTCTGGTGTATCTGCTCCTCCCCTGGTAAAATGCATGGATATGGATGTCTTGTTTGATGATTATGAGAATCATCTTATTCCAGATGAGGCTCGGAGTACCATTGCTCCAGACGATTGAAGCTATGTTGATGGGTATATCATATGGTTCTTCAGGGTATCCCATCCATACCTGATACAGGATGCTCCGGGAAACCCACTAAGGCCAACTCATTAGAAGATTCTAAAGAAGGAGCGGGCACATGTCGATCATACCTCTGATGTGTTGTCTAGGTATCGTCGTATCATGGATATTGTGCACACGGATATTGATGGTTATTTGTTTACTGATGGCTCTGATGTTATAGGTGTTCTAGATGTCATCATGACGGAGGTTCAGGGGGTTCTGCAATACAGGAGGCAGCAGAGGAACGCAGGGAGGATGACGGACTGACTCAGAGTATGACATATCCAGTAGTCTTTGATGTTGTATATGTATTTTGATTATCATTTTTTTATTATATTTAGATAATATTTTAGATTACCCTCTATATTGACTACGAACACATTTTATACAGTTTACTGATATCTATCTATATATGTCTTTGTAGTGTGTTTTATTGTATACGTCTTTGTATTCAATGTGAAACAACGCGCAATAAGACTCACTAGCAGCATAAGTCTTTCTGATATTGTTTACCCAAAAATCCGAAATATATTTCCAATTTACTTTGCAAATGTATTTCTAATTTCTAGACAAGATTTAACAGAAAAATGTGCGCACCAAAAATATATTTCTGATTTCAAAGTATATTTTAGAAATTGCATAAAAAATTTCTTTTTACTAGAATTGAAAGAGAAATTTTCTACTATTATATGGGTTTGTCAGAAAATTAAAATCTAAATTCTAATAGGAAATATACAGAGTTGAAATCAGGAGTCCAATAAGGTATATACAAAAGTTGAAATCCGGACATGTTTTTTTTTTGGCAAAAATGGTGTATTCCTAATAAAGTGATTTGTTGAAAAATAGGAACATAGACAGTTTTTTATTTTATATGGAGGTTGAACAAAGTGATCACCATATGGGATGTAATAAACTCCACCGAAATTTCAATGAAGTAATGTGATTGTTTTAAATTGTTATAGAAACTATATGGGATGCAGTGAACTCCACCGAAATTTCAATGAAAGTTATTTGATAAAATGATTGCCACGCTGGAATCAATATCTTTCGAATATTGATATAGCAACTTTGTAGTGAAGAAAGACTTGTTATTATGTACCTGTTATAAAAAGCCAGAGGAATGTATTTTGCAATTTAGCATGTCACAACAAACGCATGCACATTTTGATTTTAAAAAATGTCCAATTCGTTGCCATTACTCAATATCCAAAACGGATGATTGTTACTGATTATTGCCATTACTCAAATTAACAATATTCTCCTTAATGCATCCACAAAATTAGTATTCCTAGGGCACAAAAAAGTGTAAATTTTCATCGCAAAACTTTGCAGAAGAAAAAGAGCGTGATCCCACTAAAAAATATCAATAAGGCTCTCAACTCTGCCGGCAGAGTGGACATTTGCCACTAAATCTCACTGAAGTTTAAAGAAAACCAATCACCCTAAGACACTTACAAACTCCGATAGTCTATCACAGTGACCTCGTCATCTGGAGCATCCAAATCTTGATAACTGCACCATCATTGGCAAAACAAGTAGATAGCAAAAAGTTAATTACACAACAAATGAGAATTTGACAAGGTCAATTAATTGCAAACAAAAAAAAAACTTGATATCTTCATTCTTAGGTGGCAGCAGGCACATGCTTTTGTTTCTTAACTTCAAGGCTATAAAATATCAAAGGTATAATAAGAATTTTCCATTTAAGCAAACAATACATAAATGAACAATCAAAATGTGAAATTATATGGACAAATATGCTGAGCTGAGATTGAAGTGACTGATAGGAGATTTTAATCACGTATGCACCAAAAAAGAGGACATAAAAAACAATAATAATTTAGAGGACTTGGAGTGGGAAGGGGATGATTGGAGATACCACACAAATATCTAAGCAAAAGGTCATTGCACAGAACACTTTACCTTCTCATCTTCCGAGGATCTGGTCTAAATGCCGGATTTACAGCAATTATTGGTGCCGGTCCACCCATATGAGGGCCAGACAGCATCGGTATTCCGGAGGCATCGTATGAAGATGGTCCTCCTTGTTCTCTTAGCATCTGCATTGCAACTTCTGGTGGCGCAGGAACAAAGGGTCCTAATGGCCTGTAGAGTTATAGATCATATAGTAATCACAAAATCTAAGCAAATAAAAAAATGGGCATCAGATTGTGAAAGGAAGGGCAATGAAAGAGGCAACCTACCCAGCACCAGGTACAGGCATCAATACTGGCGGAGGAGGCATATCTGAGGCAAAAGGAGGTACACCATGCCCTGCATAAGTGTCGTACATTGTTTCATTCTGGTCTCCCATCTCAAGTGTTTTAGACTGCCTTTCACGGGATGGGGAATCGGGTCTATCTCCATTTATTCTGTCATTCTGTTCATGGTCTCGATGATTACCACGATCATCTCTCAATCGGCCCTCCAGACCTAACCTTTGCCTTAAAGGCTTGTCCTACAAATTGGAAAAGAAAAAGGACCATAAATTTATAAAGGTTGATGTACAGCATAACATTATAGGTAAAGGAAATTTTTTAAAAGAGATCACTGTTTGGCAAGCTGTTCAGAAATCATCCACAATGGTTGAGGGTCAAATTAAGGATAAACTACTACCAAATCTCGAACACCAAAAGGTTCTCATACATACGGCGAGCATTAAGAATTTTATCAAATCATGCATCTATGGGTATAGTAGTCCACCTGAGATTGCTGCATGACAGGCTTTCCACCAGGAGCATCTGGATCACTACAACAGTAGTAAGGCCACTATAAGTGATATTTTCACCAATACTCGCAATATTGATCAAAAACCATAGGATGTTTTAGTTATTACTTACTTCATGTAATTTTGAGTATAGAGATCCTCACGCAATTTTGAAGTTTGTTCAACAGCAAGCTCTGGGTGTTTTAGCTTCAGATGTTTGTACACAAATTCAGCAGCATGAAAAAGCTTTGTGCAGCCCTTAGCTCCACAACCATACTTCCATCCATACTTTTCATCCCTGATTTTTCTAACATATGGATCCAATATTTCAACTGCTGCAGCATCTATTTTCTCCTTCGCAGCCATTACTTCCAATGGATCCTGACCATTCAACCTTCCCTGCCAAAATGAGTCAAGTTTTTTTTCCCATTCAGACCCTGACTTACCTGTTTCTTCATTCCCTGTTTTTTCTGGCCTCACATGCCTAAAACCCTTAGCCTCATTAGTCTCAATCATGCCATAATAATCTACACCATGAATCCGCCACAGATATGTAACAAGTGTGTCCAAAAGCTCAACACCCTCTAAACCCTTAACAGATGTTAGGCCTCGTATAATTACTACTGGACCCACAGATCCACTGTGAGACTTATCACCATTTTTATTATGATCACTGCTGCATAAAATATTATCTCCAATTCCCTTTTCTGCATCAAGCTTGCGAACAAGGGCCTGAGACAGTTGAACATCTGCTTGTATTCGTCTAGGTTCAGAACTGATAGGATGAGTCTTAGGAGCAGCTGTGAAATCACTCTGTTTGATAAAACCCCTTCCATGTCTTCTCCGTTTGCCGTCTGTTTCCTCCTCTGAATTTGGTTCGCTAGCTTGCGCTGATTTGCTGGATGAAGAGGCACTTAAACCCGGATTTCTACATTGATTGTAACACAAAATATGCATACGGAAGAAAAGGAAGGTCAGAGTGAGAGATGCACATACAAGAGTAAGTAAAAAGAGGACAAGAACTTACAGATCAAAAGTACCACTCTGCAAATCAAGCAAAAAATCTTTTGCCAGCTGTCGAGCACTTTCATTCCTCCTAAAATATATAAATAACAAAAATAAGAATCCGCCTGTCTATCTTATAAGCACCCCCCGACAAAAATAAAACAGACCCATTAACCTGACAATATGTTCTGTTTTTATTCAAACAGTAAGATTGATATAAAATACCTTTCAATGACTTTAAGCAAATTTGTTGGATGGTATTTATCTTTCAACCTATATAAAAAGGTAAAACCAGAAATGGAAAAGGACATCAGATTGTGGGAACATCAAAAAAATATGATACTTCGTACTTTCATAGTAAACATTTAAAGATTTGAAAACTAAATTCTTTAGAGCATACCACTCCTCATCCTTATGAGCATTGAAATAAGCTTTTTTTTGGGTAGAAATGTACTCTGATCTATATTCTTGATACCTAAAAAAATCAATCAACAGTCATTTTTCAACGAAGATCTGAAAATTTCTTACATAACTTGAATTCTCAGACATAACGCAAAAGATTATTTTCCAGAACTTACCTACGTTCTGCTTCAGCTGGTAGTATATCATCCTCAAGCTCCTGAATGAATTGCTTATAGGACATCAACCCTTCTCTAAAACAGGTCATAAATACACTAATGTTAAAATGCCAAAAAAATCAATTATTAGACAAAGTAAAATAAAGATAACTTAGAATCATATAAACAAGCAATAATATTAACAGTTTTCAATAAGTATTACTTTCATTAGTTACTGGGGAAACTCAATTGTAGATGCACTTAAATATTAAAGTATCACAAGTAGATAATTAGCATTGAATGCATGAAACAACTGTTCTATAAGAAGCAGAAAAATTGACTAGAAATTAGAAACAAAAGCACATCAACAGCAATGCAATGCCAAGAAATTTTGAATCTAAGTGGTTTGATAAATCTAATTAATGAATCTGCTAGCAGCCATATAAACAAATGTGGCGATCCAATCAACATGTATCTATGAAAGACAGCAATTTTAAGGTAATATGGATTCATTAAACGGTACAACTGAGAAATACGATTAGAAAGCGGACCTTTGTGCACCGCTACTTTGAAAGTTTCCGTAACCACGATTGGATTCCATATCTGTAAAATGTAAGTGCAGGAAATCATAACATAAATAATAAGTCATCTTAATCCAAAAAAAAAAAAAAAACACACACATATATATTATCTTCATGTGAAAAATATCAAGCAATCAAGCATCATGTTCCTAAATCTGGGAAATACTTGAACAAGTATGTGATTTCTTTTTGCTTTAAGTTCCAATGTCACTAGCAAGGTTACATGTTTTGATCAAGGTAGAACCAAATTGAAATTAGAAATGCAGAGCATAAAAACGAAAAGGTCATTATCAGCCTTTGGAACAAATTACAATTTACAATTAATAAGAACAAGGGAAATATGAAGAATAAAATGTGTTAAAATAAAACAAGACTATCAACCATTAAGAGAAGAAAGAGACATTTTAAGGAATCGATTTGGCTGTAATAGGCAGTTTTGTCAAATGTCGGCCATGGCGAATTACTGTGGCTGATTAGATTGGGAGATTTGTGAAAAATAACAGCACCATGGCATTTTAAGGCGGCTCAAAATGGCAGAATTCTGGCTTTCCGCCATGGAAATCATATATCTTTTGCATAGTTTGATGGGAGGTATCGATAAAACATAACAACATACACATTGATTTCTAATGGAAGATATTGAAGAAGGGAGTCCATGTACTTGAGCCATCAGGGATATGTCTGACTCTGATGGGGTAAAAGCAGTGAATCCACAAATGATTTCCCCGTATCTAACTTTACACCAAGTGTGAACCTTGATCTTTTTTTTACTTTGTTTATGGGTTTTCTTACGTAAGAAATCTAGGATCCAATACATAACAAATCTAGGATTTAATGCCTCGCATGTGTTTTATAGATGATATAGTTCCAGAGAAAGATGCAAGAGAAATAATCAAACAAATATTCTGAATATATTGCTGACAGGCCCACTTGAGTATGGCTTGGTTACACATTGTAAAGCCGTGTTATGTTTACCAGAGAACCAAATGCAACAGTTTAATTTAGTTCAAATAAAACAATAATTATAAGACTAGATTTAATGCTTTGTTATGCATAAAAATGGGATGATGGAAAAATGAAGAACCCAAGTAATTAGAATCTATTAACATACCAGGGATCCCATTTTGATATCCTGCTGCAGAACGGTGTCCAAACCTACCATAAGACCTGTCATCAGCATAACCACCTCTTCCACCCCTATCATACCCACCATAATGATCATACCCAGATCTTCTGTAAAAAGGTGATGAAAACACTATCAGAAAAGCATAACCTATTGCATTGCATCGGGCAATAGAGGGAGGAAGTAAACGTAAATGAACTAAGTTGAGCTAACTAAGAGAAACTAACTCATTGAACATTGCCATGAAAATGATTTTTCTACAATGAGAACCATACATAATAATACCAAACCATTCCTCATATTAACAACTCAAGCAGTTGAAGTTTTGGTACTTGTCATGCATTTGGATCCACATCATAGTTAAATTAATATTATCCAATAACTAAAAAAACTTATAAAAATATCAGCTTTTTTACCATTAGCACATGAAGTGCATCATAGCTATAGAACATAAAAAAGAGGTTTATTTGATAATTGATATAAGAAAACAAAGTAAAATGCGGCATTTCTGTAATTAAAATTGAAACTACAAATGAAAACAAAACAATGTAATTTCGACCTAAAATCTGCCAAAAGCTTCCATCGAAACATGAAAACCACTAGAGTCATTTTCATAGCATTCTCAGAACACAAGTTTAAACAGCAACAACATACAATTGACAGAAACAAAAAGAAACTACATACACAAAGTTCAAAATTCTTGAAAATTCAAAGTAACAGTAGCATGTAGCCAATAAAATGGAATTCAATAACTGAAAATTTGAAATAGCATAACAATAACAATTTCTAGACACTGCAATTTTCCGCTTCGAAAGCAGTAACCTGTCGTCGGGTCCATAACCGCCTCGGGGGCTGCCACCTCTCCTAGAGCGCTTGTAGTTGTAATGCGGAGGAGAACGCCGCGATGGAGAATAACGGCGGTCACGATAGGGAGGACTGGGACTACGCCGGCGCTTGAATTCTCTATCTCTATCTCTATCTCTTTGCGGAGGCGACGTGTTCCGCTCATAGTAATCCCGGCGATTAGGAGGGCGATCGAAATCTCTATCATCTCTGCGGTCCCTGCCACGGCGATAGGAGGGGTGTGGAGGCGGATGATGAGAGGGAGGGAGATCGATATCAGCGGCGGCGGATGTGGAGGAGGGAGGAGGTGGCGGGGGAGGGGGAGGTGGAGGTGGGGCGGAAGAGGATGGGGATTTGTCGAGAGAATCGGAGGGAATGTTGGTGATAACTTCGGCCATTGAGAAATGGGAAGAAACCCTAACGAGAGAGTGAAGTGTTGGTTTGGTTTGGTTTGGTTTGTTATATGAGAGTGAGGAGGTGGAGAAGTGAATCGGGCTTCTCCTACTGGATTAGACTACGCTTTTCACCTTTTGGAGTGTACTAGTATATATTGTGGGGTAGCTGTTTCCCTGAATGCTTTCATTCGTCTCTTAAAACTCTTCAAACTCCAGCATAAAGAATGTTGGGAATTTCTTTTCTTTTGCCACCTAGTGATCTTCTTCTAAGTATACAATGAAAAACTCAAAATTTTCTAAGACTTCGCATGCACAAATGCGAAAATATTGTATTGTACAATAACATGTCATTTCGCATATGTATCTGTGAATTAACTCATAATTTATCAAAAATAGAGTGACTTCGCATGTACATCTGCGAAGTTACTCATAATTTTCATTTTGTATGTACACATGCGAAGTCTGTGAATTGTATTGAAAACGAACAGAACAGACTCATCAATCATTTTCTATTCAAACACCAAAACTTCTTTTTTTTTTCAAACCCTAACATTTTTACTACCCAAACTCACTCATTTTTGCTCATCTATCCATTTCAACTCTTTTCAAGTCATCTCAAATTACCTCCAAGCTTTCAAATTTGTGTAAGTTTTCTCCAAATTAATTTGATTCACAATGTAATTTTGTAATAGTTTATTAGGTTAGTTTATAAAAATTACATTGTGTATGTGTTAGCTCCTAAATTCGACACCCACAACAAATTGGCCTTATGGGTCAAAAATAGATTGAATAAATCTAAGCTAAAAATTACTTCGACAGATTGGAAAAATACTTAGAGAAATTTCTGAGTTAAAGTTAATCTTCGACCAGAAGGTTCTTGCGGCTTTCGACTGAAAGGGCTCCAGGGCCTTCGACTAAAAGGAAACCTCGTATCAGCAACAGGTGATTTTGAATCTGAAGAAAGGAGGGAAAAGCGGTTCGCTTAGCGGTTGAGGAAAGTAACGTGGCATGAAGATAGAGGTCGAAGCATATGCAGAAGACACTTGTCTTCATCCTAGAGCAAAGCAACTCCTCGACGGTTACCTAGTTTTTAGTATAAATATAGGAAGTTTATGTAGATTTCTGTGTGTTCAACTAACCGTACAAGTCATTCAATACTATTCGAATACCCGCTGTGTGAGAAAGAATACTGAAAATGTACATTTGAAACACCACATTTTATAATCAAAGTCTTTTACATTTCTCTTTACATTCCTTGTCTTTTTATCTTGCTTGCAAACATCTATTTTTCCTTGCACTTTACTTGCACTTTTTATCAGATTCCTGCACTTAAACTCTTCCCAACCCCTTTTCTATTTACTTTCTACACTCAAACTCATCCCAAAACTCAACCTTTCTCAGTCGAACGTGTGTTCTTTATTTATATTAGCATTTATGTCCGAACAACGCCAAAAATTAGCATATGTCTTAGGATCAAACTGATCGATCCTGTGAGTAACCAAAAAATTATCCTTTTTGAAAGATCAGTGGTTGTTTACCGAATAACACGGCAAACAAATTGTCACACCTGGTGGGATGTTGCTAATTTTTATTTTTTGTTTTGCTTGTTTATATTAATATAAATGTTTTGCATAATTTCCTTTCTTTTACAAAGTCTTGTATGCTATTAAGAAGTGGTAAATTAACCACCAACGAGTATACAACTAGAAGAAGAAATAGTGAAAGTAAAATGGCTAATCAGCCAAATAATGGAGAAATACCTCCACCAATTACTAAGGGAACAACAGTTATACCAACCGTTAGTGAAACTATCTTGTCAACCGTTGGTTCGGCACCAACATTAACAGCAACTCAAACAGGACCAATACTTTCGTATGCATGTCTCAGAGGTCCATCGGGAACCCCCCCCCCCCCCTCCCTCCCACCAAGGGTGAATCCAGGATCTCGACCATACGTTCCCCTAGGATTGTCGACAGCCTGGATAGGCTGAGACCAGCCTTATGGCATGCCAACTACTGAAATGGCTAGTCTTATGCACGTTGCATCTACATTTTCAGAACCTTTGGTAAGTGCGTCTTCGCTATTACAGTTATCTGGAATTGGTATGGAGAATTTGGGTAGAAACCAACTCTTAGGAGGGGCATCCCATGTAATACCATGCCTCACAAATGCTTCCACGACAGTTTTTAGGCAACAAATGGATGAAAGCAACCATGATATGGTACAAATGTTGGCCCAAACTCTGAGTACAGTGTTGAACCCTCTAATACAAAACACCACTCAGTCGAACCAACAAATGTCAATGCAGATGACGCGCATGGATGAATTTTTTGTGGTTCCCCAACCTATTCGACAACCACAAAGAACATCAATAAGAGAGAATCAATGTATAGTCTTAGAAAAAGATGTAACCATTAACCAAAACCCACAGCTAGATAGGAGGAACCACATAGTGGAAATCGAACAACCTAGGGTCGAAATACCCAGATTTCCTCCACAGATCCCTAGAAATGGCGATCAAGGTGTAATGGTGGTAAATAGAAACCAAAATGCTGATGAACTGATACAGCGGGTTCGACACCATAATTATGGAACAAATAATAATTTGACAGCCATGATCGAAAGAATCATGATGCAAAATAGAATGAACATCGGCTTTCATAGGCCAAACTTTACATCCCCGTTGTCAAAGTATATTCTGCAAACAGATTTACCCCCTAGGTGGAAAGTTCCAAAGTTCACTAAGTTTTCAGGGGACACGACAGAGTCCACTGTCGAACATGTAGCGAGATATTTGATAGAAGTTGTGGAAATATCAAATAACGAGATCCTTAGGAGTAAGTACTTCCCAAGTTCTCTAACTAAAAACGCTTTTACTTGGTTTACCACCCTTCCAGACAATTCGATCCACAATTGGAATCAATTAGAGAGATTGTTCCATGAACAATTTTACATGGGACAAACCAAAATAAGTCTGAAAGAACTGGCTAGCGTGAAAAGGAGATTCACCGAGCCAATAGATGAATATCTAAATAGATTCTGACTACTCAAAGCCAGATGCTTTACAGAAGTGCCTGAGCATGAATTGGTCGAAATGGCAGCAGGGGGTCTAGATTATTCTATTAGGAAAAAATTAGATACCCAATACCTGAGGGATATGGCCCAATTGGACGATAGAGTTCGACAGGTAGAACGTCTTAAAATTGAAAAAGCTAAAGCAACTAAGACTCATCGAAGAGAAAGGGTAGCCTGTGTAGAAATGGATGACGATGATCCAGAGACATCTAGTGATCTTATAGCTGTCGAAGAAAGCGAAATAGATTTAGCAGAGTTAAAGCAAGGGCCACCATACTCTTGTAGATTGTTAGTGCCCTCAGATGGGAAGAATCTTACTGAGTCAGAAAAGAACAGTGATAGATTCCCAAAGAAAACATATAGTTTCGACGTCACAAAATGTGACGAGATATTTGACTTGTTAGTTAAAGATGGCCAAATGATAGTACCCCTAGGGGGAAAATGCCTCCTTTAGAATAAAGAAAGAAAAAAGGTTTTTATAAGTATCATAATTTTTTGGGCCATAAAACTTCATAATATTTTTTTTCAGGGATCTCGTTCAAGGAGCGATCAAAGAAGGCAGACTCAAATTTGCTGACAAACCTCCAATGAAAATCGATGCAAACACATTGCAAGCTGATGCCCACTATGCTGAACCAGCAGGCATCAACATGGTCGAAGTTTCTGAAGACTTCGTCAATAAGCCGGTTTTTGGCAGTTTCACTGGGAACATCTCCATAAAGATTGTCGAAGGGGTGAGAAAGGCTACTAAAGGCCTAAATAAAGGGGTTACTGAAGGCCTAAACAAAGGGCTACTGAAGGCCTAAAGAAAGGAGTTACTTAAGACTCAAACAAAAGGACTACTGCAGGTTCTTACTTGGCTTCCGTCAAGGGTTCGATAGAGGAACTTGAAGCCAAAATGCAAAAGATGAATCTCGCTGCCAAGAGCAACATAGAAGTCAATATGGTCGAAGTATCTGAAGCAAAGGCTTCAGAAGAGGCCATCAGACAAGAGGAAGTGAACAAAACTGCATTTCCTAAAGAGAATGAGAATCTGACAGATTTTCTGCAACGATGCCAGAAAAAGAAGTCTGAAGTTATGTTGTGTCCAAGATGCAGCTCCATCTTCGACAAAAAGGCTGCAGAACACATACAAGGCGTAAGGGAAGCAAAGGAGAAATGGGCCACCAGTGCCCAACCCAACATGGTTTTTGAGGTTAGATATGATCCCAGAAGAGGATATTAGAAAGGACCAATGAACCAGGCGAAGAGGATATCAACTTTCAGGCCTCCCACAAATATTCCTGTGAACACTTGGCTAAAAACAGCAAGCGTGAAAAGGCCAAGTGAGGAGAAATGGCGAACATTCAATGTGCTAAGAGGATCATCATTGGCATATAGGAAAGAGTTCTAAACTACAACAACAAACAAAGTGGCTCATGTGTCGAGCAACTACAAGGGGAAAAACCCCATGTCTCGCTCCTAGTGGAGAAGATGTCAAAGATGGCAAAAAGCCGAGAGAGAGGCTACAGAGGAGCCTCAACCAGAATCAAGCACCAACGTACCACAAAGAGTGAACAAAGGCAAACAAAGAAAGCCTTTGGAAAGGAAACCAATTGCTAGAAGATTGGTGTGGCCAGAACAAGGTGAATCAGATGAAGAAGGTAATTCTGAATCTGATGCTACTTTAGATATTATGGTGAATGTAGTATCAGTACTACCCAGGGAATACGACCGCCAAGTCGAAGTCGAAGAGACTGACTGGGAGGTCGAACAGGAAATGGCCAAAAATAGGCCTGTGTGTTATTATGTGATGAACAACGGTTGCATCGAAGAGCAAAATGCTTTCTTCGAGCCACCTACTGAGGCGATGAAAAATCACCTCAAACCCTTGTTCATAAGGGCAAAGATAGGGGAAATAACCATCAACAAGATTCTGGTTGATTGTGGGGCTACAATAAATATAATTCCCCAATTTATGCTGAGGAAAATGGGCAAGGGAGATGGAGATATCAAACCCCACAACATGGTTCTATCGATCTATGAGGGAGGTATTGGAACTACTATGAGGGTGATACAATTAGACCTCAAGGTGGGAACAATACTTCGACCAACTATGTTCATGGTCATTTCAGCAAATCTTGACTATAATCTACTCTTAGTTAGAGAATGGATACATGGCATAGGTGCAGTTCCATCTTCGATGCATCAACAGGTTACAATTTGGCGCCCTGATGGTATCGTGGAGAATATCGAAGACAACCAAAGTTATTACTTGGGTAAAGTTAACAATGTTGTAAAAAATAGCTTCGACAAAAACTTGGCTCACATAGGGCCATGCAATCCTCCTGAATTCGATTTGGCACCAGCACCAAATGCCTTTTGCTCCCTCTACCTGCATTCCGACCATGGTTTCCAGTGGGATAGAGAAGATTTATCAAACATTGACTATAGAGGAGTTGATGACATACGGCCAACAGTCTGGGGAAGTGAATTTGGTGATGATGACTGAATCATAAGCTCTACAAAAGATTTCGGCATATGTAGCCGAAAGTAGAATGATAGCAGCCTTAGAGGCTGAAGTCAAGTACACGACTCTTGAAGCCAATGAGCAAGTATTTCTTCCAGAAGGTCCTGGGAAAGACTTTGAAACCACCTGACTCGAAAGAGGAAGAAATGGAAAACCAGAGGCTAGATTCCATCTATGATGATGATCCTTTGGGTTTTGAAAAGGATCCATTGGCAAACAGTGTTAAAATTCTAGCGCAAGATCCTTTAGAAGAAATAGACATGGGCGAAGGTTTGGTGAAAAGACAAACATACATTAGTGAGAAGATAGATCCAGAGCTCAGGATCGAAATAATCCAATTGGTGAAGGAGTTCAAAGACTGTTTTGCATGGGATTATAATGAAATGCCTGGTCTCGACAGAAAAGTGGTAGAGCTTCAACTACCAATAAAGCCTGGAAAAAAGCTTGTCAAGCAAACTCCAAGGCGTTTTGCACCAGAGGTCTTGTTGAAGATCAAGACGGAAGTCGAAAGACTACTGAGATGCAAGTTCATTCGAACAACCAGGTATGTCGAATGGATTGCAAATATAGCACATGTTATAAAGAAAAATGGTACCTTAAGGGTGTGCATCGATTTTTGAGATTTAAATGCTGCAACACCCAAAGATGAATATCCAATACATGTGGCGGAAATGCTTGTCGATTATGCCGCTGGCTTTGAATAAATGAGTATGCTTGATGGATACTCAGGGTATAATCAAATTTTCATTGCTGAAGAGGATGTGTCGAAAACAACATTTTGATGCCCTGGGGCTTTAGGCACTTACGAATGGGTAGTAATGCCTTTTGGCCTAAAAAACGCAGGGGAAACATATCAAAGAGCAATTAATTCTATCTTCCATGATTTTATTGAAACTTTTATGTAGATTTATATTGATGATATTATTGTTAAATCTATTTCAGGGAAGAATCATATAGACCATCTTCAACAATCCTTCGAAAGGATGAGACGCTATGGTCTGAAAATGAATCCCCTAAAATGCGCTTTCGGCGTAAGAGCATGGGACTTCTTAGGCTTTAAGGTCCACAAGAAGGGAATTAAAGTAAACCAGGACAAGACCAAAGCCATTTTGGAAGGCGAAAAGTGCACGATTGACTTCTGTGGTAAAAAAGAAGACAAGTGTCGAATGGGAATCTCAAAGAATGATCATTTCTTCTTACATCGAAATTGATATTCTTGGGGGGCAATTTTTTATCTCCTAAATTCGACACCCACAACAAATTGGCCTTATGGGCCAAAAATAAATTGAACAAATCTAAGCTGGAAATTACTTCGACAGATTGGAAAAATACTTAGGGAAATTTCTGAGTTAAAGTTAATCTTCGACCAGAAGTTTCTTGCGACTTTTGACTGAAAGAGCTCCAGGGCCTTCGACTAAAAGGAAACCTCGTATTAGCAATATGTGATTTTGAATCTGAAGAAAGTAGGGAAAAGCGGTTCGCTTAGCAGTTGAGGAAAGTAACGTGGCATGAAGATAAAGGTTGAAGCATATGCAGAAGACACTTGTCCTCATCCTAGAGCAAAGCAACTCCTCGACGGTTGCCTAGTTTTTAGTATAAATATAGGAAGTTTATGTAGATTTTCGTGTGTTCAACTAACCGTACAAGTCATTCAATACTATTCGAGTACCCGCTGCGTGAGAAAGAATATTGAAAATGTACGTTTGAAACACCACATTTTATAATCAAAGTATTTTACATTTCTCTTTATATTCCTTTCCTTTTTATCTTGCTTGCAAACATCTATTTTCCCTTGCACTTTATTTGCACTTTTTATCAGATTCCTGCACTTAAACTCTTCCCAACCCCTTTTCTATTTACTTTCTACACTCAAACTCATCCCAAACCTCAACCTTTCTCAGTCGAATGTGTGTTCTTTATTTAGATTAGCATTTATGTCCGAACAACGCCAAAAATTAGCATATGTCTTAGGATCAAACTGATCGATCATGCGAGTAACCAAAAAATTATCCTTTTTGGAAGATCAACGATTGTTTACTGAATAACACGGAAAACAGTGTGTTGTGTTAGAATAGTTAAATGTAGTTGCTTGGGTGACAAAAAAATAACATTTTGATGTTTTAAGGCAAGAAGCAACACCTTTGAAAATGGTTGTGCGCAGGGGGTTTCACATGTGCACTTGTGAAGTCACCCTGGACTAGTTTCGCATGTGCACATATGAATTCTCGCATGAGTTGTTTTATTTTTAAAACCTAACAATTATAATTATTTATTTCAGGAACATGGATAATAACCAAGACCAGAGTAGGCGGTTGAGACAAGTTAGACCAAGCCAGACTTCCTCGGCTCGTCGAGAGAGACATGAGCAGCAGGTTAACTAGCCTCGATGACGGGGTCAGGTACAAAAGGATCAATTGGATGTAGCTTCCCCTTCTGCACCGAGAAGTCGTCTACACCAGGCGTCTACCTCTCGTGTGCATGAGCAGGTACCTGATGAGGCGGAGGTTCTAGAAGAGTTTGTGGTGCCTAAGGTAGATGAGGTACCTGGATATGTTATGGTACCTGAGGAGGCGGATCAGGGATATCCAGGAGGGCCACATGACACCTCCCTCTTGATTTACTATCATGATCATACCGCTCGGCATGTTTGGGAAGGAGAAGTATATTTTTGGTTGCACTTTTTCATTTTATATTTTTTACTCAAAAATATGATTGTAACGATTATTACTTTTTTGTTTCAGGAATGATTGCCCATAAAGCATGTGAATCCCTCGCGAAAATTTTTGATTTGTTTAAATCTGCGGTTGAGTGGTTCCATGATGTTGTGCTTGGATCCGAACTTGTCGGATCATTCTGTACAGGTTACAATACTATAAGCATCAGCATACAAGGGGCTTTTGTTGAGAGGTGGCACAGAGAGATGTCGTCTTTCCACTTTCCTGATGGGGAGATGACCATCACACTTGATGATGTTTCTTGATTGCTTCACCTACCTATTAGAGGCATGTTACTTAACCATCACAAGATAACACGAGCTGAGGCGGTTGAATGGATGGTTGAGTATCTGGGAGCTGATCCATTCAGGGCATTTGAGGACTGCAAAGCCACTAATGGGGCATATGTAAAGTTCTCCCACCTGAAGGATTTATATGAGGAGCACCTGGTTGCAGCAATAGGTGTCGAGGATGAGGAGGGCGAGGTTTTTGTTCAGTTTCACTGAGATTGTGCTCTGTGTTGTTACTATATGTTCTTGATTGGCATGTTCCTCTTTATGGACAAAAGCGTGACCTATAGGATGTGACATACCTCCGATATTTTATGGAATTGACTACAGTTCATGAGTGGAACTAGGGGGCTTCTATTTTGGTATACCTCTACCAGAAGCTTAATGAAGCTTCAAATTGGAAGATGAGACAACTCACTGGCTCATGCACACTCCTCACGATACCTTTCATTTCAACTATTAACTTTAATTTGTTTTGGTTAATGTGTACTTACATATTATGTTATTCTTTTCACAGAGCTGGATCATCTCTCATTTCAAGACCTTGCCTGGTTCAGTTAAATCGACTCCTAAAGATTTTTATGATTCTTATCCAGTCAAAGGCCTTCTCTGGTCCAGTTAAATCGATTCCTAAAGATTTTCCTAATGAAGACTCAGTAGAAGACATCCAAGATTCTCTCATCGTTACTGTTGAGGTAGTAATCGCCCCAGATTCTCTCATCGTTACTGTTGAGGTAGTAATCGCCCCAGATTCTCTCATCGTTACTGTTGAGGTAGTAATCGCCCCAGATTCTCTCATCGTTACTGTTGAGGTAGTAATCGCCCGAGATTCTCTCATCGTTACTGTTGAGGTAGTAATCGCCCCAGATTCTCTCATCGTTACTGTTGAGGTAGTAATCGCCCTAGATTCTCTCATCGTTACTGTTGAGGTAGTAATCACCCCAGATTCTCTCATCGTTACTGTTGAGGTAGTAATCGCCCCAGATTCTCTCATGGTTACTGTTGAGGTAGTAATCGCCCCAGGTTCTCTCCTCGTTACTGTTGAGGTAGTAATCGCCCCAGATTCTCTCATCGTTACTGTTGAGGTAGTAATCGCCCCAGATTCTCTCATCGTTACTGTTGAGGTAGTAATCGCCCCAGATTCTCTCATCGTTACTGTTGAGGTAGTAATCGCCCCAGATTCTCTCATCGTTACTGTTGAGGTAGTAATCGCCCCAGGTTCTCTCATCGTTACCGTTGAGGTAGTAATCGCCCCAGATTCTCTCATCGTTACTGTTGAGGTAGTGATCATCCAAGGTTCTCTCACCGTCCCGTTGAGGTAGTAATCGTCCCTGATCCATCTATCTATCCATCACCTCTCAACATGGCATCTATAAGCCCATCTTCCTATCCATCAATCTCCAAATGGCATCTATAAGCCCATTCCCACCATCACACTGCTAACATGTAAGCGCAAATTTCTGGGCACTCTAGTGTTCAATCATCTTCCACCTTCGGATTATGAAAGACACGTCAGCCAATCTACATCCTCAGGTCTAAGAAGATTGAACAGGGGCAACTGTTGTACCCCAAAATTTTCCCTCCCATATTCTTCAAGATTTGCAAAGAGCATGCTTCAAAATCTCTCAAGGGTTACACAGTCCAATTGCCTCCTAACAGTCAAAAATTAGGGTTTTGGTTCTGACAAAGAAATTGAAGCTTCCAAGGGTCCAAACAAGTCCCACATGCCTACAAACATGGTCAAGCATCCATATGCCAAGTTTCAAGACTTACAGCACAAAATTGCACAGTCAAAAACCCTAATTGCTCAACAGTCAACTGTAGGGGCAAAATGGTCATTTGACAGTCAAAAGTCAAAATTTTTGGTCAACATCTTATTTTGAAGCCACAAACATCATTTGATCAATGCTTGATCATGATTCTCAAGGCATGGCTCAAAAAGTCTCAAGATGCAAAAGTTTCTATTTTTGGACAGTTGAAAAAGTCAACTGCAAATTGACCAGGGCATAACTTCCACATGGTTTATCAGAAAAATTCCATCCAAAGCTCATTTTGAATAGAATGACATTTACTACAACTCCTCTTCACACTTCAAGTCCAAGAAATGCTCTCACAAAAAGTTATCAATCTCAACATTATAGGTCAAAGTCAAAAGTCAACAAAAAGGCACTTCAAGTCAAAGACCATAACTTGAGATTGGTAAATCAAAATAACATGGGACCAAAGGCATTGGTTAGAGGACTTCAAGAAATTTCCAAAATGTCCAAGAACATGATCAAAGCTTAAAAATTGAGCAAGATATGCCTTGTGGAAGTTGGGAAATTTTTGGGAATTTTGAAAAGTCAACTTTGCTTCAAATGCCTCAAAATTGCTAATGGGCCACAATTTCTTCCAAGAATCATCACCCAAAAGCTATGCACGACCCATTGACATCCAAGGGAGTTATTTCATCATTTTTTATTAATTATTTGAATTTTTATTATTATTAATTCACTTAATTAAAATTAAATATGAAAAAATACTAAATGCCACCTTTCAAATCTTTTTATGCAGCATTTCCACTCATCATGACCTCAAGATTTCGTGCACACTCAATAAGGCAATAATCTTCAATGATTGGCATAAGATTGGTATGGAAAAGATTGAAAAAGATCATGGAAAATCACAAATTTGAAAAGCATTAAAACAAGGCTTTGGGCTTGATCTTTTTACCCTAATTCATTGACATATATGTACACATGCAACCCTAATGAAAAGAAGCAAGCTGCGCTGAAACCTCAAGAACACTTTTCACTTTTCTCTCAAAAATTTCAAAACTGAAAACACACATAGAGTACGTTTCAAAACAAAAGAACGGTTCCATTGCACTCCTGACACATCCAGGAAGCCATTCCAATCAAAATCACGCTTCCATATTCAAGGAATTGGTAGATAAAAGCTGGACTTTCCTTTGAAATTTTGATATTCGTACTTGATTTTTCATGCATGATTACTGAGTTTTATTGATTGGTTTATATTAATATGAGTATGCTGAAGCTATTGGGGTCTTCTAATTGAACTAACGTTGCCTGTATAAGAATCTGCCATGGAAATTTTCTAGGGTTTCAGAGCTCTAATTTTGGGGCTTTGCACATCTAGAAAAATTAGGCCATGAGACCTAGGCCAATGCACTCGTGACATTCCAACGAATCCAAATTACTCATCGCGCCCTTTTTATATTCGTGTATGGCCTAATCGCTATTTTTGTATGTTATGGTTAGTGGGGGTTCAAAACCCCCGCTATTTGATATTAGTTTCAGGCAAAAACGAAGAAGTCAGGGAGAAGAAGATGAGCTGTTGGCTTGTGAGTGGTGCGTTCAAATCATTGGCGCGTTTTTTCATTGGTTCCAGAATAATTGCACGTTTGGCATATATTGATCAGTGTCCATTAACTTAACAAACAAACGCACTAGCTCACTTGGTTAGCACGCTGGCATGCAGGTATTGGGACTTGGGTTCGATTCCCAGGTCCCCCATTTATTCAATGCATTTTTTCTTAACGTGCTCCTATGCAGCTTTCATTCCCAGGATCATCATGCGTCCTCACCATCTAAGCTTGCCACGCGCCAAGGAGATCCATCCAATGGTCAGACAACGCAGTCCACCATGCACGTTGGTCAATCATCCCACACGCGATCTGGAAAGTCAAACGAGTTCTATGCTTCTTGGGCCTGATTGTTCATAGTTTCACCTCCATTTGGGCCAACTCACCCTATGGTTTGCATGTCTTTATTTTTATTTCTTATTTTATTCTTGTATTTGCCTTATTGTTTTACTAATCTCACAAAAATAATTTTTAACACAAAAAACCAGAAATCATAAAATAAAAATATGCCTTATTTAATATTTAATTCACTAATTATTTTTGTAAATAAATTTAATAATCAATTTAGTTTTAATTTAGGGTTTAAATTTTAATTTGTCTTCTTAATAACTAAAAAACATAAAAATTAGGGTTTCTAGCATTTTTACTCTTTTTCTCAATAATTAAAATTTTCTTCTTCTTATTATTAATTATTAATTATCTTGTAAATAAATATGACATTTAATTAATTAGGGTTAAATTAGGTCATAACTTAAGCATTTTCTAATAATTAAAAACAAACTAGAATTAGGGTTTTTATTTAAATTTCTAATTTCAATTAATCTTCCTTTTTTTTCATAAATACAAGAAACTCCAAAAATAACTTCCTTTTTTCCTTAAATCGTTAATTAATTTGTAATTTTAATTTAATTTCCTTAAAGGGTCCAACGCCCTCGCACTCTCGATTTTTATTTCTTTTCGCACGTTTGCTTTTATTTCCTTTTTTAAATATAATGTATTTGCCCCAAAGCTTTGTAATAGATAATTAGGACATTTACTTTCCGCATTTTATTTATTTAAATCGGGTCTTTGTTTAATTTGGCGATGTAGACCCGCGCCTTGTAATAGCGTAGGACCTTTATTTTTGCGCATTTTAATTTCCGCACCCTTTAAACTGTTAATCACATGAAAGAATGTATGCTCAAATAAAATCAAAGCGTAGCTCACCCAATGTATGACAAGACAAGTAATAACTGAAAATGACACACAAATTCACACACCACTCCTAGGGTACGCCTCACTGTTGCCTTGCCCTCGAAACGTGGTCGTCGAGTATAGGACGTTTTAGTAAGTCCTCATGTCCATGAACATGGCATGGGGGTAGCTTCTAAGGTGTCCTACTATTGCTCTGGTGACCACATTGTCCCTAATCCTCGAATTGACCCGAACACCTCCAACGGTGGTGCTACCTACCTTTCAATGGTGGGATGGCACTATCTTAAGGACATTTACACAGACTAATTCCTTAGGGTAGGTAGATGACTCGTAGATACTTGCTCTATTTCAAAAAACAAATCAAAACTCTTTTCACACCGACACTTTGCAAAAAGCTTTCAAAACAACTTTTCAAACACTCTTGAGGACTGCTACAAGAGTCGATCTGAAACTTTCAAAGAAACTTTTTCAAACCCACTCACCTCGAAAAGCAAACAAACATTTTGAAAACACAAATGAGCAAGTATCTAAGAGCCCATGGATAACCATGGATAGAAAGGGTGCTAACACCTTCCCTTTCCATACATCTACCTCCCGAACCGAGAGCAATCTCAATAAGGAATTTTTCTGTGCTTTTGTCCTGTCCATGTTGGAGAAAATAAAAGACGGTGGTGACTCTTGCTTCCGCGACATTTCGCGAACCAGCGTTAAACAGTCAGTTCCAGATCCACCGATCACAGAACTGGCGACTCTGCTGGGGACTTAAGATAATCTTAAAGTGAGGTGTACCTTAGGATAGTTCATAACTGTGTTTTCAATTGTTTTGACTTGTTTGCTTTAAATTGTGGGTTGCATCGGAGTTACATAGATCCTAACCCGGATCTGGGGATACCCTGTTAGGTAGCATAAGCTGTGAGGGACCTGTCCGGCGTAGACCGACATGGGTGAAGCAGTGGCTACGTTGGTGTGGCACCTTGGTCTGTACCGATATCCCTTGTGTTGCAACGAGGAGAATATGGGTCTTCTGAGGAGTCATTAAGCGCCAACCGACCTTAGAACCTTAAACGACACAACTTGGCCAATAGAACAGTAGCAGTATGTTACGCCCATTGAGGCTAAACTCTCGTGATGGTTCTGGCCGCAAGAAAAGATTACGATGCTGGAGTTATGACCGATTGAGGGTAGTCAGTGATATTGGGATCCTCTAAGAGCCCGGTTACTTTTGATAGGACAGGTCTGAACCAACAAACTGAAAGAGGGTAATACCTTGCTTCCGCGACATTTCGTGAACCAGCGTTAAACAGTCAGTTCCAGATCCACCGATCACACCCATTAACAAAGAAGCTAACGCTAAAATATGCTTAATAAACCTTAGGTAGTCTTACCAATGCTCATATGTATTCTATAAGTTTTTGCGGCATAGCCATTTCTAGTTAGACGATAGGTCTTATGTTTACCCGATGGTTTATTTGTCTTGAAAAATTTCTTAAAGAGGTGGGTGGTGTCCTTCTTCAAGGCTTTATGTTACATTAGGGGCATTATCCATCGTGATCCATCATAAAAAAACAACTAAAGTGGTTCATAGAGACGCGTTTATTGGTGGATGTCGGCTCAAAAAAGGCCAAGAAGGTTATTTTTGGTGGGTGAACTAGGGAATCTTCTATTTTTAGAATATTCTCTAGTGATTCCTTCTCTAACCTATATGTTCTTGTTTTGCATATAAGATGAAAACTGAGAAAATAATGCAACAAATGAGGAGGACTCCTCGGGTTATCTCCCTTTTGGCTAGTGCTACTAATATTTTGGCCATTTGAGGGGTTATAGAAATGGGGTCCCTACTATTTAGGTTATATAGGACACGCTTACTCCAGTACAGGTAAAAGTTCATGATTCATCTAATAGGGTTGTAGTGGAAATGCTATTTGTTCGTAACGATCTATGATGGAGGAATTATGGACTTTAGTTATGAGCATTGAGAGCCTCAAGTGAAGGGTGTGGATCTATATGCTTGTAGGTACAATGTTTGCAAAAGTCAAATGTTCTCAATGGTTTTTATGATGACAACACTATGATGTGAGGTCTTCATTGTTAGAACAAGATTTGGATCTGTGTTTAAATCTCTGTGTTTTGATTATAACAATGCATATATTTTATGAAGAATAATTTTTGTTCTAATGGTTTCATTGAGTGTGCAAATATTAGAATTCTGGATAGTCTTAATCAAGATATCATCAGAATCACTTTATCACTTAGAAGAAATACTATTGAGTTCATTTCTAATGAAACATCAGTAGTTTTGTTGAATGTTGAATGTTCGACAAGAAAAGAATCTCGATGAGTTTCTAAGAAGAACTCAAGCTTTCAATGCAAAGTTCAGAAGTCAAGATTTGTTCATCATAAGAGTTGTTGCTCATATCTTTGAAGACAAAGTCAAGATTTTAAAGATTCAGATAGTTCATGAAATACACACTCTTGTTCAACATCAGAAGTATTCCATTAGAAGAAAGGATCAAAGAAAGAAAGATTTTGTGGACTCACTTAAAATCAACATAATATACTCCATTGGAAGACAATATCAAAGGATGATATATTCGTAAGTCAACCTACTCAACAGAATAACTATTGTGATTGTTTCTAAAGAAACGTCAGCATCTCTAAGGAATATTGAATGTTCATCAGAAACAGAATCAAGTATGTTCTCAGGAAAGCGTAACTCTCAAGATATCACAAATGAAGATCTTAGATATCCAGAGAAAATAATTCAAGATCAGAAACCAAGATGTAGCTCACATAAGTTGTTGCTTTCAGCTCAATTCAAAGATCAGAAATCAAGAGATAAGAAAGAAGGAATTCAACGTCAAAATCAGATGTACTGATAAAATCTTCTGCTTCAAAAATCAAACATGAGATATGCAATTTAGAAAAGCTGATTATCAAAGATCAAGACAAAGTGGATTAGGAAATCTTTCACTAAAAGAAATTGTTCCTCGGATAAGTTGTTGCTTGTATATCTGAAGACAGTGTTCAAATATATGAAAAACTCTGATTTTACAACAAAGATGAATCTTCTGGATCATTATCATTCCTCAATCAAAAACCAATCCAGCAAGAAAAAAATCAAAGCTCAAGAACTCAAAGACTTGGGAATAAGAAAGGTTGTTGCCACAATATCTTATTTCAAGATCTAAAAATCAGAAAAGCTTTTGATATCAATATCAGAAAAGCTTTCGCCTACAGTGACAAGACTTGTTTCTTAGATAAGTTGTTGGTTAAATATCCGAAGACAAGAATCCACTACTGAAAGATTCTGAAATGAAACATATTCTCACTTAATCTTCATCTCTCAGACCAGATCAGAAATACGCCTTTAAGACTAGTTCTAAGATCAGAAGTCAAGCTTCATGTTTCAGAAAGGTTGTTGCTATTATTTTTTGAAGACAATTCATGATTCTGATAACTATGATGCTCTTACGCTACAACAACAAAGTAGTTTCTGAACTACTCATCAGTCAATCATCAAAAGAATGAAGACAAATTAATTTATCTCTTCCAAGCTTAATACTTCAGAATCAGAATTACATAATCAGAAGATAAAGATCAAGAAACTTAGTCAAGAAGAATACAGTACAAACAGTAAACCATATATACCACTACCATGATATTGGTTGTACTATTCAAATAAGTTGTCTCCCACGTTTTATTCTAACTACTGCAAGCAGCATGCTAAGGAAAGTGACGTTTTGTATTGTTCCAGATCTCGAATATATCCGTTGGGAATCAACCGTTGGAAGGAGAAAGGACTTTTCTATCCTTACAACGACTCTTTTTGAAGGCTGTAAAAGGAGATCAATAAAATGAAGTAAAGTTGTTGGAAAGCCATAGATGCAGATGTTGTTGGAGTTGTTACGCTAAACATGCTGAAGCTAACAAAAAAAAAAGAAAGAAGATGAAGAAGAAGAATTCTACAAGGTGATACTTAAATTCTTATCAAATACATCTTGGTAGAAATATGAAGAAGCTAAGATTTTTTGCTCATTACTTGCTCAACAAATAAGATGAAGACAAGAAGACTACAAGATGTTGTACTTAAACTTAGATTATATTCATCTTTGTAGAATCATGTAAACACAAGAGTTGTTGCTAAAATTGTGTTATATCTTAATTTCTTGATGTAAATTGTTTGAACACAAGAGTTGTTACTCATAATTATGTTGATTAATATGTACTTAAACTAGGAGTAATTTGCTTGTTAAGAAGCACTCATGTAATCTCTATAAAAACAATTATGTTTAGAATTGGTGTTACCTCAAGTGATCTAGTGAAGATCTGATGCTTGGGAAGACTTTGGTTGCGGTCATCATGGATGAAATCCTATTAAGAAAGACCAGGCGGGTCAGATTTCTTAAGGGGTCGATGATCCTTATATCTCGTGGAGATCACTAGACGTATCATTGTATTGTTCCTTGAGAGACTTGGTTGAGTTAGGATTCTCAAGAAGGCATAGGTTGTGGTCTTTGCAGAATTGGCAATAAGGATCAACTGAACTTATTGGGTTTGTCTGCAAGGTTGATCAAACTTATTATTGTGAATTATAATTAGATTTGGTTATAGTGGATTAAGTCCTTGTTAAAAGCAAAATCACCTGAGGAGGGTGGATAAGATTTAGCCTAGTTAATGGAGAACTTGGATAAATTGAATATATCTCTTTTTATTTCTAGCATTCTAAATTCTTTCATAGTTTTTTCAAATAACTTTTAAAAGGGAAAAGTTTTGAAAATCCAATTCAAACCTCCCCCATTTCTTGTGTTTTTCTCTACCTTCAATTGGTATCAGAGCCCGACTCTGTTATTGATTTTTTTAATCAAACACTTAACCGTGTAGATATATCCAAAAAGAGAAAAATTATTAATGTTATAGATTTAAATGGAAGAAATAGGGATCATTTTCAAATATTTAGTTTTATCAGAAAAGGCATCTGGGTTCTAAGAGTGACTCAGAAATTTCGAGAACAAGATGCATCAAAAGAAATTCTCTCAACCATCAGCTAAGTAAATCATGAGAAGAAATCATCAGAGGATAACAAAAGGAATGAAGATCATGCATGTAAACAAAATTCTAGACGAGTCATTTCTAGAAGAAGAAGTCATCATCTCTCAAAAGCATACAAGTCTGGATCAGTATCATATCACAATCTTTTGCTGACAGAATCAGAATCTGACAAAGTCAAACATGTCGTTACAACATAAACATACCTCAACAAAAGGATATTCTTCAGAAACCTTCACATCGGTTTCATAAAGGAGTTACTTCAGAAGGAAAAGCTTATTGTCAAATCAAGTTTCATTCTCTAGGAATTTGAAGAAATATTACTATGACAAGTGTCTCTAATCTCTCACCAAGGAGCATTTCAAGAGATGTGTACGAAGTCAGAAAAGGAGAATCATCAGAATCCAAGGAAATAAGAAGATAAGATTGTTCTATTAACTGGTCAAATCTTTCTAATTCTTTTTTAATTATTTAAGTTTAATCTTTTTATATCATTATATTTTAGTTAGAAATCTATTTACCTTCTTATTTTTTTGTTCCATGTACACTTTTCGATCATGTGGCTGTAATTTATTTTGAAACCTGTTAAAATTAGTCATAAATGTGTTGATTAATTGACATCTTGAATGATGGGTTTTTTTAGATCGATTTAAAAATCATCATTATTATCCCACTCGATACGGTTTCTTAAAACTAGTAATCATTTCAGTGGTTTCATTTTATTAAAATATTCACCCTCACACGCTTCATCTTTTGACTTCTCACTTTTCCCATCTTCAAAACCCTAGAGAAATTTTCTTCTGAAAACCTTCACTCATGGATGCTAATGTAGAGCGAGTGTGCAAACTTGCTTACAATTTAGCTTCTAAAGAAAAATCTCCTATACAAGTGGTTTCATGTTCTACACCACCATCACCCGTAACAATGCAACAATCCTCATCTTTAAATCAACAATATAAATATCATATTATTTATCATCCAGAGCGTGTTCATCATAGATATCACTGAACACCAATAGATGGATATCCCCACTTCACAAAAGATGTTTCATCTAGTGACCTTGAAGCTTATCTTAGTGAAATTGAAGCTGAAGGAACTGACATCATTACAAAGGAGTATGATGCAGCTTGTGGAAAATCCCCTGAAGATTTGAAAAGAAAGACCAGCTCTCCTCTGAAGAAATCCAAGGTTAAGAAGCTGAAAATTGTTAAAACATCAGAACCAGAAAAGTCTTTGACAATCTCAAATCAAAATTCTGATACCATAGTTGGATTAGAAACCAATACTACAAACATAACCTTCTCATCAATTTCTTCACCTCCTCCATCAACTTCTACCACAACTATAAATACCTCCACCCAATTACCTTTAGAAAAGACAGCTCCTAGTGAAAAATCCAAATTACTATTACAATCCTCTCAAAGTTTCATTGCCAGAACAACTATATCATCAGCACTGGTTGGTTCTCCATCAGCCGTTCTTCCAAAAACTTTTCATATTCATCATATCTCTATTGACATTGCTCCTAATCTTGATTTTGGTGAAAAATTAGCTCAACTCAAAATCAATGTTGAGAGAAAAATGGAGTTGTTCTTCCCAAGTAAAAGCCTTCTGGAGAAGGTTTGACAGGTGGATGAATGTTGAATATTTGAAAATCCAAAGGACATCATCTAAAATGAAAACCAAATATGCTAAGGATTCTGAGGAAATACGTAAGTGTTGTACCCCAAAATTTGCCCTCCCATATTCTTCAAGATTTGCAAAGAGCATGCCTCAAAATATCCCAAGGGTTGCACAGTTCAAGGGCCTCCTAACAGTCAAAGATTAGGGTTTTGGTTCTGACAAAGAAGTTGAAGTTTCCAAGGGTCCAAACAAGTCCCACATGCCCATAAACATTGTCAAGCATCCTTATGCCAAGTTTCAAGACTCACAGCACAAAATTGCACAGTCAAAAACCCTAATTGCTCAACAGTCAACTGTAGGGGCAAAATGGTCATTTGACAGTCAAAAGTCCAAATTTTTGGTCAATATCTCATTTTGAAGCCACAAACATCATTTGATCAATGCTTGATCATGATTCTCAAGGTATGGCTCAAAAAGTCTCAAGATGCAAAAGTTTCCATATTTGGACAGTTGAAAAAGTCAACTGTAACTTGACCAAGGCATAATTTCCACATGGTTTATCAGCAAAATTCCATCCAAAGCTCATTTTGAAGAGAAAGACATTTCCTACAACTCCTCTTCACACTTCAAGTCCAATAAATTCTCTCACAAAAAGTTATCAATCTCAACATTATAGGTCATTTTCAAAAGTAAACAAAAAGGCACTTTAAGTCAAAGACCATAACTTGAGATTGGTAAATCAAAATGACATGGGACCAAAGGCATTGGTTAGAGGACTTCAATAACTTTCCAAAATGTCCAAAAAATGATCAAAGCTTAAAAATTGAGCAAGATATGCCTTATGGAAGTTGGGAAAGTTTTGGGAATTTTGAAAAGTCAACTTTACTTCAAATGCCTCAAAATTGCTAATGGGCCTCAATTTCTTCCAAGAATCATCACCCTAAAGCTATGCACGACCCATTGACTTTAAAGGGAGTTATTTTATCATTTTTTATTAATTATTTGAATTATTATTATTATTAGTTCATTTAATTAAAATAAAATATGACAAAAATAGAAAATCATGTTTTCCAATCTCTTTTTGCAGCATATTCTCTCAATAAAGCCTCAAGATTTCGTGCATCACTAATATGGAAAGATTTCTCATGATTGGCAATGGTTTTACATGAAAAAGATTGAAAAAGATTACCATGAAAATCAAATCTCAAAAGCATTGATTACAAAGGTTTTAGACTTGTTTTGCAAACCTAAAACACTCACATACATATACAGATCACAACCCTAATGCAAGGAACCTGAAAGCTGCGCCTCAAACCTCATAAAAACTTGGCATTTTTTGTCAAAAAGTTGAACACTGAAAACGCATTTAGAGTTCGTTTCAAGGCAAGAGAACAATTCCATTACCTTCCTGAGACATCAAGGAAGCTTCCTGAATCAAAATCACAACCTCTAACATTAAGAATCGGTAGAACGAAACCGTCCTGTTCTTAATATTTTGCATATTCGTGTTTTGATTTATATGCCATATTCATACATTCTAATGCTTGCTTTACACTAACATGACCTTAATAAAGCTAATGGTGCCATTGAATTGGATTAATAGTGCCTGTAGCGAATTATGCCATTAAAATTTTCTAGGGTTGCAGAAGATGTGAATTGGGGTTTCTCTCGTCTGGTAAAATTGAGCCACAAGACATATATCATTGAACTCAGGGCATCTGGACGATTCAATTCCATGGGTCGCGCCCTTTTTATATTTGCGTATGGCCTAATCGTTATTTTTGCAGGTTGAAGTTAGTAGGGGTTTAAAACCCCCGCTATTTGATCTATATTTACAGGCAAAGAGATGAAGAAGATGCCTATGTGTCATGATGTTAAAGGACAGTTCAAATCCTGGCGCGCGTTTTGTTGAGATTCCAAAATAGTGCTTATTTTCCATTATAATATTTGCATTCCATATAATAAACAAAGAGCGCGCTTGGCACAGTTGGTAAACAACGTGGACAATAGGTACTGGGACCTGGGTTCGATTCCCAGGTCCCCTCCCTTCTCAATATTATTTTGATTTTCATATTTCCATGCAGCGTATCTTTCAGGGACCACCATACAACTCTATCTCTGGGCATGCCACATGTCTCAGGAGATGAATCCAAGGGCCAACACAGGATCTCCACCATGCACCTTAGTCAACAGCTCCTCACACAATCCCAGAAAAGTCAAAAAGGCCTCCTCCTGATGGGCCAAAATTCCTCAACTTACCTCCAAAATTGGGGTCAACACCCCCATTGGTTTGCACATTATTTTCTTTCTTTTCATTTTTTCTATTTATTTGTTTTATTTATTTTAGTTAATTCATCAAAATTAATTTTCATAAAATATAAAAAAATCAGAAAAAGTCAAAATAAAAATATATTTTAATATTTAATTCATTAATATTATTTTGTAAATAAATTTTGTTAACTAATTTAGTTTTAATTCTAGGTTTAATTCAATGTTTTTTTTAATAAATTAAACAATATAGAGATTAGGGTTTTTAATGCTTTTATTCTTTTCCTTTTCTTTTTACAATTATTAAGTATTAATTATTTTTGTAAATAAATATACCATGTAAATAATTAATGTAAATTAGGTTACAACTTAAACTTTTTTTAACAAATTAAAAATAGTTTAGAATTAGGGTTTTTCCATTAATTTTCTTAATTTCATAAAGTACAAAAAATATCAAAAAAAATAAGTCTCTTTCCTTTATTTAATTTAATTAATTTCATAATTTCAATTTAATTTCCTTAAAAGGGTCCAATGCCCTCGCTTTCGATTATAATTTCATTTCGCGCGCTTATTTTATTTCTTTTTTTCTAAATTTCATGTAATTACTCCAAAGCCTTGTAATAGATTAATTAGGACATTTATCTTTTCGCATTTTATTTTATTCAAATCGGGTCTTGGATTAATTTGGCGATGTAGACCCGCGCCTTTGTAATAGCGTAGGACTTTTACCTTCTCGCATCTCTTAACTGTTAATAATTTGCATGAAAGAATGAATGCCAAAAATAAAAACAAAGCGTAGATCACCAATGCATGAACAAGACAAATATATCTGAAAACGACACACAAATCACACACCACCCCTAGGGTACGTCTCACTGTTGCCTTGCCCCTCGAAAAGTGGTCGTCGAGTAGAGGACGTTTTAGTAAGTCCTCATGTCCATGAACATGGCATGGGGGTAGCTTCTAAGGTGTCTTCCTATTGCTCTGGTGACCACACTGTCCCGATAACGAATTGACCCGAACACCTCCAATGGTGGTGCTACCTACCTCTCAATGGTGGGAGGGCACTACCTCAAGGACATTTACATAGACTAATTCCTTAGGGTAGGTAGATGACTCGTAGATACTTGCTCTAACTCAAAACAAATCAAAACTTCTTTTCACACCGACACCTTTCAAAAAGATTTCAAAAGCAATTTTTCAAACACTCTTGAGGACTGATACAAGAGTCGATCTGAAACTTTCAAAGAAACTTTTTCAAACCCACTCACACTTGAAAAGCAAACAAACATTTTGAAAACACAAATGAGCAAGTATCTAAGAGCCCATGGATAACCATGGATAGAAAGGGTGCTAACACCTTCCCTTTCTATAAATCTACCTCCCGAACCGAGAGCAATCTCTATAAGGAATTTTTCTGTGCTTTTGTCCTTTCCATTTGGAGAAAATAAAAGACGGTGGCGACTCTTGCTTCCGCGACATTTCGCGAACCAGTGTTAAACAGTCAGTTCCAGATCCACCGATCACAGAACTGGCGACTCTGCTGGGGACTTAAGATAATCTTAAAGTGAGGTGTACCTTAGGATAGTTCATAACTGTGTTTTCAATTGTTGTGCTTTGTTTGCTTTATTATTGTGGGTTGCATCGGAGTTACATAGATCCTAACCCGGATCTGGGGATACCCTGTTAGGTAGCATAAGCTGTGAGGGACCTGTCCGGCGTAGACCGACATGGGTGAAACAGTGGCTACGTTGGTATGGCACCTTGGTCTGTACCGATATCCCTTGTGTTGCAACGAGGAGAATATGGGTCTTTTGAGGAGTCATTAAGCACCAACCGACCTTAGAACCTTAAATGACCCAACTTGGCCAATAGAACGGTAGCAGTATGCTACGCCCATTGAGGCTAAACTCTCGTGATGGTTCTGGCCGTAAGAAAAGGTTGTGATGCTGGAGTTATGACCGATTGAGGGTAGTCAGTGATATTGGGATCCTCTAGAACCCGGTTACTTTTGATAGGACAGGTCCTAACCAACAAACTGAAAGAGGGTAATACCTAGACCCCATGTTGGCCTAAACTCTAAGGGCTTCTCTTGTGTGACTTGTGTGCCTTCCAACTTGACTATTTGCATACTTGTTATCTGACACTTGAGTTTCTTGCAGGTTTTGTTTACAGTCCTTAATCTGGACTCATAACAGGGTTTACCCACATTACTCCATGCATAGCATACCATCATACCATTGCATACATCCTGCATAAGGACTAATCCATTTCAAGGATCTCAAGGGTTTGTGATGCAGGTCATGATGCCTAGCAAGGGGCAAAAGGGGATTTATTTTCCTCTAGCCAGGTTGATGACCCGAGTCAGGGGCTATGACCCACTTGATATGGTGAGCTTTGACTCTTGAAGAAGGTTCCCCTAGCCAAGGTTGTCTGTAAATCAAAACAAGGTTGATAACTCGAGTCAGGGGCTATGACCCACTGGATATGGTGAGCATTGACTCTTGAAGAAGGACTTTCAACAACATGAAGTTCCCTCAATCAAGCTACCCAAGTTCTAACCATCTTCTTGTTTACCCCGCAAGATCCTTGAAAACATTACATGCATATCATACATATCTTTGCATGACAGGTATCCTTTGTACAGGTCACTTACCATCTTCGCTGTTTATTTCAGCAATGGCTTCCCAACAAGATAACCAGGACCTTCTTGCTCAAGAGACTCGGTTCAGGGAAATCCTCCTGAATCTATCCAAGGGGCAGGAGGAGCTGAGAACACTTCTCATGGGGACTTTGGTCAGGAACAATGTTGAGGATGAACGGCTGAAACATCTGCAAGCGGAAGTGGATGCAATGAAAGTCCAAATGCTGGGGCAGGCGACTATCATTCAAGGCTTAGCTCAAAGACAAGAAGAGCTCGGGGTTCTCGTCAACCAACTGCTTCGGGATAACCAACTGGGGCAAACGTCTAAGGGTAAAGAGCCAGTCATCATTCAACCATCTTTGAGACAAGGAGATAAGGGGAGAGCTTCTCAAATGGCTCCAGTATCACAAGTTCAGCATCAACCTCACCAGCTTCAGCCAGACAAGCCCAGGAGGCAATTCACCCAGCTCAACATGTCGCTGTTTCAAGCTTTACAACGCCTGTTGAGATTGAATCTGATCACATTAAGGGCTCATCCCCGGAACCCCAACACAACATCTCCTACCTATCATCCCAATAAAAGGTGTGCCTACCACTCTGCCAGTCCAGGACATGATACAAATGAGTGTTGGGCTCTGAAGAACAAGATCCAGGACCTGATTGATGAAGGAGCATTGGAGTTTACACAAGATGGTCAGGCTGAGTTTTTCTACCACCCCTCCAAGGCTCACCATTTGAAGTAACAAGCCCTGAAGATGAAAAGACTTTTGTTCATTAGGATTTTCAAGTTGTAATTTTCTTTTGTTCAAACATTTACTCATGTTAAACATTGTTATTCCATTAATGCATCGCACACGTCTGTTTTGAAGCAATATATTCGTATTCACTATATGCAAATTATTTTCATATTTTTTCTGATGATCAACGCTCGATTAATAATGCTAAGCCTCTTGAGGGAGGATGACGAAAACGATACCACAATCTACAGTATGCTTTTGAACAGACCCCGCTGATGAGGTACAGGCATTGTTTTAATCCCTAAACACTGGAGTTATAAGGAAGATAATCCCTCGTCAACCCCTTTGAGCCAAAGAAGTAGGAGTTTTTCTTTTCGAAAATTAAAACCCTTAATCATAACCTGGGGCAGGGTAGTTCTCTCAGTTGATCCAAGTGCATAACGAATGGCACCAAAGAGGTCCTTACAAAACAAAGAAAGACAATGATGGTTCCGAATAATCAAGAAAGAAAGGCAGTCATTATCTTTCAAAATAAAAAACCCATTAAGTCAAAACCCATGAAGGAGACTTACAAAACTGGGGCATCCCGCTGACTGTAATCACAAAAGAAACGGTTCAGGCAAAAAAATAGGGATAATAATAAAAAAAAAGAGAAAAGAGGTCCTACAGACCCTCAACACAAAAAAAAATGACTGCCTATTCAGAATAAATCATCAATATCTGAACCATCATTGGAACGCCAGGACAAAGACCCAAACAAGGTCTAACGCACGATTAACTGAGTTTAGGTTTGAAGAACATCACGAAGAGCGGGGGGTACAAATAAAATTTGAGCCTTCATCCTTTGTTTCTTAAACCGTGAACCAGGCCACGTTATAACCCTTAAAAGTCCTAGCTGAAGCAAAGGTTAGTTCGAAAGCATACTGTTACAAAGGTATCCTGACTCCTTAAGGCCTACGGTAAATACGGAGTTGACATCACATTTTACAAACATTCACTTGTTTTATGAAAAAGAATGCATTTTCAAAATCTTCAAGACAGACATAAGCTTTGCATTTTTAACATAACTTTGTTTGCATATGACTTTTTGTTTGAACAGCATAGAAATTCGCACGAAGAATATCTAGTGAACAAAAGCACTTCCAATCAAGGGGCACGGCATGATCATGGTCCGTCATCTGGGGAAGTTCAGTCAAGATTCGGAGAATCTCTCAAAGGCCAAATAGCTTGGGGCAAATCTCTGCCTGAATCACTTGGGGAATTCCAACAACGAATCTTGCCTGATCAAACACCTTCTGGGGGCATGACAAAATACTTCTAACAGGGGCAACTCCCTACATTCTGAGAGCATGGATATAGTCGAAAAGAATACTACGCGTAATCAAAGACCCGCTAGGTTGACACACCTAGGCAAAAATAAGGGCTTCCCGGCGAACCAAAAGGGTTCGGGCAAAATGAAGGGATGAAATGAAAAAATCTGTACACCCGGCAAGTCGAAAACCTGAAAAGGCGGCTTGGGCAAAAATGGGTATCCCGGTGGGCTGAAAACCCGAAAGGGCGGTCCAAGCAAAAGTTAGGGATCAAAGCGTACGACTATGTCCTGGCATCTCGTCACTTGCCTACCAGAAGAAGAGTTGTCAATCGGCAGTCATCAAGCACCTCCACAGGTCTTCCTCTCCCACCTCAGAAACAGGGGCAATGATGAGTTGTCCAAACGATCTAATTGCTCTGTCCGCCAAGGTATCAAGGTGAGTTCAGCTGAAGAACATAACCAGTATATCTCAATTCCCCAGAGAGTGAGCCAGAAGGTCAATACACTCTCCCCAAGCAGAGTTATCCTATCAGCCTCAAGGAAGTTGGGTATCCCCCGCAGATCTCAACATTCCCCAGCATAATATACGAACATTCTTAACAAGCATCCCCGGCAGTCTTGATCCAAGATTGTTCCCCGGCGGTCAACCAGACATTCAGCGGAGCCACTTCCCCAATATAGTTCAAAATTTCCCCAGGAGAGTCCAATCCAAATTTCCCCAGGAAAATTTGAATCTATCTCCTCCAGCAGGAAGCTTATCCCCAGTAGATTCTGGAAGCTTACCCCCTACAGAGCACGAACGCGTCCCCGGCTTTATTCAAAGGTTATTTCCCTACCAGGATATAACTGGGTTATCCTCAGCCAAAAGCCACGGAAAGATCGCCCTCGGCGAAGTCTTCTTACCCCCAGCGAAGTCTATTAAAACTTCCAACGTAACAACGGTATCCCCAACGAAGTTACCATCAACATTCCAGCCAAGTACCTCTCTCCCCACAGAGTATTATGCCCCAGCAAGGTCGCTAGAGTAGTTATTCCCCGCAGAGTAATCTCTTCATCAAGTTTATCCCCCAACGGAGTTATCTTCTCCTACCGGTATTCTTACAACTATCATCCCCAACGGAAACGAAGAAGCACTATTCTTCAACATCAGCCCAGGATACGACTTCCCGGCACCCGTCAAGGATTTATTTTCCTAAGACGAAAACATACATTCAAAAACATCACATCATGATACATGCATAAACGCATCATACCTTACAATCTCATTTATGTTGAGAACATCATTGCTTGATCCATATCATGCATTGCATATGACTGACCTTTACCTTTCAGGAAAGATCCAGTTAAGTTCTCAGCTATATTTCAAGACTTTAGTCTGGTTCAGTTAAATCGACCCTAAGATTTTCCTGATTCTTATCCAGTCAAAGGCCTTCTCCGGTTCAGTCAGATCGACCCTAAGATCTCCCTGATTCTTATCCAGTTGAAGATTCCAAGACCTTCTCCGGTTCAGTCAGATCGACCCTAAGATCTCCCTGATTCTTATCCAGTTAAAGATTCCAAGACCTTGACCGGTTCAGTTAAATCGACCCTAAGATTTTCCTGATTCTTATCCAGTCAAAGGCCTTCTCTGGTTCAGTCAGATCGACCCTAAGATCTCCCTGATTCTTATCCAGTTGAAGATTCCAAGACCTTGTCCGGTTCAGTTAAATCGACCCTAAGATTTTCCTGATTCTTATCCAGTCAAAGGCCTTCTCTGGTTCAGTCGGATCGACCCTAAGATCTCCCTGATTCTTATCCCAGTAGAAGACATCCAAGATTCTCTCAGCGTTACTGTTGAGGTTGAAGTCGCCCAAGATTCTCTCATCGTTACTGTTGAGGTTGAAGTCGCCTATGATTCTCTCATCGTTACTGTTGAGGTTGAAGTCGCCCAAGATTCTCTCATCGTTACTGTTGAGGTTGAAGTCACCCAAGATTCTCTCAGCGTTACTGTTGAGGTTGAAGTCGCCCAAGATTCTCTCAGCGTTACTGTTGAGGTTGAAGTCGCCCAAGATTCTCTCATCGTTACTGTTGAGGTTGAAGTCGCCTATGATTCTCTCATCGTTACTGTTGAGGTTGAAGTCGCCCAAGATTCTCTCATCGTTACTGTTGAGGTTGAAGTCGCCCAAGATTCTCTCAGCGTTACTGTTGAGGTTGAAGTCGCCCAAGATTCTCTCAGCGTTACTGTTGAGGTTGAAGTCGCCTAAGATTCTCTCATCGTTACTGTTGAGGTTGAAGTCGCCCAAGATTCTCTCAGCGTTACTGTTGAGGTTGAAGTCGCCTATGATTCTCTCATCGTTACTGTTGAGGTTGAAGTCACCCAAGATTCTCTCAGCGTTACTGTTGAGGTTGAAGTCGCCCAAGATTCTCTCAGCGTTACTGTTGAGGTTGAAGTCTTCTATGATTCTCTCATCGTTACTGTTGAGGTTGAAGTCGCCCAAGATTCTCTCAGCGTTACTGTTGAGGTTGAAGTCGCCCAAGATTCTCTCATCGTTACTGTTGAGGTTGAAGTCGCCTATGATTCTCTCCCCGTTACTGTGGAGGTTGAAATCGTCCAAGGTTCTCTCAGCGTTCCTGTTGAGGTAGTAATCGTCCAAGGTTCTCTCACCGTCCCGTTGAGGTAGTAACCATACCTGGTTCATTCATCACCTTTTGAAGCTCCAGATTCAATTCCTGTAACCAGTCAGGGCACATCTACACAAAGAGTTTGAAGACCAGCTCCTGTAACAGGCCAGGTAATCATTTTCTTTTTTCAGGTACGCAACTTCTCGCTAAGGAATCTCTTACGCGATCGACATCCAGATGGCATCTATAAGCCCATCCACCTATCCATCACCTCTCAGCATTGCATCTATAAGCCCATCATCCTATCCATCAATCTCCAAATGGCATCTATAAGCCCATTCCCACCATCACACTACTATGTGAGCACAAATTTCTGGGTACTCTAGTGTTCAATCATCTTCCACCTTCGGATTACGAAAGGCACGTCAGCCAATCTACATCCTCAGGTCTAAGAAGATTGAACAGGGGCAACTGTTGTACCCCAAAATTTGCCCTCCCATATTCTTCAAGATTTGCAAAGAGCATGCCTCAAAATATCCCAAGGGTTACACAGTTCAAGGGCCTCCTAATAGTCAAAGATTAGGGTTTTGGTTCTGACAAAGAAGTTGAAGTTTCCAATGGTCCAAACAAGTCCCACATGCCCATAAACATTGTCAAGCATCCTTATGCCAAGTTTTAAGACTCACAGCACAAAATTGCACAGTCAAAAACCCTAATTGCTCAACAGTCAACTGTAGGGGCAAAATGGTCATTTGACAGTCAAAAGTCCAAATTTTTGGTCAATATCTCATTTTGAAGCCACAAACATCATTTGATCAATGCTTGATCATGATTCTAAAGGTATGGCTCAAAAAGTCTCAAGATGCAAAAGTTTCCATATTTGGACAGTTGAAAAAGTCAACTGTAACTTGACCAAGGCATAATTTCCACATGGTTTATCAGAAAAATTCCATCCAAATCTCATTTTGAAGAGAAAGACATTTCCTACAACTCCTCTTCACACTTCAAGTCCAAGAAATGCTCTCACAAAAAGTTATCAATCTCAACATTATAGGTCATTTTCAAAAGTCAACAAAAAGGCACTTTAAGTCAAAGACCATAACTTGAGATTGGTAAATCAAAATGACATGGGACCAAAGGCATTGGTTAGAGGACTTCAATACCTTTCCAAAATGTCCAAAAAAATGATCAAAGCTTAAAAATTGAGCAAGATATGCCTTGTGGAAGTTGGGAAATTTTTGGGAATTTTGAAAAGTCAACTTTACTTCAAATGCCTCAAAATTGCTAATGGGCCTCAATTTCTTCCAAGAATCATCACCCTAAAGCTATGCACGACCCAGTGACTTTAAAGGGAGTTATTTTATCATTTTTTATTAATTATTTGAATTATTATTATTATTAGTTCATTTAATTAAAATAAAATATGACAAAAATAGAAAATCATGTTTTCCAATCTCTTTTTGCAGCATATTCTCTCAATAAAGCCTCAAGATTTCGTGCATCACTAATATGGAAAGATATCTCATGATTGGCAATGGTTTTACATGAAAAAGATTGAAAAAGATTACCATGAAAATCAAATCTCAAAAGCATTGATTACAAAGGTTTTGAACTTATTTTGCAAACCTAAAACACTCACATACATGTACAGATCACAACCCTAATGCAAGGAACCTGAAAGCTGCGCCTCGAACCTCATTAAAACTTGGCATTTTTTGTCAAAAAGTTGAACACTGAAAACGC
Source organism: Vicia faba (assembly GCA_948472305.1). Lineage (NCBI taxonomy): Eukaryota > Viridiplantae > Streptophyta > Magnoliopsida > Fabales > Fabaceae > Vicia > Vicia faba. The sequence continues at coordinate 128,544,815 of OX451739.1, forward strand.
ATTTAGAGTTCGTTTCAAGGCAAGAGAACAATTCCATTACCTTCCTGAGACATCAAGGAAGCTTCCTGAATCAAAATCACAACCTCTAACATTAAGAATCGGTAGAACGAAACCGTCATGTTCTTAATATTTTGCATATTCGTGTTTTGATTTATATGCCATATTCATACATTCTAATGCTTGCTTTACACTAACATGACCTTAATAAAGCTAATGGTGCCATTGAATTGGATTAATAGTGCCTGTAGCGAATTATGCCATTAAAGTTTTCTAGGGTTGCAGAAGATGTGAATTGGGGTTTCTCTCGTCTGGTAAAATTGAGCCACAAGACCTATATCATTGAACTCAGGGCATCTGGACGATTCAATTCCATGGGTCGCGCCCTTTTTATATTTGCGTATGGCCTAATCGTTATTTTTGCAGGTTGAAGTTAGTAGGGGTTTAAAACCCCCGCTATTTGATCTATATTTACAGGCAAAGAGATGAAGAAGATGCCTATGTGTCATGACGTTAAAGGACAGTTCAAATCCTGGCGCGCGTTTTGTTGAGATTCCAGAATAGTGCTTATTTTCCATTATAATATTTGCATTCCATATAATAAACAAAGAGCGCGCTTGGCACAGTTGGTAAACAACGTGGACAATAGGTACTGGGACCTGGGTTCGATTCCGAGGTCCCCTCCCTTCTCAATATTATTTTGATTTTCATATTTCCATGCAGCGTATCTTTCAGGGACCACCATACAACTCTATCTCTGGGCATGCCACATGTCTCAGGAGATGAATCCAAGGGCCAACACAGGATCTCCACCATGCACCTTAGTCAACAGCTCCTCACACAATCCCAGAAAAGTCAAAAAGGCCTCCTCCTGATGGGCCAAAATTCCTCAACTTACCTCCAAAATTGGGGTCAACACCCCCCATTGGTTTGCACATTATTTTCTTTCTTTTCATTTTTTCTATTTATTTGTTTTATTTATTTTAGTTAATTCATCAAAATTAATTTTCATAAAATATAAAAAAATCAGAAAAAGTCAAAATAAAAATATATTTTAATATTTAATTCATTAATATTATTTTGTAAATAAATTTTGTTAACTAATTTAGTTTTAATTCTAGGTTTAATTCAATGTTTTTTTTAATAAATTAAAAAATATAGAGATTAGGGTTTTTAATGCTTTTATTCTTTTCCTTTTTCTTTTTACAATTATTAAGTATTAATTATTTTTGTAAATAAATATACCATGTAAATAATTAATGTAAATTAGGTTACAACTTAAACTTTTTTTAACAAATTAAAAATAGTTTAGAATTAGGGTTTTTTCCATTAATTTTCTTAATTTCATAAAGTACAAAAAATATCAAAAAAAAATAAGTCTCTTTCCTTTATTTAATTTAATTAATTTCATAATTTCAATTTAATTTCCTTAAAAGGGTCCAATGCCCTCGCTTTCGATTATAATTTCGTTTCGCGCGCTTATTTTATTTCTGTTTTTCTAAATTTCATGTAATTACTCCAAAGCCTTGTAATAGATTAATTAGGACATTTATCTTTTCGCATTTTATTTTATTCAAATCGGGTCTTGGATTAATTTGGCGATGTAGACCCGCGCCTTTGTAATAGCGTAGGACTTTTACCTTCTCGCATCTCTTAACTGTTAATAATTTGCATGAAAGAATGAATGCCAAAAATAAAAACAAAGCGTAGATCACCAATGCATGAACAAGACAAATATATCTGAAAACGACACACAAATCACACACCACCCCTAGGGTACGTCTCACTGTTGCCTTGCCCCTCGAAAAGTGGTCGTCGAGTAGAGGACGTTTTAGTAAGTCCTCATGTCCATGAACATGGCATGTGGGTAGCTTCTAAGGTGTCTTCCTATTGCTCTGGTGACCACACTGTCCCGATAACGAATTGACCCGAACACCTCCAATGGTGGTGCTACCTACCTCTTAATGGTGGGAGGGCACTACCTCAAGGACATTTACACAGACTAATTCCTTAGGGTAGGTAGATGACTCGTAGATACTTGCTCTAACTCAAAACAAATCAAAACTTCTTTTCACACCGACACCTTTCAAAAAACTTTCAAAAGCAATTTTTCAAACACTCTTGAGGACTGATACAAGAGTCGATCTGAAACTTTCAAAGAAACTTTTTCAAACCCACTCACACTTGAAATGCAAACAAACATTTTGAAAACACAAATGAGCAAGTATCTAAGAGCCCATGGATAACCATGGATAGAAAGGGTGCTAACACCTTCCCTTTCTATAAATGTACCTCCCGAACCGAGAGCAATCTCTATAAGGAATTTTTCTGTGCTTTTGTCCTTTCCATTTGGAGAAAATAAAAGACGGTGGCGACTCTTGCTTCCACGACATTTCGCGAACCAGCGTTAAACAGTTAGTTCCAGATCCACCGATCACAGTAAGGCTCTTGAAGCTCAAGAGGTTGTAGAAAGGGAAGCATCTAAGAAGGAGAAAACAGAAAGAGAAGTTACAAAAAAGATAGCTGCTGAAAAGCTTGAAACAGAAAATGCAAGAGAGGCAGAAGAGGAAAGAGAAAAAGAAGAACTCTCATAGAACTCTGGTGTTTTCTTGCGTCTTCAAAGTTCTTTTGGTGCTATGCAAAACGAGCAGACAATGATCAGAGAAATGTTGAAAGAACAAGTTGAATTCAACAAATCCATTCAAGGAATACTTGAAAAGCTTCTTTAGCAAAGCCAAAATTCTTCCTAGTCATAGGCACTATGATTCTGTTTTTTTGTTGTTGGCTGTTTCTTTAGGTGTTGTGAATGTTTATCTTTGGAATACATGTTTAATTTTCTAATAATGCTTTCCTCTTAAATTATTATTTTTTGTTTTCTTTGTGAACTCACTATTGGTTTCTTAAGAAAGTCTCACAAATCAATTAAGCATTTCCTATATATTTTTTATTATTACAAAAAGGGGGAGAAAGAATAATGATTTTGATTAATATCAATTCTCCAAACCCCATGATTTACATGACATTCTAACATGATATAAATTACCAAATTACTTAGAATGTGCATAACTGATACAAGAACATTGCGAATGAAACATTGCATTCACTTTAATAAATCAAGTTCTGATAAAGAACAACCATTATCTCTAATGTTCTGAGAAAGCATGGATAATCCGATAAGCTTAAAGGTTAAATCAATTATGATTGATCAGATTCATAAAGAATAAAAATGCCCGTAAGCTCTGAAAGATCATAAGTTTATGAATCAAGGGGAATTTTTTATCCCAGGGGGAGTTTCCAACTCAGTAGGAGTTTTCTAAACTCTTATATTACTTTGTTTATGATTTAACCCTATAAAATGGTTCCATCAAAATACATGGTTTTGTCATCATAAAAAAGGGGGAGATTGTTAGAACAAGGTTAGGATCCGTTTTTAAATCTCAGTGTTTTATTGATAACAATGCATATATTTTATAAAGAACAATTATAGTTCTAATGGTTTCATTAAGGGTGAAGATATTAGAATTATAGATAGTCTTAATTAATATATCACCAGAATTACTTTATCACTCAGAAGAAAGACCATTGAGTTCGTTTCTAATGAAACATCAGTAGTCTTGTTGAATGTTGAATGTTCGACAAGAAAAGAATCTCGATGAGTTTCTAAGAAGAGCTCAAGCTTCCAATGTAAAGTTCAGAAGTCAAGATTTTTTCATCAGAGGAGTTGTTGCTCATATCTCTGAAGACAAAGTCAGGATTCTGAAGATTCAGATAGTTCATGGAATATACACTGCTATTCAACATTAGAAGTATTGCATCAGAAGAAAAGGATCAAAGAAAGAAAGATATTATGGACTCACTTCAAATAAACATCATATAGTCCATTTGAAGACAAGATCAAAGGATGACATCTTCGTAAGTCAATATACTCAACAAAAGAACTATTGTGACTATTTCTAAAGAAACATCAACAATTCTAAGGAATGCTGAATGTTCATCAAAAAGGGAATCCAGTATGTTCTCAGGAAAGCGTAACTCTCAAGATATCAGAAACGAAGATCTCACATATCCAAAGAAAATAATTCAAGATCAAAAACCAAGATGTAGCTAACATAAGTTGTTGCTTTCAGCTCAATCCAAAGATCAGAACTCAAGAGATCAGAAAGAAGGAATTCAACGTCAAAACTAAATGTACTGATAAAAGCTTCTGCTTCAGAAATTAGACATCAGATATGCAGCTCAGAAAATTTGATTATCAAAGATCAAGAAAAGATCAAGATAAAGTGGATCATGAAAGCTTTCACTCAAAGAAATTGTTCCTCAGATAAGTTATTGCTTGTATATCTGAAGTCAATGTTTAAATATTTGAAAGACTCTGACTCTACAACAAAGACAAATATTCTAGATCATTATCATTCCTCAATAAAAAATCAATCCAACAAGAAAGAATCAAAGCTTAAGAACTCAAAGACTTGAGAATTAGAAAGGTTGTTACCATAATATCTGATTTCAAGATCTAAAAATCTGAAAAGCTTTTGATATCAACATCTGAAAAGCTTTCGCTTACAACGACAAGACTTGTTTCTCAGATAAGTTGTTGCTTAAATATCTAAATACAAGAATCCACTACTGAAAGATTCTGAAATGAAACATCTTCCTATTTAATCTTCATCTCTCAGATTATATCAGAAATACGCCTTCAAGACTAGTTCTAAGATCAGAAGTCAAGCTTCATGTTTCAGAAAGGATGTTGTTATTATTTCTGAAGACAAGTCATAATTCTGATAATGTTGATGCTCATATGCTACAACAACAAAGTAGTTTCTGAACTACTCATCAGTCAATCATCAGAAGAACGAAGACAAAGTAATTGATCTCTTACAAGATTAATACTTTAGAATCAGAAGTACATCATCAGAAGATAAAGATCAAGAAACTTAGTCAAGAAGAATATAGTACAAACAATATACCATAAATTCTACTATCATGATATTGGTTGTACTATTCAAAGAAGTTGTCTCCCACATTTTATGCTAACTACTGCAAGCAGCAGGCTAAGGAAAGTGACATTTTCTACTGTTCCAAACCTCTCTTTAATATATCCATTAGGTATCAACCGTTGGAAGGAGAAAAGACTTTTCTATCCTTACAACGACTCTTTTTGAAGGCTATAAAAGGAGATCAATGAAATAAAGTAAAGTTGCTAGAAAGCCGTGGATGCAGACGTTGAGCTGTTATGCTGAACATGCTGAAGCTAACCAAAAAAGAAAGAAAGAAAATGAAGAAGAAGAATTCTACAAGATGATACTTAAATTCTTACCAAATATATCTTGGTAAAAATATGAAGAAGCAAGAAGTTGTTGCTCATAACTTTCTCAATGAAGAAGATGAAGACAAGAAGACTACAAGATGCTGCCATTAAACTTAAATTATATTCATCTTTGTAGAATCATGTAAACACAAGAGTTGTTACTCAAATTGTGTTATATATTAATTTCTTTGTGTAAATTGTTTGAACACAAGAGTTGTGTCTTATAATTGTGTTAAATAATATGTACTTAAATTAGGGGTAATCTGCTTGTTAAGAAGCACTCATGTAATCTCCAGAAAAACAATTCTCTTTAGAATTGGTGTTGCCTCAAGTGATCTAGTGAAGATCTGATACTTGGGAAGACTTTGGTTGCGGTCATTGTAACACCCTTATAAACCCCCGAAGAATATTTGAAATTATTTTAATAAATAAATCATAGTATATCACCAATAAGGGTGTCACATCTTCAAATAAAACATCACAATAATACATCCAGCTCCATAACACGGGTTTTCCAAATAATTAACAAGATACTTCAACATTTAATTATTCAAATTATTGCAGCGGAAATCATAGTTCAACTTCTCATAATGACACTTCATAAAATTTAAGCACACTTCATAACTCATCATCGTAAATCAAACAACTCGAGTACCACGTAGAGTGACTTAACATCTTAAGACAAAACAAATGACATGAGTTCCAATCACTCGATACCAACCCCGATGTTACATATCATAATAAGACTCTCTTTATTCTATGGAAAGCAAATAAACACACTTTGAAGCTGTTCTCTAAGCTTCACTGCAGTAATCCTGATCACATGCGCGTTACCCATGTGGAGACAATATTCAAGCAGAAAGGGTGAGTAAATCATAATAATTATAAAAGACTAAGGAGTAGACATAGAAAAATATGAACATAGGAAAGGTATCACACATCATCATATCTTCATGTTATACTCACGTCTTTGCAATGTCATCAATTCACAACAATATATCATCAAAACACCATTCATCAACATACATCACTTAAATCACATCATTATGCAATGTCACTTATAATGAAATGCAACATCATAGACTCATGCATATGGTACCAAATATTCATTGATGACTCAGTTGCCATTATCTCCAAATATCCCCACGAATAGGATCAATTCCAGCTTGGTTAGAGCACTTCACGATTTTGCACTCAATCCACACTATGGGATTGATGCCTTCACTGGACAATTGTTCTATCATATTCACTGGACCGAAGTCCTAATAACATCACTAGACCGAAGTTCTAAACTATTCCATGAATGCATGATGGCAACAACATAAAACAAACAACCACGGCTAGTCAAAACACATCATCATTCATGATTTCACCATAATATCATCGTATCATCTCAAGTAAACAATCATCATCATAATATCATTATATCATCATCTCATCATAATAAACAAAGCATTATCATAACACCATAATAAACAAAGCATCATCATAACATCATAATAAACAAAGCATCTTCAAAATCCAACACGGGGAGCCTAACTTTATCCTAGCTTAGATATTTGGGAAACACTTCTTTTATCTCATTATATTCCATCTAACTACAATTTATTGCGTTAGCTATCCAACGCTTCAAATGGTACCTCAAACTGAGTTCTGAAACTCGAGTTATGGCTCTTTTAAGGAAGTCCAAAATAGTCAATCAATTCTGCCTTCCTTCGCCTGTCGACGCTTTTCCATCGCCTAGAGATGCACCTTTCGCATCCGCTTAGCCCGGCAACGCAAGAGGAGACTGTGATATGGTCGGAGAACTAACTTGAAGGTTTTGCGTTTGATCACAAATGTTGCGGTTAGCAAGAGTCACCACCGGCTTTTCTTTTATCTAAAAGGAAAGGTGAAAAAGCACTGGAAAGACCTTTGATATTATTTCTTGAGTTCGGGGGGTAGATTATGAAAATGGAAGGTATTAGCACCCTTTTCATCCATGGTTTTCCATGGGCTCTTAGTTACTTGCCAGATCACTTGCTTTTGTTTGAAAATGTGCTTTGTGTGGTTTTTGAAAGTATTTTGTAAAGAGGCCATTGTTTAGGCAAACTTTGTAATGATTCTCGTTCGTAAGAATGTATACAAAGTGTTTGATCTTTTGAAAATGTTTTCAAGTTTGAAAGATGTTTTGAAAGTGTAGGTGTTTGTTTTTTAAAATGGAAAGGATGTTTGTTTTGAAATGGAGCAGGTAATTAGGAGCATTCTACCTACTCAAAAGTCTTTCTTGTTCATTTTCTTTTCCTTTGACATTGTTATCTTACCATTGATTTGGTAAGTAACCCTATCTTTGGATGTAAATGGGACGGGCGTGGGTCATCGTATAACCATGATTAGAAATGTTGCAAGGTATCTTAGCATTCTCTTTTAGGGACTAAGATCATTTGAAAGGCAACTTTAGATAGCGTCATCGAGGGACTATGATCTTATATTCGCTTTGTTTTTGCTAAGATACCTCACATGCGTAAAATGATCATTTTGTAAAGGCAACCAAGTGGATTTACCCTAGGGGTGCTTGTGTGCAAGTGTATTGTTTTCATGTTTGATTTTGTCTTGAGATTAGGGTTTTCTAAGTATTGGTTTTAGTCTTTCCATACAAACCCTAATTACTAGCATGTTATATAAAGCGATAAATTGCGGAATTTCAAGTTACTACGCTATTACAATACTTGTGGGAGGGGGGTGTACAAAGTATAAATGTGGATTGCAAGAATTTAAACCTAATTAATCTATTACAACCATATTGAATTGGTACAAGTATTGAAATAAATAATGTACAAGATGAATAAATGTACCAAAATGCAAATGGATCTTTTTGTTTGGATTTTTTTTAGAGAAAAGGGATTTTGTTTTAACTTAATTAATTAAAAGAAAATAATTAATTAGAATAATAAAGGTAAACCTAATTTAATAAGAAAAGATTTTAAATAAAACCCTAAGTCTATTAATTGATTAAAAGGAAATTAAGTTTAAGAAAAGTATTTTTGTATTTTTGTCTTGAAAATAATTTATAGTATTATAAAATATTTTTGGCCTTTTTTATATTAAAATAATATATTTTAATTAGTGTAAAAGAAAATAAATAATAACCTAGTTTTAATTAAATTTACAAGAATAATTAGTAAAATAAATAAAGTATTTATTAAATAAAAATAATTTTTATGAGAAAAATTAAATAACTAGGTCAAAATGAAAATCTAATATTTTTGTATTTTTTATGATTTTTTTAGTATTAGAAAAATAATTAAGAAAACAAATAAAAATAAAATAAAAAATAAAATAAAATAGGGCCAGGGGCGTGTAAATGAAACAAGGGGGTTAGCTAGCAAAAACAAAAAAAAACCAAGCCCAAAGAGGCCCAGCGTCTGTCCAAAAAAAACAAAGTCAGAATGCAAAAATATGAAAAAATCAAAAGGGGTACCACTGGGGCTCGAACCCAGGTCCCAAAGGTTACAGGCGCGCGCTTCTACCACTGGGGTGGCTATACATCCGTTAACATAAGCAAAATAATAAATATATGATACAAAACGCGCCCTGGTTTACACTTCATCTTCAACCTCCAACCAGACCAACTGTAACTTGTTCATTTCTCATAAAAAATGAAAACTGTAAACATGAAAATTGTAGCAAATTTCCTCATGGTTTCAGAAATGTAAAGCATTAAAACTAAAGCTCAAATATTAACATGAATTTTAATGGACCTATTCTGAACCCTAAAAATCTCAGAAAATTCAATCTTCAAATTCTCTAAGCTCAGGCAAAATTAATGGAAACTATGGACATGGTTAGCTTTAGGGCCATGATATCTACATGTTTCATTCACAAATAAATCATTGATGATGCCTGTATAAAAAATTCCAAAGTTAGAAAACTTACCTTGCAAGAGGGTATCGAGTTTGAAGTTTGAGCAACTTTCAGTGAGTTCCAATGGTTGGGTTAGCTTCCTCAAGTTCCCAGGAAGCTAATGGGATGCTTAGCTTTAGCTGGAAGTGGCTAAGGAGTTCTGGATAAGTACAAGTGCAAAGCTCTGTTTTTGAAAATGGAGGATGGTGTTAATGGTGTTACAGTTCTGTAACAGGGTGAGGGATCAGTTCTAAATGATGTTTAGAAGCTTTAGGAACCAAAAGGCTTGAAAACGCACGAGGGAGTTATGAGTTTCATGTTTTTGGTTAGTTTATATGGAAATGGAAGTATGAGATGTGATTCTGAGTTCTAGGTATTTTCAGGGCTTGAGAATTCGTGTATATGATGCAAATATTTTGTGTATCTATAAGCAAAAGGATTGGAGTGGTTTGGACAATCAGAAGTACAAGTTACAAGCTTTTGGCTAGGTTACTTGATTTTGAAGAAAAGAGGGAAACCAAGTTTCAATGTGTAGTACAAGCATGTGCTGAGTGATTGTAAGTGTCTAAACCATTTCTCATGAGTTATAGGACTTGTGTGATCAGAAGAGAACAAGTGCAAGGCTCAAGAACAAGTTTTGTGCAAAAAAGCACTTTATCAAAATGGCAATGTACACTTTCTTCCAAAAATGGATATAAAGCATGTCCATGCATTGAATGCTTGAAATGAGACCTTTAAAAGTTGTGCAAGCCATTAATTATGGAGTGCCTAACAAGTTTGAGGCCTGCAAATTAGAGTTTATGCAACATAGTTTGAATTTTGAATTTGGTTCATCACAAAATGACTTGTAATTCAAGTGATAAAACCCTAACTTTATCTCTTAGATTCTCCCTACTCAAGAATGATCTCAAGGAGTTCCTAGACATTTTGGAAAGCTTGTAATGTTCTCTACAACTCATCTTTGAATTGATTTTGAAGATTCCCCTTGGAAATATATGAAAAAGTGCCATGAAGTTGGGTCAAAATCCTGACCAAATTAGGGCAAAAATTTCACTAAGTGTTTTGTTTCATGACCACATGTTCTTAAAATTATAACATGAGATCCAAGAAATTTTGGAAGAAGTTGTGTAAAGAAAAGTTGTAGATTTAATGGATATCTACAACTTTAATGTTGGAAGTTTCTCTTGAATCATCTTGCATCATGGTGAAAAATTTGTTCAAAGTTGTGAAAAAACATGAAATTTCCAACACTTGGAAAACTTTCTGTTTAGAAATTTTGACTTTTCAAAATGAAATCTAGACTTTTTGATTTCTTGATGAATAAGTTTCATATTTTTACATGTTTTGATGAATTATTATCTTTGGCATTTGAATTTGACCAAAAAGTCAAAGTTTGACTTTTCAGTATACATTTGACTTTTGATCTGTTGACTGAAAATTCATCTGTCAATCCTTTGAACTTGAGAAATGTTTTGAGCCATGTAATTAGGTAAAAATGATGCAATTGGACTCTTGAGATCATGCCTTAAACCAATTAACCATTTGCTAAGTCAAAAATCAGAAATTGCCCTTTCCCAATCAAAACCCTAATTTGACCATTTTGCCCTTTTGGAGATTTGATCAAATTTCTTGAGGAATTATGGTCCAAACTTGATCAAATGATACATATGAGTTTAAAATGTTTATGTGGATAAAAAATTATGAAGTTTGACTATAAATTGGCCATGGTTGACTTTTTCCCCAATACAACTGATTTTTAGGTCAACTGCTCAATTGATTGAGCAAAAGTGTGATCCAAGGATTGAAACTTGACATGAGTGATCTTGGGGGTCCATAATGATCCATGAAAGTCATATGGTGCATTGAAAGTCCAAACATCCTTGTGCAATCTCAAACCCTAATTTTGGTCATCAGTGCTTAAGGAGGTGTCTTGAGCTGATCAAACCCTAGTGCAATCTTGAGCCCAAGGAGATCTTGTGAGAAAATTCTTGTTAAGTGAGATGGAAAATTTTGAGGTATAACAGAGACGCACTCCAGAAACTATCTTCTATTCTACCATCTATCGTATCTTATTTTACTTGGTGACGGTGTAACACTTCAATTTCAATGGAATTTTTTTATTTAAAATAATTAGATGATGAGATGTATTTATATGCGTTGGTGAATCTAGAGTGGTGTTGTTGTGCATTTGTTAGGAAATTAGATTCCTTAGAAATTATTGGAGTTAAGGGATAAGGGTGTATGACCAAAAGTGTAGAAACATAAGAGTGTGAAAAGAGGAATAATTTACTAGTAGTATTATATTTATAATATTAGACTTATTATTATAGTATAATAATTAAATAAGTTATTCTAATAACAAGAAGAAAGGCGTAATTGGAATAGTGATTTAGGGGTCCAAGGAATATATAAGTCAAAACAAGAGGAATAGAAGAACAAGTTGTTTTGATCGATTGTTAAAACGAGAGAAAGGTAGAAGCGAGAAAGAGGAAGGGCTAGGAAGGGAAGACCCATTGTTAGAGCTTGAGGAATCTACAACCTAAGGTAAGGGTGGGGTTTCAACTCTCTAATATGTGGTATAATCGTGGATAGATGAAGATATGAATCTTAGGGTTTTGGGTGTAGATGATTTTGTTAAAATAAGTGTTATAATTGAACGAAGTTGGTGAAATTGATGAGATGATCTGATTAGAAATATTGTGTATAACGTGTGTTGATGATCACATGATGTTACATGTTTCAGTGTGTGTATAAAAGTGATTTTGGGTGGAAAAGGTTAAAATTTTGTAGCAGGAAAAATGGCAGATTTTTAACTTTGTACGCAGTGTAACCGGGTACAACATATGGGGTAACCGGTTACCTGCGTAATTTTAGGGGAAATTGGGCAAACCGTGAAGGTGTAATCGGTTACTGCATATGTGGTAACTGTTTACCCAAATGGACAATAGCTTGTATTTTTGAGTTTCAGGGGTGTAATCGGATACCCCATATGCAGTAACCGGTTACACTGAAGCTGGCAGATTTTTACAAACTTTGAAAATTAATAACTTTTGACTCGGGTGTCTGTTTGACGCGCCATTTGGATTGTTGGAAAGCTAAAAATATTTTTTACAATATGATAATAACTTTAATAATACTAGGTGAATTATTTAGGGTTTGAGGCTTATGACTTGGGTGTTAGTGTCAGATAGACTGAGGAGTATTCGTGATAATTGAACATGATAAATTTTGCGAATGTGTACGAATGGACAACATGTTATATTGTTGGGTAATTATGATGTAATTTCCCTGGATTGGCATAAGAATAAGAGCTTATGCTCCGTTGTTGCACAATTAATGTTGATTTCATAATGATGATGATGTCGTTAGCTCGAATTGGTTTTTATGTTGAAGGGTATTTCCTTATAGTTGTATAATCTTGTTGTAACATGTCAGTGTCGCATACATGCATCATTGAAATCCCAAATTTGGCTTATGTTGTTGGCCCGGATTTGGCCGTATGTTGATAGCCCGAATTTGGCTTATGTTGTTAGCCCAAATTTGGCCGTATGTTGATAGCTTGAATTTGGCTTATGTTGTTGGCCCAAATTTGGCCGTATGTTGATAGCCCGAATTTGGCTTTATGGAGAGGGATTATGCCCTGATGGTACCACATGGATCGTGCATCAGCGTCAACTGCATTGCATTTTGATTGAATTATTGATATAATTGATGATTGTTGAGCTTGAAATCCTGCATGATATATCTGTCTTATACTTATGATTATATAACTTATTATATTGTTGTGATATCACACCTCTTATGTTTGAATGTTGTCTCTACATGGGTAACATGCAGATAACCAGGAGTAGTCCGAGTTGCAGAGTCTTGAAGAGGTTTCTCTTCTTATCCTTGAGTTGGCGTCAGTTCTCTGATACGTAACATCAGGGGGATGAACGTTTACTTATTTCATTATTTTGTTGTTTCATTTTGGTGATTGTGTTGACGTACTATGAACTCCATTTTGTTTGTTTAAATGTTGTTTGATGTTGGTTGAGGAAGTTTAATGACAAACTTGAATTCTTTCCGCTGCGTTAATAAAGTTGAAATTTTGAGAACTATGTTGAAAAGTGTTGTCGGTTCATCTAAAAAATGTGTTATGTATAAATTCTATTATGCGCGAGTAGGTTTTTGAAATGTTGCAAAATGTGGCAGCTTATTCTTGATGTTTCTTTTATGAATTAATTTACTCTGATTTTATAATTTACCGTAGGGTAAATAAGGTGTTACATTAATGGTATCAGAGCAGGTCGGTTCTGTTGGTGTAAGCCCTAGAGGCCAATACTTTTGGTACTTGTATCGAATTATTTATTAATAATAAAAGGCATTTCTTTATTATGTTTTCCAAAATAATAAAGTCCCTAGAATGGTTTATTGGTTTAATGAAATGTTAAGTGTGACTTAATCATGAGATCCTATTAAACATAAGAAACTATTCTTAAAGTATCCGTAGTCAAGCTTTAATGTGAAGTGGGATAACATTAAAGCATTAAGATTATTATGAAGATAGATTGATGATCACATCTCATGGATCATAGATAAGGAGTTATCAAGTCTTGACATAGGTATGAATATTAGGAGTAATATTTATACTGGATTGACCCGTTATGAGAATACTACATAGAATGTTATGCAAAGTGTCATAAGTTATTCTCATGATGATAATGGTGTATACCACCCTTCGACCTGAAACCACTATGGACCCTAGATGTAGAGTCAAGTACTTTATTGCTGATCAAACGTCATCCGTAACTGGATGACTATAAAGATGGTTGATGGGTACTTCACAAAGCATGCTAAGGGACATGAGTGACCTAGATGGAATTTGCTCATCCTGCATAACAGGATAAATGTCTAAGGGCCCAATATTGAACTGGACAAGGGTGACACAGTGTATGCCTTGTGTTCAATATAGACATGAGGGCAAAAGGGTAATTGTACAACACAAATATTATCACGGAAAAGGTTTGGTCAGATCACATGACATTTTCGTGACTTGGGTAACAGTGAAGTGTTGCTAGATACCGCTCACTGTTTATTATATTAAATGTATAATTTAATATAATTGCCAACGTCGCGAAAACCTACAGGGTCACACACATAAGGACAGGTTGATGAGAGATAGAATAAATAAGGAACACCGTAAGGTACGGTGCACTTAAGTGTAATACGGAAAGTGGTAAGGTACCACGTGGATGAGTGATATATGGTACATCATAAGGTATGATGTCCATAAGCTTAATTGGGCTTTTAGCTTATAGCCTTAATTGGGCTTTTAGCTTGTAGCCCACACGAGTGATTCTATAAATAGATCCCTTGTGATGAAGTTTTTTCACTTGATGCATTTTCGTTTTTGACTCTCTCTCTCACTCAAGGTTTCCGTTCGTGATCAGCTAGCACTGTGACCGGAAGCAATCTGTTCGTGTGGACTGAGTAGAGGCGTTGTTCTTCATCAACGCTCGTGATCACGACATCAAAGGTCTGAATCGCCACAAGAGGTAAAACTTTCTATCACTGACCATGCTCATTCGTAAGGATCTCTAAAGGAAAATTTTATATTCCGCTGCGTTTTGATCGCAATTTTCCTTCAGTGGTATCAGAGCCACTTACGAAACCATGGATCTGATAGTTGTTTATGTTCTATATTTTCTGTTTTGATTCGATTAAAACCAGAATGAATTGAATAATAAACGATTAATTAAATTTGGCATCTGTTGTGTACGATTTGGATGATTGATGTTGACTATGCTTCGGAATCCGACATTAGTATGGTGAAGCAGCGATACATCGATCGTCCATAGGTTACACAATAAGATCGATCACTCTTATATATGATATAAGTAAATCTAATGCAACGATGGTATATGTGATATACTGTTTCTGTTTCGTTCATTCAAACACTTGATGATTGTTATTCCTTTGACCGATCACTGTTCATATGCTTCGGAATCCGACATTAGTATGGTGAAGCAATGGCATGTGATTAATCATACTGAATTATCAATCGAGATGTGTTTGACAGCATGAAACTGTTGCATTAGGGTTCATGACGGCACAAGGGTTGTGTTGTTGCAGAGTCATGCGATTAGGGTTCTGAATGCACAAGAGTTGTGCGAAAATGACGCTGATTTCAAATGAATTGTTCATTAAAATTTTGCGCCGGGGCGCTGCCCCTGACAACCCCGCAAAGGGGCGCTGCCCCCTTGACCCCCGTCCGCTGAACGGTCAGCGGAACCACCGTCCGCTGACCGGGCAGCGGAACCCCCGGCTAACTCTGCGTAGTGTGATCAATCATCGAAATTTAATTTGCCTTTTTTTTTTAATCAACAGAAATTTAAACTAATAATAAAAGTGTGTTTATTATTATTGTCTTGTGGTGATCAGTTATGGCCTTAGTTTTTTTCCTTTATTTTGTTTTGGGATTGTAAAATACGGCCTGCGTGTCGTGCCTCTCTCTAAAATTCTTTATGTAACTTCTTTTCTCATCTCACTCCCTCGTATGTAAAACGAGTTTCTTTTATGTAATGTAATGTTATGAAGAAAGAGAAGAATACAATATCAAAGGAGGATAACCTTGGAGATCTTGCTTGGAGAAGTTTAGATCGTTATTAGGTTAGCTTAGGTTCTCTCATTGGCTTGGGAGAACAATTGCGCTAGGGGCCATAACTGTATCTTTTTTTATGTATATTGATGCATGTGTTTGTATGTTGATGCATGAGAGAGACGAATTGCATGTTAAGCCGGTGAGATCAAACTAATAACAAAATCCCTCAATTTAAATATTAAGTTCATGCTTTCCAAGTTTTAGCACTCATCAAGACTAGTATCGAATAATGTAGGTTTCGCCTACGCGAGGTGCATGTTCTATATTAGTAAGGTGCGATGGGATAATTGTAATATCCAACTGCTAAAACAATGGGTCAAACTTAACTAAACACATTATAATAAGATTATACATGTTTAGAAGCAAGAGTTGGGAATGATTCATATGATGAATTAGAATAAGGAGTTATTCACCCAACTGAAAATATTCGAGAGTTGTATGAGATACAATTGGAAGGAGTTCCTACCTAAATAACCTAGTTTTGTGTAATCAGCCTAACGCTGACTTAGAACGAAGTGAAATGTGGATCTCGACCCACTAGAAAGTCTTCCAACGGGATTTTCCGAATCAAATGATGAGGGTCATTTGGTTTGAGTAAAATAGTGGGAGCATATTTGATTAAAGGCCTAATTAAATATGTTGTTTTAATGATACTTATATTTTCATTTTTTTTTGTAGATTACCATGACAACAAACAACCATATTTTGCGATCAATCCTAGATAAGGAAAAATTGTCTGGGACAAATTTCCTGGATTGGCACCGAAATCTGAGGATTGTCCTCAAGCACGATAAGAAGCTGTATGTCTTGGAGACACCTGTTCCTGAAGAGGAACCGCCTAGTTCGGCACCTAAGGCAGAAAGAGAAGCTTATAAGAAGCATCTCGATGATGCTAATGAAGCCGCTTGTCTCATGCTAGCTACTATGAACTCGGAGTTGCAAAAGCAACACGAGAACATGTCAGCGTTCGATATGATCGGACATCTGAAAATGCTCTATCAAGAGCAGGCAAGAAATGAGAGGTTTCAGGTTTCAAAGGCCCTTTTTAACAGCAAGTTATCTGAGGGAAACCCTGTAGGTCCCCATGTACTCAAAATGATTGGGTATGTGGAGAACCTTGAAAGGTTAGGGTTTCCGCTTGGAAAGGAACTTGCAACTGATTTTATCTTGCAATCGTTGCCAGATAGCTTTAATCAATTTGTCATGAATTTCAACATGAATGACATGGATAAGAGTCTTCCAGAATTGCTAAGCATGTTGAAAACTGCTGAGCAGAATATGAAGACAAAAGGGAAGTCCATTCTGATGGTCAGTAATGGAAAGAAGCTGAACAAGAGGCCTACCAAGCAGTTTGGTAAAGGGAAAGGCAAGGAAGTTGCCAAGCCTAAACCTACTGTTCCTGCTTTGAAGCCTAGTGGAGGCATAGCAAAGGAGGGCACTTGCTTCCATTGCGGTAAGACCGGACATTGGAAGAGAAACTGCCCAAAGTACCTGGAAGATAAGAACAATGGAGTAGGGACTTCAAATTCAGGTATTTTTGTTATTGAAATTAATTTATCTACTTCTGCATCATGGGTATTAGATACTGGATGCGGTTCTCACATTTGTACTAATGTGCAGGGGCTAAAAAGGAGTAGAGATTTGGCAAAAGGTGAAGTTGACCTACGAGTTGGAAATGGAGCAAAGGTTGCTGCTTTAGCCGTAGGAACTTATGTTTTGACTTTACCTAGTGGTTTAATAATTCAGTTAGAGAACTGTTATTATGTACCTGCAATTAGTAGGAATATTATTTCCGTTTCTTGTTTGGACAAGTTTGGTTTTTCATTTATAATAAAGAACAATTGTTGCTCTATTTATTTGAATGATATATTCTATGCTTCTGCACAAATGAACAATGGACTATATGTCCTTGATCTTGAAATGCCAATTTATAACATTAATACTAAACGGATTAAACCTAATGAGTTAAATCCAAGCTACCTTTGGCACTGTCGCTTAGGCCACATAAATGAGAAACGCATTTCCAAACTCCATAAAGATGGACTCTTGGACTCTTTTGATTATGAATCATATGAGACATGCAGATCTTGTTTAATTGGAAAGATGACAAAGTCCCCATTCACAGGAAAAGGTGAAAGGGCTAATGATCTTTTGGCCCTCATACATACTGATGTATGTGGACCACTGAACATACCAGCCAGAGGAGGTTTTCAATACTTCATCACATTTACTGATGATTTCAGTAGATATGGTTATGTGTATTTAATGAAACACAAATCTGAAACCTTTGAAAAATTCAAGGAATTCAAGAATGAAGTACAAAACCAACTAGGTAAGAATATTAAAGTTCTTCGATCAGATCGAGGCGGTGAATATTTAAGCCTAGAGTTTGATGACCATCTAAAGGAATGTGGGATTTTATCCCAACTTACTCCTCCCGGAACACCACAATGGAATGGTGTATCCGAGAGAAGAAATCGGACCTTGTTAGACATGGTTCGATCCATGATGAGTCACGCCGATCTTCCGAACTCCTTTTGGGGACATGCACTATTGACTGCAGCTTACACACTTAACCAAGTTCCATCCAAAAAGGTTGAGAGGACACCATATGAGATATGGAGTGGTAAGAAACCACATATGTCTTACATGAAGATTTGGGGTTGTGAAGTTTATGTGAAACGACAAATTTCAACTAAGCTTGAGCCCAAATCTGACAAATGCTTATTTGTTGGGTATCCTAAAGAAACAAGAGGGTATTACTTCTACAATCCTTCTGAGGGCAAAGTGTTTGTCGCTCGAACTGGAGTTTTTCTGGAAAAGGATTTTATTTCCAAAAGAATCAGTGGGAGGAAAATAGAGCTTGAAGAAATTCAAGAACCACAAAGCATTGATACACCTATGGAGGAATTAGAGCAGGAAACACAAGTAGTTGTGGAAGAGCAACCTGCTCAAGTAGAACAAGACCAGCGTAGGTCAAGCAGGATACGTCAACAACCTGAGAGATATGGATATCTCATAAGTGATCAGGGTGATGTATTACTCATGGATCAAGATGAGCCTGTGACCTACCAAGAGGCCATAACTGGTCCTGAGTCTGAGAAGTGGCTAGAAGCCATGAAATCTGAAATGGATTCCATGTACACAAACCAGGTTTGGACCTTGGTAGAGCCTCCTATAGGAGTTAACCCTATAGGATGCAAGTGGGTCTTTAAAAAGAAGACTGACATGGATGGTAAGGTACATACCTATAAGGCAAGACTGGTTGCAAAAGGCTATAAACAAATTCATGGGGTGGACTATGATGAAACCTTTTCACCAGTTGCAATGCTTAAATCTGTTCGGATTTTACTTGCTATCGCTGCATATCATGATTATGAAATATGGCAGATGGATGTCAAAACTGCTTTCCTTAATGGGAATCTTCTTGAGGATGTGTACATGACACAACCTGAAGGATTTGACATATCAGAGGAATCTTCTTGAGGATGTGTACATGACACAACCTGTAGAATTTATGAAGAGGACAATAAAGCTCACTACAAGATCATGAATGATAGGAGGGGCAAACAACAACAGAATAGTGAGAAGCCTTACAATTTCTTTGACTAACAAAGGAAAACTGAAAGTTGTGATGGTAAGAGGCCAAGTAAGGGAGGTTCCCCTGCTGGTATTGTGTGTTTTAAATGTGGAAAACCTGGTCATCATAGTACTACGTGTACTGAGGTAATGAAGAGGTGTTTCTGTTGTGGTAAGGCTGGGCATGAAATAACTGATTGTCAACACAAAGAAGTAATATGTTTTAACTGAGGTGAAGAAGGACATATTATTACTCAGTGTCAGAAACTGAAGCAAGCTCGATCCGATGGAAATGTGTTTGCTTTAGCTGGGACTTAGACATCCAGTGGAGACCGCTTGATCAGAGGTATATGTTTCATTAATAGTACTTATTTAATTACTATTATTTATATTGGTGCTACACATTGTTTTGAAGTTTCCTTTGTCAATTTATAACAAAGATTTTGTGGTGGATCTAGTTTGTTTACCGCTGAGTGGTCTGGATATGATTTTGGGTATGAACTGGTTGGAATATAACTATGTTCATATTAATTGCTACAACAAAATCCATTTTGTTTTCTGCTCCCGACAAGGAGGAGGAAGCTGGATTCTTATCTGCTAGACAGCTAAATGAGTTGATGTAGGATGAAGCTTTGGTATTTTCGTTAGTGGCATCTTTATCTCTTGAGAATCAGGTTGCGGTCGATGAGTTGTGAGTAGTATGTTACTTTCCTGATGTTTTCCCAGATGATATTCCAGATGTGCCTCCAGAAAGAGAAGTGGACTTTGCTATTGATTTGTCCCAAGTACCAGACCTATTCCTATGGCACCATACATGATGTCAGCTTCAAAGTTGGGAGAATTAAAGAAGCTATTAGAAGATGTATGGACAATAGACTTGTGAGACCAAGCGTATCCCCTCGGGGAGCTCTGGTGTTATAGGTGAAAAATAAAGATGGTAGTATGAGGCTTTGTGTTGATTACCGACAACTGAATAAAGTGATAATAAAAAACAAGTATCCACTTCCAAGAATATATGACTTGATGGATCAATTGGTAGGTGCGCGCGTGTTTAGAAAGATTGACTTGAGATCGAGTTATCATCAAATTCGAGTAACGAATGATGATATTCAGAAGATAGCTTTCAGAACTCGGTATGGACATTATGAGTATTCAGTGATGCCTTTTAGTGTTACTAACGCGCCAGAAGTGTTTATCGAGTATATGAATCATATGTTTCACACTTATTTGGATCGATTTATGGTAGTATTCATCGATGATGTTTTGATATATTCCAAATCGAAAGAAGAATATGCTGAGCATTTGAGAATTGTATTGCAAGTGTTGAAAGAGAAGAAGTTGTATTCAAAGTTGTCAAATTGTGAATTCTGGTTAGAGAAGGTTAGTTTTCTTGGTCATGTTATTTCTGGTGATGGAATTGTTATGGATCCATCCAAAGTAAACACAGTGTTGCAATGGGAAGCTCCAAAGTCAGTTACGGATATCAGAAGCTTTTTGGGTTTAGCTAGTTATTACAGAAGATTTATTGAAGGTTTTTCTAAGTTAGCACTTCCGCTAACTCAGCCGACTTGTAAAGGCAGAGCATTTGTGTGGGACATCCAATGTGAAGAAAGTTTTGTTGAGCTAAAGAAGAAATTGATGACGGCTATGATTTTAATATTACTTGTTGTACCCCAAAATTTTCCCTCCCTGTTCTTCAAGATATTCTCCTAGGGTTCTCAAATGCTCAAGGATGCTCAAGGATTGATCAGACAAATTCTCCTCTTAAGCAATAGGTCCACAACTAGGGTTCTTCTTTCACAAGTAATTTTGGGTTTATAAGGTCTCAAATGGAATTCATGGTCTCTTATATATCTCAATGAATGCTCATATCAAGTTTCTAGTCTTGCATCACAAGTTTGCTCAGTCAATGGCTCAGATGACTGAAAATCAACTATATTGGGCAAAAAGTCAATTGAGGTCAACATACAGTCAAACCTTAAGATTTTTGGTCAACATCAAGGTTTTGAAGTCATATTCATCATTTTATCAAGGTTTGATCATGATAGGTTTGATCATGATTCATCAAAGAAGACTCTCAAATCATCAAAAGTCAAAAGTTGCCAAATTAGGGTTTCTTTAGGAGAAGTCAACTGAACTTTTACCAAGCATAACTTTCACATGCTTCATCATATTTTCCTCAACCAAAGCTCATTTTTAAGAAAATTCAATTCTCTACAACTTTGTCTCTCTAAGCTTAAGTCCAAAAATGCTTCATTTGAGAGATATGAGCCAATACATTATAGGTCATTTAAAAAGTCAACAAAAAGACACTTTTTGTCAAGGCAACTTACATCAAGATAAAGTCTCCAAATGAAAAAATAATCATAAGAGAGATTGTAGAAGACATATTGAGATTTCCAAAAAAGTCCAAGATCACCTTCAAAAGATGAAAATTGAGAGAGTTATGACCAGTGCAAGTTGGGAAATTTTAAGCAAATACACGAAGTTCAAATTGAGCAAACTTGAAATTTTGGGCTATTAGGCTATTATTTCAGAGTCCAAACGTGTTCTACACTCAATATGTACCTCAAGACTTGTTCATACACCTCCATTTGGTTT
This sequence comes from Vicia faba, assembly GCA_948472305.1. Classification (NCBI taxonomy): domain Eukaryota; kingdom Viridiplantae; phylum Streptophyta; class Magnoliopsida; order Fabales; family Fabaceae; genus Vicia; species Vicia faba. The sequence goes on from OX451739.1 coordinate 128,566,825, forward strand.
ATTATATTTTATTTTTGATTTTTATTATTTTAAAAGTCAAAATAAGATAAAATAAGACAAGGCTTTTTACACAAGTCCAAACCCATCATATGTTGACCTAATTCTCCATTATATATTCTCAGCAAATTCAGACAAAAGACACGGAAAAAAAACCTTGTGCTAAAAGCCATCCAAAAATTACAAAAATTATCAAACTAGTGTAACTTGTAACCCTAGCTTGCAGCCCATTTCAAGGCTTCCTAACCAGTCTATTCACTTCCAGGGACACAAGAGGGTAAGGATGGATCGATTTCCACGATCAAAAGGGTGTAAAAACATACATACATGCCACATCGAGTTTTGACATTTATGAATTTCATATATTTGTTTTTCTTTAGTTTCAAGGTGTACTAACTATATTGATGCGTCGAGATTCATTAGTGCAGGACTGGACCATCGCAGGCGTCCCATGCTACCGAAATCACGCATCACCATGATTGCACCGATTCCATGTATTTTTGTCATAACTCTTAAACCAGTGCGTTTTAGCCCAAGATAACCATTCCATTGGATTCATAGTGCCTAATTTAGGGGGGTAGGGTCCCCCTGGTTTGCTAATATCTCTTATTTTGCCGGTTGAATGAAAAGGAGCAACCGGATAAGACGACCGGAGCTAGAGCTTCGACGCTTCTCCGGTCCATGCGTTTTTCTTTACTATTTGTTTTAATCGTTTAATTTAAAACAACGGATGTATTACCACCCCAGTGGTTAAAGCGCCTACGATAAGACATTACTATACCAAGGCGTGGGTTCAATCTCAACCTTTTGGCATTTTGATATTTTTCATGATTTTTCTTGTTTTGCAGATTACAAAACACGCTGGCTTGCATTCCTTGACACCAAGGCACGCCTGGCCTAGTGGTGAACGTGTGGGGTGAAAGTTCTAAGAGCGTGGGTGTGATACGGTGGGAGAACTGACTAGTGTTTTGCGTTCGTATTCGCACTTGTGCGGTTGAGCAAGAGTCGCCACCGACTTTTTATTTTATCCTAAAGGAAAGGTTAAAAAAGCACAGCAAAAACCTTTTGAGATATTTCGTGGGTTCGGGGGGTAGATTATGAAAAGGGAAGGTATTAGCACCCTTTTCATCCATGGTTATCCATGGGCTCTTAGTTACTTGGTTTTTAGATCACTTGCCTTGTTTTTCGATTGCTTTGAAAATGGTGTGTGTGTGGGTGCTTTTTGAAAATGTTTTGGAAAAAAGATGCCTTGTCTTAGGCAACTAATGTATTTGACTCGTGATTGAGTGTTTTACAAAAGTGTGAATCTTTTCGAAAAGATGTTTTCAAATGTTTTTGAGAGTTTGTTTGAAAGTGTTGTGGATTGTGGTTTTTGAAAAGAAGGCAAGTGTTTTTGCAAGTTTGATCTCAAGTAACTAAGAGTTTTGTCTACCCTATTGTACTCAAAGGTTTTTGTTATGTTTTAACCCCTTTTAACAATTTTGTTCCACCATTGAAATTGATGGACAATCTTGCGTTTAGGAAGTTTATTCGGGACGGGCGCGGGTCATCGTATGGACCATGAATGCAATGATGCCAAGTGTCTTTGGCAATTTGCTTTGAAGGGACTATGATCATTCCGTTTAGGCAACATTTTTGAGACTTATGATCATTTGATTTTGTTTTGCCAAAGATACTCGACGTGCAAGCATGACCCATTTTGGAAGGCAACATGTGGGATTACCCTAGGGGGTGCAAGTGTGATTGTGTGTTGATTACATGTATTTGTCTTGTATTAGGTTATCTAGCGTTTGATTTTATGTACATACAAACCCTAGGTCTAACCATGGTATAATTGAAAACTGTAAATTGCGGAAATGTAAAATCTACGCTATTACAAAATAGTGTCCGGGAGTGGAGGTATAAATGTACAAAAGGGGATGAGACTTATAGTACCCAATAAGTTACAACCAAATCGAATGTGCGATCAAAACGTAAATATCGAATATACAAAAATAAGATAAAAGTGTGTATAGGGCAATGTGAATGTATTTTGTGTAAGGGTATATGAATTGTGTAATTATGTACAAGTGTGAGATGTGGAATTGAAACGTATTAGGGTTTTTGACCTAGAGAAATGTTTTTAAATGAATCTTTGATTTGTATGTTTAATTATATACAAAAGAAAATGTTCAAGTTTTAATTAAGAATGTATCTTTATTTGCAAAAGGTATTTTGATTAAATGTTGTGAATTTAATATTAGAAAAATGTATTTCTATTATTATGTACAAAAGTATATTAATTAAAAGAATAAAAAGAAGTATTTTCAATTATATGATGTGGAAATGTATTTTTATGTGCAAAAATATTTTAAGAAAAAAGAAAATATGTACAAGGTATATTTCAATTATATATCAAGAAACAAATTATGTATACTAAAAAGAAAATATATTTTAATATGTATTAAAAAAAGTTTCCAAGTTAATTGAATTAAACATGTATATAAAGTGTGTTTTAAATATATTAAAGAAATGTAAGAAACATATTTTGTCTACTAAAATGATTTTTGAAAAGAAAAAGAAAGTTTATGTAATATAAATAATAAAAAGAGTCAGTATTTAAAATGGGTTTGGTTAGAACAATGTTAGTGTTTTTTGATGGGCTTTAGGGAGACTTAGAGACGGGTCAGGCCCATGTTTAACTTGAACGAATTTAGGGTTAGGGATTTTGTATCCAATTGAGGCGAAAATGCTTAGGGTTGACAGCGGCGTGCTCGTGTGTTCGTCTTCTCCGATCAAGCTTCCTGAGCAACTCACTCCGGCCACCAGCGTCGCCCTCCAGACTTTTCTTCCCTCCAAGGCGTAAGCTTCGCGTCCTCTTGACTTAGGGTTCGTTCCAACGTTTTATGTTCTTATCTCTTTTCCTTTTTTACGAATTGCATGTTTTTGATTTGAGTTCTTACTTGATCTTTCGCTATTATGAGGTGAAGGAGAAGAGGTAGAAAGTTCGTTACCTGACCTTGGAGAAGGAGGAGAGAAGAGGGGTGGAGACGCTTAGGAGACCGGGACGGCGTGAACGTGATGCTTGCTTTGCTTCTGATGCTTTCCTGGTATTTTTATCTCTTCTACTTTCGTCCCTTTGAATTGTTGGTGGCCTTGGAATGTATTTGCTCGTGATGTATGTTTACTGAGTTCGCCTCTTCTTTCTTCTCTTGAACGCTGTATGCTTGCTTGTATTGCCCTGTGATGATCTCAGAGGTCTGAGGGCCTAGGTTGCCTTTGAATTGTTGAATGCTTTCTTGAACGATTTGCCTATGTTGTGGCCTATGATGCCCTGAACACGCTTCTGAGTATGCCCTTGACGCTTTCTCTCTTCTTCTCTTGTTGCTGTATGCTTGTTAATCGCCTATGATGTTAATTTCTGAGGCTTAGTGCTGGATGTGGCCTTGAATGGTTTTGATATTTGTTGCCTGAGCTTGATGACAGGCAGGTTATTGTGAGGTTAATGCTGATGCAGGTTTTGTAGTTCAGTGTATGGTGCTGGTATGAGGTTTTAGACGTGTTTGATGGTTCAGGCAGGGATAATACAGGTTCTTTGCTTTGACCACTGATTTGAACTTCAGGCTTTCTGAGTTTGTATCAGCTTGCAGGTTTTCTATGCTTTTTGAACTTGGTTTCAGGTTTTTAGGATGGGTTTTGAGGTGTTTCAGGTTATGGTTTTTGGTGATTCTGGTTATGGTTTTGAGATGTGTTATGTTGTGTGTTTATTTGCTTCAGTTTGGATGGTAGGCAGGTTGTTGGTAGTTTTGTTTCTTTTCTTGACAGTAGGCAGGTTAAAGCATTTTCAGGTCATGTGTTTGTATGTTCTTGAGGGTGAGGCCTGATGCAGGTTTATGGGCTGGAGCAGGTTGATGCTTGCAGAAGGTTTAGTGTGTTTATGTTGTTGGTATGTGCTGTTTGATGAGGCTGGATGGTTTTTATGTGAACTGGACAGGTTTTGTGGTTATGACAGCATGTTATGGCGTTTTTGCTTAGGTTTTAGTTTGTATGTTTTATGACAGGCAGGTTTAGGCATCAACAGGTTTTTTTGGTTCTTTGTTTATCAGGTTTTTTTGAATGTTTTAAGGTTGAGGCAGGGTTGATGAGGTTTGATGGTTCTGTGCTTGCAGATAATATATTTTTTGTGATATTGGTGCTTGGCTCAATCAGGTTTGACAGTATGTTTTCTTGTGTTCTTTTGTCCTCTTTCTCTTGGTCTTTGGCGCCCAATCTTTATTCAAACCTTGGTCTTCTCTTTGATCCAAGCTTGCTGGGTAGTTTTACAAAGTTTCTTGGCACTTTTCCATTTTTGGTAACTGTCTATGCTGTGTACTTCTGCCCAGTTTTGAATAATGCTGAATTGTATTCTCTTTTTTGTATATCTTTTCTGCCTTCCCTGCCTAAGCCTAAAACCTGCCTATGCTGCTTTATCTCTCTTCTTCTCATTTTTCGGTACAGTTTAATATTATTATATGATTTCCTGTACTATTTCTGAAGGGGCCCTACTGGTGGGAAATGATGAAAAAGATTTTAGCTTGCATAATACATCTTCTGCATCCTTATCTTGCTTTGACAGTTTGGACTTTGCATTTTGATATCCTTTCCAAATCCTTCTTATTGGCAGCCTTGAGTAGACTTACACTTTTGACAGTAGATTGCTCTTTTGCTTTTGATAGAAAGTGGAATTGGATTTGAACTATGCAGTTTGAATTTTGGATTTTATGCATTTGACATTTTTTATTTATGATAAAAATCTTCCCTCTTTGTGAACCAGGAGAAATCCCGTGATTTGCAGAGAGGGTCAACTGATCCCAGTCAGTGGCCCCTAATGATGAGCGAATTTTTAACTGTCTTTTCCAATTTAATGCTTTCTGACTTTTCTTTTTCTTTTTGCAGATAAAAAAAATGGAGCACCGGAATGAAGTGAAGAATGAAGAATTAGAAATAGGATAGAATTTTTACTTTCAGTTTAATTTTTGTACATTATTATTATTTTAAATACTTTGTAATAAATATTCGTATCCAAATAATAACAATTGTAACAATTATTAAATGTGAAATAAAAAATTCATTGGTATTTAATTCTCTTTCAATTCCTTTTCTTTAATTGTTTACTTGTTATTTATAGTTCCTTAAATAAAATAAAATGAAAGTTTAAATTTCAAATGTTTTAATTCTTAGAATCATAAATAATCAACTAAACCTTTGATGATCAAAATAAATGAATTCGACGTATCCATTATTCAAAGCAACGCACAGTCGAACACAAAAACTTAATCAGATGCAATCCTTTTTTCACTGATTCTTTTGCCAAGCACTGTAATTCCACATTGCACACATCCCTTCTGACTAGTGAATTCAAACCAACTGCCTCATTTACTGATTAAACCAAGATAATGTGAATTTTAACCCGAATCTCGGAATAAACTGCAAAGTGCGGTAGAATTTAAATTCTTCTGAGAATATGCCCATAAAACCTTAATTCCTGATTAAATGCTAGATAACGCTCGCCTGATCAAAATTGAACCAAAAATCATCCAAACCCTAAGCCAACTGTATGAGACAAATTAGAGCTCTGAAAATCAGTAAAAAACCCTAATTTTGCTTGACTGTCAAGAAAAATCCGTTTGTCCGATTCTCGTGCCAATTTGAAAAGTCAGGAAATGTCTGAAGTTGAGATTGCTTGTAGAAAAAATGCGAGGGCAAATTTTGGGGTACAACAGTTGCCCCTGTTCAATCTTCTTAGACCTGAAGAGTTAGATTGGCAAGTTTGCCTTTCGCGACTTGAAGGTAAAAGAAGATTGGACACTAGAGTGCCCGGAAATTTGCACTCGCATGTTGAAGTATTAGCAATGTTATGTCGGGAATGGGCTTATAGATGCCATTTGAAGATGTGACAGAATCTTGTCGGGAATGGGCTTATAGATGCCATTTGGAAGTGTTGATCGCGTAAGAGATTCCTTAGCGAGAACTTGTGTATTTTGAGAAAGGAAGATGTTTTCCTGGCTCGTTACAGGTATTGATCTTCAAACTCTTTAGGTGGATATGCCCTGGCTGGATACAGGAATCGAATCTGGAATGTGGTCAACAGATATGCCCTGGCTGGATACAGGAATCGAATCTGGAAATGATAGTTGATAGATATGCCCTGGCTGGATACAGGAGTCGAATCTTCAAACTCTTCAGACATGCCCTGGCTAGATACAGGAATCGAATCTGGAAATAGTCGTCAACAGATATGCCCTGGCTGGATACAGGAATCGAATCTGGAAATGATAGTTGATAGATATGCCCTGGCTGGATACAGGAATCGAATCTGGAAATGATAGTTGATAGATATGCCCTGGCTGGATACATGAGTCGAATCTTCAAACTCTTCAGACATGCCCTGGCTAGATACAGGAATCGAATCTGGAATAGTCGTCAACAGATATGCCCTGGCTGGATACAGGAATCGAATCTGGAAATGATAGTTGATAGATATGCCCTGGCTGGATACAGGAGTCGAATCTTCAAACTCTTCAGACATGCCCTGGCTAGATACAGGAATCGAATCTGGAATAGTCGTCAACATATATGCCCTGGCTGGATACAGGAATCGAATCTGGAAATGATAGTTGATAGATATGCCCTGGCTGGATACAGGAGTCGAATCTTCAAACTCTTCAGACATGCCCTGGCTAGATACAGGAATCGAATCTGGAATAGTCGTCAACAGATATGCCCTGGCTGGATACAGGGATCGAATCTGGAAATGATAGTTGATAGATATGCCCTGGCTGGATACAGGAGTCGAATCTTCAAACTCTTCAGACATGCCCTGGCTAGATACAGGAATCGAGTCTAGAAATGTGGTTGTTGAAGGTAATTGTCTTTTGGATTGCCTTTTACCTGAAAAGGCAAAAACATAAGTCGTATGCGATGTCATGATGTATGATATGCACGATGTCATGATGTTTGGCATGAGATTGTGTTGTATGCGCTTTATCATGTATATAAACAAGATGTATGAGAATGTGAAATGTTTATGAATGTAATTTTCGTCTTAGGAAAGTAAATCCTTGACGACTGGCCGGGGAGTTGCTCTGTGGAAGAGATACTTGGCCGAGGTTTGACGAGAGACCTGCTGAGGACTTTGATGATGGATTCCGCTGGGGATCGAAGGAACTTTGCTGGGGGCGATCTTCTGTGGTTTTTTAGCTGAGGATAACCCAGTTATAAGTCCTTGAGAGGAAATAACTCTGAATAAAGACTCAGGAGAGACGTCCGTACTTTGCAGGGGACAAGCTTTCTGCCGGGGAAATGGATTCCACTTTCCTGAGGAACCCTTTGGATTGGACTCTCCTGGGGAAATAGGGCATTCATTGTAAGGCTGATGTAATGCTGAAACTTTATCTTACTCCGTGGGGAATCGAGATAACCTGGTCACATTCTTCAGTTGAACCTATCTTGGTGGACAAGGCGACCCGACTGCATTAGACAACTCCACATTGCCCCTGTTTCCGATGTCATCTATAATTAATCTTTCGTGTCATATGTAAACATTTATGAATCAGCCATTTAATGTCAAATGCATATATCAAAAATGAACATTGGACGTTCTTCGCAAGACAAAACAAAAAAAAAGGAAAACAACGATAATTTACATGGACAAGTGAATTTGTATTGATTTGAATTTTGCCTGTGAATAGGCATTTTTGTACAAGAGGCTAACATCCTAGTAAGAGGATGCCGCCGAATAACTTAGAGTTATCAATTTGAAAAGAAAAAGGAAATCAAAACAGCTATGTGAACGATCCCACTGGGTTCCAACTCGGCTATCGCCTTTATGTCTTCGAATGTCTCATCGCTTTGCTACCTAGTTGAAGATGAAGCTGATTGGTCGATGCCGAAATCTGACCCAGATAGTTGACGCCGAATTCCGGATGCGAAGCGATCCCATGAGACATAGTGTTACGCTTTTATCCCTAACTTTTGCCTGGACCGCCCTTTCAGGTTTTCAGTCCACCGGGATACCCATTTTTGCCCAAGTCGCCTTTTCAGGTTTTCGACTTGCCGGGTGTACAGGTTTTTATTCATTTCATCCCTTATTTTTGCCCGAACCCTTTTGGTTCGCCGGGAAGCCCTAATTTTTGCCTAGGTATGTCAACCTAGCGGGTCTTTTATTTATGCGTAGTATCTTTTCACTATGTCTGCATTGGCGGGGTGAGGAAGGTCGTCACCATCCATGGTGGTTAGGATCATGGCTCCTCCTGAGAACACACGTTTAACCACAAATGGCCCTTCATATGTAGGGGTCCATTTGCCCCGGGGATCACTTTGAGGAAGGATGATGCGTTTAATTACCAGGTCCCCAACTTGATACTCTTGCGGTCTGACTTTCTTGTTAAATGCCCTGATCATCCGTTTTTGATACGTCTGACCATGACAGATAGCAGTGAGCCTCTTTTCGTCAATCAGATTTAATTGATCAAGTCGAGTCTGGATCCAGTCATCTTCACTCAAGTCTGCATCTTTCATTATCCGGAGAGAGGGTATCTGGACTTCAATTGGCAAGACTGCCTCCATGCCATAGACCAAGGAGAAGGGGTTGCCCCGGTTGACGTCCTTGCTGAGGTACGGTACCCATGAAGAGCGAACGGTAACATCTCGTGCCAATCTTTATAGGTCACTGTCATCTTCTGCACAATTTTCTTGATATTTTTATTAGCTGCCTCTACAGCCCCATTCATCTTCGGTCGGTAGGGAGAAGAATTGTGGTGCTGTATCTTGAATTGTTCACAGAGTTCAGTGATCATTTTGTTATTGAGATTGGTACCATTGTCCGTAATGATTCTTTCCGGGATGCCGTACCGACAGATCAAATTATGCCGGATGAAACGTGCCACGACGCTCTTGGTTACTGTGGCGTAGGAAGCTGCCTCAACCCACTTCGTGAAGTAATCGATCGCCACTAAGATGAAGCGATGCCCGTTGGATGCCGTCGGTCGGATCTCACCGATCATATCGATGCCCCACATTGCAAAAGGCCAAGGTGCCGTCAGGACATTCAAAGGAACCGGAGGGATATGTACCTTGTTAGCATAGATCTGGCATTTATGACAAGTTCGGGAGTGTTGGTAACAATCGGCTTCCATTGTGGACCAGAAATATCCTGCCCGAAGGATTTTCTTAGCCATAGTATGTCCACTGGAATGTGTCCCAAATGTACCTTCATGTAGTTCTATCATAATTTTCTCTGCTTCAGCCTTATCCACACAACGCAGCAGGGTTGAATCATGATTTCGTTTGTAGAGAATGTCGTTGCTGAGGAAAAATTTTGCAGCAAACCTCCTCATGAACTTCTTGTCATTGACAGACGCACCTTCAGGATACTCCTGAGCTTCCAAGTACCTCTTCACCTCATGATACCAGGGTTTTTCAATCGCCTTCTCAGCCTCGAGCTCGCAGCAGTATGCCGGTTCATCTGACTTCCAGATAATGATTCGGGGAGCCTCATTGTCCCATTTAACTTTGAACATTGAAGACATCGTAGCTAGGGCGTCCGCTAGCTGATTCTCCTCTCTAGGGAAGTGTTCGAAAGTTATCTCTTCAAAGTGGGGAAGCAAGGTCGACACATACTCCTTGTAAGGAATAAGATTCGGGTGTTTCGTATCCCACTCGCCTTTGATCTGATTGATCACAAGAGCGGAATCTCCGAAGACACTTAGAAATTTGATCCTTAAGTCGATTGCAGCTTGTAGACCCATGATACATGCCTCATATTCCGCCATATTGTTGGTGCAGTTGAAACATAACCGGGCAGTGAGGGGAGTATGAGTTCCTTTGGGAGATATGATTACAGCGCCGACGCCGTTACCCAAAGCATTGGAGGCTCCATCAAAATGCATAGACCATCGGGATCCTTCTTCAGGTCCTTCATCCGGTCCAGGTACTTCACAGTCAGTTACCACCATGATGTCTTCGTCCGGAAAATCAAAGTTCAATGATTGGTAATCGTCCACAGGTTGGTGTGCCAAATGATCTGCCAGTACACTTCCTTTAATTGCTTTCTGAGTTGTATACTGGATGTCATATTCTGTTAAGATCATTTGCCATCTCGCTATTCTTCCAGACAGAGCGGGCTTTTCGAATATGTACTTGATAGGATCCATTTTTGAAATCAATAAAGTAGTGTGAGTCAGCATATACTGTCTCAGCCGGCGAGCAGCCCATACAAGAGCGCAGCAAGTTTTCTCAAGCAGTGAGTAACGAGACTCACAGTCGGTAAACTTTTTGCTCAAGTAATAAATAACGTGCTCTTTTCGGCCAGACTCGTCATGCTGCCCCAGCACACACCCCATTGAATTGTCAAGCACTGTCAAGTATAGTATCAGAGGTCTTCCTTCCACTGGTGGCATAAGAATGGGTGGCTCTTGGAGATATTCCTTTATCCTTTCAAAGGCGGCCTGACATTCATCGTTCCAGCGTACTATTTGATCTTTCTTCAGTAATTTGAAGATTGGCTCACAAGTAGCAGTCAGATGTGAGATGAATCGGGCAATGTAATTCAGTCGTCCTAGGAAACCTCTGACTTCTTTCTCTGTTTTTGGAGTCGGCATTTCTTGTATGGCTTTCACCTTGGCAGGGTCCACCTGAATACCTTTATCACTTACAATGAAACCTAGCAATTTTCCAGATCTTACCCCAAAGGTGCATTTGTTGGGATTCAATCTCAGCTTGTACAACTTGAGTCGGTCAAATAACTTCCTCAGATGGTCAAGGTGCTCCTCCTCAGTTTGAGACCTTGCAATCATGTCATCAACGTATACCTCAATCTCATGATGGATCATATCATGAAATAAAGCAACCATGGCACGTTGATAGGTTGCCCCAGCATTTTTCAATCCGAATGGCATGACCTTATAACAGAAGGTGCCCCACTGAGTCACAAAGGTAGTCTTCTCCATATCTTCTGGAGCCATCTTGATTTGATTATACCCTGAAAAACCATCCATGAAGGAGAACACCTTGTGTTGAGCAGTATTTTCGACAAGAACGTCGATGTGGGGTAAGGGGAAGTCATCCTTGGGGCTGGCCCTGTTCAAGTCCCTATAGTCGACGCACATTCTTACTTTGCCGTCCTTCTTTGGTACTGGCACCACATTGGCAACCCACTGAGGGTAAGAAGTCAATGCAAGGAAATCGGCATCAAACTGTTTCATAACCTCGGCTTTGATTTTTTCAGACATCTCTGGACGCATCCGTCGGACTTTTTGCTTTACCGGAGGGCAATCTTCCTTGGTTGGCAGGTGATGAACTACAATGTCGGCGTCCAAACCAGGCATATCCTCATAGGACCAAGAAAAAATCTCCAGGTAATCCTGTAGCATCTGGATCAATCGTTGCTTCACGCTGAGCTCTAGATTGGCACCAATCTTGACCTCTTTCCTATCTGTCTCGGTACCCAGGTTAATCGTCTCCACCGGCTCTTCATGTGGCTGAATAGCTCTCTCTTCCTGAAGTAGCAGTCTCGCAAGTTCACCAGGCACCTCGCAATCATCTTCACCTTCGTCTTCGGCCAAGTTGATCGTATTTTCGAAGTCATAACTGACGGTAGCATAGCAGTTACCAGTGAGATCCAGGGTGGATTGAAACCTGTATAAGTGAGTGTGTGTAAATATAGCTGTTTTGCAATATGTATAACACAGAAAGAAAAAGAGCGCAAGATTTGAAATGCAACAAACGTCCAATGTTTTGATTGATGATATATGAAAATGTCATACAAAAAGCCCTTACAAATGGAGCTACGATGCCCCGGGTAGGACACCGAGCCAACAAAGTTTTAACATATTGTTTGTTACAAATTTGGAAATCAAAAGAAATCAATTACTGCGTGACAAATGTGATAGGTGTAAAATCCTTCGCCGTCCAGTTGCTTGGTCCGTCGCTGGTAGTCGGGTAGATCCAACTGTCAAACTCTGCTTCCTCTACATCCTCCTCAATAGCATTCACCCTTGAACTGGAGATAAACACCGGAGCCTTTCTGATCTTCTCTTTGCGCACATCCCTCTGAGCCTCTGCAGTGAAGCCCAGCCCAAACTTGTCGTTCTTCTGAGTGAAGTCAGGGAGCTGACCCCAGTTTTCAGAATCGCCTTTCTGAACCACAGCCCGGGCATCCCTCAGGGAAGCCATCTTCAAGGAAACATTCTTCTCGACTGTTGTTTCTGCTGCTGCTGAAATTGGATGTACCTCCTCGAAATGCTGAAAGGGGGTTTCAATAAACTCCCCGTCCATCTCAATGTATCTGAAGGAATTCAAATGGCTCACCATATACTCCTCTTCTCCTTGCACAGTGACGATCTTCCCTCTGACAGGATACTTCAGCTTCTGGTGCAAAGTAGAGGTCACTGCCCCAGCTTTATGGATCCAAGGTCGACCCAATAGACAAGAGTACGATGGACGTATATCCATCACATAAAAAGTAGAGTCAAACACTTGAGATCCCACACGAATAGGGATGTTAACCTCTCCATGAACCATCCTTTTGGAACCGTCAAAGGCCCTGACTATGATATTGCTGGGCTTCAGTTCTAGGCCTTCATAATCCAAACGGTCTAGAGCCTTTTTTGGTAGGACATTCAAGGAGGAACCAGTATCCACCAATACATGCGCCAGAGTAGTGCCCCTGCATTCGATAGAGACATGCAGGGCATCATTATGGTCTCTTCCCTTCGCAGTCAGGTCAGCATCTGAAAAACCCAGGCCATTGTCTGCTGTCAGATTTGCTACACAATCAGTGAACTGGACTGCAGTTGTCTCCTGCGGCACATGGGCCGTTTTGAGAAATGAAATCAAGGCTTTAGCATGGGCCTCAGAGCATAGCAATAAAGAGAGCATGGAGATCTTGGAGGGCGTATGCCCCAGCTGCTCGACAACATTGAAATCACTTTTCTTTATTATTTTCAGGATCTCCTCCATTTCTTGTTGGGAGGCCTCAACATTTATAGGTATTGGTGCCTCCATCCGGGCAGGCTCTTCTTCAATCCTTTTGCCCCGAGCATTTGATGACTCGGCAGCAGGGGAAACAACTTGATCAGCAGTAGGAACAGGTAAACTTGTAGGTGTTATAAGGAGGGGTTTTCGAGTAGCGGGCGGTGCAATGTCAGGCGAGAAGAGCCTGCCACTGCGGGTGACCTTGGCTGGACCAGTGATATCGCAGATACTGGCGCCAGCGTCGAATTCTTGTTTGATTCCATTCACGTATACGTCTGCCCCATAATGCTAGGGGATAGCTTTATCAGATACGTAGGGGAGAGGTCCCGGAACAGTAATAACCACAGGTGCAACAGTCATGATTTGAACAGGCTTCTTTGGGAGAGCCTTGATTGGATTTTTGAAGATGGTAACCACAAAAACTTCTTTTACCGGAACTGACTGAACAACAAACTTCTTAAACAGAATCTCCTTGCTATCCATTAGGTTTTGAATGCCTAACTTCAGCAAGGGACAACCAGATAGGGAAACAGCACAGAATAGGCAACCTTCACTGCAACCCGGAAATAAACCGGCCAGCAGTAGGTTCTTCTTAACAGTCAAAAGAGGGGTAACAATTTCATTTACCGAAACAGCATACAACTCTTCCTCAATGGCATTTACTCTATGCTGGGGCATAGGAGCAGTTACAACATTTGGTCTCTCCGGCGCTTCAAACTGAATTTCCTTTGCATCGATCAGATCTTGCACTTTGTTTCTCAAGGCCCAACAATCATCAGTAGTGTGCCCGGGACTATCAGAATGATAAGCGCACCGGGCATTTGGGTTATACTTAGGAGACGTAGTGTTGACGACCTTAGGAGCTTCTTTGAGGGTCACCAGGTTGGCGGATAAAAGTTGGGGTAAAATTTGAGATAAGGTCATACTCAGTCGAGAATACTGCCTCTTGGGCCTTTCGCTTCTTTGTTGATTGTACTGCTGAGGAGCAGCAACAGGTTTCGAGATGACCAAAGCATTGACGGCTTGGCGACTCTCGGGCTTGATCTGTCTTCTAGGACCATAGACGACACTTGCTTCTTTCTTAAACGGCCTCTTCTTAGCGCTTGTGGAGGCAGCCTTTTGTATCTTGCCTGACCTGATACCAGCTTCAATCCTTTCTCCCGTCAATATTAAATCTGTAAACCCAGCGGAGGAGTTACCAACCAAATGATTGAAAAACGGACCAGACAACGTCCCTAGAAACATATCAACCAGCTCCCGATCAGTCAATGGAGGCTGCACCCTGCCAGCCAAATCTCTCCATTTTTGAGCGTACTCTTTGAACCCTTCACCCGTTCCTAGAGACATACCCTGAAGTTGGGTACGCGTAGGAGCGAGATCAGAATTGTATTGGTATTGTCTGTAGAATGCGCTTGCCAAATCTTCCCAGTGTCGGATGCCAGTTCCATCCAATTGGTAGAACCATTCAAGCTGTGACCCCGAGAGGCTATCTTGGAAGAAGTGAATCCAGAGGTTCTTATCTTCCGTGTAAGGTTGGATTTTCCTTACGTACGACCTCAGATGCAGCTTTGGGCAGGAGACTACATCATACTTGGCGAAGGCAGGCGCCTTAAACTTGTGTGGAATTACTACCCCAGAAGATAACCCCAAATCTCCGAAATCCAGCCCCGGCACATTCTGAATTTCCATGGCGCTCAAGCGGTCCTCCAATTGTTTGTATCTGTCAGCAGCAGGTGGGTATTGTTCGTCGTTGTAGTCCGTCTCGTTGTCGGAGACTGCGGGACTAGGAGCTCCTCCCCCTTGGGGACTGTTTTTCTCAGCAGAAGAAGTAGTTGGATCAGCTTCATTATGGAGTGTGTTCCCAAATCTTCGTCCGGTGTTGAACAACGCAGTCCTCTTTTTCTTCTTCTTCTTCAGGAGTAAAGTCTTCAACTCTTGCTGACCTTGGGCTAGGCTTAGGACCATCTCTTGAAATTGTGCATTTTGGGCCTGAAGGGCCTTGATTGCTTGCTCACTGGAGGAGTCTGGATTCATGATGACTGTTCAAAATAAACAGCGAAGGAGAGTAAGCAACCTGTGGAATAGGGTACCTGCTATGCATATGGTGCAATGGAATGCGTATGTATGCAATGCATTCAAGGATTCAGAATATTCACAATTTGTTGTAGACAAAAAAGAACGCACATCATATTAATAAGGAGAAATTCGTTAGTACATAAATGCCCCATGGGCCAAATATTACAAAATGACTCCTTAAGGCAAAAAAACATTGCGCATCCTCTTTGGTGCGATGTAGGTATTGAGATTCCTCTCCTCGTGCAGTAGGCGGGTGAGTTCCAGGACTTTCTTTTCACTAGCACGTAGACTGGTCTCAAGAGAATTACATTCTTCCTTAAGCTGGATCCAGCTCTTCTGCATCTCTTCCCAAGACGTGGGCATGTCAGGATGTTGAATGGTGTAGGACACCTCTCCTTCCAAGACTGGTTCTTTGATCACAGGGAGCATATGAGGATAAGGCATTACTAACTTCTGGGAGCGGGCTCGTACCCACTTGAGATAAGGTTCCAACGGGATGGAGTTCCTGTGCCCCAGTGTCTTGCTGTCTATCCTATTTGGCATCCTCCAAGCTCTGATAAATCTCTGACGAAGTCCCTGAGTATCGTTGTCGAACTCAAAAACTATGTTAGGAATTAACATGTCATGAGGGCCATCCCTCCGAGCATAACCAAACTGTCTCCAAGCCAGGCATGGGTTGTAAGTAATACCTCCTTTGATTCCCAATAAAGGAACATTAGGGTACTCCCCGCAACGATCAATGATAGTGACGTCTTTCCTGGACCTAGGGCACCAATGTATATCTGTATGCGTGAGAGTCATTAACCATTGTGACCATCTCAAACCCCGCTCGTTCTTCAAAACTGATTGTGGAAGGTGCGAAATAAACCACCTTCCCAGGAGAGGAGTGCAACACATGAGGACACCCCTTCTTCTCATGGTTCGAGTGTAACATGAGTGAAGGATGTCCCCCAGCAACGTAGGTATAGGATTCCTGGTTATGAAGATCTGGATAGCACTGATATCAATAAGCTGATCTGGGTTGGGGAATAACACCAAACCATAGACAAGGAGGGCCATAACTTCTTCAAAAGCTTGTAGGTCAAGGGAGTTCCAACATTCTTGGGCCTTCTCGAACAGAAACCTGGCTAAAAACCCCTTGATACCACTTCTAACTTCCCAATATCCCTTGAGGTCAGACGGTTGTAGGTGTAAAGCTTTAGCAATCTCTTCAAGCCTGGGTTCCTCTTCCGTACCGTTGTAGGGTAGTTGATCAAGGATAGGGATCTTCAGAAGTCGGGAGAACTCTTCCAATGTAGGCACCAATTGATAATCCGGGAAGGTGAAGCAGTGATGCAGAGGGTCAAAGAATTGGAACAAGACTTTTATCATATCTTCCTCAATGTTGGTGTTAACCAAGCTGATGAGTCTTCCATGTCTCTCACTGAATGAAGAACCCTCGGGAATCCTGGACATAAGTTCCTTAAGCTGAGGAGGGATCCTTACAAGGCTAATCTGAATTGTCTTTCTGCGAGCAGTTTCCATGTCCTATAAAACAAGAACAAAGATGAAGATTCGAAACCCTTGAAATGGTTAGTCAATGCACATGATGCTGTATGATGTTATGATTAAATACACCACAAATATTCACAAAGGCAAACATGGTAAGGCACACAAGTCACACAAGACAAACCCTTAGAGTTTAGGCCTGCATGGGGTCTGGGTATTACCCTCTTGAAGTTTGGTGGGCTCAACCTGTCCTATTAGAAGTAACCGGGTTCTAAGGGTCCCAATATCACTGGATTACTTTCATTGTTCATCGTTTCGATTTAGCCACTGAACTGGCGACCGAAATATTCCAGGAAAGCAACCCTCAATCGAGCGTAGCATCGAGTATCAACCAACCTCGGACTGCACCAAAGTCAGTTATCTCACTACCCTAAAAAAGGCCAAGATGGTTCAAATTAAGGTGCCTAAGGTCAGTTGATGCTTCACGACACCACGCGGCGGCCCCGTACTCTCCTTGACTAAACTCAAGGGTTACCGGTACACACCAAAGTGCCACATCAACGTAGCAGACTGCTTCAACCATGTTGGTATACCCCGCACAGTTCCCTCACAGCCTTGTTGCTACTTTCTAAGAAGGTATCCCCAGATCCGGGTTAGGATCTATAAAACTCCGATACAAGGCCCACAAATGTAAAAGAAAACAAGACAATCAATTGAAAACAAAAGTGATCTAAACCCTAAGGTAACCCCACTTTAAAGTTTCCCCAGCAGAGTCGCCAGTTCTGTGATACGGTGGGAGAACTGACTAGTGTTTTGCGTTCGTATTCGCACTTCTGCGGTTGAGCAAGAGTCGCCACCGACTTTTTATTTTATCCTAAAGGAAAGGTTAAAAAAGCACAGCAAAAACCTTTTGAGATATTTCGTGGGTTCGGGGGGTAGATTATGAAAAGGGAAGGTATTAGCACCCTTTTCATCCATGGTTATCCATGGGCTCTTAGTTACTTGGTTTTTAGATCACTTGCCTTGTTTTTCGATTGCTTTGAAAATGGTGTGTGTGTGGGTGCTTTTTGAAAATGTTTTGGAAAAAAGATGCCTTGTCTTAGGCAACTAATGTATTTGACTCGTGATTGAGTGTTTTACAAAAGTGTGAATCTTTTCGAAAAGATGTTTTCAAATGTTTTTGAGAGTTTGTTTGAAAGTGTTGTGGATTGTGGTTTTTGAAAAGAAGGCAAGTGTTTTTGCAAGTTTGATCTCAAGTAACTAAGAGTTTTGTCTACCCTATTGTACTCAAAGGTTTTTGTTATGTTTTAACCCCTTTTAACAATTTTGTTCCACCATTGAAATTGATGGACAATCTTGCGTTTAGGAAGTTTATTCGGGACGGGCGCGGGTCATCGTATGGACCATGAATGCAATGATGCCAAGTGTCTTTGGCAATTTGCTTTGAAGGGACTATGATCATTCCGTTTAGGCAACATTTTTGAGACTTATGATCATTTGATTTTGTTTTGCCAAAGATACTCGACGTGCAAGCATGACCCATTTTGGAAGGCAACATGTGGGATTACCCTAGGGGGTGCAAGTGTGATTGTGTGTTGATTACATGTATTTGTCTTGTATTAGGTTATCTAGCGTTTGATTTTATGTACATACAAACCCTAGGTCTAACCATGGTATAATTGAAAACTGTAAATTGCGGAAATGTAAAATCTACGCTATTACAAAATAGTGTCCGGGAGTGGAGGTATAAATGTACAAAAGGGGATGAGACTTATAGTACCCAATAAGTTACAACCAAATCGAATGTGCGATCAAAACGTAAATATCGAATATACAAAAATAAGATAAAAGTGTGTATAGGGCAATGTGAATGTATTTTGTGTAAGGGTATATGAATTGTGTAATTATGTACAAGTGTGAGATGTGGAATTGAAACGTATTAGGGTTTTTGACCTAGAGAAATGTTTTTAAATGAATCTTTGATTTGTATGTTTAATTATATACAAAAGAAAATGTTCAAGTTTTAATTAAGAATGTATCTTTATTTGCAAAAGGATTTTTGATTAAATGTTGTGAATTTAATATTAGAAAAATGTATTTCTATTATTATGTACAAAAGTATATTAATTAAAAGAATAAAAAGAAGTATTTTCAATTATATGATGTGGAAATGTATTTTTATGTGCAAAAATATTTTAAGAAAAAAGAAAATATGTACAAGGTATATTTCAATTATATATCAAGAAACAAATTATGTATACTAAAAAGAAAATATATTTTAATATGTATTAAAAAAAGTTTCCAAGTTAATTGAATTAAACATGTATATAAAGTGTGTTTTAAATATATTAAAGAAATGTAAGAAACATATTTTGTCTACTAAAATGATTTTTGAAAAGAAAAAGAAAGTTTATGTAATATAAATAATAAAAAGAGTCAGTATTTAAAATGGGTTTGGTTAGAACAATGTTAGTGTTTTTTGATGGGCTTTAGGGAGACTTAGAGACGGGTCAGGCCCATGTTTAACTTGAACGAATTTAGGGTTAGGGATTTTGTATCCAATTGAGGCGAAAATGCTTAGGGTTGACAGCGGCGTGCTCGTGTGTTCGTCTTCTCCGATCAAGCTTCCTGAGCAACTCACTCCGGCCACCAGCGTCGCCCTCCAGACTTTTCTTCCCTCCAAGGCGTAAGCTTCGCGTCCTCTTGACTTAGGGTTCGTTCCAACGTTTTATGTTCTTATCTCTTTTCCTTTTTTACGAATTGCATGTTTTTGATTTGAGTTCTTACTTGATCTTTCGCTATTATGAGGTGAAGGAGAAGAGGTAGAAAGTTCGTTACCTGACCTTGGAGAAGGAGGAGAGAAGAGGGGTGGAGACGCTTAGGAGACCGGGACGGCGTGAACGTGATGCTTGCTTTGCTTCTGATGCTTTCCTGGTATTTTTATCTCTTCTACTTTCGTCCCTTTGAATTGTTGGTGGCCTTGGAATGTATTTGCTCGTGATGTATGTTTACTGAGTTCGCCTCTTCTTTCTTCTCTTGAACGCTGTATGCTTGCTTGTATTGCCCTGTGATGATCTCAGAGGTCTGAGGGCCTAGGTTGCCTTTGAATTGTTGAATGCTTTCTTGAACGATTTGCCTATGTTGTGGCCTATGATGCCCTGAACACGCTTCTGAGTATGCCCTTGACGCTTTCTCTCTTCTTCTCTTGTTGCTGTATGCTTGTTAATCGCCTATGATGTTAATTTCTGAGGCTTAGTGCTGGATGTGGCCTTGAATGGTTTTGATATTTGTTGCCTGAGCTTGATGACAGGCAGGTTATTGTGAGGTTAATGCTGATGCATGTTTTGTAGTTCAGTGTATGGTGCTGGTATGAGGTTTTAGACGTGTTTGATGGTTCAGGCAGGGATAATACAGGTTCTTTGCTTTGACCACTGATTTGAACTTCAGGCTTTCTG
This sequence comes from Vicia faba, assembly GCA_948472305.1. Taxonomy (NCBI): domain Eukaryota; kingdom Viridiplantae; phylum Streptophyta; class Magnoliopsida; order Fabales; family Fabaceae; genus Vicia; species Vicia faba. Next base: position 128,586,834 of record OX451739.1, read on the forward strand.
AGTTTGTATCAGCTTGCAGGTTTTCTATGCTTTTTGAACTTGGTTTCAGGTTTTTAGGATGGGTTTTGAGGTGTTTCAGGTTATGGTTTTTGGTGATTCTGGTTATGGTTTTGAGATGTGTTATGTTGTGTGTTTATTTGCTTCAGTTTGGATGGTAGGCAGGTTGTTGGTAGTTTTGTTTCTTTTCTTGACAGTAGGCAGGTTAAAGCATTTTCAGGTCATGTGTTTGTATGTTCTTGAGGGTGAGGCCTGATGCAGGTTTATGGGCTGGAGCAGGTTGATGCTTGCAGAAGGTTTAGTGTGTTTATGTTGTTGGTATGTGCTGTTTGATGAGGCTGGATGGTTTTTATGTGAACTGGACGGGTTTTGTGGTTATGACAGCATGTTATGGCGTTTTTGCTTAGGTTTTAGTTTGTATGTTTTATGACAGGCAGGTTTAGGCATCAACAGGTTTTTTTGGTTCTTTGTTTATCAGGTTTTTTTGAATGTTTTAAGGTTGAGGCAGGGTTGATGAGGTTTGATGGTTCTGTGCTTGCAGATAATATATTTTTTGTGATATTGGTGCTTGGCTCAATCAGGTTTGACAGTATGTTTTCTTGTGTTCTTTTGTCCTCTTTCTCTTGGTCTTTGGCGCCCAATCTTTATTCAAACCTTGGTCTTCTCTTTGATCCAAGCTTGCTGGGTAGTTTTACAAAGTTTCTTGGCACTTTTCCATTTTTGGTAACTGTCTATGCTGTGTACTTCTGCCCAGTTTTGAATAATGCTGAATTGTATTCTCTTTTTTGTATATCTTTTCTGCCTTCCCTGCCTAAGCCTAAAACCTGCCTATGCTGCTTTATCTCTCTTCTTCTCATTTTTCGGTACAGTTTAATATTATTATATGATTTCCTGTACTATTTCTGAAGGGGCCCTACTGGTGGGAAATGATGAAAAAGATTTTAGCTTGCATAATACATCTTCTGCATCCTTATCTTGCTTTGACAGTTTGGACTTTGCATTTTGATATCCTTTCCAAATCCTTCTTATTGGCAGCCTTGAGTAGACTTACACTTTTGACAGTAGATTGCTCTTTTGCTTTTGATGGAAAGTGGAATTGGATTTGAACTATGCAGTTTGAATTTTGGATTTTATGCATTTGACATTTTTTATTTATGATAAAAATCTTCCCTCTTTGTGAACCGGGAGAAATCCCGTGATTTGCAGAGAGGGTCAACTGATCCCAGTCAGTGGCCCCTAATGATGAGCGAATTTTTAACTGTCTTTTCCAATTTAATGCTTTCTGACTTTTCTTTTTCTTTTTGTAGATAAAAAAAATGGAGCACCGGAATGAAGTGAAGAATGAAGAATTAGAAATAGGATAGAATTTTTACTTTCAGTTTAATTTTTGTACATTATTATTATTTTAAATACTTTGTAATAAATATTCGTATCCAAATAATAACAATTGTAACAATTATTAAATGTGAAATAAAAAATTCATTGGTATTTAATTCTCTTTCAATTCCTTTTCTTTAATTGTTTACTTGTTATTTATAGTTCCTTAAATAAAATAAAATGAAAGTTTAAATTTCAAATATTTTAATTCTTAGAATCATAAATAATCAACTAAACCTTTGATGATCAAAATAAATGAATTCGACGTATCCATTATTCAAAGCAACGCACAGTCGAACACAAAAACTTAATCAGATGCAATCCTTTTTTCACTGATTCTTTTGCCAAGCACTGTAATTCCACATTGCACACATCCCTTCTGACTGGTGAATTCAAACCAACTGCCTCATTTACTGATTAAACCAAGATAATGCGAATTTTAACCCGAATCTCGGAATAAACTGCAAAGTGCGGTAGAATTTAAATTCTTCTGAGAATATGCCCATAAAACCTTAATTCCTGATTAAATGCTAGATAACGCTCGCCTGATCAAAATTGAACCAAAAATCATCCAAACCCTAAGCCAACTGTATGAGACAAATCAGAGCTCTGAAAATCAGTAAAAAACCCTAATTTTGCTTGACTGTCAAGAAAAATCCGTTTGTCCGATTCTCGTGCCAATTTGAAAAGTCAGGAAATGTCTGAAGTTGAGATTGCTTGTAGAAAAAATGCGAGGGCAAATTTTGGGGTACAACAGTGGGTTCAACACCCACCTCTGTCAATTTTGGTTTTCTTCTATATTTTCTATCCTTCTTACTCTTTTCTCTCATTTTCCTTTATTTTCACAAAACCTTTTTTAATAAACCTTTGATTTTTTCATGAAAAACCTTTTTCATAAACCCTAATTAGTTTTTTTAGGTGTTTATTTAATTAATCAATTTAGGTTTTTAGGTTTTTAATTTAATAAATCAATTCTTTTTTTAATTAATTAAAATTAATTAGGTTTTTTAAGTTTTTTTAAATTTAATTAATCAATTCCCTTTTTTAATTAATTAAAATTAATTAGGTTTTTTAGGTTAATCATCAAAACCTTTTTATCAAGAAAATCTCCAAAAATAATTTCTTTTTCTTAAGTCTTATCATTAGCGTAGATTTCTTTTCTCGTGATCTTTTTCATGATTATTGTAACTGCTCACAGTTTGTAATAGTAATTAGAATTTTTACTTTTCGCACTTCATTATTTTTGTACTTCTGCCAAAGCCATGTAATCGTCTAGGGTTTTTATTTTCTGCTTTTACTTTCCACACATTTATCGCTTTCCTACTTTTACTGTTACTGTTAGTAATTAGGTCATGTATGGCAAGATAAAAAATAAATCGGTGGTTAACCCTAATGCAAGATAAACAATAACTAAATCACAACACACTTTGCACACCCGCACCTCTAGGGTAACCTCCCTTTTTGCCTTTCAAAAAAACAGTCATGTCCCTCGAACGTGGGGACGCTTTAGCACCGTACCTTGAAATCAAAGTTCGTAGTCTTTCGGTGACCCTTTCGATGTTGCCTTCGGTAAACGATCTAGTCCCTTACGAAAGTGCTAAAGCGCCCCTACGAGTTGACTTCTATGACTGTACGATGACCCACGCCTGTCCCTTCACATCCAACGATAAGGCTTCCTACTAACTAATGGTAGGATAGCACTATCTAAAGGAGGAGGAAAATTACAATAAAGACCTTGAGTAGGTAGAACGCTCATAGTCGCTTGCTCGCAAACATTTCAAAGCAAAAATATTTTTCACTGCACTTTTCAAAATATTTTCAAAACAACGCTTTGTATACACTCTTAACGATACAAGAGTCATTACAAAGTCTGCCTTACAATTGGCAACTTTTCAAAGTATCTTCAAACACCCGACGCAAAGAATTTTCAAAATCAAAGTGAGCTAGCAATTAAGAGCCTGTAGATAACTACAGTTGAAAAGGGTGTTAACACCTTCCCTTTTCATAACCTACCCCCCGAGCTCAAAATCGAAAAAGGTATTTCCTGTTCTTTTCATCCTTTCCTTATTGGATAAGAGAAAAGTCGATGGCGACTCTTGCTATCCACAAAATTTGCGATAAAACGCAAAACGAAGTCAGTTCTCCCACCATGTTACAGAACTGGCGACTCTGCTTGGGACACTACTAAAAAGAGGGGTTACCTTAGAGTTAGATCACTTTTAAATGCTTTCCTTGTTTGATTTGTATGCTTTACATTTGAGTGTTGCTCGGGTTTACTCTTTTGCAAAGATCTTATACCTGGATCTGGGGACATTTTAGGTAAGTAGCTATAGATCCTAGAAATTGTACGACATAGACTGATATGGTTGAAGTGATGGCTATGTTAGTGCGACACATTGGTTGGTATTGGTGTTCCTTGAGTCAGTCGAGGATAACACTAGGTTGCCGTATGGTGTCATAAGCACTGATTTACGTTTAGAACCTTAATTGACCCAACTTAGCCATTAGAAGGTAGTGAGATGGCCGACTTTGGTGCATTCCAAAGTTGGTTGATACTCGATGCTACACTCATTGAGATCTGACTCTCGGGATATTTCAGTGGCAAGTCAGTTGTACTGCTGAAACAATGCCTGGGAGAAAGATCGGTGATATGAGACTCCTAGAACCCAGTTACTATTCTTAGGACAGGTTGAGCCAACTAAACTTCAAGAGGGTACTTACCTACAAACCCTATGCAAGCCTTAAACCTAAGGCTCTTGTGTGCTTTGTTTGTGTTTGTTATCTATTCAAACATGATATCATGGCATCATATCATCATAGCATGGCATTTTCTTAACCATTTCAAGGATCTCAGTGGCCTATGATGCAGGGTTATCATGAACCAGACGTCTAACAAGGGGCAAGAGGATTTATTTTCCTCTAACCAAATGTCGTCAAAGTATCATGAACCAAACATCTAGCAAGGGGTAAGGGGATTTATTTTCCTCTGACCAAAATATCGTCAAAGACTGAAGTACGTTATCTTGAGTCAAAGGCTAGGACCCACTTGACATGGTGAGCTTTATTCTCATTGAAGGACCTTCAAACGACGCAAAGTTATTTAGTTAAAGTTACGGCCAGGCTCGACTTCTAAAGTTTCTTTTCTGTTTATCCTGCAAGATCCTTGAAAACACTGCATCTACATATCATGCATATTATGATACGGTGGCAGAACCGACTTTTTAATACTGGTTTTGCATTTGTGTTCACAAATGTTGCGGTAAGCAAGAGTCGCCACCGACTTTTCTTTTATCCAAATTAAGGAAAGGGTGAAAAGAACAAAAAAAGACCTTTTCAAGAATTTTCTGAGTAAGGGGGGTATATTATGGAAAGGGAAGGTGTTATCACCCTTTCCATCCGTAGTTTTCTACGGGCTCTTAGATGCTTAGCTCATTTTGTAAATACCCAGTGCTTTGTGTTTTTGAAAAATGTTTTGAAAATGCCTTAATGCAGCGATTTTCTCTATGATAACTCTTGTATCAGTCCTCAGAAGTGTTGATAAAGCAAATGTTTTTGAAAGTTGTTTTTTTAAAATGTGTATGTGGAAAAATGGTTTAGTTTTGAGCAAGCATCTATGAACTATCTACTTTACTCGAAAGGTTATTCTTTTCCTCTTTTCCTTTAGACAGTGCTATCCTACTATTAGTGAGTAGGTAGTCCTAGTCGTTGGATGTTTGAGGGACATGCGTAGGGTCGTTGTTATGGTCATTGAAGGCAACATGTAGGGATATCTTTAGCAATTTGAAGGGACGTCATCATATATTCGTAGGCAACATCGAAGGACAAGATCATATACTGTAGGCAACTTCGAGGGACATCGAGGGACTATGATCTTTATGATAATTTATACCGAGGGGCTTTGCTAAGAGTATCCCTACGTTTGAGGGACATGACCATGGTTTTTTGAGGCAACGAGAGAGGTTACCCTAGAGGTGCAAGTGTGAGAAGTGTGTTCAATTCAGTTATATTTATCTTGAAATTAAGGTTTTCTACTGTTTCTTTTTAGATATTGCCATACATGCCTAATTACTAGTAGTTAAATATATACAAGTTTACAAGAAATATAAAGGCGAGAAATAAAGTTCATACGCTATTACAGGGCTATGGTGTAGTTACATAAATAATGAAGCTGCGAGAATTTAAACTACGACTATTACAATTATCATGCGACATATACAATTTGTCTAATAAATATAAATAGCAAATGAATAGAAAATTTTTGAGAAAATAATTAAAACCTAAGATTCTAAGTGTTAGAAAATATATTTTTTATTTGGAAAATAATAAAAGTGTGAATTAATAATTAAAAAACCTAACTCTGATTAATTTACAAGTTAATTATGAAATAAAATCAATATTGATTAAATCAAAACAACTTTTATGTCAAAAATTATTTTAATTAAATAAAAGCCTAAAACTAATATTTAATGATTTTTTTTTGTGATTTTATATGTTAATTAAATTAATGATAACATACAAATTAAGTGAAAAATAAATAAATGAAAAGGGTTAGAAAAGAAAATAGTCAAAAAAGTGAAAAATACATGGGGTGGGTGTTGAACCCATACCCCTTGGATCACAGTCAGACGCCTCATCCACCAAGCCAAGCTATTGTTTGTGATTCAAACCTGTTCTACGTAACAACAGGAACTCATTTGGGCATTTAATAAATATTAACAATGCATGAAATTAATTATATGAATGTTTGAAAGAAAAGCAAATCAGAGAAGATGAGTATTCTTATTGCAAGCATCAATGGCCATGAATTTCAACCTATTCTTACTCTTAGATACCTCAGGAATGATTTATAATTGATGGCTTGGACTGAAAGTGGCTGGATCTTTGGTTTTGATTTTGCCCTAGTTTTGACAAAATTTGAAGTTTTTAGAGAGTGTTCTTGGGCAGCCAATTTTGTTCCCTCTAGTGTATGAGGGTGTTGTGTTTATATAGAGGAGGAATTAAAGTAAAAAATAATGGAAGAAATATCATGGCATCAATTGCATGATTTGTTTCCAAAATTCATTTGAAAAACTTTCCAAACTTGTGAAAATATTGTCTTAATGATATTTGCTTGGTTGTCACGATTTTGACAGCTTGCTATGAGGTACTTGGACCCCAAGAAATTCAAATCTTAAGCCTTACATGCCTTGTGCATTAATCTTGCATTTTATTTGATTTAATTTGAGTTTAAATGAATAAAATCAAAAATAAATGAAATTAAAATTAAAATAATGCATGGATCGGTTTAGGGGTTCTTAATCATGTTTTAAACACATTCAAACCTTAAAACCTAGGCCCATTAGTCCACAAGTTCAATATTTCTCAATTTGCACTTCATGCACTTTCTCAAAAATTTCCCAATTTGTGCAAGCCATAACTTGCTCAATTTTTATCTTTTGGATTTGATCTTTGACTTTTTAGAAATTTAAAGATGTCCCCTACAACCTCTATGTTGACTATTTTTGCATTTGGAGAAATTATCTTAATGTAAATGGTCTTGGAAAAAAGTATCTTTTGTTGACTTTTTGAAAGTGACCTATAATGTATGAGCTTGTATATTTATCTTTCCAATGGTGTGAAGATGTGAAAAACACAAGAAGGGGGGTTGAATTGTTAAAACTTGAAATCAAATGCAGACAACACGTTATTTTTATCCTGGTTCGTTTGATCTCAAACTACTCCAGTCCACCCGTCAAGGTGATTTCGCCTCTCTCCAACGAGGTCTTAATCCACTATATTCAACTGAATACAAAACTGCTTTAACAACTGCTAAAGCCTTCTTGAGTCTAAACCATAAACCGGTTTCTCAAGGAAATTCTTTCTTACAGATAACTGAACAATTATGTGTTTTTGATGTTTTCTACAAAAACTATATATCACAACTGTGATAATACACAAATGAAGCTTATATGAAACGAGATTGCTAGAACTATAGAGTGAGCAGTTGAGAGCTTTAGGAAACTGATTTAGTGAGGACGAATATGATTATTGGCTTTAGGCATGTAGAGAATTGTAGAGCATTAGCCATTTCACTTCTCACTGATTTGTTTAAATACTTCTTGGAAAAGATACATTGATACCAATAATTCCATTTCAATGCTCATAACATTCTTTCCATTTTGAGAAGATCCTTGTCTTGGAATAATGCCGTTGGTAATTAATCTGCCTTGAATGCAGTACTGTTGACACTTCAGAATGTTCTGCTTGATGACAATCTGAGCGTTCTTAGCTTTAGCTTATTCTGGCGCTTCAGAGTGCTGATGACATATTTAGGAACTTGATCAGAGTCAGAGTATGTTGAGTGCAGATTCTGTTCATCAGACTTCAGCGTAAGCACATGTATTGATCTTCTGATGCTGATGTTGATACTGATGTTCTGCTGCTGATTGCATCAGAGTTTCCTGTAAATACACAACATAATTTTTAGGTAGCATCTATGTCATATATAAAACTCATAATTCATTTGATCTTGTATTTTGTTATCATCAAAACTCTAACTGAGGGTTGTAGAATCAAACTATGTTCTAACAATCTCCCCCTTTTTGATGATGACAAAAACTAGATTTTTTCAATTAAAATAAAATGATGAAAGTATCAGAGTTTAAGGATAGAGTGGAAACGGTATCAGAGATAATCAGATAATGAGTAAAGGTATCAGAGCTAAGAGAGTAAGGAATAAAAAGTATCAGAGTAATGATGAGAAAAACTCCCCCTGAGTTGATTATTCCCTTTGATTCCTTGAAACCTTGAGCATCAGAACTTTATTGAGCCTTTCTTTGAGCATCAGAATTTTGCTTCATCAGAGTTCATCAGATTCTTGTACTTGTAAGCTTTTCAGAACAGCAAATATATATGAATGTTAGAATGTTTGAGACTTTTGTCTCAGTAAACCGTTATTGAAAAATATCATTCTTTCTCCCCCTTTTTGTCAGCTATCAAAAAGCATAGTTAATCAGAGTTAAAAAGATTAGAGCAAACCACGTTTGTATTAAAACAGAAGCAATGATAGTTTAGAACAAGTAAAAATATTACAGACAAACATGTAAAGAAAACAAGGAAAACACAATAAAAAATCTAAGAAGAAGGAGGAAGTCGTGTGAACAGAGCTTCCAACATGCTCTTGATTTGTTCGCTGGTTTCGTTTTGCTTAGCTACCATGTTTGCTATAGAGTCAATCTTGATATCCTGCTTGTCCATCCGTTCATTCATCAGCATATCTGATCTCTTCAAATCCTCCAGAGCCTGCCTGTCAAGAGAGGAGGCTTGAGGATCTTCAGATACAGACTGCTTCTCAGAGCTTTCTGTAGTTTCTTCTGCTTGACCCAAGTCTTCAGCTTGAATAACCTGTTCTTTTGCAGCTTGAACTGTAGATGCTGGACGCTTTTCAGACCAAGGCTCAATGTCCATAGGGAGAGCTTCTTCCTTCAGCAGCTTGCTAAGAACTGGACCTTCCATTTCCTTTAGCAGATCGCTGAAGTTCTGTTGAGCCTGTCCATAGCTCTGGTCTTGCAACTTGAAGGTTTCAGCGCAAACCCATCTTCTGAACTGAGTCCAGAGGAAGTCTGAGACAGCAGGGTCAATCACTTCCAAACTTTCTTGTTTCAAAGAAGATATCCACTACTGCATATCTGTTTCAAAATTCAAAATGCTGGAACCAACATCTAGTTGTTTTGGTTTGGGAATAGCAGTTTTCTGGTTTATTGCAGCAAGTCGTTCAAGGATTGTAGATTAATGACTGTCTTATTGTGGTTTTCTGTATTTTTCTTAGGTGAGGGAGTGAGAGAGTCAGAAATAACGATTGGACTATATGGAGTATTTGGTGGAGTTGTTTCTGGTGAGGATGGTAGCTGAGACATATTAACAGTTGTACTACAAGGCAATTGAATGGCCAAGGGTTGTGGTTCAGGGGACTCAGAGGTTTGAGCCTCAGAGTTTTGAGTCTCAGGCTGTGGTGATTGTGCATGTGGAGGAGATGGTGGATTACTTTCTAGTTGGGGAGAGGAAGGTTGTGGGATTTCTGGTTCTGGTATGGGAGAGAGTGGAGTTTCTAGTATTGGTGAAAGTGGGATGTCAGGTTGTGGAGAAATGGGAATTTCTGGTTGTGTATTTGGATTGTTTGTTTCAGGAGCGGAAGTATGTTGGTCTATGTCAGACAGAACTTGTGCAAGTTCTGGTTCTGGTATGGTTGCAGTGTTTGGATTTTGTGGTTTGGAGCGGGATCTTCTGAGAGTTAATGACTCAGAAGGGTCAAAATCAATGTCAAAATCTTCATAGGTTTGGGGTGTTGGGATATTAGTTGGAGTTGGAATGGGAGTAGGAATAGATGAGGAAACAACACTTGAACTTAAAACAGATACAGAAACAAGATTACCTCTTTTCTTTGGAGTCTGTTGTGATGATCCTTCTGGAGCAGCTTTTCTCTTCTTAGTCTTCTTCAGAACAACCTCTGGTGCCTTCTGTTGAAGATCTTGAATATTTAGATTAGGTGCTGTTCCATCAGCTTTGCACGCATCCAAATATCTCAGAATGATATGAGGCTTAGAGTCAATCTCTGAGAACATAGGGAAGTCGTCCAGAGGGATTCTCCTGCTGGAGATTTCAGCAAAAGGAGTGATGCTGGGCTCCTTCTTAATGTTCTCTATCAGCTTCATCTTCTTTAGATTCTTGGCATTCATCTGCTTGCCAACAGAAGGTTCTAAGGTGCTGATCTCTTGTGCCTCTGTCAAGTGTTCAATCAGCCTATTCTCAGTCAGAATATCTGATATCAATCTGCCTAAGGGTATCCAATCCCTTTTAGTCCGTTCATCTTCTCTGGTTTCCTTGATGCTGGTTCTCATATGGTTGAACAGAAGACGAGCTAGATTAATCTTTACCTTCTGATTGATAAAATAAATCAGAAACTGCTGATCTATGTTTATGTAATCAGGAGAGCTTGTAGGCTTCCTGTGATTGAAGCAGCCCAGAATAATCTTTACCCAAATTCTGTGCTTATCTTTCAGATCCCTTATCTTGCTGGAGGGAAGCCCCAGCGTGAAAACTTCCCTTTCTATAACAACAACATCTGAGCATCTTTTGGCCATGTCTATACAGCGTATACCACCACCATTGTATCCAATCAGTTTTGCAATTAGGTCTTCAGTAATCACAATTTTCTTCCCCATTATGTAGGAAGTGACTTGGTGATTTGAGGAAGAGGCGTGAATCCAGAATTCCTTAACCAAGATAGGGAAAGTTGGACCCACCAACCTGTCAAAGTATTTCTCCCATCCTTGAGCTTGAATCTCTTCTGATAAATCAAAACCATTTTCCTTCAAACTGTTGAAATCCACTATAATATTTGACAGAACTTCAAGATTCTTGACTGGAGTGAGTAGCGTTCTGAGAGGAACCTCATATTGCTCAGCTGATGCATCTTGCTGGGAACCTGAAGAGAGATTGCTGCTAGAAGCCATGTTCACACGAGTTCTTGAGAAAAAAATTTGAAAGGATTTTCTTGAGAGGGAAGAACACAAACACAGATATCAGAAATATTGCTTGAAAACGAAAGTAAGGGTAAAAGTTGTGAATGTATGCTAATGGTGTTTAAATAGATTTTGAAAAAGTTTTTGAAAACATAAACGCTTAAGAGAGAGAAATAAATCATGATTAATAACATTAATTGATTGCTGATTTTAGGGGATTTAAGAAAGATACTTAAACGGTTACTAGTGACATGTGTCTCAATGCAACCAATCAGTGCTTTGCCTTTTCAGAAGCGTGGACGCGTGTTCAGCCTCAGGAAACAGCTGATGACTGGATGACACTTGTTTGCTTTGAGTGAACATCACTTCTATCCTTGAACTGAAGAGCTCAGAGCTTCATGGATAGATCTGATACAATCTGCATTTCTAAAATTCTGAAAAAGGATTGATCAGAAGTTCACAGACTAATAAACATAATTCTGAAGGTTAATATATAAAATTAAAACAGTTTTATTCTGGACAGAGCTTCATGCTGAGATGATTCAGAATGAAGTTGAACCTATCTTCAGAAAGTGGTTTTGTGAAGATATCAGCCCATTGATGGTCTGTATCAATAAATTTTAAGTTTAAAATTCCTTTCTGAATATAGTCCCTAATAAAATGATGTTTTATTTCTAAATGCTTAGCCCTAGAATGCAAAATTGGATTTCTACTTAAGCAAATAGCAGAGGTGTTATCACAGAGGATATGAATGTTACTCTCATAAATCTGGAAGTCCTCAAGCTGACTTTTCACCCAGAGCATTTGTGTGCTGCATCCAGCTGCTGCTATGTATTCAGCTTCTGTTGTTGATAGAGCAATGGTGGATTGTCTTTTGCTGGACCACGAGGTCAGATTTTCTCCCAGAAACTGGCAGCTTCTAGAAGTGCTTTTACGTTCAACTCTGTCTCCAGCAAAGTCAACATCACAGTAACTGTGATCGGTGGATCTGGAACTGACTGTTTAACGCTGGTTCGCGAAATGTCGCGGAAGCAAGAGTCGCCACCGTCTTTTATTTTCTCCAAATGGAAAGGACAAAAGCACAGAAAAATTCCTTAAAGAGATTGCTCTCGGTTCGGGAGGTAGATTATAGAAAGGGAAGGTGTTAGCACCCTTTCTATCCATGGTTATCCATGGGCTCTTAGATACTTGCTCATTCGTGTTTTCAGAAATGGTTTGTTTGCTTTTCAACTGTGGGTTTTTAAAAAGTTTCTTTGAAAATTCTAGTTCGACTCTTGTATCGGTCCTCAAGAGTGTTTGAAAAATTGCTTTCGAAAGCTTTTTGAAAATGTGTTGGTGTGAAAAGTATTTTTGATTTGTTTTGAGATTTAGAGCAAGTATCTACGAGAACCTACCTACCCTAAGGAATTCGTCTGTGTAAATGTCCTTTAAAGTAGTGCCATCCCACCATTGAGAGGTAGGTAGCACCACCGTTGGAGGTGTTCGGGTCAATTCGAGGTTAGGGACGTGGTGATCACCAGAGCAATGGGAAGACACCTTAGAAGCTACCCTCATGCCATGTTCATGGACATGAGGACTTACTAAGACGTCCTCTACTCGACGACCACCTTTCGAAGGCAAGGCAACAGTGAGGCGTACCCTAGGGGTGGTGTGTGCGATTTGTGTGTCGTTTTCACTGATATTTGTCTTGTCATGTTTGTTGTGATCTACGCTTGATTTTATTTTAAGTCCATACATTCTTTCATGCTTATTTAACAGTTAAAAGTTGCGGGAAAATAAATCTACAACTATTACAAATGGCGCGGGTCCACATCGCCAAAATTAAACCGGACCCGATTTGACGGAAAGTAAATAAAGCGAAAGAAATAAAAGTGCGAGCAATTGTTTACACGGCTTTGGGAGAGATACATAATTATTTGAGCGAAATAAATAAATACGCGAAATAAAGGAATTAAAAACAAAACTAGGGCGTTGGACCCTTTTGCAAAAATATTTAAAGTTAATGAATTAATTAATTAGAATTAATGAGGAATTAAAATTAAAGAAAAAAAAAGAATGTTTTTGGTATTTTATTTTTTTTATGATTTAAGAGAAAAAAGAATTAATTAAAACTAAAAATTGGATGTAAACCCTAATTCTAATTGTTTTTTAAACTTATTAAAAATGTTGAAGTTTTTAACCTAATTTAACCTAAGTTATTTATGTACAATTAATTATGAAAATAATAAATAAATAAGTATCATGATAAAAAAGAAAAATTAAAAGGAATGAAAATCTTAATTAAACCTAATTCTACTTTTTTGTATTTTTGTTATGAAAAGAATTTAGATCAAACCTAATTTATACTAAGTTTATTTACATACAATTTATTTATGAAAATAACTAAAATAAAATAAATATTATATTGTTCTCTTTTTCTGATTTTTGTGTATTTTATAAAAAGAAAAAAAATAATTAATTAAAACAAGTAAAGGAGATATAATAGCAATTAAAAATAAAATAAGAAAAATATGGAGAAAGCAAACCAGGGGTGGGTTCAGACCCCAAAGTGAGGTGTTGGCCTTAGCATTCTGGCCCAATTAAGCTTGAATCCGTTTGACTTTTTGCATAGCGTGTGATGCGTTTGACTATGGTACATGGTGCTCTTCAGATCTAAGCCTTTGGTTTGATCTCCAGGGGAACGTGTCACGCTTGATGGTGAGGGAATATGGTGGTTTTCCACATGAGCGCTGCATGTGAATATTAGAAGAAAAATAATATTGAAGTTATACAGACCTGGGACTCGAACCCAGGTCTTGGACATTGCAACTCAACACCTGTACCACTACGCCATGTTAACGCGTTTAATATATAAATAACAAATAAATAATATAAAGAAAGCAACGCGTTTAGTGGATTGGAACGCGCGAAATTTGAATAAGCCAGTCACGTCTTGCCACCGAGCCTTCTTCTTCGTTGTCTTTTTTATTTTCTGAAACATAAAAACAAAAAGCAACGGTTTTAACCCGTTGCTATAGAGGACATCTCAGAAAATAGCGAATAGGATTCTGTTAGTCATAAATTCATCGCGAGTAGTGCTTCCTGTTCGTCCCAGCTTGCTGAATCTAATGGTGGTGGCCTTGAACCCTAATTTTTCCTTGGGTGAAAAACCCCAATTCAAAACTCTGAAAACCCTAGATATTAAACATGGTGAAATCGCGTTGAAAGCACAAAAACAAAATCAAATGGTACAGTTAGCATCAGAACATCACCATGAACATGAATTAATGAATAAATTTCACAAATAACGCATGGAATATGATATACAATTATGAATTTTCTTTGATGCAGTTCGCGTTCCATATACCAATTCGTGGAGTTCTGAAGGATGTTTGGAGTTGGAATATGATCAGGAGCCTTCAAGGAAGCTAATGGATTATGAATTATGCCTCGAATTAACCTCTAAGGTGGTTTTCAGTTTTGCTTTTTTTTGACAAAAATTCCAAGTTTGTAAGGTATTCTTGAGCGCAGCTTTTTGTCTCCAAGGATTAGGTTTGTGATCCTGATTATGTACTGAGGCTATTAGGTCAACAAAATTCATAAAAATCTCTTGCAATTATGGATTTGATTTGTTAAGGATCTTTTTGAATCTTTTTCATGTGTATTTTTCTCTCAATCATGCCAATCAGCTCCAAATCTTTCCCCATTTGTATTTACACGAAATATTGAGTATCAAACATGCATAAAAAGATTGGTTAAGGCAAGTTAGATATTTTTCATGTATTTAAATAATTTAAATGAATTAATATAAATAATAATTCAAATAAATAAATAAAAAATGAGAAAATACTTCCCTTTGGGCCAAGTGGTCGTGCATATGCTTGGAATGATGAATCATGGAAGAAAAATGGGCCCATTAGCATTTTTAGGTCATTTGGATCAAAGTTGACTTTTCAGAATATCCAAAAATTTCCCAACTTCTACAAGGCATAACTTGCTCAATTTTTAAGCTTTTCTCATGTTTTTGGACATTTTGGAAAGGTCTTTGAGTCCTTTAACCAATGCCTTTGGTCCCATGTCATTTTGATTTACCAATCTCAAGTTATGGCCTTTGACTTAAAGTCCCTTTTTGTTGACTTTTGAAAATGACCTATAATGTTGAAATTTATAACTTTTTGTGAGAGCATTTCTTGGACTTGAAGTATGAAGATGAGTTGTAGGAAATGTCTTTCTCTTCAAAATGAGCTTTGGATGGAATTTTTCTGATAATCCATGTGAAAGTTATGCCCTGGTCAATTTCAGTTGACTTTTTCAACTGTCCAAATATAGTAACTTTTGCATCTTTGATGATTTCTGAGCCAAATTTTGAGAATCATGATCAAGCATTGATCAAATGATTTTTGTGGCTTCAAAATGATATGTTGACAAAAAATTTGAACTTTTGACTGTCAAATGACCATTTTGCCCCTACAGTTGACTGTAGTGCAATTTAGGGTTTTGATTGTGCAATTTTGAGCTGAATGCCTTGAAACTTGATATGAGGATACTTTACCCTCTTTGTAAGCATATGAGACTTGATTGGGCCTTTTAAAACTTCCTTTTCTTGATCAGAACCCAAACCCTAGTTTTGACTGTATAGGAGGCTCTTTGACTGTGCAACCCTTGGGGAATTTTGTGACTTGGCTTGGCAATTTCTTGGAGAATGTGGGAGGGCAAATTTTGGGGTACAACAGTTGCCCCTGTTCAATCTTCTTAGACCTGAGGATGTAGATTGGCTGACGTGCCTTTCATAATCCGAAGGTAGAAGATGATTGGACACTAGAGTGCCCAGAAATTTGCGTTCACATAGTAGCAGTGATGATGGAATGGGCTTATAGATGCCATTTTGGAGATTGCTGGATAGGATGATGGGCTTATAGATGCCATCTGAATGTTGATCGCGTAGGAGGTTCCTTAGCGAGAACCCGCATACCTGCAAAACAGAAAATGATTACCTGACATGTTGCAGGAGCTGATTTTTTTCAGATGCTTGGTATAGATGTGTCCTGACTGGTTACAGGAGCTGGATCTGGAGCTTCAAACGGTGATGAATGAACCAGGGATGGTTACTACCTTAGCATGAATGGTAAGAGAACCTTGGGTGACTTTAACTTCAACAACGCTCGTTGAGAAAATCTTGGTGGGAATTACCATCTTCGCAGTATCGGGAAGAGAACCATAGGCAATTATAATCTGAAAGGGAATTATCACCTCACACACCGTCGGAGAGGGAACCATAGGAAAAGGAATTATCACCTCACTCACCGTCGGAGAGGGAACCATAGGAAAAGGAATTATCACCTCACTCATCGTCGGAGAGGGAACCATAGGAAAAGGAATTATCACCTCACTCACCGTTAGAGAGGGAACCATAGGAAAAGGAATTATCACCTCACTCACCGTCGGAGAGGGAACCATCTGAAAAGGAATTATCACCTCACTCACCGTCGGAGAGGGAACCATCTGAAAAGGAATTATCACCTCACTCACCGTCGGAGAGGGAACCATCTGAAAAGGAATTATCACCTCACTCACCGTCGGAGAGGGAACCATCTGAAAAGGAATTATCACCTCACTCACCGTCGGAGAGGGAACCATAGGAAATTATCACCTCACTCACCGTCGGAGAGGGAAACATCTGAAAAGGACTTACCACCTCACTCACCGTCGGAGAGGGAACCATAGGAGACTATCACCTCACTCACCGTCGGAGAGGGAAACATCTGAAAAGGACTTACCACCTCACTCACCGTCGGAGAGGGAACCATAGGAGACTATCACCCCACACTCATCGTCGGAGAGGGAAATATCTGAAATAACTTCTATTGAGTCTTTATTAGAAAAATCTGTTGGGAGTTGATTTAGCTGGACTAGAGGAGGCCTTGGACTGGATAACAACGGAGAATCTTAGGGTCGATTAACTGAAACGGAGGAGGTTTTTTTGATAAGGATGTGATGAAGGAATCTGAGACGATTGCTACTCCAAATCTATGATGAAGGAATCTGGGACGATTACTACCTCAGCAGAATGATGAAGGAATCTAGGACGATTACTACCTCAGCAGGATGATGAAGGAATCTGATTACTACCTCAACAGAATGATGAAGGAATCTGGGACGATTACTACCTCAGCGGGATGATGAAGGAATCTGGGACGATTACTACCTCAGCAGAATGATGAAGGAATCCGGGACGATTACTACCTCAGCAGAATGATGAAGGAATCTGAGACGATTACTACCTCAGCAGGACGATGAAGGAATCTGGGACGATTGCTACTCCAAATATATGATGAAGGAATCTGGGACGATTACTACCTCAGCAGGACGATGAAGGAATCTGGGACGATTGCTACTCCAAATATATGATGAAGGAATCTGGGACGATTACTACCTCAGCAGGACGATGAAGGAATCTGGGACGATTACTACCTCAACGAGTAAAGACTTTTATCTGTTGATCGTTCTTTCCTGAAAAAGTAACGAATTAGTTGTATGCGATGTCATAATGCATGTATTGCCTGATTTTAAGATGTTCTCAAAAATGAGATTGGGGTGATATGATGCGTCTATGCATGCTATAATGATGTATGTGATGTTTTATGAATGTGTTTTTTGTCTAGGAAAGTAAATCCTTGACGGGTGCCGGGAAGTCACTCCTGGGCTGATGTTGGAGAATAGATTTTGCTTCCGCTGGGGATGATAACTGCAAGAATACCGGTAGGAGAAGATAACTCCGTTGCGGAATAAACTTGGCAAATGGAAGATTCTGCGGGGAGAAAAGATACTCTAGCGACCATGCTGAGAAGCAATACTCTGTGGGGATAGGGATGCCTTGCTGAAGTTGATAACTTGCTGGGGATACCGTTGTTATGTTGGAAGTATTGAAGGACTTCGCTGGGGCAAGAAGACTTCGTCGAGGACGCTCTTTCCATGGCTTTTGGCTGAGGATAACCCAGTTATATCCTGTTAAGGAAATAACTCTTTAAATCAAGCCGGACGACGCGTTCGTGCTCTGCGAGGGGGTAAGCTTCCAGAATTTACTGGGGATAGGCTTACTGCTTGGGGAGATAATTCCAACTTTCCTGGGGAACTAGATTAGACTCTCCTGGGGAAGTATTGAACTGTATTGGTTATATTCTTCAACGGACCCTACCTTGATACCTTAGAGGACAAAGCAATCAGATTGCTTAGACCACCCATTATTGCCCCTGTTTCTATGGGGGGAGGCACTTGTGGGATGCGGATAGTTGTTGATGGACAAACCTTCTTCTAGTAGGCAAGTGACAAGATGATAGGACATAGTCGTACGCTTTAATCCCTAACTTTTGCCTGGACCGCCCTTTCGGGTTTTTAGTCCACCGGGATACCCATTTGTGCCCAAGCCGCCTTTTCAGGTTTTCGACTTGCCGGGTGTACAGATTTTTTCGTTTCATCCTTCATTTTGCCCGAACCCTTTTGGTTCGCCGGGAAGCCCTTATTTTTGCCTAGGCATGTCAGCCTAGCGGGTCTTTAATTTTGCGTAGTATCTTTTCGACTATGTCCATGTTCTCAGAATGCAGGGAGTTGCCCCCGGTTGTTTGTCCTTGGAGAGATTCTCCGAATCTTGACTGGATTGCCCCAGATGATGGATCATGATCATGTCTGCCCCTTGATTGGAAGTGTTTCTGTTCATTAGGCATTCATCGTGCGAATTTCCCTGTTGTTCGAACAAAAAGTCATATGCAAACAAAGTTATGTTAAAAATGCAAAGCTTATGTCTTGAGGATTTTGAAAATGCATTTTTCATAAAACATGTGAATGTTTGTAAAACATGATGTCAACTCTGCATTTACCGTAGCCTTAAGGAGTCAGGATACCTTCGTAACAGTATGCTTTCGAACTAACCCGTGCTTCAGCTAGGACTTTTGAGGGTTATAACGTGGCCTGGTTCACGGTTTAAGAAACAAAGGATAAAGGCTCAAATTATTTGTACCCACCCGCTCTTTGTGATGTTCTCCAAACCTAAACTCAGCTGATCGTGCGTTAGACCTTGTTTGAGTCTTTGTCCTGATGTTCCAATGATGGTTCGGATATTGATGATTTATTTGGAATAGGCAGTCATGTTTTGCTTTGGTTGAGGGTTTGTGAGACCTCTTTCTTGATTTTTGTTATCCCTTTCCTTTTTTTGCCTGAACTGTTTCCTTTTTGGAATTACAGTCAGCGGGATGCCCCAGTTTTGTAAGTCTCCTTCATGGGTTTTGACTTTTTGGGCTTTTCATTTATGAACTTTTGATGATGATTGCCTGTCCTTTTAATTGTTCTGAACCATCACTGTCTTTGTTCGTTTTGTAGAGATCTCTTCGGTGCCATTCGTTATGCACTTGGATCAACTGAGAGACTACCCTGCCCCAGGTTATGATTAAGGGTTTTAAATTTCGAAAAGAAAAAACTTCTACTTCTTTGGCTCAGAGGGGTTGACGAGGGATTATCTTCCTTATAACTCCAGTGTTTAGGGATTGAAACAATGCCTGTACCTCATCAGCGGGGTCTATTCAAAAGCATACTGTAAAGATAGCGGTATCGTTTTCGTCATCCTCCCTCAAGAGGCTTAGAATTATTAATCGAGAGTTGACATCAGAAAAAATATGAAAATAATTTGCATGTAGTGAATACGAATATATTGATTCAAAATAGACATAAGCGATGCATTAATGTGATAACAATGTTTAACATGAATAAATGTTTGAACAATCAAAGAAAAATACAACTTTGAATATTTGAATGAACAAAAGACATTCTCGATGATTTGGTG
Source organism: Vicia faba (assembly GCA_948472305.1). Classification (NCBI taxonomy): domain Eukaryota; kingdom Viridiplantae; phylum Streptophyta; class Magnoliopsida; order Fabales; family Fabaceae; genus Vicia; species Vicia faba. The sequence continues at coordinate 128,606,520 of OX451739.1, forward strand.
TAGGATCAGTGTTCAAACTCGACCTCCTTGGCGTCAATCAAATCCTGGATCTTGTTTTTCAAGGTCCAACAGTCATCGGTGTCATGTCCAGGACTGTCAGAATGGTAGGCACATCTCACACCCGGGTTGTACTTGGGAGAGGAAGTGTCAGGATTTTGAGGAGGATCCTTTAGTGTGATCAGTTTTGCCCTCAGCAATTGCTGTAATGCCTGAGACAAAGACATGTTGATGTCAGTATACTTCATATCTTGATGCTTTATCCTATGCCTATTGCTCTTTCTTGGTTGAACGGGCGTGGGATCAGAAATCTGGATTGCCCCTACATCATGACGACCCTTTTTACCATTTATAGCATTGGATTCTTTCTTCCCACTGTGGGGCTTTTTCTGAGCATCGGCGAGTGCGGTTTCTTGAATCTTCCCCGACTTGATACCAGCTTCAATTCTCTCCCCAGTCAAGATAAGATCTGTGAACCCAGCAGAAGAATTCCCAATCAGATGGTTGTAGAATGGACCAGACAAAGTCCCCAAGAACATGTCAACGAGCTCGCGGTCAGTCAAAGGTGGCTGCACCCTTCCAGCAAGGTCTCTCCATCTTTGTGCATACTCCTTGAAACCTTCACCTGACCCCAACGACATACCCTGGAGTTGGGTACGTGTGGGAGCAAGGTCGGCATTGTACTGGTAATGCTTGTAAAATGCAGTGGCTAAGTCTTCCCAGGTACGGATGTTGGCTCCATTCAATTGATAGAACCACTCGAGCTGAGTCCCCGAAAGACTCTCTTGGAAGAAATGGATCCATAAGTTTTTGTCAGCTGTATAGGGCTGGATCCTCCTTGTATAAGCCCTGAGATGCAACTTAGGACAGGATGCCCCATCGTATTTAGCAAAGGCAGGTACCTTGAATTTGCGCGGGATCACTACCCCAGAAGACAGACCTAGATCCTCGAAGTCCAGGCCAGGCACCTTTTGTATCTCCATAGCACTGAGCCGGTCTTCCAACTGTTTGTACCTGTCCTCAGCCGGAGGGTACTGTTCATCGTTGAAATCTGTCTCATTGTCAGAGACCACTGGGCTGGGAATCCCTTCTTCTTGATGACTACTTTTCCCCACAGATGGAGTTGTCCTCTCAGCTTGGTCCTGCAGGGTGTTCCCAGATCTGCGTCTAGGGTTGAACAAAACAGTCCTTCTCTTCTTCTTTTCTTTCTTCAAGAGCAGAGCCTTCAGATCTTGTTGCCCCTGGGTCAAGTTCATGATTAGCCCTTGGAATTGGGCATTCTGAGCCTGGAGGGCCTTGATAGACTGCTCAACTGATGATTCAGGATTCATGACGATCGGCTGAAATAAACAACGAAGAAGGTAAGTAACCTGCAGAGAAAGGGTACCTGTTATGCAATGATATGTATGACATGCATGCAATGATTTCAAGGACCTCGCGGGATAACCAAGAAAATTTGTTAGCATTGGAATTTATAGCTTGATTGAAGGACACCCATGTTGTGGAGAACTCTTCTTCAAGGGTCAAAGGCTCACCATATCCAGTGGGTCATAGCCCCTGACACCCTTGGCTAGAGGAAAATAAATCCCCTTTGCCCCTTGCTGGGACAGTTGATTCACCATGACCTGTATCACAAGCCCTTGAGATCCTTGAAATGGGTTAGGATGTATGCGATGGTATGATGTCATGCTATGCATGGGGTGATGTAGGTAAACCCTGTTATGAGTCCCAATTAAGGACTATAAACAGACCCTGCAAGAAATTCAGTATACTTTGTTATGAGTCCCCATTAAGGACTATAAACAAAACCTGCAAGAGATCTAGTAAACCCTGTTATGAGTCCCAGTTAAGGACTATAAACAAGACCTGCAAGCAACTCAAGTAAAACCTGTCGTGAGTCCCAATTAAGGACTATAAACAGAACCTGCAAGTAGTTAGTACACCCTGTTATGAGTCCCAATTAAGGACTATAAACAAAACCTGCAAGTAGCTTATGTGTCAGATAACACGCCTGCAATTAGTCAAGTACGAAGGCACACAAGTCACACAAGAGAGTCCTTAGAGTTTAGGCCAGCATGAAGTTTGGGGTACTACCCTCTTGAAGTTGGTGGGTTCAACCTGTCCTATTAGAAGTAACCGGGTTCTAAGGGTCCCAATATCACTGGATTGCTTTCATTGTTCATCGTTTCGATTTAGCCACTGAACTGGCGACCGAAATATTCCAGGAAAGCAACCCTCAATTGAGTGTAGTATCGAGTATCAACCAACCTCGGACTGCTCCAAAGTCAGTTATCTCACTACCCTAAAGAGGCCAAGATAGTTCAATTAAGGTTCCTAAGGTCTGTTGATGCTTCACGACACCACGCGGAGGCCCCGTACTCTCCTTGACTGAACTCAAGGGTTACCGGTACACACCAAAGTGCCACGTCAACCTAGCAGACTGTTTCAACCATGTCGGTATACCCCGCACAGTTCCCTTACAGTCTTGTTGCTACTTTCTAAGAAGGTATCCCCAGATCCGGGTTAGGACCTATAGAACTCCCAAGACAGTCCCACAATTTAAAGCAAGCAAAGCAATACAATTGAAAACACAGTTATGAACTATCCCTAAGGTACACCTCACTTTATAAAGAGTCCCCAGCAGAGTCTCCAGTTCTGTGATCGGTGGATCTGGAACTGACTGTTTAACGCTGGTTCGCGAAATGTCGCGGAAGCAAGAGTCGCCACCGTCTTTTATTTTCTCCAAATGGAAAGGACAAAAGCACAGAAAAATTCCTTAAAGAGATTGCTCTCGGTTCGGGAGGTAGATTATAGAAAGGGAAGGTGTTAGCACCCTTTCTATCCATGGTTATCCATGGGCTCTTAGATACTTGCTCATTCGTGTTTTCAGAAATGGTTTGTTTGCTTTTCAACTGTGGGTTTTTAAAAAGTTTCTTTGAAAATTCTAGTTCGACTCTTGTATCGGTCCTCAAGAGTGTTTGAAAAATTGCTTTCGAAAGCTTTTTGAAAATGTGTTGGTGTGAAAAGTATTTTTGATTTGTTTTGAGATTTAGAGCAAGTATCTACGAGAACCTACCTACCCTAAGGAATTCGTCTGTGTAAATGTCCTTTAAAGTAGTGCCATCCCACCATTGAGAGGTAGGTAGCACCACCGTTGGAGGTGTTCGGGTCAATTCGAGGTTAGGGACGTGGTGATCACCAGAGCAATGGGAAGACACCTTAGAAGCTACCCTCATGCCATGTTCATGGACATGAGGACTTACTAAGACGTCCTCTACTCGACGACCACCTTTCGAAGGCAAGGCAACAGTGAGGCGTACCCTAGGGGTGGTGTGTGCGATTTATGTGTCGTTTTCACTGATATTTGTCTTGTCATGTTTGTTGTGATCTACGCTTGATTTTATTTTAAGTCCATACATTCTTTCATGCTTATTTAACAGTTAAAAGTTGCGGGAAAATAAATCTACAACTATTACAAATGGCGCGGGTCCACATCGCCAAAATTAAACCGGACCCGATTTGACGGAAAGTAAATAAAGCGAAAGAAATAAAAGTGCGAGCAATTGTTTACACGGCTTTGGGAGAGATACATAATTATTTGAGCGAAATAAATAAATACGCGAAATAAAGGAATTAAAAACAAAACTAGGGCGTTGGACCCTTTTGCAAAAATATTTAAAGTTAATGAATTAATTAATTAGAATTAATGAGGAATTAAAATTAAAGAAAAAAAAGAATGTTTTTGGTATTTTATTTTTTTTATGATTTAAGAGAAAAAAGAATTAATTAAAACTAAAAATTGGATGTAAACCCTAATTCTAATTGTTTTTTAAACTTATTAAAAATGTTGAAGTTTTTAACCTAATTTAACCTAAGTTATTTATGTACAATTAATTATGAAAATAATAAATAAATAAGTATCATGATAAAAAAGAAAAATTAAAAGGAATGAAAATCTTAATTAAACCTAATTCTACTTTTTTGTATTTTTGTTATGAAAAGAATTTAGATCAAACCTAATTTATACTAAGTTTATTTACATACAATTTATTTATGAAAATAACTAAAATAAAATAAATATTATATTGTTCTCTTTTTCTGATTTTTGTGTATTTTATAAAAAGAAAAAAAATAATTAATTAAAACAAGTAAAGGAGATATAATAGCAATTAAAAATAAAATAAGAAAAATATGGAGAAAGCAAACCAGGGGTGGGTTCAGACCCCAAAGTGAGGTGTTGGCCTTAGCATTCTGGCCCAATTAAGCTTGGATCCGTTTGACTTTTTGCATAGCGTGTGATGCGTTTGACTATGGTACATGGTGCTCTTCAGATCTAAGCCTTTGGTTTGATCTCCAGGGGAACGTGTCACGCTTGATGGTGAGGGAATATGGTGGTTTTCCACATGAGCGCTGCATGTGAATATTAGAAGAAAAATAATATTGAAGTTATACAGACCTGGGACTCGAACCCAGGTCTTGGACATTGCAACTCAACACCTGTACCACTACGCCATGTTAACGCGTTTAATATATAAATAACAAATAAATAATATAAAGAAAGCAACGCGTTTAGTGGATTGGAACGCGCGAAATTTGAATAAGCCAGTCACGTCTTGCCACCGAGCCTTCTTCTTCGTTGTCTTTTTTATTTTCTGAAACATAAAAACAAAAAGCAACGGTTTTAACCCGTTGCTATAGAGGACATCTCAGAAAATAGCGAATAGGATTCTGTTAGTCATAAATTCATCGCGAGTAGTGCTTCCTGTTCGTCCCAGCTTGCTGAATCTAATGGTGGTGGCCTTGAACCCTAATTTTTCCTTGGGTGAAAAACCCCAATTCAAAACTCTGAAAACCCTAGATATTAAACATGGTGAAATCGCGTTGAAAGCACAAAAACAAAATCAAATGGTACAGTTAGCATCAGAACATCACCATGAACATGAATTAATGAATAAATTTCACAAATAACGCATGGAATATGATATACAATTATGAATTTTCTTTGATGCAGTTCGCGTTCCATATACCAATTCGTGGAGTTCTGAAGGATGTTTGGAGTTGGAATATGATCAGGAGCCTTCAAGGAAGCTAATGGATTATGAATTATGCCTCGAATTAACCTCTAAGGTGGTTTTCAGTTTTGCTTTTTTTTGACAAAAATTCCAAGTTTGTAAGGTATTCTTGAGCGCAGCTTTTTGTCTCCAAGGATTAGGTTTGTGATCCTGATTATGTACTGAGGCTATTAGGTCAACAAAATTCATAAAAATCTCTTGCAATTATGGATTAAGGATTTGATTTGTTAAGGATCTTTTTGAATCTTTTTCATGTGTATTTTGCTCTCAATCATGCCAATCAGCTCCAAATCTTTCCCCATTTGTATTTACACGAAATATTGAGTATCAAACATGCATAAAAAGATTGGTTAAGGCAAGTTAGATATTTTTCATGTATTTAAATAATTTAAATGAATTAATATAAATAATAATTCAAATAAATAAATAAAAAATGAGAAAATACTTCCCTTTGGGCCAAGTGGTCGTGCATATGCTTGGAATGATGAATCATGGAAGAAAAATGGGCCCATTAGCATTTTTAGGTCATTTGGATCAAAGTTGACTTTTCAGAATATCCAAAAATTTCCCAACTTCTACAAGGCATAACTTGCTCAATTTTTAAGCTTTTCTCATGTTTTTGGACATTTTGGAAAGGTATTTGAGTCCTTTAACCAATTACTTTGGTCCCATGTCATTTTGATTTACCAATCTCAAGTTATGGCCTTTGACTTAAAGTCCCTTTTTGTTGACTTTTGAAAATGACCTATAATATTGAAATTGATAACTTTTTGTGAGAGCATTTCTTGGACTTGAAGTATGAAGATGAGTTGTAGGAAATGTCTTTCTCTTCAAAATGAGCTTTGGATGGAATTTTTTTGATAATCCATGTGAAAGTTATGCCCTGGTCAATTTCAGTTGACTTTTTCAGCTGTCCAAATATAGTAACTTTTGCATCTTTGATGATTTCTGAGCCAAATTTTGAGAATCATGATCAAGCATTGATCAAATGATGTTTGTGGATTCAAAATGATATGTTGACCAAAAATTTGAACTTTTGACTGTCAAATGACCATTTTGCCCCTACAGTTGACTGTAGTGCAATTTAGGGTTTTGATTGTGCAATTTTGAGCTGAATGCCTTGAAACTTGATATGAGGATACTTGACCCTCTTTGTAAGCATATGAGACTTGATTGGGCCTTTGAAAACTTCCTTTTCTTGATCAGAACCCAAACCCTAGTTTTGACTGTATAGGAGGCTCTTTGACTGTGCAACCCTTGGGGAATTTTGTGACTTGGCTTGGCAATTTCTTGGAGAATGTGGGAGGGAAAATTTTGGGGTACAACAATAACCTACTAAGCTGTAATCACTAGATTTTCTATAAAACAGACCCAAATTAGTAGTACCTTTCAGATACTTGAAAATTCACTTAACAGCTGTTAAGTGAGATTCTCTAGGATCTGATTGGAATCTTGCACAAATGCATACACTGAATAAAATATCAAGCCTTGAAGCTGTAAGATAAAGAAGAGAACCAATCATACCTCTGTAGACCTTCTGTTCAACCTTTTTGCTTACCTCTTCTCTTTCCAGAATGCACGTGGGATACATTGGAATCTTTGATGGCTTATATTCTGAGAGATCAAATTTCTTCAGAAGTTCTCTGACATATTTGCTCTGATGAATGTAAGTTCCTTCTGGGGTTTGATTAATCTGAATTCCCAGAAAGAATTTCAGTTCCCCCATTAGGCTCATCTCAAATTCTGCCTGCATACACTTAGCAAATTTTCTTCCCAGAGAAGGATTAGTAGATCCAAATATTATATCATCAACATAAATCTGGAAAACTAAGATGTCATTCTTAACTGTCTTACAGAATAAGGTTGTGTCCACTTTCCCTATGGTGAAATCCTTTTCTAACAGGAAGTTACTTAGTCTTTCATACCGAGCTCTGGGAGCTTGTTTCAGACCATACAGTGACTTCTTCAGTTTGAAAACGTATTCTGGATTTTTTGAACTTTCAAAACCAGGGGGTTGGTGCACATATACCTCTTCTTCTATATATCCATTTAAGAATGAACTCTTGACATCCATATGATATAGAGTGATGCCTTTATTAACAGCAAAAGAAATTAAAAGTCTGATAGATTCTAACCTGGCGACTGGAGCAAAGTTTCTGTATAGTCTATCCCCTCTTGCTGACTATAACCTTGTGCTACCAACCGTGCCTTGTTTCTGATGACTTCACCTTGTTCATTCAGCTTGTTTCTGAACACCCATTTTGTTCCAATGATGTTGAATCCTTTTGGTTTAGGCACTAGATCCCATACGTCATTCCTTGTGAATTGATTCAGCTCCTCTTGCATTGCTAGAATCCAGTCGTTGTCCAGAAGTGCTTCATCAATTGAAGATGGTTCAATCAGAGAAACAAGTCCCATGAGGGATTCTTCAGAGTTTCTGAAGCTGGCTCTTGTTCTGATTGGATCTTCCTTTCTTCCTAGGATTGTTTCTTCTGGATGATCCATGCTGCTTCTGGATGGTCTTTTCTGAGGTTGATCAACAGAAGATGCTGGATTGCTTGCAGTACCTCTTTCTGATGTTGAGGGAGTGTCTCTGTTAAGAGCTTCTGATGACTTGTCTTCAGTACCTGTGAATTCAACTTCCATACCTGCAAGTAATTCATTCTGCTTTGACTTTTGAGAGTCAAGCTTATCATCAAAACAAACACTGATTGATTCTTCCATAATCTGTGTTTCTGTATTGTATACTCTGTATTGTATACTCTGTACCCTCTTGAGCGTTCAAAGTATCCTAACATAATACACTTCTGTGCTTTAGAGTCAAACTTGTTCAAATAATTTTTAGTATTAAAAATAAAGCAAGTACATCCAAATGGATGAAAATATGAAATGTTGGGCTTTCTGTTCTTCCACAATTCATATGGAGTCTTTTCTATAATAAGTCTTATGGAGATTCTATTCTGAATGTAGCACGCTGTGTTTATTTCCTTTGCCCAGAAGATCTTAGCAACGTTAGTCTCGTTGATCATGGTTCTGGCCATTTCTTGCAATGTTCTGTTCTTTCGTTCTACAACTCCATTTTGTTGGGGAGTTCTAGGACAAGAGAAATCATGCATAATTCCTTTGTCATTAAAAAATGATTCAAAATCTTTGTTTTCAAACTCTCCACCATGATCACTTATGACTTTGACGATTCTAAGATCCTTTTCATTCTGAACTTGGTTACAGAAGGTGACAAACACAGAGTGTGACTCGTCCTTGTGTCTCAAGAACTTTACCCATGTCCATTTGCTATAGTCATCTACGATTACTAACCCATACTTCTTGCCACTGACTGAAGCAGTTTTAACTGGTCCAAATAAGTCAATGTGCAGAAGTTCTAATGGCTTAGAGGTGGAAACAACGTTTTTAGATTTGAAAGCAGGTTTAGCAAACTTGCCTTTCTGACAAGCTTCACACAGAGCATCTGAATTGAACTTCAGGTTAGGAAGTCCTCTGACCAAATTGAGTTTGTTAATCTGAGATATTCTTCTCATACTAACATGCCCCAATCTTCTGTGCCAGATCCATTGCTCGTTGTTAACAGACAGAAGACACTTTACATTCTGACTTTTCAGTTCAGAAATTTTTATTTTGTAAATGTTGTTTTTCCTCTTTCCATTAAACAGGATAGTCCCATCTTTCTGACTAACAGCTTTACATGAATTTTGATTAAAGATTATATCATAACCGTTATCACTTAATTAACTTATAGATAACAGGTTATGCATTAATCCATCTACTAATAAAACATTACTTATAGAGGGAAGATTTCCATTACCTATTGTGCCAGAGCCAATGATCTTTCCCCTCTTATTGCCTCCAAAGCCTACATGGCCTCCAGGCTTAAGTTCCAGGCTTTGGAACATATGCCTTCTTCCCGTCATGTGTCGTGAGCAGCCAGAGTCCAGGTACCATGACTGGTGTTTCTGCTTTGCTGCTAAAGATATCTGCAACATGTATTATTTTATCCTTAGGTACCCATATTTTCTTGGGTCCTGATTTGTTAGTTTTACCAAAACTCTGGTTGAATTTTGGTTTGACAGAATAATTACTACTGGTATATTTAATGTCGTGTGTGTGCCCATACACAAAGTTTGAATTAAGAGGAGTTCGTTTAATAACTAAATCCATGGCATTCTTTGGTGTAGGTACCTTACCTTGGTATCCTATTCCCTTTCTGCCATTTCTGCTAACTCCATAGATCATTGAAGCCATCTTGCTTTTATCTATGCTTTTAGCTAGAAACTTCTGAAAGCTGTGATCATACTCCTTGATGATCTCATCAGCACTACTGGGAGTTTCAGGAATTGTTTCCTTCTGAGGGTTTTGTAATATATTTTCTAATTTTGAAACTTTAATTTTCAACTCAGAATTTTCCAACTTGAGACTCTCAAATTTATCAGAGTCAGAAGCAAGATCCCTTTTCAGGTTTCTGAATTTGACTCTGATCTGCTGATATCTTTCCAGAATCTCATTAAGGCTTTCAGCTAGTTCAGCCTTTTAGTAAAATTAATAGCAAAGTCAGGAAATACCTCTTCTGTGTCTAATTCAGAGTCTGATTCAGAAGCTTCACTGTCTTCTGATATGTTTGCCATGAGAGCTATGTTTGCTCTCTCATCATCTGATTCTGAGTCAACTTCAGATGTGTCAGAGTCATCCCATATGGCCATGAGACTTTTCTTCTTTTCCTTGCCAAACTTTCTTCTGGGATTTTCCTTATGAAGCTTTGGGAAGTCACTCTTGTAGTGTCCTTGCTCGTTGCATTCATAGCAGATGATGTCCTTGTTGTTTGGCTTTCTGCTTCCTGAAGAGCCTTCAGATCTTCTGTGTCCAGAGGAGGATTCTGACCTTCTGTATCTGGAGGAGGATTCGTTCTGGTTCTCAGATCTTCTGGGATTCCTGAACTTTCTTTGCTTCTGCTTCCACAGTTGGTTCACCCTTCTGGAGAGGAGAGACAGTTCATCTTATTCTGATGTGGACCCATCAAAGGTTTCTTCAACAGCCTGCAAAACCTTGGAGTCAAATTTTCTGTTAGATTTTAAGGCTAAAGGCTTACCTTGCTTTTGAGGTTCATCAGCTTCTAGCTCTATCTCGTGACTTCTGAGGGAGTTGACAAGTTCCTCCAGAGAGATTGTGTTGAGATCCTTAGCTAGCTTCAGCGCTGTGACCATTGGCCTCCACTGTTTTGGCAAGCTTCTGATGATCTTCTTGACATGATCAATAGTAGAATACCCTTTGTCCAGAACTTTGAGACCAGCAACCAGAATCTGAAATCTTGAGAACATTGTTTCAATAGATTCACTTTCTTCCATCTTGAATGCCTCATACTTTTGAATGAGCGCAAGAGCTTTAGTTTCTTTAACTTGAAAGTTGCCTTCATGCGTCATTCTCAGAGAGTCAAACATGTTCTTTGCAGTGTCTCTGTTTGATATCTTTTCATATTCAGAGTAAGAGATAGCACTGAGAAGAATAGTTCTTGCTTTGTGATGGTTTTTAAAATCACGCTTTTGTTGATCAGACATTGCTTTCCTGTCAATCTTCTGACCATTTGCATTCACTGGGTGCGTGTATCCATCTGTCAACATATCCCATAGATCAGCATCGTGGGCCAAAAAGAAGCTTTCAATTTTGTATTTCCAGTAATCAAAGTTCTCTCCATCAAATACTGGAGGTTTGCCACTGAATCTGTCTCTTTCTTCGTTGTGGTCATTGCTGATGTTTTGATGTTGTCCTGCCATAGTGTTTTTCAACGCTGTATCTTGTACTGACACGGTTAAGTGTTATGAACTCAGAACCAGGCGCTCTGATGCCAATTGAAGATGTGAAAAACACAAGAAGGGGGGTTGAATTGTTAAAACTTGAAATCAAATGCAGACAACACGTTATTTTTATCCTGGTTCGTTTGATCTCAAACTACTCCAGTCCACCCGTCAAGGTGATTTCGCCTCTCTCCAACGAGGTCTTAATCCACTATATTCAACTGAATACAAAACTGCTTTAACAACTGCTAAAGCCTTCTTGAGTCTAAACCACAAACCGGTTTCTCAAGGAAATCCTTTCTTACAGATAACTGAACAATTATGTGTTTTTGATGTTTTCTACAAAAACTATATATCACAACTGTGATAATACACAAATGAAGCTTATATGAAATGAGATTGCTAGAACTATAGAGTGAGAAGTTGAGAGCTTTAGCAAACTGATTTAGTGAGGACGAAGATGATTATTGGCTTTAGGCGTGTAGAGAATGATATAGCATTAGCCATTTCACTTCTCACTGATTTGTTTAAATACTTCTTAGAAAAGATACGTTGATGCCAATAATTCCATTTCAATGCTCATAACATTCTTTCCATTTTGAGAAGATCTTTGTCTTGGAATAATGCCGTTGGTAATTAATCTGCCTTGAATGCAGTACCGTTGACACTTCAGAATGTTCTGCTTGATGACAATCTGAGCGTTCTTGGCTTTAGCTTATTCTGGCGCTTCAGAGTGCTGATGACATATTTAGGAACATGATCAGAGTCAGAGTATGTTGAGCGCAGATTCTGTTCATCAGACTTCAGCATAAGCACATGTATTGATCTTCTGATGCTGATGTTGATACTGATGTTCTGCTGCTGATTGCATCAGAGTTTCCTGTAAATACACAACATAATTTTTAGGTAGCATCTATGTCATATATAAAACTCATAATTCATTTAATCTTGTATTTTGTTATCATCAAAACTCTAACTGAGGGTTTTAGAATCAAACTATGTTCTAACATGGTGCATTTCTTGAACTTGAGCGATGAAGAGAAGTTGTAGGGAATTGGATTCTATTCAAAATGAGCCTTGGTGGAAAATATCTGATAAAGTGTGAGAAAGTTATGGCTGGTCAAAGTTCAGTTGTCTTTTCCTATAAAAACCCTAATTAGCAATTTTTGACTTTTGATGAATTAAGAGCATTTCTTGAGGAATCATGATCAACCCTTGATCAAATAATGGATATCACTTCAAAATGTTGATGTTAACCAAAAACCTTTAAGTTTGATTGCAAGTGGGTCACATTTGACTTTTGACCAAGTATAGTTGATTTTCAGGCATTTGAGCAGTTGATTGAGGAAACTTGTAGTGCAAGGTATTAAATTTGTCATGGATAATCTTGAAGACATATTAGGACCATGGAAGACATTTGAGACCTTTGGAGCTCACACATCTTGGTGAAAAATGAAACCCTAGTTGGAAGGCCAATGCTTAGGAGGAGAATTTGTCTGGTCAATTCTTGGTCAACCTTGAGCAATTGAGGACCTCTAGGAGCATGTCTTGTGTGAAAATGGGAGGAAAAATTTTGGGGTACAACTTCTGCCCCTGTTCAATCTTCTTAAACCCGAGGATTTAGATTGGCTTGTCTGCCTTTCGTGATTTGGAGGTGGAAGATTATTGAACCCTAGAGTGCCCAGAAATTTGCACTCGCATAAAGTAATACTGATGGTTGATGACGTCGGGAATGGGATTACAGATGCCATTTGGAGAAGATGACTGAAAGTCGTCAAAGATGGGCTTAAAGACGCCATCTAGAGAATATGACAGAGAGTCGTCGGATATGGGCTTAAAGATGCCATCCAAAGTAGATGCTGACTTCATAAGAGGTCTCTTTATGGGGTTTCCTGTTCCTGTTGTCTGAGGAGGAGTCCACTGGGGATGTTGATTTCTGTTGTTTTCCTGTTTGAGGAAAACTCTGTGGGGAATAGAGTCTAGGAACTTCAATTGTCCATGGATCTTATGAGGGGTTATCTTTGGATTGGAGAGATGAAAGTTTGCTATTTTCTGGTTGAAATCCAAGCTTCACAGTATTTATTGGGGAGAATGAAATTAACTGCTATCTGGAAATGTATCAGAAGAAACCTGTGTAGGGCTGTTTCAGGAGATATATGAGAGGGAGCCTGGGTAGGGCAATTTCAGAATGAGTCAGGGTAAAACTGCATCTATAAATTGTGAGAAGGAACCTGGGTAGGGTTGCCTCAGGATGAGTCCGTGTAAAACTGCATCTGGAAATTGTGAGAAGGAACCTGGGTAGGGTTGCTTCAGGATGAGTTCGTGTAAAAATGCATCTGGAAATTCAAGAGAAGGATCCTGGGTAGGGTTGCCTCAGGATGAGTCAGTGTAAAACTGCATCTGGAGATTGTGAGAAGGAACCTGGGTAGGGTTGCTTCAGGATGAGTCCGTGTAAAACTGCATCTGGATATTGTGAGAAGGAACCTGGGTAGGGTTGCTTCTGGATGAGTCAGTGTAAAACTTCAGAAGGAGGGAGAAGGAACCCGTGTAAGATTGCTTCATGAAGAGCCTGTATAAAGCTGTATTTGAAAGTCAGAAGAAACCCGTGTAAGATTGCTTCATGAAGAGCCCATATGAAGCTGTATTTGGAAGTCAGAAGAAACCCGTGTAAGATTGCTTCATGATGATCCCGTGTAAGGCTGTATTTGGAAGTTAGAAGAAAACTCTGTAAGATTGCTTCATGTTGAGCCCGTGTAAAGCTGTATTTGGAAGTCAGAAGAAACCCGTGTAAGATTGCTTCATGATGAGCCCGTGTAAAGCTGTATTTGGAAGTCAGAAGAAACCCGTGTAAGATTGCTTCATGTTGAGCCCGTGTAAAGCTGTATTTGGAAGTCAGAAGAAACCCGTGTAAGATTGCTTCATGTTGAGCCCGTGTAAAGCTGTATTTGGAAGTCAAAAGAAATCCGTGTAAGATTGCTTCATGTTGAGCCCGTGTAAAGCTGTATTTGGAAGTCAGAAGAAACCCATGTAGGATTGCTTCATGATGAGCCCGTGTAAAGCTGTATTTGGTCGCATAGAAAATTACTGTATTTTGTTTCAGGAGCTAATCCTAGACCTGTTGAAAATTGTTGATGATAGATATCTGTTGATTGATCTTTCCTGAAAAGGTAAAGTGTTAGCTGTATGCAATGTCATGATGTATGAAATGCATTGTGTAATGGTGTTCTCAAAATAAATGAGATTGGGATGTATGCATTTGTACTGCAGATGCTATGACGTTTGTAGAATGATGTATGAATGCAATATGTGAATGTATCAGTTGTTCTATTGCAGCGCTGTTGAATTAGGGAAAATAAATCCCTGATTGCAGCTCGCGATAAAGAATGTAAGTCTTCAGATTTTGTTGAAGCTGAATTGCTAGGAGATGATCTTCCGTTGTTAGAGAAATAAACTCTATTGGGGAAGGAAAGCTCTGTGTACTGCCTGAGGATTTTGTGAAATCCTATTGGGGAATCCTGAGAAGTTTGACAACTTTACTGGGGAAAGCCTGATGTTAGAGCAGTAGTTGGAAATTCCTATTCTGTCGGGGATATAAGAACACCTGCCATCACTAGGTTGTAAGCTGAGGATATGGCAGAGACTTTTTAGTAAGATGCCCCTGCCTCTGTACCTGATGAAGAAAGTACCTGTAAAGACTTTGTGGATGGTTTAAGTGTCATCCCAACTCCTGGGGTTCTTGGTAAATGCTGATCAGGATGATAAGTCTTCTACTGATAAACAAATGACAAGATGACGGGACAAAATCATATGTTTTAATCCCAAACTTTTGCCTCGACCGCCCTTTCGGGTTTTAAGTCCACCGGGATACCCTTTTTTGCTCAAGCCGCCTTTTCAGGTTTTCGTCTTGCCGGGTGTACAATTTTTTTGTATATATCCCTAATCTTTTCCCAAACTCTTTTGGTTCGCCAGGATGCCCTTAATTTTGTCTAGGCCTGTCAACCTAGCGGGTCTTTTTCATGCGTAGTATTTTCTGACTATGTCTGCGCTCATAGGATGTGGAGAGTTGTCACTGTCTATGACAATAAGTGTTGTAGAAATCCCAAAAAATGTTTATGTGATCGCATGTGCCCTTTCATATGTGGGAGCCTGTGTGGGGCTGCTTCAGGATGAATCTGGTGCACCTGATGTTTGATCAAGTTTTTGATAGTCTTGAATTTCCTAGGTATCTTTTCTAAGAACTGTCATGGAAGGATTCGAAGACATGATACTGACACCATCTGATACTACTGGCACAAACAAGCAATTTTGTGGTACCAAATATTCAAATTTCACAATGATTTTCTGCTGGAATCCCTGATTAATGTAACAGCCCCCGAGTGATTCAGATGGAGATCTGCCCTTGGCTATTCAACATTTTTGCAGAGATTCTTTGCATATTGGCTTGACTGCCCAAAATTAATTAGACACCATGTCATGCCCCTTGATTATGAAAGGCTTGTTATTGGGAATGATTTTTCCGTCTGAGGTGATTCTGTCCATTGAAGGGGTCTTCTTTCACTGAATATTCGTTGTGTGAATTTCTCTGCCATTTGAACAATTAACCATATGCAAACAATGTCGTTTAAAGAATTCAAAGCTTATGCTTGTCTTAAAATTTTTTGAAAATGCATTTTTTATAGTAAAACAAAATTTGCAAGAATGTGATATCAACTCGTGATTTATAGCAAACCTTACAGGAGTCAGGATACCTTTGTAATAGTATGCTCTCGAACTAACCCATGCTTCAGCTAGGACTTTTAAGGGTTATAACATGACTTGGTTTACGGTTCAAGAAACAAAGGATAAAGGCTCGAATTTTATTTGTATCCAACCCGCTCTTCGTGATATTCTTCAGTCCTATGCTCAGTTAATTGTGCAATTTGAATCCCAGTTGAGTTTTGGAATGTTGGCCCCGATATTCTGGTGATGGTTCAGAAATTGAACGTTTGTTTGAGAAGGCAGTCATTTTTGTGACATTTTCTTTTTGTTGAGGATTTGTAGGACCTCGTTCTTTTTTTGATTTTGCTATCCCTGTCTTTTTCCCGAACTGTTTCTTTTGTGATTACAGCCAGCGGGATGCCCCCGTTTTTTTCTTAAGTCTCCTTCATAGGTTTTGACTTAATGGGCTTTTATTTTGAGAGATAATGACTGCCTGTTCTTAATGATTATGTGGAACCATCACCATCTTTTAGAGAGCATCTTCTACACTATTTGTCGTGTATGAAGGGAAAGCTTGCGACTGAATGCACATCTGAATTAGCTGAGAAAACTACCCTGCCCCAGGTTATGATTAAGGGTTTTAATTTGTGTGAAAAGAAAACTCCTACTTCTTAGGCTCAAAGGGGTTGACTAGGTATTATCTTCCTTATAACTTGACTATTTAGGATTTGAAACAACGCATGTGCATCGTTAGCGGGGTCTGTTCAAAAGCATATTGTAGAGATTATGGTATCATTCTCGTCATCCTCCATCTAAAGGCTTAAAGCTTTTAATCAAGATTTGAATATCACAAAAAGGAAGTAAGAAAGCAGTTTAAGCATAATGAAAACAAATTAATTCAAGAAAAACATGTGCAATGCATTAATGAAATAACAAAGTTTGACATGACAATAATTGTTTGAACAAACAAAGAAAATACAACTTGAGAATTCAAATGAACAAAAATGCTCTCAATCCTGACCATGATTTGGCATGGGAGCAGTGATCACGTTGGGCGTCTTAGGAGGGTCGAACTCAATCTCCTTGGCGTCAATCATATTTTGAATCTTGTATTTCAGTGCCCAACAATCGTTAGTATCGTGCCCAGGACTGCCAGAATGATATACACACCTTGCATCAGGATTGTAGTTAGGAGAAGAAGTCTTAGGGTTTGGATGAGGTCCTATTAACGTAATCAAATTCATCCTCAACATATGTTGTAATGCTTGAGACAGTGGCATGTTGATCTTGGTAAACTGTCTCTTAGGCTCGTCTTGCCTTCACTGATTACCCCCATTGTTGTGGTCGTTGCACACATGTCGAATTAGAGACCAACACTGCCCCTACAGATTGGTGGTAGTCTGCCTTATTATGACCCTTCTGGACATACACAACATTGGCTTCCCTCTTACCAGCAAATGACTTCTTCTCAGCATTAGAAGATGCAACCATCGGGATCTTCCCACTCTTGATACCACTTTCGATCCTTTCTCTAGTCAGAACCATCTCTGTAAACCCGGATGAGGAACTCCTAATCAGCAGATTAAAGAATGGTCATGTCAGAGTGCCTATGAACATGTCTACCATTTCCCGATCATTCAGAAGAGGTTGTACCCTACCAGCTAGATCCCTCCATTTCTGGGCATATTCCTTGAAGCCTTCGCTAGAACCCATATACATGCTTTGAAGTTGTATACGAGTTGGAGCGAGGTCATCATTATATTGTTACTGCTTGTAGAAAGCAGCAGCCAAGCCTTCCCAGGTATGAATGTCTGCTCTTTCTAGTTGATAGAACCATTCCAGTTACGTGCCAGCTAAACTTTCTTGGAAGAAATGGACCCATAACTTCCGGTCAGCCGTGTGAGGCTAGATATTTCTAACATAGGACCTTAAGTGCAACTTAGGACAGGAGACATCGTCATACTTAGCGAACATGGAGACCTTGAATTTTGGTGGGATGATCACGCTAAAAACTAGCCCTAATTCTTCAAAGTCCAAGTCAGGTATCTGCTGAATCTCCATAGCATTGAGACGATCCTCCAGTTATTTGTATTTATCGTCAGTAGGAGGATATTGTTCCTCAGAGTAATCAACTTCTTGTTCACCAGCCTCGAGGTTGTTGACTTTTTCATGATTATACCCTTTGTTTAATAGAGTTGTGAGATCTAGAGCTCGTTTAACCGGTCCTCTGAGTCTTCTTCCCATATTCAAGATGCCAGCCAGTTTCTTTTCCTTCTTCTTCTTCTCTTTGATGACGAGAGCTTTCAGTTCTTCCTGCCCCTGGGCCAAAGCCATGAACATCTGTTGGAACTGAGCATTTTGAGCTTGAATGTCTTTTACTGTTTGTTCAAGGGCCATTTCTTTTGCTGAAATAAACAGCGAAAAGATGAGAAACTTGTACTGGAAGACCTGTTATGAAATGGCATGCATGCAATGTTTTCAAGGATCTCGCGGGGTAAACAAGAAAATGTCAGAAGTTGAAATTTGCAGCTTTGATTGAAGATCTTCGTATCGTTGAGTGTCCTTCTACAAGAGTCAAGCTCACCATATCAAGTTAGTCATAGCCCCTGACTCAAGTTGTCGTGTTTTGGTCTTTTTACGGCATTGGCTAGAGGAAAATAAATCCCCTTGCCCCTTTCTAGACGTCTGATTTATCATAACTTGCATCATAAACCCTTGAGATCCTTGAAATGGTTAAGGAAATGATGTGGCATGATGTTATGATGTGTATGATATGCGTTAAGAAAAAGTGTAAGGTGATGAAGACAAGTGAGTCTAAGAAGTCCAGGTTACTAGATAATGACTGTAAACAAATCCTGCAAGGAGATCATGTTGTTAGATAAAAACCCTGCAAGTAGCTCAAGTTGAAAGCAAACAAATCACACAAGCAGCCTTAGGTTTAGGCTTGCATGAGGTTTATAGGTAAGTACCCTGTTTAATGTTCATATGGCTCAACCTGTCTTAGAAATAGTAACCGAGTACTAAGGAATCTCAATATCACTGATCTTTCTTTATCGGTATTATTTCAGCTTAGCAATCTTTTCTTGTGGCCGAAACATCCTGAAAGTCCAATCTCAATGAGTGTAGTATCGAGTATCAACTGATTCCCAGCTTTACACCGAGGCGGGCTATCTCACTACTTCCCAATGGCCAAGTTTGTTCAACAAAGGTTCTATGGTTCGTTAGTGATTCACGACACCATACAGTGGCTTCGTATTCTCCTCGATTCAACACAAGGGATACCGATACCAACCAAAGTGTCACACTAACATAGCTATCGCTTCAACCATATCGGTCTATGCTATACAATCTCCATGATCTATTGCTGTTTACTTAAAAAGATGCCCAGATCCGGGTATAAGATCTATAGTATCCCAAGCAAACCTTTAAAAGTAAAGCAATCAAAACAAACAAGGAAAGAAATTTAGAAATGAACTAGACCCTAAGGTAAACCCCACTTTTTATAATTCCCCAGCAGAGACGCCATTTCTGGAAAAATGGTTTAGTTTTGAGCAAGCATTTATGAACTATCTACTTTACTCAAAAGGTCATTCTTTTCCTCTTTTCCTTTAGACAGTGCTATCCTACTATTAGTGAGTAGGTAGCCCTAGTCGTTGGATGTTTGAGGGACATGCATAAGGTCGTCGTTATGGTTATTGAAGGCAACATGTAGGGATACCTTTAGTAATTTGAAGGGACGTCATCATATATTCGTAGGCAACATCGAAGGAAAATATCATATACCGTAGGCAACTTCAAGGGACATCGAGGGACTATGATCGTTATGATAATTTATACCGAGGGGCTTTGCTAAGAGTATCCCTACGTTCGAGGGACATGACCATGGTTTTCCGAGGCAACGAGAGAGGTTACCCTAGAGGTGCAAGTGTGAGAAGTGTGTTTAATTCAGTTATATTTATCTTGAAATTAGGGTTTTCTACTGTTTCTTTTTAGATCTTGCCATACATGCCTAATTACTAGCAGTTAAATATATACAAGTTTACAAGAAATATAAAAGCGAGAAATAAAGTTCCTACGCTATTACAGGGCTTTGGTGTAGTTACATAAATAATGAAACTGCGAGAATTTAAACTACGACTATTACAATTATTATGCGACCTATACAATTTGTCTAATAAATATAAATAGAAAATGAATAGAAAAATGTTGAGAAAACAATTATAACCTAAGATTCTAAGTGTTAGAAAATATATTTTTTTGTATTTTTTGTTTGGAAAATAATAAGAGTGTGAATTAATAATTAAAAAACCTAACTCTGATTAATTTACAAGTTAATTATGAAATAAAATCAATATTGATTAAATCAAAACAACTTTTATGTCAAAAATTATTTTAATTAATTAAAATCCTAAAACTAATATTTAATGATTTTTTTGTGATTTTATATGTTAATTAAATTAATGATAGAAAACAAATTAAGTGATAAATAAATAAATGAAAAAGGTTAGAAAAGAAAATAGTCAAAAAAGTGAAACATGCATGGGCTGGGTGTTGAACCCATACCCCTTGGGTCACAGTCAGGCGCCTCATCCACCAAGCCAAGCCATTGTTTGTGATTCAAACCTGTTCTACGTAACAACAGGAACTCATTTGGGCAGTTAATAAACATTAACAATGCTTGAAATTAATTATATGAATGTTCAAAAGAAAAGCAAATAAGAGAAGATGAGTATACTTGTTTCAAGCATCAATGGCCATGACTTCCGACCTATTCTTACCCTTAGATACCTCAGGAATAATTTATAATTGATGGCTTGGACTGAAAGTGGCTGGATCTTTGGTTTTGACTTTGCCCTAGTTTTGACAAAATTTGAGGTTTTTAGAGAGTGTTCTTGGGCAGCCAATTTCGTGCCCTCTAGTGTATGAGGGTGTTGTGTTTATATAGAGGAGGGACTTAAGTCAAAAATAATGGAAGAAATCTCATGGCATCAATTGCATGATTTGTTTCCAAAATTCATTTGAAAAACTTTCCAAACTTGTGAAAATCTTGTATTAATGATACTTGCTTGGTTGTCACGATTTTGACAGCTTGCTATGAGCTACTTGGACCCCAAGAAATTCAAATCTTAAGCCTTACATGCCTTGTGCATTAATCTTGCATTTTATTTGATTTAATTTGAGTTTAAATGAATAAAATAAAAAATAAATAAAATTAAAATTAAAATAATGCATGGATTGGTTTACGGGTTCTTAATCATGTTTTAAACACGTTCATACCTTAAAACCTAGGCCCATTAGTCCACAAGTTCAATATTTCTCAATTTGCACTTCATGCACTTTCTCAAAAATTACCCAACTTGTGCAAGCCATAACTTGCTCAATTTTTATCTTTTGGAGATGATCTTTGACTTTTTAGAAATATCAAGGTGTCCCCTATAACCTCAATGTTGACTATTTTTGAATTTGTAGAAATTATCTTGATGTAAATGGTCTTGGAAAAAAGTGTCTTTTGTTGACTTTCTGAAAGTGACATGTAATGTATGAGCTTGTATCTTTCCAATGGTGAATTTCTTGAACTTGAGGGATGAAGAGAAGTTGTATGGAATTGGATTCTATTCAAAATGAGCCTTGGTGGAAAAATATCTGATAAAGTATGAGAAAGTTATGGCTGGTCAAAGTTCAATTGACTTTTCCTATAAAAACCCTAATTAGCAATTTTTGACTTTTGATGAATTAGGAGCATTTCTCGAGGAATCACGATAAACCCTTGATAAAATGATGGATATAACTTCAAAATGTTGATGTTGACCAAAAACCTTTAAGTTTGACTGCAAGTGGGTCACAGTTGACTTTTGACCAAGTACAGTTGAGTTTTAGGCATTTGAGCAATTGACTGAGCAAACTTGTAGTGCAAGGTATGAAATTTGTCATGGATAATCTTGAAGACATATTAGGACCATGGAAGACATTTGAGACCTTTGGAGCTCACACATCTTGGTGAAAAATGAAACCCTAGTTGGAAGGCCAATGCTTAGGAGGAGAATTTGTCTGATCAATTCTTGGTCAACCTTGAGCAATTAAGGACCTCTAGGAGTATGTATTGTGTGGAAATGGGAGGGAAATTTTTGAGGTACAACACATATCATATCATAACAGGTTTTCCAATACATATTTTATCATATCCTTATTGTTTATTTTAGCAAAGATGGCTCTAGAACAGATTGCAAAAGAACTTTTAGGCACAAAACGCTCAATTCCAAGATATGATCCTAAACTTAGCCAAGGGAAAAAAAGAGATGACGGCGCTCATCTCCAAGAAGAAGAAGACCATAAAACTAGTTGCCATCCTTAACATGGGGATAAGGTTCAAAGGCCTTCCCAAACAAGCTCAGAATTGTGTTATTTCCTCAGATGAAGAAGATGATCAAGAGGAAGACGATAGAAGTATCAAAGCTGAAGGCGGAAGCAACCTTGGTTTTGGTAAAACCCCTAATGATGAAGATTACTCTGACGAATAATATCCTCCCGCTGATGACAAATACAAATAGTTGGAAGATCACCTAATGCTATGGAAATCCAGAAAGTGCTTGGATTGGATTTTGAGAGCTGGGTCTTATCCCGTCGGTTGTTATCCCTCATAAGTTCAAAGTCCCTACTTTTTCCAAATATGATGGTGTGTCTTGTCCTAAGCTTCATCTTAAGTCTTATGTTCGGAAGATCCAACCCTATACTGCTGACAAAAAGTTATGGGTCCACTTCTTTCAAGAGAGTTTATCTGGGACACAAATCGAATGATTCTATCAACTGGAAGGAACCAACATTCGCACTTGGGAAGACCTGGCTGTTTCTTTTTACAAGCAATATCAGTATAATGCTAACCTTGCACCAACTCGTGTGCAATTACAAAATATGACTATGGGCTCAAATGAAGGGTTTAAAGAGTATGCTTTGAAGTGGAGAGATTTGGCTGGAAGAGTGCAACCTTCTCTGTCTGATAGGGAGTTTATTGATATGTTCATGGGAACTCTGTCAGGTCCTTTTTTTAATCATCTAATCGGAAGTTCCTCATTTGGTTCCATCGAGCTGATATTAACCAGGGAACGAGTTGAAGGTGGTATTCGAAGCGGAAAGATTCAAGTGGTTTCATCTTCAAGTACTGTGAAGAAGACATTCAGCGGTAAGAAGGAAACAAATGTTGTTTATGGCCAGAAGGGTCGTGTTAGAAGGGACCGCAATCAGTCTGTAGGAGAGATGCTAATTTCTAATCATGCACCTGTAAAACAACAATATCAAAATAATCAGCGTAGGTCAGATGCACCTAGAAGGAGGTTTACAAAAATCAGTATGCCATTGTCTCAGGCATTACAATATTTGTTGAAAGCAAAACTGATAATGTTAAGGGATCCTCCTCAAAATCCCAACACCTTCTCTCCTCGTTATAATCCAAATGTGAAGTGTGCTTACCATTCCAATAGCCATGGGCATGACACCAATAGCTGCTAGTCGCTGAAAAATAAAATTCAAGACATGATTGACAATGAAATTGAATTTGATATGCTCGAGAATCCCAATGTAATTACTGCACCTATGTCGAAGCATGACAAAGGCATAAGTGCTATTGATGATGTTCTATATGTTTATGCTATAAGTGAATTGGCCACTCCCTCCCAATTGTCAAGAAGAATCTAATGCAGGCTGATTTATTTCTGGTTTGTATCGAAATACATTACTGTTGTACAGCCTAACCCAATGGCTGTAAGTTGCTGGAAGAAGGTATCCAATGCCTAATGGACAATCACATAATTCTGGTTGAGAAAATTCCATATGCTGAGAATCTGTTTCAAGACTTATCTGTAATTTTTGGCACTTCTATCAGGATCACTTCCAAAGATCCTGTAAGGATTAATGCCGATCCCAAAGTTGCTCCTATAATAATCACTGCACTGGGATCTATTCCATATTCTTCGGATAAAGCTATTCCTTGGAAATATGGAGCCGATGTCTACTAACATGGCATCAATCAAGAACTATCAATTTCTGAGAATGAAAATATTGAAGTTGCTGATCCCAACATTGACAATATTGTTGGGACCAGTAAGGTTACTAGAAGCGGAAGGGTCTTCTCCCCAGAAATCTCTCCAAACATTATTGCTACACCAGTTAGAGTTACCGCTATTGAGTCGACTACTGAGACTCAGGGAAAAGAGCAAATGACAGAGCCTACCCAGACGGAGGCGCCTAAAGAAGTTGCAGTTGAAGACACCTCTAGGCAAGAGTTGGAAGAGGTATTGAAGATTATTCGCAAAAGCGATTACAAGATTGTTGAATAATTGGGACACAATCTCTCTAAGATCTCCATGTTATCCCTGTTACTATGTTCTGAAGCCAATGCACAAGTGTGATACGGTGGGAGAACTGACTTTTAGGTTTTGCGTTTTTATCACAAATGTTGCGGATAGTAAGAGTCGCCACCGAATTTTCTTTTATCCAATAAAGGAAAGGGTGAAAAGAACATAAAAGACCTTTGAGAATTTTTTCTGAGTAAGGGGGGTAGGTTATGAAAAGGGAAGGTGTTAGCACCCTTTTCATTCGTAGTTATCTATGGGCTTTTAATCACTAGCTCACTTTGAAAATGCTTTGTGTTTGTGTATGTTTGAAAATATTTTGAAAATGCCTAAGTACGACAATGTTGTAATGATTCATATCGTTGAAAATGTATACAAAATTTTTTTTTTTGAAAATATTTATTGAAAGAAAGTGTTGTTTTTGTAAAAAGTGTTTTTGAAAATGCCAATGTAAGACAATTTGTTTTATAATAACCCTTGTATCAGTCCTCAAGAGTGTTTATAAAGTGTTTTTTAAAGGTAATTGTTTTTTGAAAGTGTGAGGTGTGAAAATTATTTTAGTTTGTGAGCAAGCGAACTACGAGCGATCTACCTACTCAATGGTCTTTCGTTCTTTTCCTCCTCCTTTAGATAGTGTTATCCTACCATTAGTTAGTAGGAATCCCTATCATTGGATGCGAGGGACAGGCACAGGTCATCGTACAGTCATAAAGGCAACTTGTAGGGCGCTTTAGCAATTTTCTTAAGGGACTAAGATCGTTTACTGAAGGCAACATCAAAGGGTCATCGAGGGACTACGATCTTTTTTAATCGAGGGTCTTTTCTAAAGTGTCTCACATTCAAGGGACATGATTGTTTTATCCGAAGGCAACAAGTGGAGTCACACTAGAGGTGTGAGTGTGAAAAGTGTTTTGTTTTCAGTTAATTTGTCTTGATTAGGGTCATCTAGCGGTTGATTTTAGATCTTATCATACATGCCTAATTATTATACAATTATATATACATACAAGCATAATTATAGGTGCGGAAAATAAAGTGCGGGAAATAAAATCTACGCTATTATAATGCTTCGGGGGTGGGGGTACAAATTTATGAATGGGGATGAAGTAAAAGCCTAATTAAACTATTACAAACTGTAAATAGTTACAATAATCGAAAAATACAGAAATAGTAAACTACACAAAAAAATAAAAGGAAAAGGAAATTGTTTTATGATTTTATCAAGTAAGGAAATTAAATCAAATAAAAGCTATGAGCAAAGATTCAAGAATTTAAAATTCTAAATAATATTTTTGGTATTTTTGTTTGTGAGAAAATTTGGAAAGAAAATAAAAACCTATTCTATTAAAGAAAATAAAATATTTGATTAAAAGAAATTAAATTATACGTATATATATTTTTGGTATTTTTATCATGTTGAAATAATTAAAACAAAATAATTAATAGAATTCAAATAAAGAAAAAATAAAAACAGAAGCCAGGGGTGCAAAACATGCACAAGGTGTGAAGTAGAAGGTGGGTTTACTCAACAAAATGGCCCATCAGTTGGTGGCGAGGCCAGGCGGAATGGGTTGTTGGGTTCGGGTTAGGCCCAATGAAAATTGTCAAAGTGAAAGTTAAAAAAAAAAATCCTAAATGGCTAAAGAGGTGCCATTGGCTAGCTCATTGGGAAGGGAAAGTTATAATTAATTTTTAACCCTTAATTAAATGTAAATAAAATAAAAAAAAACTCTCTCTCTCTCTCTCTCTCTCTCTCTCTCTCACAAATCGTTGTTTCTCTCTCGTATTATCATCACCGAAAATCGAAATCATGTTTCATCATCATCTCATCCTCAAAAATGAATCAACAAACATTCTTTCATCTCTTCCTCTCTCACATCAACTCTGTTTCTCGACGACAACAAAATCACAACAACCAACAACTCTGCCTCCCTCAGCTTGCGGTACAACAATAACAAACTTAAAGTAAAAGAACAAATACAAATCCATATTGAAATTCAAAAATAGAATATAAATGGAGATTCAGAAAAGGTACCGAATTGGAGTTTCCCCAATGAGACTTTAATTTTCTAGGTATGGTGTCCGAACATCTTTTGCTCTGATTCTGCTTTATCTTTGCGATTCCGTGTGCGTCTCTAAGTAAATTGTGTTTGCTGTATGTGTTGTATTTAAGTTTAGGGCGGAGAGATTTTGAGTGGAGTGAGGATGCTGGTGTGTCGGAGTCAGGAAACCTCAGGGTACTTCGGTTCCACTTCTTTGTTCTTTTCTTGGATTCGAAACACTTTTACTTTCTCTTGGATGAACCTTGGTTGTTGTATGTTATTATGTTGTAGTTTTTCTAATTTTGGTATTGAAGCAAAGGGAAGTATGAAGAATGGTCTGGAAGCTTGCGATTTTGCTGTGAGTTTTATGTTGATGGTATTGAATTTTCAAGTCTCAGGTAATGAACATAGTGATGGTTCAAAGGTTTTGTTTTATAATGGAGATGGTGAAAAAGGTTTATGAGTGATGTTTTTGAATTTATTGATTTTGCTTTATGTTTGTTGAAAGGTTTTTACAGGTTCTTGTTTGGTATAAAGGTATGATAGTTTGGGAGTTGTTAGTAATGAAAAAGGTAATATGATAAGTGATGAAGTTTCATGGTTTATGAGTAGTATTTGGTGATTTGAGTTTATCGTTGTATTTAAAGGGTTTAGTAGAGTTGCGGTTTTCTTTGTGCAAGTTTTTTTTGTTGTGAATTTTGTATCTATTTTTCTGTGTGAATGGAACTCCCCCTTTTGTATGCAGGGCTGCCTTTCTTATAGTGAAATGAGGGCGAGTTTTGGGGGGAAATTGGAGCCACAAAGTGATGAATTTGAACTAAATCGGTAGTGTTTTTTGTTGTTTTTCTGATGCAGGAATTGCCTTTCCATCTTGGTGCAATCCCTGGCACTGTTTTGACAGCAGTGAACTGGTTCATGCATGTTTTGAAGCAGACTGTTTTATAGCAGAATTTTGTAGGCTTGGGAAAAGCGTTTTGTGGACTGTTTTTGACAGTTTAGCAGTGGACAGCAAGGTTGTTTTTTTTTGTGCACAGCAGGGAAGCTTTAGAGCATGTGGACAACAATACAAGATAATAGAATTTTTGTTTGGTCATGAAGAGATGTTAAAGCATGATTCAATAAACTTTGCAATTTATACTTTAGTAATTTTGAGACTATTTTGTATCTTGAACATATATGTAACATGTTGTAACTTGAATTTCGAATTCCTAGATGACTTTGCAACTTTAGACTTAACAAGTCTTGTAACATAATGAATTTATTCAAAGTTTAGACTTGAAATCTATGTGACCTTGGAAGCTTGAATGAAAAGACAAATTGAGAGGAATTCTCTTGATGAACTCATGGTATTAGTAACTTGAATTGATTCTTGGATTTTAAATGATGGCTAATTGAATAGTATTGGTTCAAAATTATCCACATGAATGGAGCTTTAAACTTGAAAATGGACATTCTTGAGTGAATCTTATAATTAGCATGAATTTTGAATGTTATTTACTTGATACTTGAATAAAGTCAATGAGTGTAGTTTGGTGGAACTTAATGAGACTTTCAAAATTCAGGAATTCCATGTTTCCTTCAATTTCCAATTTGTTTTAGATTTCCAATGTTTAAATTCAACATTTGTATATCATCTCACGGTTTCATAAAAAATTGTACTCAAAACAAACTTGTATGTCGCACCCGACTCAAATGAACATTAGTTGCCAGACTTGAATTCAACCTCTTTAAAAAGCATAACTTGTACCATAATTAATTGTTCTCAAATCCTTATATCTCAAGCAACAGTTGATTGGAGAAAGTATCCTTGAGTTCATGTCTCATATCTTGACTAATGTCTTGTAACTCAGGAAACTAGATGCAGGCTCTTATCATAAGAACATTCAATGAAACCTTATCCATGATGTGTATTAAGTGATGATCTTGGTCAAAGCCCTAATCAAAACTGATTAACGCAAACATTAGATAGTGTATCTCGACCCATGAACCATATAAGAATCTTCTTCTCTCTATTCCAGCCCTTGATAAGAATTCCAATTAAATGACTTATATTGCAAGTAGTTGATGGAAGATCTCAAGCAAACTCAAACCCAAATTATGAAGAAAGGGTCCCATGATGATAAAGGGACAAAAGCCTAATTCAAACAATCTCAGCCGAAATATCTTGGTGACACCCTCAAAACCCTAGCTTCAAAATCCAATTCTCAGAAGAAACAAAGAATCAACCTTTATTTGATAAAGAAGCCCATAACAAAGTGAAACCCTAATTCGTACCAAATACTGCTCCTTGATCTCATGCCTTATTAAATGAATAAATTTTATGCAAATGGCCTAGTGAAAATGATGTATATAAAATGCAAAGCCTGAGCCAGATAAAATTATAATTAGGAGGGAAATTTTTTTGGTACAACAGCTGCCCCTGTTCAATCTTCTTAAACCTGAAGAGTTAGATTGGCATGTCCGCCATTCGTGACTTGAAGGTAGAAGATGATTGAACACTTAAATGCCCAGAAATTTGCACTCGCCTATGCACGAAGTAACATTGTTGGTTGAGTATACTGGGAATGGGATTAAAGATGCCATTTGGAGAGATGACGGTGAGTCACCGGAGATGGGCTTATAGATGCCATCCAAAGGTAACCATTGATATGAGTATTAAAATGAGTCTACGCTCGAATGTATCTGAAGAGTGTTTTCCAGAATGAACCTCTGGGAAAGGTGTTTGAGTAGCTGCTTGTCATGTAGATAGTCAGCCCATCCTGTTTCGGGAATTGATCTACAATCTGCTTTGTTGGTAAACCCGTCCTGTTTCGGGAATTCTTACCATTGGTGATAAAGATAGTCGCCCCATCTTGTTTCGGTAATTAATATGTATCTGACCATACAGATAGAAAGATAGTTTCCTCGTCCTGTTCGGGAGTTAATATTTGCTCGGTTGTATAAATAGTTTCCCCGTCCTATCTTCAGAGTTAATCTTCAACTTGTTCATGTAGATAGTTGCCCCATCCTGTTTCAGCAATTGATCTACAATTTGTTTTTCACAGATAGTTGCCCTGTCTTGTTTCAGGAATTAATCTGTGGCTGGTCATCCAGATAGTTTCCCATCTTGTTTTGGGAATTAATCTAGAACCTGCTCTTTGTTGGCCGTAGAGATAGTATCCCCATCTTATTTCGGGAATTAATCTTGGACCTATTTATGTAGATAGTCGCCCCGTCCTGTTTCGGGAATTGATCTAAAATTTGTTTTTCACAGATAGTTGCCCTGTCCTATTTCAAGTATTAATCTATGGTTGGTCATCTAGATAGTTACCCCATCTTATTTTGGGAATTAATCTGGAACCTGCTTTTTATTGGCTGTAGAGATAGTTGCCCCGTCTTGTTTCAGGAATTAATCTCTGACCTGGTCATATAGATAGTTTCCTCGTCTTGTTTCGGGAATTAATATTGGGCCTATTTATGTAGATAGTCGCCCCGTCTTGTTTCGGGAATTGATCTACAATTTGTTTTTCACAGATAGTTGCCCTGTCCTGTTTCAGGTATTAATCTATGGCTGGTCATCCAGATAGTTGCCACGTCTTATTTCGGGAATTAATCTGAAACCTGCTTTTTGTTGGCTGTAGAGATAATTGCCCCGTCTTATTTTGGGAATTAATCTCTGACCTGGTTGTTGTATCCCAATTTTCCCCCTAAGATCCCTCTATCATCTCATATTAACTCAATCACAACAAGATCACACTAGGGTTTGGTTCTTCTCCTTATCTTTAGGTTTGCTCATGGGGAATCACCAAACACCTTGACTTGTATATCGTGATCATCTATGTTTTGTATTGATTAACTTTTAACTAATAAATACAATGAATGTTTGCCCTAATTGATGATATTATAGGTGAAAGCATAACATATTCCATCAAGTTGATCTATAGGTTCATGAGTTTATTTCCATGCCTTCTTCAATAAAGCTTCATTGAGATTCAAGCTTCATCATTGAATATGCTTTGAAGTAATTGTTAGAACAAAGTTTGAATCTACTACCCTATATTTAAGTTTTGATGATAACAAAGTGAAAAGATATATTATGTATATGATTCATGTATGAACTATCTGCTGCCTAAATTATTATGTTCTAATTTGCAGATACTCTGATTGATATAAGCAAGAACACACCTATTCAGCATCAGAATTTGGTTCCTGACATCAGCATCAGAAGTTGCCATATCAGAATGTCAGAATCAGATGATTAATTCACGTACATGCTGAAGTCTGATGAACAAGACTGCGCTCAATACTCTGATAAAGAAACACAACAGTTCATCAGCAGCAAAGCAGAGTCAGAATGAGCCAAGCCAGAACTTGCATTAAGTAAGCAACGGTACTGTGCATTGAAAGCAAATTAATACCAACGGCCTCATTCCAGACAAGATCTGCTCAATAAGGAAAGTTTGTTATTAGCATTGAATCAAGAATATTGCATCCAACGTTCAACATCTCAGTGCTATATAAACAAGACTTTGAAGATTGAAATGGCTAATGCTCTCCAAATCTTTACACGCATAAAAGCTGATCAAAATCTTCTTTCTCTCAGTTTTGCTAAACACTACACATTCTGATATTCTATCATTGTTTAGCAATATAGTTTCTAAGCTTTAATTTGTGTATACATCACAGTTGTGATACAGTTTTGTAGAAAACATTCACACACTTAGATTTGATTTCTTTGTAAGAAAGTGTTTCCTTGACAAACCGGGTTGTGGTTTGGATCAAGAAGGCTTTAGCAGTTGTTAAAGCAGTCTGTAATATTCAGTTGAATATAGTGGATTAAGACCTCGTTGGAGAGAGGCGAAATCACCTTGACGGGTGGACTGGAGTAGTTTGAGATCAAACGAACCAGGATAAAAATATCTTGTTCATTGCATTAGATTTCAGTTTTACAATTCAACCCCCCTTCTTGTGTTTTTCACTACTTCAATTGGCATCAGAGCGCCTGGTTCTGAGCTAAAACACTTAACCGTGTCAGTACAAGATCCAGCGTCAGAAAAACACAATGGCAGGAAACAACTCTCACATAAGCAATGACAACAATGAGGACAGAGACAGATTCAGCGGCAAACCTCCAGTCTTTGATGGAGAAAACTTTGATTACTGGAAAGACAGAATTGAAAGCTTCTTTCTGGCACATGATGCTGATCTGTGGGATATGGTGACAGATGGATACACGAACCCTGTGAATGCAAGCGGTCAGAAGATTGATAGAAAAACAATGTCTGACCAACAAAAGCGTGACTTCAAGAATCACCACAAGTCCATAACCATCCTCCTCAGCGCCATCTCCTATACTGAGTATGAAAAGATCTCCAACAGAGACACAACAAATAATATTTTTGACTCACTCAGAATGACGCATGAGGGCAACGTTCAGGTCAAAGAAACTAAAGCTCTGGCGCTCATTCAGAAGTATGAGGCGTTCAAAATGGAAGAATCTGAATCCATTGAAACAATGTTCTCAAGATTCCAAATTCTGGTAGCTGGTCTCAAGGTTCTGGACAAAGGATACTCTACTGCTGACCATGTCAAGAAAATCATCAGAAGTTTACCCAAGCAGTGGAGACCTATGGTTACAGCTCTGAAGCTAGCTAAAGATCTCAACAAAATCACTCTGGAGGAACTTATCAGCTCCCTCAGAAGTCATGAGATAGAGCTAGAAGCTGATGAGCCTCAGAAGCAAGGTAAGCCTTTAGCATTAAAATCTAACAAAAAATTTGAGTCTAAAGTTTTGCAGGCAGTTGAAGAAACATCTGATGGATCCTCATCAGAAGAAGACGAACTCTCCCTCCTCTCCAGAAGAGTAAATCAACTGTGGAAGCAAAGACAAAGGAAGTTCAGGAATCCCAGAAGATCTGATCAGAACGAGTCTTCTTCCAGATACAGAAGGACAGATTCTTCCTCTGGATACAGAAGATCTGAAGGCTCCTCCAGTAGCAAAAAGCCAAACACCAAGGACATCATCTGCTATGAGTGCAATGAGCAAGGACACTATAAGAGTGATTGCCCAAAGCTTCAGAGGGAAAAGCCCAAAAAGAAGTTTGGAAGAGAGGAGAAGAAAAGTCTCATGGCCACATGGGATGACTCTGACTCGTCTGAAGCTGACTCAGAATCAGATGATGAGAGGGCAAACATAACTCTCATGGCTAACATCTCAGAAGATAGTGAAGCTTCTGAATCAGACTCAGAATCAGATACTGAAGAGGTATTTCCTAAATTTGCTGTTAACTTTACAAAGGCTGAACTTGCTGAAAGCCTTAATGAGATTCTGGAACGTTATCAGCAAATTAGAGTTAAATTCAGAGACCTGAAAAGGAATCTTGAATCTGACTCTAATAAGACTGAGAGTCTCAAATTGGAAAATTCTGAGCTGAGAAATAAGATTTCAAAATTAGAAAACACTTTACAAAACTCTCAGAAGGAACCAATTTCTGAAACTCCCAGCAACGCTGATGAGATCATCAAGGAGTATGATCACAGTTTCCAGAAGTTCCTAGCTAAAAGCATAGATAGAAGCAAAATGGCTTCAATGATCTATGGAGTTAGCAGAAACGGAAGGAAAGGAATAGGATACCAAGGTAAGGTTCCTACACCAAAGAATGTCATGGACTTAACCATTAAACACACTCCTCTGAATTCACACTTTGTGTATGGTCACACACATGATATTAAATACACTAGCAGTAAGCACTATGTGAAACCAAAATTCAACCAGAGTTTTGGTAAAACTAACAAATCAGGACCCAAGAAAATCTGGGTACCTAAGGATAAAATAATACATGTTGCAGATATCTTTAGCAGCAAGTCAGAAACACCAGTCATGGTACCTGGACTCTGGCTGCTCACGACACATGACGGGAAGAAGGCATATGTTCCAAAGCCTGGAACTTAAGCCAGGAGGCCACGTTGGCTTTGGAGGCAATCAGAGGGGAAAGATAATTGGCTCTGGAACTATAGGTAATGGAAATCTTCCCTCTATTAATAATGTTCTGCTAGTAGATGGATTGATGCATAATCTGTTATCCATAAGTCAATTAAGTGATAACGGTTATGATATAATCTTTAATCAAAAATCATGTAAAGCTGTTAGTCAGAAAGATGGGACTATCCTGTTTAATGGTAAGAGGAAAAACAACATTTACAAAATCAAACTTTCTGAACTAAAGAGTCAGAATGTAAAATGTCTTCTGTCTGTTAACAACGAGCAGTGGATCTGGCACAGAAGATTGGGGCATGTTAGTATGAGAAGAATATCTCATATTAACAAACTCAATCTGGTCAGAGGACTTCCTAATTTGAAGTTCAATTCAGATGCTCTGTGTGAAGCATGTCAGAAAGGCAAGTTTGCAAAACCTTCTTTTAAATCCAAAAATGTTGTTTCTACCTCTAAGCCATTAGAACTTCTGCACATTGACTTATTTGGACCAGTTAAAACTGCTTCAGTCAGTGGCAAGAAGTATGGGTTAGTAATCGTAGATGACTATAGCAGATGGACATGGGTAAAGTTCTTAAGACACAAGGACGAGTCACACTCTGTGTTTGTTACCTTCTGTAACCAAGTTCAGAATGAAAAGGATCTTAGAATCGTTAAAGTCAGAAGTGATCATGGTGGAGAATTTGAAAACAAAGACTTTGAGTCATTCTTTAATGACAGAGGCATTCTGCATGATTTCTCTTGTCCTATAACTCCCCAACAAAATGGAGTTGTAGAACGAAAGAACAGAACATTGCAAGAAATGGCCAGAACCATGATCAATGAGACAAACGTTGCTAAGACCTTCTGGGCAGAGGCAATAAACACAGCGTGCTACATTCAGAATAGAATCTCAATAAGACCTATTCTGGAAAAGACTCCATATGAATTGTGGAAGAACAGAAAGCCCAACATTTCATATTTTCATCCATTTGGATGTACTTGCTTTATATTAAATACAAAGAATTATTTGAACAAGTTTGACTCTAAAGCACATAAGTGTATTATGTTAGGATACTCTGAACGCTCAAGAGGGTACAGAGTATACAATACAGAAACACAGATTGTGGAAGAATCAATCAGTGTTCGTTTTGATGATAAGCTTGAATCTGAAAAGTCAAAGCAGAATGAAGTTTTTGCAGGTGTGGAAATTGAATTTACAGGTTCTGAAGACAAGTCATCAGAAGCTCTCAACACAGACACTCCTTCAACGCTGAAAGGAGCACTGCTAGCAATCCTACAACAGCTGCTGATCAACCTCAGAAGAGATTACCCAGAAGCAGCTTGGATCACCCAGAAGAGACTATCTTAGGAAGAAAGGAAGATCCAATCAGAACAAGAGCAAGCTTCAGAAACTCTGAAGAAACTCTTATGGGACTTGTGTCTCTGATTGAACCTTCTTCTATTGATGAAGCACTTCTGGATAATGACTGGATTCTGGAAATGCAAGAAGAGCTGAATCAATTCACCAGAAACGATGTATGGGATCTCGTTCCCAGACCAAAAGGATTCAACGTCATTGGAACAAGATGGGTGTTCAGAAACAAGCTAAATGAACAAGGTGAAGTCATCGGAAACAAGGCACGACTGGTTGCACAAGGATATAGTCAGCAAGAGGGGATAGACTATACAGAAACCTTTGCCCCAGTCGCCAGGTTAGAATCTATCAGACTTTTAATTTCATTTGCTGTTAATAGAGGCATCACTCTGTATCAGATGGATGTCAAAAGTGCATTCTTAAATGGTTATATAGAAGAAGAAGTTTATGTACACCAACCCCCTGGTTTTGAAAATACAAAACATCCAGAACATGTTTTCAAACTAAAGAAGTCACTATATGGTCTAAAACAAGCTCCCAGAGCTTGGTACGAAAGGCTAAGTAACTTTCTGTTAGAAAATGAATTCACCAGAGGGAAAGTGGACACCACTCTATTCTGTAAATCAGTTAAGAATGACATCTTAGTCTGTCAAATTTATGTTGATGATATTATTTTTGGTTCTACTAATCCTTCTCTTGGAAGAAAATTTGCTAAGTGTATGCAGGCAGAATTTGAGATAAGCCTCATGGGGGAACTGAAATTCTTTCTAGGAATTCAGATCAATCAAACTCCAGAGGGAAGTTACATTCATTAGAGCAAATACATCAGAGATCTTCTGAAGAAATTTGACCTCTCAGAATGTAAGCCATCAAAGATTCCAATGCATCCCACGTGCATTCTGGAAAGAGAAGAGGTAAGCAAAAATGTAGAACAGAAAGTCTACAGAGGTATGATTGGTTCTCTCCTCTATCTGACTGCTTCAAGACCTGACATATTATTCAGTGTTTGTATCTGTGCTAGATTCCAATCAGATCCTAGAGAATCTCACTTAACAGCTGTTAAGCGAATTTTCAAGTATCTGAAAGGTACTACTAATCTGGGTTTGTTTTATAGAAAATCTAGTGATTACAGCTTAGTAGGCTACTGCGATGCTGATTTTGCTGGAGACAGAGTGGAACGAAAAAGTACTTCTGGAAGCTGCCAGTTTCTGGGAGAAAATCTGATCTCTTGGTCCAGCAAAAGGCAATCAACAATTGCACTATCAACAGCAGAAGCTGAGTACATAGCAGCAGCAGGATGTAGCACACAAATGCTCTGGATGAAAAGTCAGCTTGAAGACTTCCAGATTTTTGAGAGTAACATTCCTATACTCTGTGATAATACTTCTGCTATTTGCTTAAGTAAGAATCCCATTTTACATTCTAGAGCTAAGCATATAGAAATAAAACATCACTTCATTAGGGACTATATTTAGAAAGGTATCTTGAACTTAAAATTTATAGATACAGACCATCAATGGGTTGATATCTTTACTAAACCCCTTTCAGAAGATAGGTTTAATTTCATTCTGAAACATCTCAGCATGAAAATCTGTCCAGAGTGAAAATGTTTTAATTCCATATATTTACCTTCAGAATGTAATTGTTTTACTGTGAACTTCTGATCAATATTCTGTCAGAAAGATAGAACATGCAGATTGTATCAGATGCAAGTCTAAAGATCCGAGAGTCTAAACTCAAAGACATACGTGCTGATCACTACATCAAATAAGTGTCATCCAATCATCAGCAAATCTCTGAAGCAGAACGCGTGCACGCTTATGAGAAGGCAAAGCGCTGATTGGGTGCATTGAGACACATGTCTGGTAACCGTTTTTAAGTATCTTTCTCAAATCCCCCAAAATCAGCAAGCATTTAATGAAAAGTAATCATGCTTTTAAAATACAATCATGATTTTTCTCTTTCTTAAAAACGTTTATTTTTTCAAAATATTCTGAAACTCTATTTAAACACATTAATCTCTCATTATAATTCTTTACAGTTTCTCACTAATACTCAAGCATTCTCTGCATTTTTTCTGTGTTCATCTCTTGCAAAACCCTTTTCTCAGTTTCTTCTCAAAATCTTTTAGTGTGAACATGGCAACCTCCAGCAGTGCTTCTGTAGGTCATCAGAAGAAAGCATCATCTGAGCAGTATCAAGTGCCATTCAGAACACTCCTCACTCCTGTGAAGAATCTTGAAGTGCTTTCTGAATTAATCATTGATTTTGGAAGCTTGAAGGAGAACGGTTTTGACCTAACAGAAGAAGTTAGGGCACAGAAGTGGGAAAGATATTTTGACAGATTGGTTGGACCAACATTCCCTATGTTAGTCAAGGAATTCTGGATTCACGCCAAGGCTTCAACGCATCTAGTCACCTCCTTTGTTATGGGGAAGAAGATTGTGATCACTGAGGATCACATTGCAAGGTTAATCGGTTACAGTGGCGGTGGCGTCCGTTGTGTGGACATGGCTGAAAGATGTGCTGATGTGGGCGTGATAGCTGCAAGTATTTTCACCCATGGGGTGCCCAGCAGCAAGATCAAAGATCTGAAGGATCATTACAGAGTTTGGGCTAAGATAATTCTGGGGTGCTTCAACGATAGGAAGCCAACCAGTTCACCTGATTACATAAATGTGGATCAGCAGTTTCTGATCTACTTTATTGATCAGAAGGTAAAAATCAATTTGGCCCATTTTCTGTTCAACCACCTCAGAACAAGTGTGAAGGAAACCAGGGAAGAAGAAAGAACCAAGAGGGATTGGATACCCTTTGGAAGGTTGATATCAGATATTCTGACAGAGAATAGGCTGATAGAGCATCTGATAGAAGCTCAAGAGCTAAGCACTATTGAACCAACAGTTGGGAAACCTCTGAACGCAAAGAACTTAAAGAAAATGAAGTTGATAGAGAATATCCAAAAGGAACCCAGAGCTACTCCTATTGCTGATATCACCAGCAGAAGAGTTCCTCTGAGTGACTTTCCTTTATTTTTTGAAATAGAATCTAAACCAGAGGTGGTTCTCAGGTACTTGGATGCATGCAAGGCAGATGGTACAAATCCAAATCTGATTATCAAAGCTCTGCATCAACCTCAGCAAGAAGTGACTCTGAAGAAGACGAAGAAGAGGAAGGCACCTTCAGAAGGATCATCCCAGCAGACACCCAAGAAAAGAGGTAATTTATCTGCTGCTTCTGTTTTAAATTCTTCTACTATTCCAGCATCTATTCCTCCTCAAACCTCTCATAGAATCTCAATCCCCATCCCTACCATAGATGAAACTGTACCAGAAGAGGACCTTTCTGAGGCATTAAAACTCAGAAGACCCAGAACCAAACATCCCAAACCAACAATCTCAACAACATCAACAATTGACAAAGTGCTGTATGACATTGATTAACACACTTCTGATCAACCAAACTCTGAACCACAAATTGTCCCTCCTCCACAACCAGAACAACAGCAATCTGCTGAAGAACCAGAACAACAACAACCACTCTCATCATTTCCTAAAGAACCCCTTATCCCTGAACAACCAGAAATTCCAACAACTTCTCCTCAACCAGCAATTCCGTCTCCCTCTCCTCAACCAGAAGTTAATCCACCATCACCTCAACCAGAGTTTCATCACTCTGAAACTCCTTCTCCTCAACCATCTGAACCTCATTCACCTCAACCATCACCTCTGGAAATCCAGTTGCCAGGTGGAACAACAATCACCTTGGCACAATTGCCATCCTCATCAGAATCTACACCACCAAATACTCCCAAAACACCACCCAGTCCAATCATAATTTCTGATTCTGAAACTCCATCTCCAAAACAAACTGCTGCCAAGAAAACCTCTGAAAACCCCAGCAGGACCTTCATAGACTTAACCAATCTTGACCGTCTTGCTGATCTGAAACATAAAATTGCCATCCCTAAACCAAAACAACCAGATGTTGGCTCTGGTATTATGAATTTTGAAACAGGTGTGCAGCAATGGATTGCTTCTTTGAAGCAAGTCTGTCCTGGAATGATTGACCCAGCTGCTTCTGATCAGCTCTGGTCACAATTCAGACTTTGGGTACGTGCTGAAGCCCTCAAGTTGCAGGATATCAACTATGAGTAGGCACAACAGAATTTCAGCAAGCTTCTGAATGAAGTTGGAAGTCAGCTTCTGAAAGAAGACTTGCTCCCTCTGGATAGTGAACCTTGGTCTGAGAAACATCTAGCTTCAAAGATGCAACCAGAAGAAGACAAGACCATTCAAGCTGAAGAAAGTCAAGCAGAAGATGTTGCAGAAAGCTCTCAGAAGCTTCCTGCTTCTGATGCTTCTCAAGCTGCCTTGGACAGGCAGACTCTGGAAGAACTGAAGCTGAATGACATGCGTCTGCAGCAGAGGATGGATGAAAACGACCAGAAGATGAAAGAAAGAATGGATGTGCAGGATAGCAAGATTGACACTGTTGTCAGCATGGTGCACAAGCAGAATGAGACTGCTGACCAGATCAAAGCCATGCTGGAGAACCTGTTCACACGCTTGCCTCCTCAACCTTAGTCTTTTTTTTTTCATTCATGTCTTTTTCATGTTTTCTTTGATTTTCTGATGTACTATTTGAATATGTTTTGTACTATTTTCATGTTTTGATTCTGAACCTTTCAATATGACAAGTTTTTCTGATCTTAATTGTTTTAGCACTCACCTACACTTTTTGATTGCTGACAAAAAGGGGGAGAACAAGAATGATATTTTAAACAATAACGGTTAACTAAG
Source organism: Vicia faba (assembly GCA_948472305.1). Lineage (NCBI taxonomy): Eukaryota > Viridiplantae > Streptophyta > Magnoliopsida > Fabales > Fabaceae > Vicia > Vicia faba. The sequence continues at coordinate 128,645,607 of OX451739.1, forward strand.
ACAGAAATTCTCAAACATTCTAACTCTATTACTTGAAAATGTTTTTTCTGTTTTGCTTAAAGTCTACAGGTACAAGGAAGCTCCTGGACACTCTAAAGACTAAAAGCTATGAAGCTCTGATCACTATGAAGCTCTGATCCGCTCTAAGAATCTGATCCAAAGAAAAGCTCTGATAAGAAAAGCTCTGATATGCTGATTTGAAGCTCTGCTCTGATGTGCTGATCTAAAGCTTCTGATAGTCAAAGACTCTGAAACTCTGATGTTCAAAGAAAGGCAAAAAGATCTGATCCTGAAGAACACTTGTAATCAAAGGGAAGTAATAAACTCAGGGGGAGTATCTCTCAACTCTGATATCTTTTTACTCCTTATCCTTTTTACCTCTTACTCTGATGCATCTCTCTGATACCTTTTCACGTTATTTTCATTTAAAAATATCTAGTTTTTGTCATCATCAAAAAGGGGGAGATTGTTAGAACAAAGTTTGAATCTACTACCCTATATTTAAGTTTTGATGATAACAAAGTGAAAAGATATATTATGTATATGATTCATGTATGAACTATCTGCTGCCTAAATTATTATGTTCTAATTTGCAGATACTCTGATTGATATAAGCAAGAACACACCTATTCAGCATCAGAATTTGGTTCCTGACACCAGCATCAGAAGTTGCCATATCAGAATGTCAAAATCAGATGATTAATTCACGTACATGCTGAAGTCTGATGAACAAGACTGCGCTCAATACTCTGATAAAGAAACACAACAGTTCATCAGCAGCAAAGCAGAGTCAGAATGAGCCAAGCCAGAACTTGCATTAAGTAAGCAACGGTACTGTGCATTGAAAGCAAATTAATACCAACGACCTCATTCCAGACAAGATCTGCTCAATAAGGAAAGTTTGTTATTAGCATTGAATCAAGAATATTGCATCCAACGTTCAACATCTCAGTGCTATATAAACAAGACTTTGAAGATTGAAATGGCTAATGCTCTCCAAATCTTTACACGCATAAAAGCTGATCAAAATCTTCTTTCTCTCAGTTTTGCTAAACACTACACATTCTGATATTCTATCATTGTTTAGCAATCTAGTTTCTAAGCTTTAATTTGTGTATACATCACAGTTGTGATACAGTTTTGTAGAAAACATTCACACACTTAGATTTGATTTCTTTGTAAGAAAGTGTTTCCTTGACAAACCGGGTTGTGGTTTGGATCAAGAAGGCTTTAGCAGTTGTTAAAGCAGTCTGTAATATTCAGTTGAATATAGTGGATTAAGACCTCGTTGGAGAGAGGCGAAATCACCTTGACGGGTGGACTGGAGTAGTTTGAGATCAAACGAACCAGGATAAAAATATCTTGTTCATTGCATTAGATTTCAGTTTTACAATTCAACCCCCCCTTCTTGTGTTTTTCACTACTTCAGTAATATGATGACAAGGTCTATCATGATTCATCATGCCTCAAGTTGTCAAAGATAGTTAAAATATACAAAGGTTGATTGAAGAAGTTTGACCTAATTGGATAAGTTCTTGATTTCTTGATCAAAGTGTATAATTCCCTCAATTATTAATATTTGTAAGTGGTTATGGTTTCTATGGTTTCTCATTATCATACTAAATAACTTCTATTTACATGACACAAGTATTTGTGCAAGAAAGTTTATCAAAATTGAAAAGGGTTTCCAAGGCATTTTGTTGCTCTAGGAGCTAGGGTTTTGAACTTCTAAGGGCTATATCTTGCTCATCTTTTGGTATTTTTGAATGATTCCAAAGACATGCTTCTCTTTAAAGGGTTATCAACAAGTCACTTCAAAAGTTTCAAGAAACTTTTATGTGGAAGATGCCTAATGATTGAGAAAGATTACAAGTCCTCTAGATAGGCCATCAAATTCCCTTATGTGACTTCAAAAGATCATAACTTTGTCAATTTTATATGCTTGAGCCCATTCGTTTTCCACAATGATTTTAAGAATGTGAACTTCAACTCTTATTTTATGTGCAAAGCTTGAAATGGATGGAAGATGCCCTAAGGATGCAAAATATTATAGGTCATCTCATGAATTTTCACCATTTTTACAAGACCATAACTTTTTCAATACTTGGTATTTTTGAGTGATTCAAGTTTCACAATGCTATTTGGGAAGTCTACTTCAAGATAGAATCAATGATCAAAGCTCAATTATGGAGGAAGACCTTGTTTGAACTCAAAATATTATGGGTCATTTTTGAAGAAGAAACTTGAAATTTTTCTAAGTATAAAAGTCAACATCTTTTTCTCAACTTTGACTCATCACAACTTTCAGCTCAAGCATCCATTTGATTCCATTCTTTTCACATTATAAAGTTTCTGATCTCATATTTCCAATGCATCAAGATTCAAGTCCTAATGTTCCCTAAATAGTGCACACCATTGATTCAAAGATGGTACCTTGAAACTGAAGTTTTCTCCAAAGTCAGAATTTGAAATTCATGATTTTGCCTCTAAACACAAAATTTCTATGCGTTTTTACTTCTAATCATGTTTAGCAATCTTCCAGAAGTGATTAGCACCTTGAAACTCAAGTTTTGGTTGAGTTTTGAGCAAAATAGAAGTCACACTTCTCAAGCTTGCAATTTCACACGAATTCCCTCCAAACTTCATCATTCCACACGCGTGAGCATCCCATTTGATTCCCTATAAATAGAGGGTTATACCTCACTCATTTTATCAAGCTTGAACAACCAGAATCACCATGCCAAACTCTCTCCTCAACCCACTTTTCTGCAACTTCAAATTTGGTTTTACAACTTTCCTTAATCCATTTTCTTTGTGAATTCTTCATCCTTGAACTTCACTGAAGCTAACAGAAGAAGAACCAAGCTCTAAGGCATCCTAAATCGTGCTAGCCAAGTCAAGTTTCAGAGCTCTGAATTTGAACTTCATTAGGTAGATTTCTTCATCAATTATATCAAACTTTGGTATTGTAATGAAACTCTCATCATTCTGATATTAGTCACAACATTTGTTTTCAAATGGAAGTGAGTTTTGGCCATGAATTTTCAATTCCCTATTTAAATTTTTCCTTCTGTTTTTTTGCAAAACGATTGAGCTACACCTTAAATAATTTTTTTGCAAGGGTACCATTAGAATCGTCTTGAAGAGACGAAGTGAATGGTACCGATCTCGAGCTCTAATTTTTCCATTTCATGAACCTACAAATCGAGTGGACAGAGGTTGAAGATGATCTACGTGTCCGTCTTCAGCCAATGGGAATTTGCCACGCTTTTTTTTTCAAATTTGATTTAATATTGGATCAAATGTTATATTCATTAAAGACCATGATATGCACAGTGCGTCTGATCCATTTGATTAGCTTACTAACACATTTTGACTCTTATCCAATAGTCTATATTTTTTTGACTTTATTTTTATTTCTGATTTTTATATTTAATTGTTTTAAACTTCAAAAAGTCATAGAAAATTCATTTCTGACTCAAAAATTATGAAAAAATTCACAAAAATATTTTCAAATATTATCTTTCTGATTTTTATTTTTTCATAAATTTATTTTCATATTTGGTATTTTTTATAATTTTTTCTTTGTTTTGTCTTGTTTTTAATTGCTTAAAATTACTCTTTGGCATTTTTAAATTCTGAAAAAAATTCATCAAAATCATTTCCCTTATTTCTGACCTTTTGAATTTTTTTTAGAACTTTATTTTGAATTCTACTATTTTTGATCTTTTTCTTCACTTATTTGAGTAATTTTAATTAGTTTAAAAATACTTTTCTGATTTGAAAAATTATCAAATATTTTGTAAAAATATTTGAGGTCATTTCTGATTTTTCTACGGGCTCTTTTAATTTTTCTTTGTTATTTTGAATATAGTTTTCTACTTTCCCTTTTATTTTCATTTTAAAAACATTTTAAAAATCATTTTCTTTTTTTATTTTATTCATTAAATGCAATTTTATTTTTGTATATATTCTGACCTTGTGACTTTTGATCATGGACTTTATTAACATCATTGAATCTTGGGTGTTGAGTTTAACTCCACCAAAATGAATGAATGATTTTAATGATAGTTTGATTAAATTTTTATTTCAAATATATCCCTTCGCTCTTCATCTCACACTCTTCTTATTGTGTTATATGTTGTTAGAGAATGATATACATATTATCTCTCCAAACATATGGCACATAAATTGTTATTGACTGACCTCAAAATAGGTGCGACTTCTATATAAGTCCACTTACGATTGCTTAACATAGCATTAAATTTTGTCCCGATTCGAGAAATGATCATTCGTGGCCCAAACCCTAGTTTGCAAGCCCAATGATATTTAATTTAAAACATTTGATCCAATAACTTTAAGATTCATTGTTAGGAGGATTTGGACTTATCAATCCTCTAATGAATCTTCATAAACTTTGGTATAAGTGGATCATTTAAACATTATTGATCATATGTTGTTATATTGAGAACTTGAAATGAATGATATACTTGACAATAAGCAAATGAAACTTGTTGTTGAGAGGCTTTGATTTTATCAATCTTCTAATGAGTTTTCAAATGCAAGTTTCAAGATGGTCATTCAACTAACCTCTAATTACTAATTCATTAACATTTGACTTTTACTTTATGCCCTTTATTTTATGCTTTTATTTTATGCCTTTACTTTATGCACCATTTTATTTTAGAATTTACATTTTATGCTATTTTCATCTTTGCTCACTTTAGCATTTACTTTTATGTCATTTTTATTTTGCCCTCTTGAGCTTTTCATTTATTTTTGAAGAAAACTAGTAATCAACTTGAATATAAAAAACTTTAATGTTACTTGAACTGTTTGGTTACTATCCTTGACATTATGGAGTGATGGACTTCTTGGACTTAGAATTAGAGACCTTGACCTACCTTGAGACCTTGTGACTTCGATTGCAATATTGTCTGGAGTTCTTTGGGGTTTACCCCAAGACATTGGGTTATTTGTTTTCTTTGTGTGCAGGTTATTCTTATTATATGCTTTGTCTGTGATTGGGAATTCATCTGCATATAACTGTTACTCTGCCCACTTTTTGTGAAGACTTAATACATTTAAAGTTTGGCTCTCTCAAGAGGTTATATTGTCCTTACTTATTTGGTTTCAATTCAAAGAATGGGAATTCTACATTGACTCATTATGTCAAGTGTTGGCTTCTTATTGGTTAGACAGTTCTTTTCCCTAGCCTTTACCTTATGCTTTAGGATAGTCCCTTCATCTCCTCCCATCTTCTTTAATTTCAAAAATATTCTCCCTCCTTTGAAAACTCTTATTGTTTTCTAACTTAAACCGCTTTCACAATAAACTTGGACTTAGGTCCATACCCTTTTCAAAAATATTTTCTTAATCAAACTCTAAATAACTTAATAATACTTTGACATTTTTTGTGAGAAGACTAAAAGTTAATCAATCTCATTCAAACCATTTTGCCACTTTGGATTTTTACTTTAAAATTTTCTCAAAGGATTAGACTCTTGTCAATCTTTGTAGTGATGCGAGCTACTATACTTCTACGATATGTATTTAAGTGATATATTTTCCATTTGGGTGTTGAGTGAGGTTTTGTTGATTTTAAAATCCAAGCTATATCCTCTACTTTGAGATGATGCAAATTCTCCTTTCTCATAATCATGGGTAGTAAGTATGTTCTTCCAATCAAATAAGAGGATGACTTTGATAAGGTGGGAGAACTGACTTGAAGGTTTTACGTTTGATCGCAAATGTTGCGGTTAGCAAGAGTCGCCACCGACTTTTCTTTTATCCAAAAGGAAAGGTGAAAAAGAACAGGAAAGACCTTTGAGATTATTTCTTGAGTTCGGGGGGTAGATTATGAAAAGGGAAGGTATTAGCACCCTTTTCATCCATGGTTTTCCATGGGCTCTTAGTTACTTGCTAGATCACTTGCTTTTGTTTGAAAATTATGCTTTGTGTGGATTTTGAAAGTATTTTGTAGAGAGGCCATTGTTTAGGCAATCTTTGTAATGATTCCCGTTCGTAAGAATGTATACAAGGATTTTGATCTATTGAAAATGTTTTCAAGTTTTGTAAGATGTTTGAAAGTGTATGTGTTGGTTTCGAAAATAGCAAGGATGTTTGTTTTGAAATGGAGCAAGTAATTAGGAGCAACCTACCCACTCAAATGTCTTTCTTGTTCATTTTATTTTTCTTTGACATTGTTATCTTACCATTGATTTGGTAAGTAACCCTATCTTTGGATGTAAATGGGACGGGCGTGGGTCATCGTATAACTATGATTAGCAATGTTGCAAGGCATCTTAGCATTCTCTTTTAGGGACTAAGATCATTTGTAAGGCAGCTTAGATAGCTTCATCGAGGGACTATGATCTTGTATTCGTTTGTTTTTGCTAAGATACCTCACATGCGTAATATGACCATTTTTTAAGGCAACCAAGTGGATTTTACCCTAGGGGTGCTTGTGTGCAAGTGTATTGTTTTCATGCTTGTTTTTGTCTTGAATTAGGATTTTCTATTTGATTGATTTTATTCTTTCCATACAAACCCTAATTACTATCATGTGAATATAAAGCATTTAAATTGCGGAAGATAAAAATACTAAGCTATTACATGATTTGTGGAGGGGGGGGGGGGGGGGGGGTGTACAAAGTATAAATGGGGATTGCAAGAAATTAAACCCTAATTAATCTATTACAACCATATTGAATTGAATAAATAAATGTACAAAATATGAAAAGGAATAATGTATAAAGTAATGAAATAAAAAAAAAGAATGGATTTTAATTGGTTTTGTCCTTGTTAAAAAAAGTTTTTGTTTTTTAACATAATGAACTAAAAAAATGTTTAATAAAAAAAAACTAATTTAATTTAAAAGAGAAAATATTTTTAAGTTTTATGAAGAAGATTTTAACATTAAACTAAATAGTATGAAAATAATTAAATTAGGAAAAGTATAAATTCTATGTTTATTTTAAGAAAATAAAATAAGCCTAAATCTATTTAATTAAAAAATTTAAGTTTGTAATAAAAATATTTTTGATGTTTTAGTCTAGAAAATAAAATAAATGTATATAGTATAAATAAAAATACATTTTTTATCTTTTTTTGTCAATAAAATAAATATTAATATTAATATTAATAATAATAAATAAAAAGAAAAAGAAAATAAAAAGAAAATAAATAAAAAGTCAGGGGGGTTCATTAGTAAACCAAAGAGTATCATGAGAAAAAATAAACTAAGTCCAATGAAGAGCCCAAATGCTGCCAAAAAGAACAAAAAAAAGAGTCAGAAAATGTAAAAATAACAAAATGGTCATGCTGGGGCTTGAACCCAGGACCATGGGGTGAACATGCACGCACTTTACCACTGGGGTGGCTATACATCCGTTAACTTGTATGAAATGATAAATACATAATACAAAATGCGGCCTGACTGTACTTCATCTTTAACTTCCAGCCAAAGGATCTGTAACTTGCTCATTTCTCAACCATTTGCAAAAATGTAAACATGAAAATTGCTCCATTTTGTCACACGAGTCCAACCATATAAATATCATAAGCTATAAATCAAAGATGAATGAGAATTTTAAAAGTACCAAATTTTGACCTAAATATTTCAGAAAGTTCAAACTTAAAATTCTCCTAGCTCAATCAAAATAAATGAAATCTATGGACATGTACAACTTCAGGGCAATGATGTCTACATTTTATCTTCACAAATACAAGCCTAACTGTTTTACCCCAAAATTTTCCCTCTCATTTATCAAGACTTTTCTCACAAGATCTCTTTAACTCAAGACTGGATTAAGGTTTGACCAGCGCAAGACATCTCATCATGCACTGATCACCCAAAATTAGGGTTTGAGATTGTACAAAGATTTTTGGACTATAAATGCTTCATATGACTTTCAGGTATCATCATGAACCCCTAAGATTACTCATGTCAAGTTTCAAGCTTTGAGTCACATTTTTTATCAATCAATTGGACAGTTGACCTAAAAATCAGCTGTATTGGGGTAAAAGTCAACCATGGCCAATTTACAGTCAAACATCATAATTTTTGATCCACATCAACATTTTGGACTCATATGTATCATTTGATCATGTTTGGACCACAATTCCTCAAGAAATTTGATCAAATCATCAAAAGGGCAAAATGGTCAAAATTAGGGCTTTGACTGAGAAAGGGCAATTTCTGATTTTTGACCTAGAAAATGACCAATTGGTTTGAAGCATGATTCCAAGATGCTTGGATCTCAAGATATAATTTTGTGAATACATGCCCATGAACTAAAATAACTTAGTGAAATTTTGCCCTAATTTAGGCAGGTTTTTAACCTAACTTCATGGCAATTTTTCACCTAGTTCCAAGAGGAATTTTGAAATGCATTTCAAATATGAGTTATAGTGAACATTACAAGCTTTCAAAAATGTCATAGAACTCCTTGAGATCATTCTTGAGTAGGGAGAATCGAAGAGAGGAAGTTCGCAATTTCTCCCTTTGATTTCAAGCTATTTCATGAAGAACAAATTCATATCTGAACCTATGCTGCCTAATACTTGATTTACAGGCCTCAAACTTGTTTCTCACTTCATAATTTAATGCTTAATTAAATGATAAAGCCTTAATCCAAGCACAAAAGTCTTTGTCCAAGCTTTAATTCTATAAATGGCACA